>CM040118.1:52495696-53095696 GCA_022559845.1 Amorphophallus konjac
GAATTGCTAAAAGGAGCTTGGGGGTATCATGACAATTCAGATGTTTTAACTTAGAACAAGGCATTGTTTTCTTATTCACATAAACCAAGAATATTCAGATTTTGCCAGCAGAATGGTTGAGCTCTTGTAGGTTCACAAGGGCGAGGGCTACCTCTCCTAGAATGTATCCAGGAGGTCAGTTGACAGTTTGAGAATGGTTTGAAAATGACGGCTGTTACTTCTCAGAAGGGTGTGAACTGACTTAGGGTTGGCAGTATCGGCCGAAACCGATACGTTTCGGCCGGGACCGAAACGAGTTCAGACCTGCTCACTGTAGCAGGTCCAAAACTAAAAAAAACCATTTTTAATGGTTTCGGGCGAAACCAATATCGATTTCGCCCGAAACTTACCGGTTTCGGACCGAAACCGGACTGTTTCGGCCGAAACTTACGTGAAGGGGAGTTCACTTCCTGTTCTCCCTCAGAATCTCAGATCTGAGGGAGAAAGGGTCCCTAGGAGGCTGCTGGCTACTGCTGCAGGGTGAGGGAGAAGAGAGGGTTTGCTGTCGCCGTCGCCGTTTCTTCGAGTTTGCAGCATGTAGCTGCGTTTTCTTGGCTCTCATTCCTAATAAATCTTGTAAGTTTTTATTTTTTTGGTTGGTTTGATAGTTTTTTTTTTGTTGTAGGTAAGGTTCTCTTAAATATATTAATTTTCAACCATGAAAATATGTTAAGACTTCAAATTAAACCCTAATTAGTTATTTAAATTTGGGGCTTTTGTCTAATTAGGTTTAATTAGGGTCAATTGAAGCTCAATTAAGCTTCATTGAAGAATTTAGGGTGGGAGCATGTTGCTAATTAAATTTTATGAAGGGTGATTAGGATAAACTTGATAATTGAGTCCTAATTAACTATTTAAATTTGAGACTTTTGTCTAATTATGTTTAGTTAAGGTCAATTGAATCTCAATTAAGTTTCGTTGAATAATTTAGGATGGGAGCATGCTGTTAATTACATTTTATGAAGGGTGATTAGGGTAAAATTGATAATTAAGCCCTAACTAGCTGTTTAAATTTGAGATTTTTGTCTAATTAGTTTAGTTAAGGTCAATTGAAGCTCAATTAAGCTTCATTGAATAATTTAGGGTGAGAGTATGCTGCTAATTACATTTTATGAAGGGTGATTAGGGTAAACTTGATAATTAAGCCCTAATTAACTATTTAAATTTGGGGCTTTTGTCTAATTAGGTTTAGTTAGGGTCAATTGAAGCTCAATTAAGCTTCCTTGAATAGTGTAGGGTGGGAGCATGCTGCTAATTATATTTTGTGAAGGGTAATTAGGGTAAAATTGATAATTAAGCCCTAATTAGCTGTTTAAATTTGAGACTTTTGTCTGATTTTCTCAATTCAACATAATTTGAAGCTCAATTATGCTGAATTGTATTTTTTTCATTGTACTTACAACTATTTGTTTTGACTGTCTTAATGCAGTATCGTGCCTAGACGTGAATAAGGTCAGGAGCAGCAAGGGCAGGAGAATCCGGGGTGGGCCCACCTCTCCTTAATTGATGCTGGGAGAAGAAAAGTGAAATGCAATAATTGTGATAAGGAGATACATGGCGGAATTACTAGAGGAAAGCAACATTTGGTTGGGATAAAAGGAGAGGTGAAACAATGTGACAGATGTTCCCGAGAGGTCCGAGAAGAAATGCGCCAGTGCTTTCTGGGCAAAAAAGAGAGGATGCAACAAAGGGCTGAAGATGAGGCTGAAATTGCTGAGGAGATTTCGGGCAGAAGGGGAAGGAGAGATGATGATGATGAAGGCATCGAGGATTTAGATCCAGAGCTGACTGAAGCAATAGAGCGTGAACAAGCCGCTCGAAGGAAAGGAAAAACACTGATAGGTTCAGGGACATACTCCAGTACCACTGGTGTAGCACGAGCTGCACGACGTCCTGACACTGGTGCAGCCCCGCGGAGAGGAGACCCCATGGATAGCTATCTGCACAGAAGGCAAAGTGCTACACAACCTAAAATTAAGCAAGCATTGAGAGGGGTACAAAAATCAACAGAAATTGCAGGGCATGCATTTAAAAGTATTTGTAAATGATTTTTCCATGCAGATGTCCCTACACATACAACTGAAAGCGAATATTTTCAACCTATGCTAGATGCCATAGCAGATGCTGGCCCTGGCTTAAACGCCCCGTCACGTCGAGATATATACGGGCGTGGTCTTGAGGGAGAGGTTGAGGAGCTCCATCAGTGGGTTGAAAGCTTCAAGCGTATATAGATGGAGAGAGGATGCACAATCATGTGTGATGACTGGACTGATACCACGGAGAAATCCATGATTAACTTTTTGGTCTATTTTATCGAAGGTACAGTATTTGTTAAATCTGTAGATGCATCAAATTATGAAAAAAATGTCAATTATTTGTTTCATTTGATAGATAAGATAGTAGATCAAATTGGAGAGAACAATGTTGTGCAAGTAGTCACTGATAATGAAGCCAATTATAAGGCTGCAGAGAAGAAATTGATGCAGAAGCGCAGGCATTTATAATGGCTCCCATGTGCAGCACATTGTCTGGATCTGATACTTGAAGACATAGAGAAGGAAAATCATGTGAAGAAGACAATTGACAGGGCACAAAAAATCACCCAGTATATTTATGGCCATCCTAGGATATTGAATATGTTCAGGGAGCATGCAAGTGGGGGGCGAGATATCATCCGTGCAGGGCCAATCAGATTTGCTTCGAATTTCATTTCTTTGGAGTCTTTGCACAGTTATAAGATTGAGCTCAATTCTTTCTACTTTATCTTTATAGATATGATCCGTATTTGATTCAAATTTTATTTCTTTGGAGTCTCTACACAGATATAAGAACGAGCTGAAAGCTTTCATGTACCATAATGCCCTGCGGGAATACATAGACAAGTCTAATGTTGATGTTCAGATGGATTATTTGGATGTCTGTCACATCGTAGAAGGCAGGGTCTCACGGTACATGAAAGTAGTCACACCCCTCGTGAAGGTCTTAAGAATGGTGAATGGCGATGAGAAGAATGATATGAGATATCTGTACGAGGCCATAGATCGTGCCAAATTAGAGTTGCAGGATTCCCTTCCTAGAGAATATGCAAAGTGGTGGAAAGTTATTGATCATAGATGGGACAACACATTACACCACGACTTGCATGCAGCTGGTGAGTAATTAATTGTATTGATATATTATTTTTTAGGCTATTTTATATCTAACATTTAATCAACTATACACAAATACAGGTTATTTCCTTAACCCTCGATTTATGTACAATATCAATGCACATGTTGATGGCAAGGTGTTTCAAGGCACTTTAAAAGTCATTGGTCGTTTATCGAGGACACCAGAAAAGAGACTTCAGGCCGAAGTAGAGGTTGACCTTTATTGATTTTATCAATAAGACGTTGTGGACGCACTTTTTACTCTCTTCATTTATTGATCTATTTGTTTGTTTTGTTTTATTTATTTAGTGTGTGGGCGTGCCAGTCACAAAGTGAAAGTTTATTTGGGCTCTAAGACCAGGGTGGTCCGGAACCACTGGTGCGCGCCCTCTGACTTGTCAGACAATAGTAGGTTTCGTGTCGGGATCAAAATCCGCCGTACCATAAAGGTCACGGCGTTAATTACATCTCCCCGAAGGGAGAAAACCCTTGATTAATCGCCAGGAAGAGGGGCCCTATGGCCTGAAATTTATATTGACAAAGGAACATAGATAATTTGAAAACAAATCGGAATTTCCCATGGGGGGGGTTCAAATTGATTTATTTGCTCATCGCATGCCCCGTGCTCAGAAGGTGCTTCGAGTCAGAAACACAGCGAAAGCATGAATGGTGAAAGAACATGTCTGCCGGGGATACGACAAGTTTGATGTCTGGTGACAATAAGGACGGGATGAACCCCGATAGAAATAAGTCAGAGGAAGAGAGGATGTTGGCTCGAGGCGAAGTCAGACCATGGCCATAGTGGGGCGAACCTCGAAATCCGAACGTGACTTACATGGGTCGAACGTTTATTCTCTCCACACAAGGTCTGGGAGGTATAGAGCCCCGGATCAGACGCAATTAGCTCCTCAAATATTAATGTATATGTACACCTTCGCTATCTTCTGCTATTTTATTTATTTATATTTATTTTTATGTATTTTTTATTTACTCATCACTTTTATTATTCATTTTGTTATATTTTTTATTATATATATATTTCATTGTATTATATATATATATATATATATATCTTCTATTTATGTTTTCCATCATTATTTTTGTTCATCATTTTTATCTTACTTTTTTTGTTTCCTTTTTCCTTTGCTCTGTTTGTTGTTTTGTTTTTGCTTTTTTTTTTAAATGTATATGGGGGAGGGGAGAGGCCTACGTCGACGCACTCTGATAGAGTGCGTCGACACACTTCCCTTTCTTACCTTACCCAGTGTGTTTTTTTTTTTTACGCAGGTGTATAGGGAGAAGGGCTGCCGACTAAGGAGGGAAGGGGACCTGCCGCTCAAAAGAGAAAGGGGCTGCCGGTTAAGGAAACGACTTGCCGGTTATCAGGGGGAGCAACCCCTGCCGGTTATAGCGTTAGGTGGCGCGGCTGGCTTCAAGGAGGAAGGGCCCACCGTCTAGCGTGCTAATGCGCTGTCGGTTAAAGGGGAGAAAGCGCTGCCGGTTAGGCGCGAAGGGCCCGCCGGTTAAAGGAAAAGGTCCTGCCGGTAAAGCCACGACTATGGGGGCCGGTTTAATGGCTTGGGTTGTGCTGACGGTTAAAAGAAATGACACATGCCGTTTATTAAAAAGGAGGCTGTGCGACGAGGAAATTGACGAGTCAATCGCTTCATTCCTGCCACAATTATGTTATTTGCTTCTTTTATTTTTTTATTTTTTAACTTAAGTCCGATGAAATTTTACCAGCATCTCCCCCAGACCGACGGTGTTTAGGGGTGTATGCAAAGGGGTGTTCATCCACGGATAATCGAGATGACCCCTTAATCATTACGGTGCGCTGAAGGCAGCAACACCCAGGTGATGAAAACTTCGAATTCAGATGGAAAAGTAATGAAATATAGCTAAATATTCCTCTACAAAGGCTGCCTGGCCAGCCACAATGGGGCTACCGGATCAGCCATGCGTGGGGCAATTTGGTGAAATATATGAAGATAAGGATTTGTACGAGTAAATGACCAACGGTATAATACGGAAACTGTCACTACTTCATAATAATGCCTTTCATAGATGTCCGGTTACGGGGTCATGTCCATCATCATCATCATCATCATCATCAGAGCCTTATCCCAATTAATTGGGATCGACTACATGAATCCTGTTCCGTCAAAGATTTCTATCAAGTGCAATATTCATATTTAAACTCAAGGAACTAATGTCCTTCCTAATAACATCGCACCATCTCATTTTAGGTCTTCCTCGAGCTCTTTTACTAGCATCCACTAAGATTTGGTCACATCTTTTAACCGGCGCTGAGTTAGGGCGACGAAACACATGTCCAAATCACCTGAGTCTATTTTCTCTCATTTTGCTATCAATTGGAGCTATCCCTAAGTCCTTACGGATGCGCTCATTCCTAATCTTGTCTTTCTTAGTCTTGCCACACATCCATCTCAACATCCTCATCTCTGCTACACACATTTTGTGGATGTGTTCCTTTCGTAAGGCAAAGAGATTAAAGGGAGGTGGCATAGCTATTTTCAGAAGTTACTTAATGGAGATTCCGTCAAGGATTTATCTCTAGAAGGTACCCAAGAGTCTACAATATTTGATAAATATCAATATTTTAGACGTATTAAGATGTCAGAAGTGGAGGATGCTTTAAGGAAAATGAAAGTGGGCAAGGCCTTAGGATTAGATGGCTTACCTATTGAAGTATGGAAAGGCCTAGGAGATATTGGTATTCAGTGGCTAACTAAATTTTTTAATAAAATTTTAAAAGAACGGAGAATGCCAGAAGTTTGGAGAAAAAGTGTTGTAGTTCCTTTCTATAAAAATAAAGGAGATATTCAAAGTTGTAATAATTATCGTGGAATTAAGCTTATGAGTCATACTATGAAACTTTGGGAAAGAGTAATTGAAAAACGCCTCCGATGTATGACTACTGTATCGGAAAATCAGTTTGGTTTTATGCCAAATAGATCTACTACAGAAGCTATTTTCTTACTACGGCAGCTAATGGAGAAGTATAGAGAGATGAGAAAAGATTTGTATATAGTTTTTCTTGATTTAGAGAAGGCGTACGATCGAGTACCGAGAGAATTGATTTGGTGGACATTAAGAAAGAAAGGAATCTCTCAAGGATATGTTGATTTGATTAAAGATATATACGGCGGTGCTATTACTAGTGTTCGAACTATTGCTGGGGAGACTAGTGAATTTTCGTTTCTATAGGTTTGCATCAAGGTTCTGCACTAAGTCCGTATCTCTTTGCCTTAGTTATGGATGAAGTAACTAAACAATTGCATGAGGATATCCCTTGGTGTATGCTATTTGCAGACGATATTGTTTTAATTGATGAGAGTATTGATGCTCTAAATGCTAAGTTAGAGCGTTGGAGACTTGTCTTGGAGTCTAAAGGTTTTAAAATTAGGAGTAAGTCAGAGTTTATGCACTGTAATTTTAGTAATGGGAGAGTGGTTCAGGAAGACATGGTTCTAATTGATGGACATAACATTCCGAAGAGTAGTAGTTTTCGATATTTAGGGTCTATCATACAAGAGAATGGGGAGATTTATGATGACGTTACGCATAGGATTAAGGCAGGCTGGTTAAGATGGAGAAGTGCATCAGGTGTCCTTTGTGATCGTCGTATGCCTGTGAAACTCAAAGGGAGGTTTTATAGAACGGCTGTGAGACCTGCTTTGTTATATGGTACTTGGATAAACCCCGAGCCGAGACTTCACATAGTAACGCAATCACCTGCTGGTCTACTGGTTCGCCCACATATCGTCGTTCATAACACACAACGAAATAGCAGACGATGGAAAAGGAAAGAGCAGCAGAAGACCGAAGACATATATGTATTCGCATGGTGTAGAGGGAGCAAACAACTTATACACAAACTGTAGAAGAACAAAAGGAAATCCTTACAACTGTGTATATTTCATTCAGCTCTTTGGGAACAGCAAGCATAATCATAAACAGGGGGAGAGCCCGAAGAAAGGGGCTACAGAAAACAGAGACTCGTGTTTTTACATCGCCCAGAAACAGCCTGAGCTGAAAACAAGAGCAAAAAAAAAAGAAGGGATACATCAAGGGGGAAAACATGGCCACATAAGGCGGGGGGAGAAGAGAATGGAGCATTGACTCCATCTCCACCCTCGGGCCTCACCTCTTCCGCTTCTTCCTCGCAATCTCTCTTTCTCTGCTTATCTTCTATCTTTTTCTCTGTGCAGACCTCTTGTTCTCTTCGTTTCTTCGCGCTTCTTTTTCTTCTCTGAGCCTTCCCTTTTTATAGGGCAAGAAGGGGACAGCCGGGGGACAGCGCCTGCTCCCACGGAGGCCGTCGTTGTTGTACTGGGCGGCGCTGCGGACAGTGACATCCCCACCGGACGAAGTTGTTGTTGCCGTTTATGGCGTCTGATGCCGGGGGCTGCCGGTTAACCTCCAGAGGCGTTGCCGGTTATGGCACTCGAGTGGGCTGCCGTTTAACGCTGAAGGGGGCCGCCTGTTAAGGCAGCCGAAGGCTGCTGGTTAACGAGGCCAAGGGGGTTGTGCTGTCGGTTAAAGCGTCTTGGCGGGCTGTCACTGCCGGTTAACGAGGCCAAGGGGTTGCCGGTTAACTGTTCAAGGAGGCTGCCGATTAAGCAGCTGAAGGGCTGCCGGTTATGGCCAACAGGGGCTTTTGGGATTCTTTTAATTTCAAATTCAATTCGTCCCTCAGGACGCAAATTCGTGGTGTATCAACACCACTCGACTATTTATGGAAGTTTTGTCGGTCCTTTTCGGAGGCTCGTGTGTCTTGAGC
This sequence comes from Amorphophallus konjac, assembly GCA_022559845.1. NCBI lineage: Eukaryota > Viridiplantae > Streptophyta > Magnoliopsida > Alismatales > Araceae > Amorphophallus > Amorphophallus konjac. The sequence goes on from CM040118.1 coordinate 52,503,689, forward strand.
CTGTCCTGGTGCTCTTTTGCTGCCAAGTACTCGTGGCCGAGCTCATAGCAGTGTTTTTTGTTCAGGAATGCTTCGGCTTCCTGCAATTCTTAATTCGCCCAGTTGGACGCACATTGACGTTTAATGACTTGCTATCTCTTCGGGCTTGGCCCTCTGGGCTGTCTTCTCGTTCTTCTTCACTACCGGGTCACTAGGGTCGACCCTGCGGCAGTGTATTCTAGAGACACTTCATCTTTCCACAACATGTGATGCGTTGTGGTATATTTGTGGTTGTTGAATTTTTTTGTATGTCAACAGACGTATAGAATTTACTTAAGTAGTTATGTTAATTTATTATTTTATCTTTGTAAATGAACTACTATAGAATGAGGACTGGGACGTATTCTGACTCTCAATTGCGATACGCTGTGGGAAGAGTGAGCCCAGGTATATTTTATTTTTGTGCTTTCTTAACCTCAATATGTATTAGTACATCATGGAGAGTTGATTTTTATTTACAACTTATATTTATTTGTTTATGGTTGGTGGAACAGCTGACTGGTGCATAATGGTGAACAACCGAGATGTGGGCAGTAATGCATTGACTTTCATTGCAATTAGGGTGCTCAATCAAACAACATCAGCAAGCCAATGTGAAAGAAATTAGAGCACGTTCAACCTTATACACTCAAAGGTTCGTAATCGGCCAAAGGTTGAAGCGTTAGAAAAATTAGTTTACTGTCACTACAATATGAGGTTAAGAATAAGTAACATGAAGTTAAGACAACAGCTGAGGGACAAATGCGTCGCAGAGGATGCAACTCTAGAAATTGATGTGGACGTTTTATTTGATGATGACAATCCCTTGTAGTCTTGGGTGGAGATACGAGAGCAGATTGATGAGCCCGGTTTTGATGTTGATGATAGAACATAGGCAGAGGGCATACTAGATGAAGATGAGCCAAGAGATCCAGAATTCAGAAGACCAACAAAGAGGGTCAGAGAGACTCATGTGCACCAGAGAAGGGACCCAGCTTTGTTTGTTCATGACACTGAGTAACAACCCGAGTTTGAGCCAGTTAGACACTCAGAATCAGATAGCAGAACAGTCACTCTTAGAATGGTCAAGCCACCTTCGTCCTTAAGAAGAAGTACATCAGTGCATGAGCTAACTGAGAGAACTAGTGTTGCTGCTCGAGAGGACCCGACAATTGAGCAGTTGAAGCAGATTTATATGAGGCACACGCCAAGGGGAAAAGGACTCATGTCAAAGATGGAAGAAATGATCACACCAAAAAAAAAAAAACATCCCCAAAGGTTAAAAGGCTACTGGTTTCTTATGGTTCTGATGATGATGATGATCTCAGTACAGCTGCAGGTGCTACTACTGGCGGTGGTATATATGCACTTACTTCCTCCTTCCACGCAGACACAGGCAGAGGATATAGTCATAGTGAAGGAGGATATGATTCACAAAGCGAATATGGTCATCCATCAGGTTATGGAGGTGGCCAACAGGAAGTAGACATTTATGGGTGGGGTCATCAACCAGAATTTTAATTTCATCTAGTTCCATCAGTTCCTCTTCTCATCCTCAAGGTTCTTATGCTGATTTTGGATTCCAATCAAGTCAACAACCTTACACTCATAGTTGTCAAGGCGAACCAAGGCGCTCACGGGGTCTCTAAGCGCTTAGGCGACAAGGCGTCCGCTTAGACGTCGCCTAGGCGACACTTTAGCCACTAATTAAAAAATCTAAAATATATATCTCCTAATATATAAAACAAGAATAAAATATATGAAAATATTATAGAAAAAAATACAAAAAATTCAGATGCATGACGAAATTGCATCAATTAAATTGCATGATAATTATAGAAAATTAAATTGCATCAAAAAATATAAAAAATTCTGAAAATAATTCATAAAATTACAAAAGAACATAATAACATCAAGAAAATTACATAAAATAAAGGCCAAATTCATAAGGATGATATAAAAAAAACCTTTAAAAAATATAGTTGAGATTGTCCCAAATACACATTAAGCTAAAAGGACATTATATATTGCCAACAACAAGGCAAAAGTTCCATTGTTCCATGCAACAAGGCTAATTTAAACAAATGTATTAACAAGAGAGAGAAAAAATTTCAAAACCCTTCACATAATGACAACATATATATAGTTATATACTAAAACTTCGTTAATTAACAACACCTACGCGAGATCCAATACACATCTCTCTCTCTCTCTCTCTCTCTTCCAAGAAAGTGGCATCGATGAGCTCCGTGGGTGTCTGCTGCCGTCTTCTATATAAATTGATACCCCTGCACCCAACCTTTTAAAGGGAAGTGGGGGCCTCGTTAACAGCGGTGATTGCTTCTGTCTGCTTCGCTGTCCACCAGCCTCGAACGACGCATATAAACAGAGGAGCCGAGTCCAGCTCGACGAGCACGCCAGGAGGAGGGAGAGGAAACAGAGGCAACTGTTGGCGACAATGTCCACCGGCGCCGCAGCTGACGGGTTGCTTCGATACGTCTTCGAGGGCTGCATCGACGCCTCCGACGCTGCCAAGGAGCGGCGGCCCTACCACCGCAACTGCGGCTGCGCGCTCCACGGCGGCAGGGGCTCCGGCGCTCCTCCCCCCTGCAGGCAGTCCTTGTCGTACCCGATCCGGCGCTCGTGGGGGGAGAGAGAGAGGCGGTGGGGTGATAGGGCCGCCGTGGGGGGAGAGAGAGGAGGGAGAGAGAGAGGCCGTCGTGGGGGGAGAGAGAGAGGAGGGAGGTCGTGGGACTTACCGGAGGCGGACGATGCGGCACCTAGGGCTGGGAGGCGAGTCAGCGACAACGACGGAGGATCGGGGGGGGGGGGGGGACGAAGGAAGGGGACGGGGGCCGGTCAAATGCGTGTTGACCATGGGGGGGTTAAAAAAAATCAAATCGGATGGGGGGGCGGGTTAACGGACCCGGTCGCGGTTTGGGTGAGGCGATCGGGCGGCCGCCTTGGCGCCCAGCCCGCCTAGGCGACCGCCCAGTTCGCCTTTTCAGCCTATTTGAAGGCGGGCCGGTGCCTCGCCCCTTCAACGGCGCCTAGGCGACCACCTTGACTACTATGCTTACACTCCAAGAGGGATCCAAAGAGGGATGCAGGACTTGACTACCTTATTATTTGGTTATAGTGAATATACAGAATACATGCAACATTTTTATGGGTATCAGCATCAGAAGCCAGACGATAAGGGAGAAGGTTCTTCTAGTTATTATCCATATTAGTACATCATCATTTAGATAAGGATCATTTAATTTCTGTAACATTTACTGTGTCTAAATAGATTTATTGTACTGCTTGAACCTAGTTTAACATGTCCAATGCCTACTTCATGTTTATTACACTTAATCCAATTTCTTTACAGTCAAATGCAGTCTAATGAATTTTTTGATTTTTATGTGACTATTTATATTTTTTCGATTTGTTTCAGATTTTTTGGATTTATTTTGATTGGGTTTCGGCCGGTTTCGACCGAATCCGAAACTGATTCGGTTTCGGACTCAGCCGAAACAGAGTCCGAAACCAACACCGTCATCCCTGAACTGACTGAAACAGCTTCTTTCACCCCTAGTGGAGAAGGTGGTCTGGGAGAGAGAATTATTACTTATCTCATTTGGTTGGTCAGGCAGACCTCACAATTACAAATCTTGAGTGCAATGGAGGTGCAGTTGGGTGGCTTCAAAAGCTGGAAGCCATGTTCCCTGGTAGTTCCTTGTGAGGTGCACAAATGTGTGGATCAGGAATTATTAATAAGTCTTCACAGCATCCTGTTGGCCACAGTGCTGGCATTCACAAAGCCATGGCAGCCAGTTAATGGCTTGAACCGTGGATGTCAATTTGTCCAGGGTACCTTTGCTCTTTTGAAGGATCACCAAAATCACTGGCCTTGTGGAGAAGAGTGGACAGGTGGAGAAAGCAGGTGGGAGGGGGGTTTAGAACTATGAGAGAGCTTTGAGCTAGGATGCCTGTGACGGGGACTGGGAACAATAGGGCTGCCTTTAAATTCTGTGCCCGAGAGGTGAAAGATCCCAAGGTGTCACACATCTCAGAGGACAAAGATGCTTGAGTTGGAGTAGTGGGTAATGATGGGCAGCAGCACTGGAAGGATCAGCCTGAGAAATCCTGTGGAATAAAGCTTGATGAAGAAGACGTATAGAGGAACTAAAAGGATGGAACCCCCCAGAATCAAAGCATTAATGGGTGGTTCCATTTCTGATTGGAACACATCTGTTTCTTGTAATGTAAGGACAATTCCAGCCAGCTTGAGGTGGAGATGGGGGTTGATGTGCTCATTGATGAGGAAGGAGAGGAAAAGAGGAGAGCAACAAGGAGGACAGGCGGTCATCAGCAACTGCCACAGAAGCTAATGGCCAACAATGATCTCCTTGAGGGTGGCTGGCATTAGGCCATGGGGCAAAAAAGAAGGGGACAAGGCGGGTGAGACAATGAGGGTATGGATTGGGGAAAGGACTAGCATGCAGTTGATGGGGATAGAGAGCATGTGACAGCAGATGCAGAAAGGCAGCCTGCCCTATCCCCTTCCCCCATGTGTCATATGCGAGGGTGGTGGGTGTCTATAAAGAATGGAAAGTACAATAATTTTAATTGAGTCCTTATATACAAAATAGACTCTAATCATAAAAACCCAATATTTATTATTATTGGCTTGATTTGGCCTTACAACTGGCTGAACTGACAGGTCTTGACCAGTTCCAATCTAGTTCAATCAATTCCTGTTTGAACCAGCAGATTTTTAATTTCAATAGGACTTTCCCCAATGGCTTGGCCTGTTTGATGAAGGTGGATTCTAGTCACCAAGTATCTCTGCTAACCACTGGCAGAAAAGAAGGGACGATGAGGGTGAGACGCTAAGTTTGGGGGAACAATACAAACATGCAGCTGATGGGGATGGAGGGCACGTGGCAGCAGATGCAGAAACCCCCCAACCCCACCCTCCTCTCTCACCCATCATGTGCAAGGATCATAGGATTTGGAAAAACTTAAAACCCATCATAAAGAAATAATTTCAATCAAGTCCTTATATAAAACATACTCTAATCATGACAAAAAACTTGTGTCTATGTTTTATTATTTGGGGTTTTTTGCATATATACCTCTGTAAATATCTGTATTATCAAATAAACCCCTTAGACCTATTATCAAAAATACCCTCGAAATAGGGTGAATGGTTGCGGTTATGCCCCTGCCGTAATCCCCGTTGAATTAACCATAGTTAAGCGTGGGTCAAGTGGAGAAAAGGCTAATCTACCCTCAAGTTATCTCTCTCTCTCTCTCTCTCTCTCTTCCCCCCCCCCTCCGATGGAAACCCTCGCCAGAGGGGGAGAGGGCGGACGGGAGGGGGGCTGCGATTAGGGAGGGGGAGAGGGCAGTCGAGAGGAGAGGCTGCCAGCACGGAGAGGGCGCGGTGGGGGGTTGCACAGGGCTGGGGAGAGGGCTGGGCGTCTGACTGGGACATCTGGTTGGAGATGGAGGCTTTCCGGAGGGGGAGAGGGGGCCGGAAGGGGTGGGGGGGGGGATGGGGTGTCTGTGAGAGGAGGGAGGGGGAAAACGGGGGCCTGGCGGTGGGGTAGAGGGGGTCGGGGAGCTCTGCCGTCCCCCTTTCCAGGCCTCCGAGGGGCCCAATGGATGGGTGCTTGTCTGCGTCTGGTACCTCAACGAGGAGAGGGCCTTCACCCTGGTGCAGATCCCGGTGATGCTCCTCTCCCACCTAAAGTAGATCGCAGAGAGGGGGCTGGAGGCGCCGGTGTCCAACGGTGTACCTCGATGCAGCAGCCATCGTGGGCCTGCTGCCGCTGCGTCTGATGTACGACGCTGCCGCCACTGTGCTCGAGCCTTCAACGACAGCGGCTAGGGCGGAGCCCTCCAGATGTCCCCCTGTCGGCCCTGGGTGGGGGAGCATCGGGAGGGAGAGGGGAAAGGGGGGTCGCCGGCGGCGGCATTCGACTTTGGGTCACCGGCCAGGGTGGGGTGCACTGGAGGGGAGAAGGGGAGGGAGGGGGGTCGCCGGGGTTGGGGGAAGATGGGGCTTCCGGGTGTTCTCTCTCTCTCTCTCTCTCTAGTAACAACGGGCATTTTTGGTAGTTCACGTAACTTAACGGCTGACGTCGCATATTCCTCATAATATTCCACTCCCGTTGATGGCCGGGAACCGGGGCATAACCACAACTATTCGCCTTACTTCGAGGGTATTTTTGATAATAGGTCTAAATGAGGGGTTTATTTGATAATACGGACATTTATAGGGGTATATATGCAAAAAACCCTTTTTGCCTGTTCTGACCTTAAAATTGGCTGAACTGATGGGTCCTGACTGGTTCTGATCTAGTCTGTCCAGATCCTGTTGGAACTGACTGAATTTTAATTTCAAGAAAACTCAGTCTGATGGCATGGTGTTTGTCAAAGTTGAACACAACCACATTCAATGGATTGGACAGAGTAGTGTGGGTTCACAGGAATTTGAGGGTTTCATCTGGCAATTTTGGATTCTTATGGGTGCACCCTTGTTAAATCAATAGAGGAGAAGCAGAGGATTTATAGGATGCAAACATTACTGCATGTGGGGAGTCCCCACCTGCCCTTTTAAGGCAGTGGAGTGAGGATATACCCAGGTTTAGATTTGATGATCAATGGCATGGCTGCTTTCTACTGGGGCGACCAGTGGTGGATTGTTCGGACTTGCTGGAGTCACCAGAGAATCTAACTTTCAGCTTGCTTGTGAACTTAATAATAAGCCAGGTGGATGCATGCCTCAAGTGACTGTCAGTGGGCATTGTGGCTGATGATGAGACCTTAGAAGATGAGGCAATGCTGCTGAACGTGAGGGTGCCCATTAAGGTGTCGTCTTGTGGAATAGCAGATGAAAAGGCAGTGAACGTGCCTGCAATGGCACCAGGGATATTCTGGTTGTCCAAATGGGTTGCTCCTGGGCTCTACAAGAGTTTCGGGTGAAAAACAGTGGTGTAAACCGGATGCTTCTGGACATGCATGCCAGAAGAGGGTACGGCCTTAGTGGAAGTGTTGTGAGGGACTGTAACGAGAGCATTTTCTTCCATTGCCGAGGATAATTGGAATGACGTGGGAGGGTGTGGGATAAGTTGTTTTCACTTAGTATTTGTGCAGTGTTTTGAGCTTTTTGATTAATGGGGGTTATGTGATGGGTATCTTGAAGATAATGTGTAAAATTCATTAAACTTAAGGATGGAAAGGGATAAAAATATAACCTTTTTCTACCACTGTGAGGTGACATGCAATTTATTGAACGTACTACTTTGTCTCAGTTTTTTATTTCACCCTCTATCTTGTGTGGAATATTTTTAATTAATTGTTTTTCCCACTTTCAAAACAAAAAAAAACTTGGGTGTGGGAAGGAAATCTGTTATGCACTGGGGAAAAGAATGAGGGACTGACATGTCAGCCACTTGGAATGTGCTGAAAAATGGCTGAATCCATAGTAACAGTTTTTGCTCCGGAAACGGATATGGAGATTTGTTGGACAGCTATCCTCACCATGTTTCCAAATGCAGCCTAATATGAAACTTATGAGTTTCTTGACTTTTCAGAGTATGCTCAATATCATTGCTTCGTGAAACAAGAAGAGTAGGAAACAAAGAAATCAACACCAGCAGTCTTCACTGCAGAGAAACTTAGCATTTTATTTGATTAATGTCACAGGTATGGGGAGGAAATCCAGCAAAATTCCTACGAAAGCTCACCCAAGAAGAAATTGCCTTCATATCGCAGTCTGCTGTCAACTACAAGAACTTGGCCCAGGTTCATGCGGCTGAGAATGCAAAAACTTTCGATGAGATAGAGTTTGAGAAGGTGCTTCGCAAGAAGTTTGCTCGCCGTGATGAGGAGTACGATTCGATGTTGGGAGTAGTCCGTGAAGTCCCACCGCAGCTTATCCTTCCTGACAATGTCCTTCCAGACAAAGAACGCAAGCCCGGTCAATGAGCAATCTTGGAGGTAGTCAACTACATGTTGCTTGCTGGTTAGACGTCCTTTTTTTTCTTCTTTGCGCTGGTAGAGGAGGATGGTATGGAGTAACTGGAGGCATGCTTTTTCTTTCTTGTTGCTCCCAATAATTCTTGGGCTGAGCTCTGTTGCAAGGTGTACCCTCTCTTACATTCTGTTCTCCGGTTTTCATTGGTCTATCTTGAAATGTGGGCATCTTTTTTCCGGAAGATATGGGTGTTGAAACTGTCAATCTAGGACCATGTGCTTCCTTGGACTGCTGTAGTCTTTATATCGGAATTTTCGTGTTGATACACCTAATAAAGTTTTATTTTCATAAAAATATCTGCTAAAGTTGTAACGCCATCAATACCCTTGGAGGTAAAACTGTTATAGTTGTTCTTTTCGATGGCATGGATACCCCAAGTAATAGCACAATTTACATGTGTATACACTACTGACAGTAAAAAAAAAAAGAGTAATCATGTTAATTTTTTAGGGTTTTTTGCATATTAGTCCCTATAAATATGACGAATTATTTTTTAGTCCCTACAGTCTCTCTATTATTTAAAAAGTCCTTAAAATTATGTAATTCTTACAAAAAGGTCCGTGTAGTTCATCGATGTTAAAACAATTGGATATTCGATGGAATATTTCATCCTTCCGTTAAAAAAAGTTGAAAATCTTAAACTACCCTTATTCATGACCCTTTCCCAGTGAAATCCTTCACCCTCGCAGACGCCCCATCGCTGTTGCAAGCTGCGGACTACCCCCACCGGCCGTCGCAGACGCCCCACCGCAAGGCCCCAGTCGCAGAAGCCCCACCGGTCGACGCTGACGGCCTACTACCGACGGCCCACCGACCACCGCCGGCCCTTGTCATCACGCCCAACATGACAAATCGACCCTTGTTATTCTCCTCATGTCTGAAATGGTATGCTATTTTGATGGCTAGATTATTCTCCACATCTATGTTTACAGTGATAATAACTTGTTCGTGTCGTATGCAGTCATCAAATGTTAGTGGAATGCAGTTGTCTCGAGGAGCTGTCGTCTCATCTCGTGTGCCGCCGATGGAATGCAACTGTAGAAAGGGTAATTGTCGGGTTTACGTCTCAAATCGTGAGAGGTCGAAAGGCAAGCGTTTCTATTATTGTCCGTATGCAAATACTGACGGGGATTGCGGTTTCTTTGAGTGGGTTGATGATACTACATATAATGTTGTGGATGTCAAATATCAACTGAAGGCGATGGAAGAATGCATGAACTGTGACTATAGAGGGAATATCAGAGCTGGAGCCGGCTGGATGCTGGGAACTAAGCTGCGAGGAGATGTGAACTGTTAGAGTGTGGAGTCAGAACTCTTTCACTCGTGCGCCTCTGCACGGGATCACACTCTGCCTCAGGAGCGCATCCATTGCTTCAGGGGAGCATTCACAGCATCAGGGAAGCATGGCGAGCATTCGCTGCTCCAGGGGAGCAATCGCTGCCCCAGGGGAGCAATCGCTGCCCCAGGGGAGCATCCACTGCTCCAGGGGAGCTTCCTCAGCTCAGGGGAGCATGGCGAGCATATCGCATCTCCAGGGGAGCATTCGCTGCTCCAAGGGAGCATCATTCAGTCGCTGGAGAGCAATCGCTGCTCCAGGGGAGCATCCTTTCAGTACCAGGGAAGCATTCGTTACTTCAGGGGAGCATATGCTGTCCGGGTCTAGCGGGGAAGCACATGCTGTCTCTGGAGGGCATTCATTGTCCCAGGAGAGCATCACTGGCGTCAGGGAAGCATGTATTGCGGGCTCAAGGCATTTCGATGTCACTTGGAGCAGGCCGACCTGCATGAAGAAGTGTCGACTCTTGTCTTGGTAATGCATGAAGAGGTGTCGACACTTGTCTTGACAATGCATTAACCTGACTGGTGGTGGGGGAACATCTGCAGTCGCTGGAGGGCATACTCGGTCCCAGGAGAGCATCCGGGGGGATAGATGAGCATGCGCGACTGATGTATCCCGGAAGAGGGTTTCTGTTTAACCGGGGTATTATTGTCTTTAATGTTGTGCCTCTTAGGCACAAGCATGTGCTATGTTGATTTGATGATAGCAATGCTATTTTGTTTTGATGATTGCAACACAGTGAGTGCATTATGATATTATGTGTTCTTTATGATGATGGCATGTTGATTTGAATGCTTGATGTGTTATATCTGATTTAGTGTCTCATGCAGCGTCAACGCTGTGAGTGTGTCTCAAGTCTGCAGCATGCTCGCATAAGTCTATACATTGCATCTTAGCTTGTTTGCACAGCACACCATCAAGTCTGGACATTGGTTGCACTCAGAGTCTATTCACTGCTTCATGCGTTGCATTCTAAGTCTAGACAACATTGCACGATGAGTCTTCATATTCAAAGTATGTACAGCGAGTGACTTCATATATGAAGTATGTACATTGCACAGCACTGCATATATGATGTCTATACATTAGGCAGAGACGCATAAAGTCTATACAGTGCCTCAGGCTGAGCAAGTCCATACATTGGTCGGTGGAAAGTCTGTACATCTAGAAGTCTGTACATCCACCGTCTTTCTCAGCGTCTCATGCCAAGTCTGTACATTGGCTTCATATGCTCCTAAGTCTATACATCGGTCCTCAAGCAGTACAAGTCTATACATTGGTTCAGACTCTTCAAAGTCTGTACATTGGGCCTTCAAGCTTTTGAAGTCCATACACTCTCTCGCTCACATCTTCAAGGGTGATTGAGCATCGTGAAGTCTGATTGAGCATCGTGAAGTCTGATTGAGCACTGTGAAGTCTATTCAGTTGATAAGCATTGTAATGTCTATACATTGGTTAGGCTCGATCATGCAGCGTTCATTTCATGTCTATACACTCATTCACTGTTCATGCATTCACAGTGAAGTCTGTACATCCGTTTGGCTATGCATCACTATCCACCAAGTCTATACATTGGTAGAGTCTGTACATCAGACGTGTATGCTCGTCTGTCCCCCCGAATGCTCTCCTGGGACCGAGTATGCTCTCTAGTGACTGCTAATGCTTCCCTAGCTTTGAGGATGCTCCCCTGGAGCAGCGATTGCTCCCCAGAGACAGCATGTGCTCCACATGCTCCCCTGACGCTGGTGATACTGTCCAGAGGCCATAGATGCTCCCCTGAGACTTCATATGCTCCCGTGCGACAACACATTTTACATTACAAGTCTATACATCATGATCGTCTTTACAAGTCTATACAGAGCTCTTCACTTAACCAACACAAACCATCTATCATTCAAACCTGGTTTAAGCCCAGCACAAAACTACAAGTATCATTCATATCACCAACAAATAAACAGATACTTGTATCAGTTACATCAAAACTTCACAATTCATAAGAGTTTACATTGAGGACAACAACACATAAAACAGATATGAAATATTGTTCTTCAATATCATTCTTCACATCCGGTCGGCAACAACATTCTTCACATCAGCCAATGTCCTGTAGGTGTGACAAAGAGAGGATGTTAACTATTAGAAATAACATAATCTTTACCTACAAGTTAAAAGGTATATTTTAAACTCACAATTTGGCGGGAGTTATTGGAAGTTGAACATGGAGGAATGCTGATCAAAGTTAATGGATGCTTGACTGTCCATATTTATCACCGTGTGCACACGAATGTCTCCTCCGCTAGTGCTGCTGGAGCCCGGTGCCTCCACCGAAATTGTGCGACCTACATGAGTTATACTTGTATTAATATCAGTCTAATTCTTATTTCAATTTAGAAATTTAACGTGTGTGCTAACTTACCTCTCCCCCGACTGCTTCCTTCAGTGCTGCCCCTGCTGGTACCTCTCCTAGCCCTCCCGTGGGTCTGACCTGGACCAACCAAAGTTGTAACTTGTGGCCCTTCACCACCATCACTAGTTTGAGCCTGAGTAGCCCTACCACTTACGAACCTAGGTGGTCTTCTTGGGCCTTGCCTACAACATAACTTTCAATATTATGCACAAAGTAAATCAAATAGACAAAATACAAATCATAATTGTAATACAAACTTACTTCCGTGCCACAGTTGTGGAAGTAGTGCCAATGTTTGTAACTGAAGATTCTGGTCCTGGGAGGGGTTCTTTGCAAGTATTTTTATGGTGGCCCCATTGTCCACATCTTTTGCATTTATGGGATCTCCTAAGTGCCTTTTGATTTTCATCAGCATCTCTAATCCTCTTCTTCCGAGGGCGACCTCGGGATCTTTGGCAGCGAGGAGGAAGCACCTCAACAGATTCTACAGTCTGCCACATACTCTTACCTGGCAATGGTTGTATTGACTTTGCATATGTGGCTTTATATATCTCAATTGAATAACATCTATCAACAAAATTATTAATTTGGAGGCCCCTACGTGCATCAACAGCAGCAGCAACATGTTGGCAAGGTAGCCCACTGACTTGCCATTGACGACAAGAACAATACATCTCGTCCAATTTAACAACACATCTCTCATACGGACCTTGCCAACATGTATGGGCAAATGGGCTAACATATATGGTCATCTTCCCTACGGGCAAATGGGCTTTCATCACCTCATATAATTGAGCATCTGAAACAATTTCCTCATACTGAACAGGTCTGCTATTAGGTAATTCATAATGAAATTCTAAACAATGTGTACTTGCCCACTTAGATAGATGTCCCATATCCTCAATTAATATGCATCTACTGTAGGAATCAGGATATGCCACGACTGTCTTGCTCTGACCTAGTGCATATGCCCTCCTCCCAGACTGAAGAGTTTTCCAATAACCACCAAACTTATATGTCAACTTTAATGATGGCTCTCGTTCCCCCATTTTCACAATCTAACAATATGAAGACAGAAATAAACTCTCTAGAACAGTTATCCACATTACAAAATCAGCACGCATACCCAATAATCTGAGTACAATAATAACATTCTTAACTAATATGAATTGAGTGACTGAAAAACATTAAAGCAAAAAATTTTGACAGAACCATAAAGAAACTGCACCCGTGAATTCAGACATGTACAATTAATAACAAAACTTTTTAGAGCATTAAATAATCTAACAACATTATAGCAAAAAACGACATAACAACAATCTTATCCCTAAACCATATAGAAAGAAAATAAAAATTGATGTCCTTAATATTTCGACTCTATAAACTGTTAGAGTGTGGAGTCAGAACTCATGCGCCCTTACACGGGATCACACTCTGACTCAGGAGCGCACCCACTGCTCCAGGGGAGCATTCTCAGCATCAGGGGAGCATGGCGTGCACATGCTACTTCAGGAGAGCATGTAGTCATGTCTTTGTGCGTTCTCGCACGGGAGCATATGAAATCTCAGGGGAGCATCTATGACCTCTGGACAGCATCACCAGCGTCATGGGAGCATGACGTGCACATGCGCTATCTCTGAGGAGCAATCGCTGCTCCAGGGGAGCATCCTTCAGTGCCAGTGGAGCAACCGCTGCTCCAGGGGAACATATGCTGTCTGGGTTCTAGCAGGGAAGCACATGCTGTCTCTGGAGGGCATTCATTGCCTCAGGAGAGCATCACTGTCGTCAGGAGGGCAGGCATTGCGGGCTCAAGGCATTTCTATGTCACTTGGAGTGCGTCGACCTGACTGATGGTGGGGGAGCATCTGCAGTCGCTGGAGGGCATGCTCGGTCCCAGGAGAGCATCCGGGGGGACAGGCGAGCATGCGTGTCTGATGTATCCCGGAAGAGGATTTCTGTTGATCAGGGGTATTATTGTCCTTAATGTCCTGACTAATGACGCCCTAATCTCCTAGTATAAAAGGATGGGCTCTCTCCTTGTATTGTAACTCTGGTCTGTGATTATCTTAGTGGAATCCTGCTGCGGCCGTGGACGTAGGAAGGCATCTTGCCTCCGAATCACGTAAAAAATCCATGTGTGTTCTTGTGTGATTGGTTTTTTCTCTTCTTCCTCGTCTGGGTACTCCGGTCCATATCCCCAACAGTAAACATATAAAATACATGAGTAAACATTTATATTTGCAGATCATACTGAGTGTGAGGTGGCAGGAGCGCCTGACGCGTACCGGAGTGGAGACGGAGGTGTGTGCCCAGACCTGGACGTGGGGTGGTGACTCCGGTGATGCGGCGTCTGAACGAGAGCGGTCGTACGTCTGCGGCGGCAGATGGGGTGCCGTGAAGCGCCGCGGTTGTTACGTGCAGGTTTGGGCAATGGCGATGGTGCCTAATCGACCCTGGCAGTGGCCGACGATCGTTGTTGTCACGACGACCAAAGAGTGAAATCGACGGCAATGGCGACTGTGTACGGGGGGAAGGGAAAGAGGAGGGTGGCGATTGTGTATGGGGGGGAATCCTAAACAGGAGGGTGGCGCGACATAAGGGTTACTACGGCCATGAACCTCGATTAATCGAGGGTGGGTTGGTCTTTTCACCAACTACGGTCAAGTTAACTCACCTTGCGTTTAATATCGTCGACAGTAAAAAACGATAGAGACTTTTTAGTTTAACGGTAAGATTTCCAAGGACTTTTTAAATAATAGAGAGATTGTAGGGACTAAAAAATAATTCGTCATATTTGTAGGGATTAATATGCAAAAAAACCCAATTTTTTATTTCTCAAGAGGACCAAGGACGGCACTCATAAGGTTGTGATCCCAAGGAATGCTTTCATGCAAATAACAGCCAAGTGAGAACGTCTTTTATATTCTATGCTTCATGTTTAAGTAAACAAGGGGATATCCGGAATTCGTAATGGCAAACCTCATCTTTTTATTGCTCTCTGTCATGATCCATTTATGTGGTCTCAGAAGTGGCAGCTAGGTAGGTGGACACCCGTCTCCAAGCCCGTGAATGAGGCGGGTTCTATTAGGAAGAATTTTGGGGCTTTCGCAGGTCTCCACTCTGTTTCCTTGAGGAGAATATATTACACAAACGATTAGTCTTGTCCAAGCGATTGTTTGCCCTCCCTTTGTGAATACTGCAATGCAAAGTTTAGGATGCATACATTCATCCATACAAAGAGGAACAGGTTGCCTTTGGCAGGGTCTGGCATCCATTAGGTCGAAGTCGGGAATAATAAAAGGTCCCAGCACCAGACACATTAGCTCACTTGCTCGCATATCCACTGTACCTTTTAACAGGTTGAGCGATGCATTTGGGGTCACTCATTACCATCCTATGACCCTATGACTTTTAGTTAATCTGAAATGGAGATCATGTGTATGTGAATGTGTCAAAAGGGGCTTCTCCACTAGCATTTATTTGACTAATGGGTTTATCGTTGCGTTTGAAAGCTGGCAATGGGAGGATCTATATATGATGGTGCAAGAATTGGATTTATGAATTCCCAAAGAATGAGAAATCATTTCAAGAAATCCATCCTACCCCACATCCAAGAAATCAGGTGTGGATGCAACCCATCAACTGTTCTTTTTATTATTTTCTTTTAGTCCAGAGGAATGATGTTGGCAAGACAGTACTGTGTCATGATACGGGGTTTAAAAGAAATCTTGGGAGACATATCTCCCACTAGATAATCATATGCCCTCACTTACCTGACCGGTTGTTTATTAGAGACTTTGAATGATAGCTACCATGAATGATCGATGCATCTCATGATTTGTTTAAAAATCCCGGTACTCCAGAATTAATAGGGTGACGTGGGAGAGATGTGGGCAACATGCATGGAGGTCCCCCTTCTGGTCACGCCACTGAAACCCCTTTAAAGTACATAGGTCATCATTCTAATCTTTTTTAATGTAAGGAACGGTTCTCATGATGTGGACTAGTTTAATTATGGTGTGGCAGAAGGGAAACTGTGGAAAATTAATGCTTCCATTTTGCTATCCAACGTCGACTCCAAAAACCTAGTGATGAAAGCCATCACACGTCATTTTATTCTTTAATGTGGACTCCGTAAACCCAGTCTACCGCAGGTCTCTTTTAATTCCCCCCTTCCCCTTCTTAATGTAGACATTATGGCATTCAGCTACGGCCACCATATATATTCATGAGGCCTGCACCATATATATATATATATATATATATAGAAACCATGCAGCTATCTCTCACACCTCTTGTTTTCTCTCTCTTTTAGCATCTCCTTTTTATCGTCTACATTCATATGCATGTTCACGTATACTTGCTGTGCCATAGAAAATCGTATATACGTTTGCTCTGTACATAGTAAATTAAACTCTGATTATGTTCCTAATTTTTGCATGAAGTTAAATTGGCTTCCTCCGTGACCATTCACAATTAATCCAGCTGGTCATCCATTATTATAATCCTTGTGTGATCAGCATAGAAAATCATACGTATAGACCTCCAGTCCGAACGGGCCGGGAGTGCTCTGGTAGTTACATGTTCATGTCATGGCAAATATGCCATTGCATGGAGACCACCGTGTTGGGGCTGGCTGCCATGGTAACACCCCATGCATGCATGCATGCATCAACCTTAAAGGGATCCAAGACCAGCTGTACGTATAGACCTCCAATGGACCACACATGGAACCCCCCACTTTCACTTTCATCTTTATTCTATATTGTTTGTTGTCTTCATTTCACACTAGCTAGCTAGCTAGCTACGGGAGGTCTCTTTAAAGTTTCAAGAGTTGGACTACGTACAATTCCAAACATATATATATATATATATATATATATATATATATATATATATATATATATATATACATCTGCAGACTGGGTGGGTGCTAAAAGTTTGGTTTGGCTCAGAATTGGGCCTTATCATGCATGTTGGGAAAACAAAAAAGAAAAAAGAAAATTGTGGGGAAAAAGAAGAGAGTTGCATATAGTGATGGTTGCTTTTCTCTTTCTCTCGACTACTTTGAGTCGTGCAGAGATCAAAGTGGGGTTGAAATTGGCAAAAGGAAAAGAGAAGATCGGCGCATGCATGCATGCGCCTCCCCCTCATCAGTGCATGCCCCCACAACTACGAATAAAGCTGCGATTAAATGCCGTTGAAACATATGGGCCGGGGATTAAGCTACTTTCAAATGCTAAGCCGGCCGTACGTGAAGCCCGGCCCTCCAAGCTTCTTCTTCTTCTTCTTCTTCTTCTTCTTCTTTTGGTTGTTGCAAGAAATCACTTTGGATCCCCAAAAAAAGGAGAGAGAGAGAGACAGAGAGAGATTCAAGTTTCGAACTCGATTTTTTATGGTGCACAAACCAATTAGATAAGTAATTACATTCAGTTCGAAAACCAATTAATCTAATTAGGAGCTAATTTCAAACTAGGCTGAACGGAAAAGTATTTCCAATTTGCATATCCAATTCGTACCCCTGATTCATTAATTACTCCATTTTCTTCACGTGGGAAATATCTTAAAATCAAGTTTCATCTCGTGGTGGCCGGGTGAGAGGGAAAAAAATCACTTCACAGACCCATAGGAACCTGTCTTGTCATGGCGACTGATTTTAGGGAGAGCCCAAGATGAAAGCAGCCGAAGATTCCCCCGGATTGGCTGCCGTGGATATTCTTTTGAGGGCAGTCATATAACACCGATAACTTTTGTGGTAAGTCCGCCTTTTGTTCGCAAACTCGATGGTGATATAAGCACCCAAAATTTTTCAAACAAGGTTTGCAGTGCCGTCCAAATAGGATAAAGTATGTTGATGGGCCTGGTAAATCTGATAGGTCCGTGACTTTGATTCGATTTTAAGCAGGGTTGTAAGATCTTTTATGACTCGTGTGCTCTTAATTGGGTCTAAAATCTTGATCCAACTAAATTCATAAGTCGAGTTTGGACTTTGAGTTTGACTCACGAGTCGATCCGATTTGTTCTCTTTTTTTTCTCTTTTTAAATTTTAAATAATAATTAGTTAAAATTATATTATTTTATTAAATTATTAAATTATTAGATTTATTTTTAAATAAATTAAGTAATTAACATCATAATTTTAATTATTTTAATAAGATTATAAATGATATATTATTTTTATTTAAATTTTTATTTAAATTTTCGAATAAATTGAGTCTGAGTGAGATTTTATATATATTTTTAATAATATCTGACTCGATCCAACTTGACCCGACCTAATATAACTCGTGTCCAAATTAAACTTAAATTTTAATATTAATAAATCAGATCAAAATTAAGTCGAGCTAAAATTACGTCGAGCTAAGCCAGCTCAGTTTTACGTTGGTGGGTGGGGCAGGTTGGTTGCGTACCTTCGTCGTGCCACAATTGCCGTGGAGAAGTTAATTGTGTCGTGGTTGAAACCTATTTTCTCGGATAGTGTGCACGCCACGAATCGAATCGGTGGTGATATTTGACTGCTACAACCTGATACGTCTTGTACCTCACTTGCCATGATTCTAAGAAATCCAAATCTCTCTCTCTCTCTCTCCCTCTCTCTCTCTCAAGATAAGATACCGATAAGCGTAATTAGCGCTTGTAAAATGCATTGTTAATAAGCCAATGCCAGTTACATTGGGTATAACATATGGTTTTTACATTGTCGGATATGTACCAATACAGCTCATCCAAACTTTGTTACCCAAGGTTTGTGTGGGGAGTTTCGACTTGATATGAACGTTTGAGAGCATTTTCACCGTTTAGTTGTATTTTTAATGCTTTTGATTAATAACAATGATATATATATATATATATATATATATTGACAATTAAGGATGATAATTTTGATATTTTATATGAAAGGAGGATATATATATATATATGAAACTAATCCAAGTTAATTAAGTGGATGATCCCACCTGGTTTATGCTCTACCAATTTTGATATCCAATTATTATAAAAAATAAAAGTATATTAAGAATATTATAATGGCTGTGAAAATCTGATAACGCGATCCCACACTCGCCTCTTCTCCATGATCCCCTCCCCCAACCAACTTTAAATCTTTCCTTTCCAATTGTTCTATATATATCCTCTTCGCTAATTTGTTCCATATCAATTATAAAATAATTATTTTTTCGATTCAACCCAGCTCAACCTTGGGCCCACAACTTTCGTAGGGCTCATCTGTTGTCTCTGAACTCGTAATTAACCCCACTCTATATATATATATGAGCTACAGAGGAGGTCACTACGTACGTTCATTAATTAATTAATTAATATGCTTCGTACATATTAATTCCCAGTATGAAAATTTATAATGTGTGTAATTAATTAGCTGGAGGCTATACGACTGCTAATTAAAGAGGCATTCTCGTCGACGTCAAAAAAACATTAACAAAATGATAAAGCGCACGCATGCAGTGGCTCTCACGCATGAGCCATGATATGACTAGCCATTTCCTAATTATTAACTTTCAGGTTCAAATGGTATATTAATGGGAATAATTACGAATGTGTGCAAGGAAATTGAAAGGGGGCGCATAGATCTGATATCCCAATTCTTTTAGGCTCGATTTGTTATTAGAATTATCAGATGAATAACAAATCAAGGAGAGAGAAGATATAACGGGACCCGCCAACTCTCCTCATACAAAAATAATTACCCGAGATCAATTATCGTATTTGACCCTTTTAGATCAAACACGGTAACCGTGTTCAAATAACAAACAAGGCCTTATATATGATCACAGTATATATGCATGGGTACGTAGATTCTAGAGAGATAATTAAGTGGCACGATTGATGCATTATATATATATATATATATTATATATTATATATATATTGCTACGATATTAATAGTCACGGACCCGGGTTGTTCTGTCTCCCACCAAACACTCAAGAGTACTTCGATACTAATTGCTCGTAGCCTCGTAGGCTGCAGTTGGCTGTGGCCATGCCATTGCACGTTGTTCTCCTAACTTGAGAGAGAGAGAGAGAGAGAGAGAGGGGGGGGGCAACAACGCAACTCTCACAGTCTACTTCGCCATCGGCAATGTGGAAAGAGATGTGAGGTGGGAACCACAAATATATATATAGGGACTGTGATCTGCCTAGTTGTCTTGGGGATCGAGGCATATATATATATATATATATCTTCTATGCCGTGCATCTAATTTTTTCCTTTTTTTTTTCTTGAAGGGTACTTCCATTACAGTGGGGAGTAAGTGCTTAATTACGCACGACGAGTGTTCAAATGTTCATATTTATGTATGTTAATTGTGTCTTTTAATGAAAGATTTATTGTTCGATATTAATTGTTCTATTTTTCCTAGACAGTTGCTCTAGCTAGGCCCAGAAAACTTAATTAGTCCAGTGAAGTGAGTAATAATTTCCTTTATTTAAAGTAGAGTAGTTATAGGCTCCTTCGTTTTTCAGTGAGTAGTTATAGGCTTCTAAATACGGATTCAGTGGATGTTTGTGTAACCCAAATTGTAGACCCTTAGTTTGGCCCTAAATGATAAAACCACATATAGTGAAACAAGAAATTGCCTCAATTAAAGTTTATACCCTCTTCAAATTTAGATTATTAATCGTCATGTGATTTTGTAAGGACAAGAATATATATTTACCCTCTGAAAATAGTACCGTCTTCTTGCCTGATCTAGCTGAAAATATTGGAAAAAGAGGGTCGAAATTAACGATATTAATTAATTAATTAGCAACAAAATGTCAATAGCAGTGCGGCACCGGAAATAAATTAACAGCTGTGAGAAAAACGTTTTAAATCATGTAGACAGCGTTAGCAGGCATTTAATGACGTTGGTATGTGTTATCTAAGCTCTTCCATTATTTGCCTCCCAAACGCTAGCTAGGGACCTCCCACAATTTATGTCTTCTACGTTCAAACTTAGGCCAGGCAATTTGTATAGAGTTATGGGTTAATTTGGACAGTATAATACTTGAGTGAAGTTAAATGCTTCTAAGGTCAGGTTGGATTGCACTCAGATAATTGACTACTTATTCAGATGGAGTTCATCCTGTCTTGGATCATCCATGCTTGTCTCTCCTATATATATGTAAGTCTAACTTTAATAATAATAATAATAAAGAAAAAACGTTCACTTAAGAGAATATTTTGAGTTTCTCGGTCCAGTCAGATTAAGAAACTCTAACTAAAGTTTGGATAAAAGAATATACTTAGTCAGCATTTGATATTACGTAAATATATATTATTTAAAATCTTTCATTCATGTCTAATTAATGATCACTTGATATGTTGCAAAAAACGTCTAAAAAGATTAAGAGGACAATGTATGATAAAAATTTCTAAATAATAATCTTGATCATTTCAATTTAACAATATATATATATATATATATATGATGGGAGTAGTTGCAAACGGTAGCGGCTAATGACTTTTTTTTTTTTGATGACTGGGAGACCTTGGGCTCACATCTCTAGATCATTAAATGTGAGTTAGATAAGTCCCCTCTTGAGAGTCGAACTCGGGCCCTTATTATCACGAGACAATATCTTTTACCGTTAGACTCACTCGGGATGAGGCATACAGTTGACGATGGGAAAAGACAATGGAATTATGGAAGTGAACGGTGGGGGCATGAGATGACAAGAATATCATGGCCGTGAAGAGAGAACTTAGAATATCTGAGGAAAAAAATACTTCTTTCCAATATAAAATTTAAGAGATAGTTTAAGATATTTACAAACATTCAAATGTTGATCGAGATATTTTACCAAACAATTTAGAAAACAGAATCAAAAAAAAAAAATGTTATCAAGCGGAAGACAGGTTGGGTTTAAGTTAGAAGAGTTAGGCTAGAATCCATATTGCACCAGTTTCAGCTTAACACCTTCCTTTCCCTCCATGAATTAGGTTAAGGCAAAGCTCTCACCAAGATCAACCTGATCCAAAGCTGGAGACATAACTTTCTATGCACACATGATTACATGGGGCCACCCTCATGCAATTCCGTGAACTTAATGGGGACCTTGTTGGGTCAGATATTCCCTGAACAAGCACTGGAATGGGGTGGCAATTGACAGAGAAGATAGAGGGACCCATATTGCAATCCAACAAACTTTCAATTCTCAAGTTTGACAGCTGACAGAGAGTACTGGCTGCTTGGTCAGGATCTGGATCCCAGTATTTGCTTCACCAGTCGCCAACTTTTTGGGTGTGCAAAGAACATTCACATGTGCACTGAGGGGTTTTTGGGTCCCTCACTCCCTCAAAGTGGCAGATGCTCATGGACCTCCACTAGTCGGGTTAATTAATGGTTATAGATGCTATTTTTATAGGAAGTTCACAATCTGTGTGATGCAGGATCGGGCTAACCTAAATGAACATACATCTTTTTTTCACATAAATAATTATCTCGCAAGCAAAATAAACCTAACGCAAAATCCAGGTAAATTTTAGGAATTCAACACTCACTCACTCCCTGATTTTTGGTGGATTTGAACCCTAACATTTGGCTAATATTTCTCCCTTCAGGTGAAACAATCGGCGTAAAAAAATGTCATTAACAAGGGCATCCTAATTCATATATCAGCGTGAGATGGAATCCGTGTAGATGATTAATTACATGTGCCGATCATAAATTCTTGACAGCAAAAAAAAAAAAAAAACCAAACACCTGTTGACGAGGATCGGTCTAGCGCGACGACGCAACGAGCAGATCACGCAGGGCAAAACAATCCACACGAAACAATCCACACGAGATGGCCACTCGCTAACGAAGGTGGGTAGGAGGGATTGTTCTCGAACGGGGGTGGGTAGGTGGGAGCTACCACCTATCCCCACCCGGAACCCTCACCACCACCGGTGGTGGTACCTGTACGTCGGCTTTGTCCGGCGGAAGCTTCACCGGCGGCCTCGTTCCGGTGGTCCCGTTGGGCGGGGCGAGCCCCCGTAGGGTACTCCCCCCTCCCCTCCCCAGGTGTGTCCCCTCCTCCGCCGCCCTCCGCCCCCCCTCCCCTTCCTCCACCGACCTCCGCCCCTCCGCCGATCTCTCCCCCTTCCCCGCCCTCCCCTCCCTCTCTTCCCAGTCTTCCCCCTCTCTGTGGTCCTCCGCCCCCCCTCCTCTCCACTCGACTCCCTCTTCCCGCCGCCGACCCCCCGCCCCTCCCTCCTCCTTCCCCCGGCTCCTCCTCCCTCCGCTCTCGCCGATCTCTTTCTCCCACCCCTCCGCCGGCCCTCCGCCGCTCACACCCCTCCCCGCAACCCCCGCGCTCGCCGTCGGCCAGCTCTCCACCTTGCCTCCCCCTTCCGTCGGTATACCGCCCCCCTCCCCCTCTTTCCCCCTGACCTCCCCCATCCCTCCGCCTCTCCCCCGACTCCCCTCCCTCACCGACCGCTGTCCCCCTCCCCCGTCATCCCTCCCGGCGCGCCGTCCCCCCCCCCCCCCTCCATCTGCTCCGCAATCCCCCTCCCCTCTTCCTCCTCTGCCTGCCGCCTCCCCTCCCTCATCCATCATCCTTCCCCACCCCCAGCTATTGTCACCTCCCAAAACACTTTTGAAGCCCACTGTCCCCGGTCACCCAGTCCCGATCCTCCCCTCCGTCGGTTTGGGCATTCTCTCGGGCATCGTCGAAGTATGGGTCCGGTCCCTGTGACGAAGGTTATGGGTCTCTTCCCTCGGTTTCGAAGAAGCTCGGAGATACAACGCATTCCCCCCGTATCCAACTGGATATCGACCTCCCGAGCATTCTCTTCTCACCGCATAGTACAAGAGCGGTTCGACAGCCATGAGCATCTCGAGGAAGAACTCTGCCACCTTCAGCATCGACTGGCTCTTCTTCAGATCCTCTGGAGTTCCCACCATTGGTGGTTGCCTTGGTACTACAACTCGTCTCGTTATCTTCTCTGTATGTTCGTCGCTATGGTGACATCATGGGTCAAGTATGGGTTATTTTATACGGTTTGGGTCTTCTGTTTTATTATGTATGTCGCTCTGTCGACAGTATAGACTTGGGTTATCTTCTCTATACGGGAGTCTTTACTTTCCATGTACCTTCACTATCGTTAGTATGAATGAAATTGTATGTTTACAACAACAAAAAATAGAGATGGCCACTCGCTGTGGCAAGTGCGGCTCGGGCTGCCGTGCGGTTGGCTTCTTCGATCATGTACAGAAATATGGAGAAAGGGGTGACTCACGTCGCTTTTGTAGGGTGGGAAAGGAGGGGAAAGAAGAAAAAGAAATAAAATAAGGGGACAACGTATGAGACAAAGGGGTGGAAAGAAATGGCTGCGGTGGATTTTTCTCGTGGCTAGGCTACAGGGAGAGGAGGATGGGGAAGAAAAGGAAAAAGAAGGCTGAGGGTGACGTTGACGCAGGGAAGAGAGAGAGAGAAGAGATAAGGAAGGGAAAGAAAAAAAAAAGAGAAAAGATGAGGTTGGGGATTCACGTCAGGGAGCCTCTTCAGATAGAATCGGTGGGTCGGATTGGTTCCACTATGAATTTACGTAGGAATTGATTTGATTAAGGCTAGTTCGATTTAATATTAAAGAATCGGATGAATCGGATGAACTACAGTTCGACCGGTGAATTGATCCGAATCGATCCGAACTTATTCACTTTTTAAAATAAAAAAATAAATGTAAATATATTTATATATTTAAAATGATATTTATGTGTTAACAAAATTATCTTATTAATATTTATTATGTTATTTTAAATATATTTAAAGTTTAAAAGTTTAAAAGAGCATAAATGTCAATTGTGAAGAGTGAAGACCAATAAAATATTACAAAATTTTAAGGTCAGTTTATTTAACTATGTTATTATTATTTTTTACTTATATAGTTACATAATCATAGTTAAGAATTATAGATGTATTTTTTTATTTTGATCAGTATATCTTATTTTTTATTATCTTTGGTTATAAAATCGAGTCAAACTATGTATTAATATTACGATGATATCACGGTTCAAATCGGTTCGATTGAACGGTCCAACCGATTCGAACCGAACTAACTGATTGACCGATTCAGACACCGATTCAGTTCTGATAACATTGCTCTTAAAGGACGCATTGCCATGGCTACGGTAGAAAATTGTTTTTCTTCAAATCTCAATTAATCCTAAACGGAGAGTTACACTTTATATCAATATTATCAGAACCAGACCGGTGCCTGAACCGGACAATGAGCTGGTTCGGTTCGAACCGGTTTGACCGTTGGTTCGAATCGGTTTGAACTGTGATGTCATTATAATATTGATATATGGTCCGACCCGATTCTATAACCTAATACAATAAGAAATAACTCAAATAAGATATAATGATCAAAATAAATAAACATACATGTATATAGAGAATAACTTGTAACTACTTGTTGGAAATATAGCCTTTATGTTGATTCAAATATCTTCATTTTTATGTTGGAAATAGAGCATTTATGTTTAGTCCCATATTAGAAGTTAGAAAGACTTACTTGACTTTATATGTTGGAGAGGTCACCCTTGGGTTAGGACCCAAGGGACATAGGATGTGGACTTGAGTTGTGTGTCGAATTAAATGGTTTGATTGAATATAAGTAAATAATATATTTATTTATTTATGCCGCGCCACGCCGAGTTGGGTTGACGGGGGCGGATACCGAATCATTTTTTATTTTTATTTTTATTTTTTTATAATTTTTTGCCATTTGACCGAACCGGACCTAATCGGACCGGTTCCTGGACCGATTCACGGTCGAACCGGACCTAATCGGACCGGTTCCTGGACCGATTCACGGTCGAACCGGTCCGGTCCGGTTATGATAACACTGCTTTATATATATAAATAATAAAATTAACAATCACACCTATAAAGTTCCCTATTAGTAGATATATCCTCTATCACAAAAAAAGGGAAAAAGATTAAATAATTAATAACAATTTCTAAACACCTAATGAAAACTAATCTAAATAACGTTGCGACTCTTTCGTGATTGCCATTCCACGTTGGAGTCTCCATCACTGTGTCTTTGGATGAGTTAAATTGAATAGGTGTTTATTTTTTAGAGTTGAGTCATGATCTTCGTTATAGAAAAACTTAGACAATAGTCTCTACTGTGTTGAGTTCCGCGTGGAAGGATCTTTTAACGGACAAGGTCAACACTCGTCCCATGAGTAATAGTTTTGAGGATGAAACTTTTTAATTTTGAGGGGGAGAGGATCATGTAATATCCAAGACCTTTACTCCGCTTTGTTTGGAGATTAAAGATGATTTGATTAAATTTAAGTAGCTTAAATAATCTCGTACTTAAGACTTTTTACTTTGACATGATATAAGATTAAACTATTTCACCTATAGAGGTGGGATGAGTTAATATGACTTAAGTTACATTAAGTCATTTTTAAGTGGATTATTAAAATTTGGTCCCGTCAAATCAAAAAGATTTAAACTTAAATTAAAAAGTGAATAATTATGGGATAAAACCCAAACAAAGCGATTACAAATAAAAAAGTTAAAAGGGGCATGTTGTCATAGCTAGATCGAGAGAGTAAGATGATCAATACTGATGAAGAATATAGAATAAAAATAAGTTTATTAGAAGTACTTCACTTATCTATGATATGATCGTCATAATTAAATGTACCATGGGAGGGGGATATACGACATTTGAATCTATGAAAAGATAAGATAGAAGACTTGATGGGATGCTATTACATAGGACTAGCATAGTTTGTCGACTTATACCATATAAACACAAGTCAATTAACTTGTACCGTATGAGTCGACGGGTCAATCGTATGATATGAGTTCTCCCGTTGAGGGGGAGGTTAAAAGAATACCATATAAGTTGAGTCTAACAAACATTGTATCGAATTGTATCATAATAGTTGGGTCGATCTTGACCTGACAGTATGATGAAGCTCGTATAAGAGAATTCTGCAAAAGTTGAGTCTAACTAACATTGTATCATATTGCATCATAACAATTGGGCCGGTCCTGACCTGACAGTATGATAAATATTTTTTTGTAATAGACATAGGATATTTCATTCATACCAGACGATCATCACATTACATGAACATACTTGACCCAAACCGTACATGAACGGCCATATCTAGCCTATACTATCCACAACCCATCCACGACACAGGAAGGAAAGACACGGACTGAAGAGATCGCAGACATCCGACTTGGCTGGGAGCTCCTAGAGACGGACAGGGAGAGTTAGCCGCTTTTGAAGGTGACAGATTCCTTCATCGGGTGGCAAGCTACCGGGCCGCTTTAGCTGATAGCGGTGTGAGAGAGGTGCTCGGGTGGCCAGCATCCAGTTGGGTGCGTGGGGGATAAGCTCTATATCTCCGAGCCCTTGTGAGATCGATTGCAGGATCACGTCGCCAACATCACGGAAGAACGGTCCCGTGCTTCGTCGGGTGCCCAAGGAAGCGCCCATCACCGAGAGAATGGCCGATCCGGGGGGTGGGGTGGATGGGGAAGGGTAGATTTTCCAAAAAGGGTTAGGGGCAGTAGGAAGGTGAGGGAGAATGAAGGGAGGTGGCCGAGGGGGGTGTGTGGAAGGGGGACAGAGGATAGGGGGGATCGGAGGGGGAGACGGCGGTGGCGAGAGGATAGGGGGGGGCGGACTAGAGGAATAGGAGGCGGGAAGGGGGGTGGGGGTGAGAGGGGGAGAAGGGTGGGAGGGACGCTTGGAGTGGGGGGGTGGGGGGAAGGCGGAGGGGGTCGGCCGGAAGAGGGGTGAGGGGCGGGGGACTGATTGGCCGGGAGGTGCGGATGAAAGATGAGGGTTGGAGGGGAGGGAACGAACGGTGGGGGGAGGGAGAGACGGGGGTGAGGGACAGGGAGAAGCAGGGGGGAGGGCAGGGGAGGGGGGTGCCGTCAGAGCGAAGGTGGCGGGGGTGGCGGGGGAGGGGGGAAGAAGGCCGGCAGAAAAGGGACGGAGAGGTGGGGGGTGGGGGGAGGGGGGAAGGGGAGCGGCAGGAGGCGGGGGAGGGGGGAAGAAGGTCGGCGGAGAAAGGGACGGGGAGGCGGGGGGTGGGGAGGGAAGGGGAGCGGCGGATGGGGGTTGGATGGGGAGGGTGGAGGGCCGGCGGGGTCCGGGAGGAAGGAAAGGGAGGGAGACGTAGAGAGAAGGGCTGAGGGAATGGGGGCTCACCTGGGCGGGCGGGGGGGGGAGATCCCGACGGGAGCTCCACCTCCCAACGAGCCACCGGTGCGAGGCGCCGGTGAAGATTCTGCTGGAGAAGCTCCGGCGACGATTCCACCGCTCGAGGGCGGTGAGGGTTATGGGGGTAGGTGGGAGCTCCCACCTCTCAGTATGATGAACCTGGTATAAGAGAACTCTGCACAAGTTATACCCCACGGAGGAGAATTTTGGTAGTATATCTCACAGACGACAAATAATTAGGATGGTTAGACGTTATTTATCGATGTTTTTGCATATTTTATTATTTAAAAATGTATAAATCATGAATTAGTAAGGTTTTGAATTCGACGAATTTTGTAGCTTGCGAAATTTAATAAACCACATGACTGTTTAGACAAATCATAAGGCACCATAGA
Organism: Amorphophallus konjac; assembly: GCA_022559845.1. Taxonomy (NCBI): domain Eukaryota; kingdom Viridiplantae; phylum Streptophyta; class Magnoliopsida; order Alismatales; family Araceae; genus Amorphophallus; species Amorphophallus konjac. The sequence goes on from CM040118.1 coordinate 52,532,069, forward strand.
AGATACAGATGACCTCGATCCGCACAAATTAATTAATCGGAGATGTAGATCTTGCGGATATCCATTTGACATTTATTAATGTTATACTTACCTTGGAATGTTCCTCAGTGGTGGTGAAAAGTCGAGATCTCATGTCAAGTCATGGACCGTCGGATCTTAGATGATCGCGGGGGCAGCCACCTCAACAGAAAATTCTACAAACAATGGGGAAGAAGCGATCAGAGAGCCCGTGGTTGTGATCCCGAGAAAAATCCTCTGATACTTAAGTCAGTAATAGTAAGAGCCAAGTGTGAGAAGAGGCAAGGGGGATGAAAGACACGAGACTGTTCCTCACCAGTGAAGTGGCTAGAGTTGACTTACCTTTCCAAGAGTTTTCTTGGATTTATATAGCGGCTCATTCCTTTTTTGGAGTAGGGGAAACGGGATAGTCTAGGGGGCGTTATCTCCTGGTGAGGGCTCTTCACCGTTCGAGAGCTCTTATCTATCTCTTATCCCCCGAACTCCCTGCGGCCGGTTACGCTCGGTCGCCCTTTGGATTTTCCCCGGACTCCTGAGTCAGAAAACCAAACGGGTTGTGTTGGTCCGAATGAGTTGGGCCTCCTGAGAGTGGGCCCAATAGAGGGCCGTCACTCGTTGGGCTAAGTAGGTCTTATTGGGCCATACGTATTGGGCCGCATATTTCTTGGGCCGCAAATCTACCCCTCTCTAGGCGACTTATTTTTTAGCATTTTTTTTTCATAGGCAAACTTTTCACTCTTATTTTGATAAACGTATTCACAACTCCTCCTCAACAAGAAGAATACAATTCTAAACAATTTTGAATATTTTTTCTTCTAATTAATTACGGCATTTTTCCACGCTACAACAAAATTTTTGCCTCATTAATTCGAGTGACCCCAGCTATGGATTAATTCAAAGTAGATAGTTATTAGTATAATATAACAAGGATTGCACAATAATTTATAGTGTCGTTATATTCCTTGCTCTATTGTAAAATTATGGCAGGTGATTTTGTTTTGATGTCTACTGAATTGTGGGGCTCATCTCCTTGTTAATATTTCCAAGCGAAGACTATGAAGAGTAATTAAGAAAGTGTGAGTCCATGATGTGTTCGACATTACAAGAGTTCACAATGCAACGAGCAAGCTATAAAGAAAGTGACATAAAAAATAAAGTTTAGGGATTTTTAGATTATTCGATCTCTAAAAATTTCATATATTCAGAAAAAAAAAAGGTCTTATTAATGTGCCTTGATCACTTAGTATACATTAGTCCTTGCAAACTAAGTGACAATTAATTTGTGGCCCCTCTGGTTATTAGTCATATATATGAAGTGTGATAATATTCCACGAGTTTACTGGAAAGATTACATCAAATGGTATATTCTCAAAATATTCTCACGTTCCAGTCTTCCAGATGCTTAATGACTAGAGGGTTTAAACAACAACAATCACTAAAGTTTATAGGGACTCATTACATATAACAAGTCAAAATACATAGGCTTTTTAGAATATATATACGAAGTCCGTCCTTAGGTATCAAAATTGAAGGGAAAAAACCCGTAAATTTAAAATATATAGTCTGCATTACTTTATATATTGTAAGATTGTAAGTGGACTATTATTATATCTTGTGACTGATGATGTAAGATTTCCACTATAAATGATTTTTTTCCATGATATAAATAAATTTATTTAAATAAGTCCGCTCCTCTTCTAGATAATTAAGTTCTGACATATTAGTATAACATATGGGGCGGATATCATGACATTGAATAAGTTCTCTGTGATTGAAAGTCTAATTAATGTCAACCTCTCTCATTCATCTGATCCATATTTTTGATTAAGATTTGAAGGATCGTAGAATGCAAGGTTAATTTCATGTTTGAATGGTGCAGTAAGATTTTGAGATGCGCGCAGACGTTCATCGGAGTAGGTGGTCTGGGGTGTTTGGCAGGGTTTAGGGAGAAAAGGCAGCCCCAAGTACATGCATCCCACTAAGTAGCACGTCCAACATACATATATATATATATATATATATATATATATATATATATATATATATAAGTTTTTTGAATAATTAACTTGGTTGTTGTATATATGGAGTACCGAGGGTCATATGTATATAGTTAATTAGATCCCATATGCATTTGGTCTCATTCCCATCCTCTGACTTGTGTGATTAATGAGAGGGAGATCGTGTGGATGAGAATGCATGTGTCAACCTTCAGCTTCTCCACCCTCCATGGGTATCCTTCTTCGTGCGCTTAACATTGGTTTCATTGCTAAGTGACACTTGAGAATATGATCATATAGAAAAAAATTAAAACCAACTTCGACCATTAAAATATATACATAAGAGACAAAAAAAGAATACTAGCAACGAGTTCCACTCCCAAAACCTCTCTCTTTTCACAACACATCTAGTAATCCCCAAGTCACCTAGAGTAGTAGTAGGTACCACTCTCATTATTGTAATGGCTCTATAATATTCTAAAGATGCATTTGGAAAGACTTTAGAGAGAGATTATAGTCTTGAAATCCTCATCCACCGTGTATGCATGAAGTCTTTCCAAATGCAACATAGTCTCATCAGATTTTGTTGGATAGTCTCACATATCGGTTAACTTAATAGTGGACTTATCCTCGTATATATAGCGTTACCTTTATCCCCCCAATGCCTAAAATTTAGAGGTGATTTTTATTTGCATATGGTATCAGAGTGGGTTCCATTCTTCCGATTCTAGATCCCACGTCATTCTCATTAATGTTCATGTGACTTTGCCCTATATGGAGTCAGCACGTGTCGGGGTGAGGGCGTGTTGGATAATTCTACATCGGTTAATTTAATAATAGACTTATCCTCGTATAGTGTTGTCTTTGTCCCCTAAATACCTCAGTTTTGAGGTGACCTTTATTTGCACAGATTTTGGAGAATAGAAATTTTAATGGATACTAAGAGAGAGAGGGAGAAAAAAGTGAGAATTTAAAATCTCTAAAAATTACCCAAAAGGTATTTCATCTCTATCTAGAAGATTTAGATAAAAAAAAATTCACAGCTCACAATTCCTTCCAAATGAGCCCTAAATCTCTAACATCACAATCATCTCCCTCATTCTGACTGTTAGCAAATGATTCTCAAGTTTCTATGTTTAAGAAGAGTCGACAATATTCGATGATTAGACCATCCTAATTAGCCCCCACACAACAGAAGTTTAATTAAGTGGTGTAATCCATCAATATTTCTTTTCTTGTTTTCCGCGGTCTTGACCGTGGGCGCCTCAGTCATCCCCCACTAAACGTAGCATGCTTCTGGGGTCTTCAAAGATCAGTATAAGAGAAACCAAGCAGAAGAATATACAGTTGATTAATGAAGAGGCATTGAAAGATAGCTGCCATCCATGCACGCATGCGTTTCACTTATCGATGAACCATCCTGATTCTCCAAAAGGAAAAGGGTGATGTGCAAGAGAATGGGAGGGTTCGTACGTACTCTACTAGCTCCTCATGCCATTAAAACCCATTTGTTACACATAGATCAATCATTCTTATCTTAATTAACTTAAGGATCGAGAGATATCTCATGCCGTAGATTAATTTAATTATGGGAGAATCAAACGAGAAAACAGATATGTATGAATATAAGATATTCTCTCTTAGTTTATGTATACACATATTGTGTTCTCTCTTTCAGGCACCGCAAGGTTAATAAATCCGCATTCTAGTACTCCACACCAGCTCCATTAATTACCATATAGTAATGAAAAGAAATTTTCTATTGTATCTTGCTAATTTGTTCCTTTTTTTATTCGTGTTCCTGCGTTTGCACGCTTTGTCTTTTTTTTTTTTTTTTTTAGAAGTATAACGTATGGTATTCATTCGTAGCAAACGATCACCATAATACATGGGCACACAAGACACAGTAGCGAGAACAGTAGCGGCCATGCTGGGCCCATACAGACGACAACCCCTCGGGGTGACAGGAAGCAAAAGAGAACAGTGGAGATAACAGACGTCAAACATGGCTGAGGATTGTTCGAGACACCGAGGAAGAGGCAGCCGTATACGTCGGTGGCAGATCTCGTCCTCGCGGAGCACATGGCTTCTGAACCGCGCTGATCGAAGGCGGTAGTAATAGGATACTCGGGAGGCCAGCATCTCGTGAGATGCATGAGGGTAATGCTCAGATTCTTCGAGTCCTATTGAGATCGAGGGAGAGAAATCGATACCGGCGCCGCAGAGCTGACCCTTGCTTCGTCGGATGCTCGGAGAAAAGTCCATCGCCAAGAAAGAGCTGAACATGGAAAGGATGAAGGGGGGGGGGGGGGGGGGAAGAGACATTAGTTTCCGACAGGGGAGGGGAACAGCGGGAGGGTGGGGAGGGAGGGGGGCAGGCTGGAGGAGGGGGACGCCGGGAGGGGAGGGCGATCGGATCGGGTCGGGGAAGGGGGGGTCGAAAGGGAAACGAATAGGGGGGGTCTGACCGAGGGAAAGAGGCGGGGGAGGGGGGGCGAGAGGGGGGAGGGTTACCGGCGGAGGAATGGAGGGGGGGAGGTGTTGGGGGAGGAGCAGCGGAGATGTTACGATCGGGGGAAGAGGGAGCGGGGGGAGGACGGTGAGGAGGCGAGTGAACGGCGAGGAGGGGGGATAGAGTAAGGCCAGGGGAAGAAACCGGAGGCGGGGAGGGGAAGGGGCCTGCGAGCAAGGAGGGAGAAGCGGAGGGGGAGAGACGAAGAAGTGGAGCGGGGGGGACGAATAGGGGGGAGAAGTGAGGGAGGGGGGAGGTAACTGGCGGGCAGGGTGGGAGGGGAGGTGCCAGCGGCGGAGCCCATTGAAGGGGTGGGGAAGAGGGGGAGGCAAGGGGAAGATAGAGGGGGGCAACGGGAGAGGGGGGCGGGAGGGAGGGGGGAGGATCCCGATGGGAGCTCCCCCCACCCAACGATTCCACCGACGGGGAGCGCCGGTGAGGGAGCCGTCGAAGGTGATCGGCGAGAGATCCACCGCCTTCGGAGGTGAGGTTTCCAACCCTTGGAGGGGGAGGGGGGAGGTCCTGCCGAGAGCTCCCCCCACCCAACGGGGCGCCGTCGCGAAGAAACTCGGGGAGGGAGGCGAGCCGAACTCTTAGGGTTGTCGTCAAGACCGTTTGCGCGCTTTGTCATGCGTCATAGGACAAACTTTGTTTATTTTTCTTTACATGATGCTGATATCACGTACGGCAACTATATATAATCATTATCATTGTTAATCTTAATATCATAACATTAGTTGTTGAGAATAGCCTTAATATATTGAAGTGTTGGATTTTTTTGAGATATGCACAATTAATTATAAACATACCACTCTTACATATATACAGATTAATAAATGTAACTCCACTACACAAACAAAAATACAAAAATGACTCGGCAGTTACTTACTATCTAGGAGAACAATAAGTGAAGGCACATAATTAATGGAGGATATTCTTCAACTTACATTCATTTAGCGAAGGAAAACCAAATCTTTTCACTAATTAGTTGGGGCAATACAAATATTTTACAACCCTAGCTAACGTGGGTTTTAACTCGAATTAATTACGTTTACGGGGTAGATTGTGACACATAATGGGAGGGATACCTTTTGTACTCACATTTACACAACGAGGCTATGTTAATTAATATATATTGAAGCACAATACTGTTGACTCCATAAAATCACGGTGTTGAGATACACATGCCCAGAGTCATAAACGCATGAACCACAATTCATTTAATCAATACTAGACTATTGTCTAGAAGACTATGTCCAAATATTCAACACTCTCCCTCACGGTCAAGATGAGCCGTGGACATTAATTGGGTGGAGATGGCAAGAGGAGTTACGTCATTTGACCTGCTCTGATACCATGACAAACAAGAGAGAAAGATAAGAGTCTTAGGTGTAATGCCTTTGTCCCTGCGTGGGATCCCAGAGCTGCAATATATAGATGTCTTTGGCATCTAAAAATAGGTATAAGTTACAGAAAGAAGGGCAATAGATTATGTTGTACATCTCAAGAATAGAAAATAAATCAGAGACAATCATGTCCCTAAACAAGGATATACAATATACAGAAAATGTAGTACAGATCTGGTGAGATTCCTTCAAAAACTTTCTTAGTTTTGAATGTCTAGTGATACTCCCCCTCAAATTGATGCGGGAAAGTCATGCATCATCAATTTGTCACTTAGAAATCGATGGCGATCAGAACTGAAGGCCTTCGTGAAGATGTCAGTAATCTGATCTTTGGAAGACAAGTGTGGAAGAGAAATAAGATTGTGTTGAAGCACATCTCTAATATAGTGGCAATCTATTTCAATATGTTTGGTGCGCTCGTGATAGACTGGATTCTCAGCAATGCGAATGACACTCATATTATCAGCATGAATCGGAGTAGGACCCATGCAAGGAAACCCCAATTCAGAAAGGAAACCACGCAACCAAGTAACTTCAGAACAAGTAACAGACATGACACGGTATTCTACCTTAGTGGATGAGCGAGAAACCCTATCTTACTTTTTGCATTTCCATGAGATCAAACTTTGACCCAAGAAAATACACCAGCCAAAGAGCGCCGTGTATCTTAGTTTTGAATGTCCGATGATAAGTACTTTCACAATTATGCATGTAATAGGATTATATATTTTTGTGATTGTACCTTACGGAAGATGAATTGTTTTGGGAAGAAGAAATCCACTCGTCACACCAAAAGAGAGGTTGGGGGAAGCCAAACTCTTCGAACCAAGCGAAGGTTAATTACTTTGATCAGTCATATAATTGGGAAGCTGCACATGACCAAGAATGTGACTACAGAGACTCTCCATTAACTTGTCCACGCCTTATCTTAAGGGCGCGTTTGAGAACGCCAGTGATGTTGCTTTCGAATCAAAAATCTTATGACAAATTTTAAATTTATCAAATGTCTCTGTGCATCTGAGTTTTTGAACGCTAAATAAAAATCAGAGAAAAAAAGTGTTAGCTATAAAATTAAGTTTCGTCTGATAATCCTCGAGAACAAGTGTAAAGAGGATTTTTAATATTTTAAATATTACAAATCCGTTATGTGCCTGATATCTATACGGTCAGTAAATTTTGTGAGACATGAATAATCAACGGAATTTCTCAAATACCCCCTAAATCTATCTCGTTTTCTATCTACGAGATATATATATGTCACTTCAGGCTCATTCAAATTTGAATGACCGATGACATGAGGGGATGTCGCGCGACAACTTCATTGCACCATCATCCACCGTATCGAACCCACCCGCCAGTCGTATAATCAATAACGGGGGAGTGCTTGTAGTTCAGATGCCCACAGATGTTGCATGGGGAACACTCAAGGAGACCGCATCAGCATCAAGGTTAGCTTGGGGGCTACACCCGTCACCATCCCAGATCCCATGAATGCATGGACCACACATATAGGAGCCCACCTTCATGTGTATTTGATTGCTGCAGGCCATTCACAACGTGGGAGGTCTGGTCTCTGAGATTTGGGTCCTGTCAATTAGGTCGATCTCTTGAGAACTCAAAAAATGTCCAAACCCGGCAGCAATCATCTCTGCAGATTAGATTGGGGGACCAGCAAGGAGATTGTCATGTAGGGGAGGAAGATTGGTGGGGTGGGTGTAGGGGGTATATATACGCGCCGCATAGCAAGTATATATCTGTGTATATGTGTTCTTGTTTTTTTGGGTCACATGCATGACAGGGAGGGGAACGAAAGACCCAAAAAAACATAATGATGTTCCGAAAAGAGATCAGTCGAATTTCAATGTACGGCGATGATGTGAAGGAGGATATGGCCAACATAAGGGGACATATCCAAATTTTGAAGAAATGACTTGGAGGGATCGTTTCCCCGTGTCGTGGAACTTGTCTTTGGAGAGCCAAACTAATAAAAGGTGAAAGCAGTGGGCATTGCTCCGATCTTTTGTCATAAATCCTCCTATCTAAGTTGTTAATTAACAAATGTACGTAAGGGTGTTGATTGTTATATTAACTTAATCATGCTATTCTTTTTTCATAATATATGCATAAGAATTAGGACGGTCAAGGGACTCGGTTGGCCCGATATGTCCGCAGGTCTGACCTGATTTCGAGTCGCGCCCTAAGATCTTTTCCAGCCCGCAGTGTCACGACTCGGGTTTTTGGATCTTTTCCGTGGGGTTGCGGATCGTGTCCGAGTAGATTTTGAGCTTTAATTTTAGATTTTCGGACTCCCGGATGGTACTTTTGTGAGTCATTTCGGGTCTCCTGCGGCGTGTTGAGCGGCCTTGTTTTTTTCCAGAATTTTTTTGCTTCAGTTTATATTTTTCAAAAAATTCGAGGTTAATGTGAATTTAAAAAAACAACAAAATAAAAATCAAAACCTTAATAACCCCCCCCCCCCACCGTTCTCTCGCTCACTCTCGCGTTCTCACTCTCTCACCCTCCCGTTTTCTCTCCCTCTCTCCCTCCACCTCTCCGACGGCCGACAGACGACGGCCGTGGGAGAGACCGGGGGACGACGCGGTTGGCGAGCGGCGAGGACGATTGGGAGGAACGGAAGGCAGTGGCGTGGCGCGGCGTGTTCCAGTGAGCAGGGTTCGACCCGCACGGCTGTGGCATTTTTCCGGTGGTTTTCTTCGCTAAAGGTAGGGGGCAGACCTTCGCTACATTTCCCGCGTTTTGGGCGTGAGATCGGATAGATTTGCATAAATTGAGTTTCATGCGTGCCATTGCAGTCGGGAGTGATTCCCCACACATTCCGGACTTTTCCAAGCCCAATGTGAGCGCGTCGGACATGGGAATGAGCCTCTGGGGTGGTCCCCAGAGGGGACCCTTCATTGTGAAAAGCGCAGTTGGGCAGCCAGCACTCTGGCCGCCCAGCTCAGTGGGCAGCCAAGGTTCTAGCCGCCCAAGTATCCGGGCGACCAGAGAAGTGGCCGCCCAGTCATTGGCTGGTCGGCCACTGGTTGGGCCGCCCTGGTCCAGTCTCCTCCCATGGGCGGTCAGAGCCCTGGCCGCCCAACCCCTGTGAGCGGAGACCATTGGGGTGGCTGCCCTGAGGGTGCCCAGTTCCCCTGTTCTTCCCCTCTAGGGTGCCAAAAAGCCCTGGCCGCCCAGGTCAGGGGTGGCGGCCATTAAGGTGGCCGCCCAGGTGGTTGGGCGGCCACTGGGTTGGCCGCCCAGGTCGCTGTTCACCCGACGAATCCCTTTCGTCGTTTCGCGTGATATGTGATCCCGGTGTATTCCGTACACCCCTGTAGCCGATAGGTCAGTCATTTTGACAGAGGTCCTAGGGGTTTAGTAATGTATAGCAGCCTCGAGATGCGTTACTTGTGTACGGTGAGATTAGTACGGACCGATGGTGTTCCAGTGGCTTTCCGCTTCTTTAGCGAGTTCTCACCTTTTGGTGACCTTTCCCACCAGTCGTAGCTTTCTTGCGCATGTGTGTGCGGACCCACTTGGGAGTGGTGGAGAACTTTCTCGGTGTGACGATTTTTAGGCTGGTTACCGTTGGGTCCCTTGTCTTTGCTGCTTGAGTCCGGGCTGGGATGAAAACCAGCTAGACGACCTGATTTAGAGCACATAGTATGTGTGTTCACACGTGGTTGGGGGCATCAGACACGTGCTGACGAGCGCGACCCCAGCTAGTCATTGTTCTGTGGTTACGTACCTAGTGTGTCTCAGTTTCTGCCTGGGACAAGTAGGGAGACACTAGGGGCACAGACTAAGACGTCAGTGGACGCATCCGGCCTTGCTTTTAGTGGGTAGTGCTCATGTCACCTGAGGGGTTTCGACTCAGGTTTCCTTCTACCGAGGTTCAGTGTTTTGGGGGCTCAGTGTCCTGGTTACACGTGATCGAGACGTGGTTCCTCGCTGTCTTCGAGAGTCATGTCTGGCCACGTGGCCGTGTTCCCTAGTAGACCGACTGAGGGTCTACCTGGTAGCCTAGATCCTAATATTCGCGTCCTAGGAGAGGTGTTCCGAGACAAGTCTTTGCGTGATAGCTTTTTGTGGCCCAGGTTACGAGGATTCGGTTTCAGCGTGGGTTATGTTCGATACTTGAGGTATCCTGACGGTGTGCAGGCTTTAGGAAGTTAGCGGTTTAGTGTGCTTCTTTGTGTTTGATGTGATGTTCTTTCTGCCTTACTACTTTTCTTGTTTTACTGTCCTTTATATTTTATTACTTGATGCTCGATTTATTTCAGTTGTGTAGTGGGGATCCACAGGACCCCTACTGAGCCAATGAGATGAGGCTCACCTCTTTTCTTTTCAGGTCGACATGGCTCCTCGTCGTTGGTGGCCTTGAGCAGCATCCGAGGTCTTAGTGTTGCCAACTTTTGCTAGTCGAGGTATGCCCGAGAGGCTTTGTACTTTTCTTTTGTTGAGTTGTATCTTTGGGACTTGTGCATATCTGGACTGAAAAATGTATAAATTTGTGTAAATTTGTGTATAAATATAAATTTAAATTTCAGCTACCCTTGTCCTCCGTATGCGCTCCGGCATTGTGAATGGCATCCGTACCTTCATATAAAAGATTAAAAGACCTCATGATCCAACAAACTAAAAATTAAGAACGGAATTGTAATGAAAAAGATAATATTGAGGGCTTATTTTCTGAACATTTCTCAATTACAAAGAGTTGAATAAAGGTTAAGATTAAGAAGCTTAATCCCAAAATCAAAAAGTCTGCGACATTAAACTTTGGAAAGCTCTAACAAGAATATTAATATAAAACATATAGACATACACATGTACACACTAATCATTTTTTGTTTCGATGTGTACTTTTTTTAAAAACAGGAAGTGAGAAATTCAAGATCAAATTCGTCGATGAAATCACCACGGCAAGTCGTGTGGAATTATGCACACACTAATCATACGGCAAAATTAAGTTTAACCATGATCTTACATGAATCGAAAGACATAAAAGGCATGTTCATTCTGAAGGAACTCGTCGACGAGGTGAGTGATCGGGATAGATTTGGGACTCCGGCAAGATAGGGAACCTTTTTGATCTATCCGATCTTAGGTTTTCACTTTCTCTCGGGATTCCTGTCCGATGGGTAAACCATAGTTTATATAGGGTGCTATCACCCTATCTTCCCTCTGTCCCACCATCTACTGTGCACCCTTTCCTCAGATCCGAAAACACGGTGAGGTGTCTCCCAACGGGTTTGTTGGCCACATGCTGGCCACATGCTAACATCTCTCACTTGGCCAACAAACTATTATATCCCCACTGTTCGTGGGTGGTATAATATTTTCTTTGAATCACTCTCACTATCCGTGAGAAGTGTTTCCACTCACCATCACTTCTATACTCTCATTATCCATGAGTAGTATTTCTGATACGCTCCCACTATCCGTCAGAGGTATCATTCTTCTCATTGTCTCACTATACGTGAATACTTTTCCGATACACTCCCACTATCCGTCAGATGTATCATTATTTTCATTATCCATGAAAATATTTCTTTCTGGCTTATATATTCCTAAGCCCCATTAAGCCAACATGCTTAATGAAATTTTCTGCTGAGATACTTTTCGTCAATGGATCAGCAATCATATCACTTGTGGGAACATAAGTCACTTTTATTTCCCCTTTCTGTACAATATCTCGAATATAGTGATATTGTACTTCAATATATTTTCCTCTTGAACTGTTTGCTCCACTGTTAATTAGACTAATAGCTGCCTTATTATCACAGTACATCTCAATTGGTCCATCTACCAAGTTGAGATTCAAATCGTTCAAGAATCTTCTGATCCAAACTGCATGAGTAGCAGCTGTACTACATGGACTACATGCAACATACCCTGTGTGTATCGAGCAACACACCCTTGTTTCTTGCTTCCTCAAGAAACAGCAGCACCACCAAAGATGAACAAATGTCCCGACGTGGACTTTTCGTCATCTTTATCTCCTCCAAAGTCTGCATCCGAATATCTGAGAACCTCAAGCGTATCAGCTTGATAAACAAGACTGTGGTGTAAAGTTCCTCTCAGATATTTCAAAATCCTTTTAACAGCTTCCCAATGTGCTGGGCCAGGATTGCTTTGGTATCTACTTACCAAACTGACTGGGTATGCCAAGTCCGGTCTAGTACACATCATTGCATACATCAAGCTTCCGACTGCTTGTGCATACGGCACCATGAGCGGCTCCTGTCCCTCTCCGGGGCATTGACCCTTACACAACCGTTTCTGATGGACTAACGGTGTAGGTGCTGGATTGCTATTATGCATTCCGAATCTCTTTAGTACAGACCTCAAATATTTTTCCTAGTTTATACTCAACATTCTAGACTTTCTATCCCTTAGGATTTGTACACCAAGAACATAGGATGCCTCACCCATGTCCTTCATCTCAAACTTTCCACTAAGTTCTAATTTGACTTTATTCAATATTTCTATGTCATTACTGGCGAGTAAAATATCATCCACATATAGGGATAACATGATATACTTACTCCCACTATTCATGACATACACACAGTTGTCCAACTTGTTTGAAACAAACCCTAGTTGGACAACTACTTCGTGGAATTTGAGATACCATTGTCTAGAAGATTGTTTTAAACAATATATTGATTTCTTCAACTTACATACCCTTTCCTCTTGGCCTTCCACCTGAAATCCCTCAAGTTGTTGCATATAGATGTCTTCCTTCAACTCTCCGTTAAGGAATGTTGTTTTTACATCCATCTGGTTCAGCTCCAGATCAAAATATGTAACAATTGTCAAGATCATTCTTATGGATGCAAACTTAGCCACTGGAGAATAGATTTCTTGAAAATCTATACCTGGTTTCTACGTAAACCCTTTGGCAACTAACCGGGCCTTATATTTATCAATAGACCCATCAGCTCGAAGTTTTTCTTGAATACCCATTTGCATCCTATAGCCTTTTGATTCTTTGGAAGATCGCATAATTCCCATACATTGTTCCTTTTCATGGAATCAATTTCTTCATTTATGACATCTTGCCATAATTCTGTATCATGTGATTTTGTCGCATCTATATAATTCATGGGATCTACGCAATTTTCATCTTCCATGTCTATCATCAGACATGAAGGCTCACAGGAATACAAATGATAATCATCCATCCATGCTGGTGGAGTTCTCAATCTTTTGTTACCTATTCCGGGTTGACCATGCTGCATTTCATTCATAGGTACTGGTTCATTTTCGTATTTTGAGGTTATTCCTCAATTTCTGGATCATTTCTAGGGACATCATTGTAATAGTCATCATCTATTACAACTAGAGGTTCCTTCTCTTTTTCATGAGATTCCTCTTCCTCTAGATTTTCTAAAAATGTCGCATCCCTATATTCAATGATCCCTTTTTCTTTATGAAAAATCTATAACCAGATGATTTCTCACAATACCCTATGAATCTACATTTCAATGTCTTTGAGTCCAACTTATCTCTAAGTTGACTCGGAATGAGAACGTGGGCAATAGACCCCCACTTCTTGAGGTGACTCAAGTCGGGTTTCCTCCCATTCCATAATTCATAAGGTGTACTCTCTACGGATTTTGTGGGAATTCTGTTTAAGATATGATTTACCGTAAGCAATGCCTCTCCCCACAAATTCTTAGGGAGACCTGAATGTGATAGCATACATCTAACAGCATTCATCAAAATTCTATTCTTTCTTTCTGCCACACCATTCTGTTGCGGCGTATATGGCATTGTCACATATCTTTTAATTCCATGTTCTTGACAATATAACTCAAATTCCTTTGAGTTATATTCCCCACCTCTATCCGTTCTTAACACCTTAATATTCCTTCTATGTTACCTTTCCACTTCCATTCTATATTTTCAGAAGTAATCAAATACCTCTGATTTTGCAGAAATCAGATAGGCATAGGTAAATCTAGAATAATCATCTATGAAGGTTATGAAATATTCCTTGTTGTTATATGTCTTTATACTTAGGGGGCCACAAATATCCGAGTGGACCAACCCTAACAACTCATTCGATCTATGTCCTACTGTGAATGGTTTCTTAGTCATCTTTCCCACTAAGTAATGTTCACAAGGTGTTAATTCCACATTTGACAAACTCGGCAGTATACCCATCTTTATCATTTGTTCCATTTTAAATTTTCCGGGATGTCCCAATCTAAAATGCCATAGATCACATTCTGATAAAGAACACAAGGAATACTCAGAATCTTCAATATTATTATTCTTAGTGTCAATTACAGGGATACAAAATAAATCATGTTCGGGGACAAACCTCCCCATAAGTACTTTCTTATCCTTCCCTATTGACACTCGATTATTATAGAACCGCACTTCCAGGCCATTTTTCATCAAGGCCGGTACAGAGATCAGATTCCGCCGGATTCCAGGTGCATAGAACACATTCTTGAGGACCATGATGTTATCCCCAAGATCCAGCCTATATGTACCAACACCTTCTACATCAAGATAGGTGTTGTTACCCATATATATCCTCTGATCTCCTGCCTTGAGCTTGTTCAGCGTCACCAGCCCCTTCTTCGTCTTGGCAATGTGACGAGTGACTCCAGAATCGACCCACCGTTCATTTGAGTCGACAATCGCGGCATTACATTCCGTGACGCCGATAAATTCTCTCTTTCTAGCTCTTCTATTTTCTGGGTGTTTGCTTCCACCCTCATTGCCTTACTTTTGAGGACAATTTGCCATAAAATGACCAAACTTCCCACATGTGTAGCAAGCACCACGAGGAACCTTCTTTCCTTTGCCTTGGAATTTGTTGCCCTTAAACTTGGGCCTTTGCGTTCCGAGTGGATGATTCTAGCCGATGGACTTTCGGTGTACGGCATTGACCTCCTGCAAGTGCGCTTATAGTTCTTTTCTCCTAGCCATAATGTCCTGTTCAATCGCTAACCGAGCTGGCAAATCTGTGACACTTACAATAGAACCACTCATTCTTAAGGTTGTGGCAGCCATGTCTAATGATGCTGGCAAACTATTCAATATAGTCGCCACCTGCATCTTCTCTGGAATTTCGGTTCCAGCGGTCGATAGCTCCTTAGCCATGACAATCATTTTATTCACATGCTCGACAACGCTATCACCTTCCTGCATCTTACATGTGTTGTAACGATGCAATAAGAGTTGAGTATTCACCTCTGTTTTGGTGTCATACTTCTCTTTGATAGCTCTCCACATTTCATTGGAGGTTTTGTAAGTTTCGAAAAACTTTATTAAATTATCCTCCATGAACATGAGCATTAGGCTTTTAGCCTTTTTGTCATCTATTAACCATTGCTCCAGTTTTTTCTTTTCCACTTCCGTGGATGTTTCAATAACTTCCAGAGCATTGGTGTCAATGACATGTTCTATGTTGTCATGGATAAGGGCATATCGGATTTTCCGGTGCCACATGTCATAATTGGTTCCATTAAGTTTGTCTAATTTTTGCCAGCTCCGAAGCAATGAGCTTACTGGCCATTATGATTATAATGAATCTGAAAATATGGCAGCTTAATTTAATAAGCCTAAACATGATGATAAAAATTAATCTAAAATTTAAGTTGATTAATTCTGTCATTTATTTGTGAGGGGTTTTACAATTTTGTTTAGTCTTGTTTAGTTTGTGATCGAAAATAACTAATTGATAAAATAACTAAACATGCAAGAATATCATATCTAAATAAAAAATTTAATCACAAATACACATATATATCAATCCCTAATCACATGAATAGTTATCTATATATCAAATAAGAAGAATATACATGGATGAAATATACATGCAATTAATATTGAGTAAGATTACATATATAAATGTTGTAACTGTTCTCTCAGGTCTTAGAGTTCATGTAAAGGAGTTATATAAGTGTTGTATCAGCTCAATGAGTTAGATTTATATATATGAGAAATTCTATTATTATCTGTTGGATTATTATATGACAAGATTTTTCAACTCTTTTGAGATTCACGTGGGTTCACAGAATTAACAAATTATAACATCACTTCACTTTGTATGCAGTTTATTCTTCAAAAATATTCTACGAACTATAAGACGGTGGGTGCATATAAATAACGTCAATTTATTTTATATGCACTTTTTATAGGTATTAACCTTTATTACGAGATTCACGTGGATTCACGTGACTTTGTTCACTAATTTAGAGAATGGGTCCCGTTATACATGTGGCAGACATATTGAGTATATCAAGAAGTTGTCATTTCCTTTTATGATGACAGACATATGATAAGTTTTTTTTTAAGCATTAAAATATGTTCACGTGACTTTGTACGAAGGTGGGTATTAGAGTAAAAAGTTGTTAATGTCTGACAGTTTTTTTTTAATATTGCGTCTGACTTACCCCTCTTTTTATGCAAAGAAGGAAAGGGTCCCTTCATTTTTATTAACCTGACATATGGCAGGGTCCTTCACCCTCCCTTTTTTTTTATTTACTTGCACTCTCTCTGCCCTTATTACCACGGGAAGAAATGCGAAAGTGCTAGAGCACTTACCTTGGGCGCAGGCGGGGATGAGTAGCTGTGGTGGACGGCTGCGCTGGTAGCTGGGCAACGTTGGAGGGAGCCGCAGGCAGCAGCTACCTGGATGGAGGACCCGTGCACGCGGGGGAGGTGGAGGCCGACAGACGAAGGCGGGGAGGCCCCGGCTGAAGGTGGGACAACGCGGCGGCAGCCGCAGTGAGAGCCGGTGATGATCGTCGCGGCGGTGAGTTACCAAGGGGAAGCGGCGGTGGTGTCATGTGAGAGAGCACGACAGCGGCAGCGGCAGTGGAGGGAGGTCGGCGACAGCAGCGGACGCAGCTGCGACGAGATCTGGGCGCAGAGGCGGCGGGCGATGGAGCTCCCGGGTGGCTCGGGGCAACGTCGGCATCTGCTGCGATAGGAGGGCCGAGCCTCAGGGGAGCGGCGTGGGGCAGCGGCAGATGGCCCGGGGTGGAGCAGCTACAGACGAGAGAGGGAGTGATGCCGGGGTGCAGCAGCGGCAGATGCGGTGGGCGACGCCGGTGGGGAAGACATGCAGATGGCGTCTGATCGGTGTTGGCGTCGCGAGCAGGGCGGGTTGGGGCCGCGGCGGTGCGGGGCAACGCAGCAGGAACCAACAGTTGTGGCGCAAACGGTGTCGGCAGAGGGAGCATCCAGGCGACGGAACGAGTGCTCTGATACCAATGAAGGAACTCGCCGACGAGGTGAGTGATCGGGATGGATTTGGGACTCCGGCAAGATAGGGAACCTTTTTTGATCTATCCGATCTTAGGTTTTCACTTTCTGTCGGGATGCCTGTCCGATGGGCAAACCATAGTTTATATAGGGTGCTATCACCCTATCTTCCCTCTGTCCCACCATGTACTGTGCACCCTTTCCTTAGATCCGGAAACACGGTGAGATGTCTCCCAACGGGATGTGTCTCCCAACGGAATGTGTCTCCACGGGATGTGTCTCCCAACGGAATGTGTCTCCCAACGGGTTTGTTGGCCACATGATGGCCACATGCTAACACATTCTACGTGGAAAAGATCATTTTGAATGGATCAAAAGAAGTACAAGCTTTGTTCATTAATTTATGCAAGAATTTTTTTTTCAAAAGTATGTCAAAAAATACATCTACTCATCAACTTGGAATTCGATCCGTTGAAATCAATAACCTGTAATCCAGTGGATATTATTCTCCCAACACAATTAACACGGTTGTGCTGCAACAATCCCTCCGCTATTTGGAGAGTGCAGACCGCTTGTACGTCGAGAGACGCCCTAACGTGGATGGTCCCAATTGAGACGCCCTCTTCTTCCCCCACACACTGGCATTGCTTCCAGCGATCTTTTTTTGTTGTCCTCTTTGTTTGTGCCTCGTTGCTACAAAAGAAGATCGTGATGCAGCTGGAGCGGGGACTGGACGGCGGGGCCGATCGGAGGCCACCCTGAAATGATGGCCAATCGACGCTGCCCCATGTGAGCGTGCGTGTCTTCTTTTTGCAGTCCGCGAATAATAAATCTGCCAACAAAAATGGTTCTCGTCGAGCTATCTTTTGTTCATTTGGACGTGTATACGTATGGCCCTCTCCAGCGGCATGATCACCGCATGTGACCCGGAGTTTTTTCTTTGGAAATATTATTATTTTAATAAATAATTATCGATATATGTTTCAAGCCTAAACCATTTGCTAACCTATAACTCTCTTGCTCATGTCGGCGTGTCAATGTACTAAAATTGTGACAGCGCGTTCTATATTAAAGTTATGTATTTTTAATTACAATTACATGAGGAGAGAGAAATTCGTCGCGTCCAATAAGACCTATCCCCAAGACCCGTCTCTAAGACCCATCTCTGGTCGGTCCTTGATCTAGCATACGGTTCGGCACCAAGATATACCTGAAGACTAGCCCAAGACAAGTCTCCGTACGTAGTGTGCGTCTCCGTCGTCCAGCAGGACGACGCACGTCTCCGACGAGCATCACCACACTAATGGTGGATCAACACCAGACCGGCAGGAGGATCGGCTCGGCCTGGACCCCAAGTCCCGTACGTCGTGTGCATCTCCGTCGTTCGGCAGGAATGACGCATGTCCCCGACGTCTATCACCACATTAATGGAGAAACAATCACCAAATGACAAAGGAACGGCAAGGCCAACGTCCACCCCTCCGACAAAAGAACGACGGGTTAGCGCCACGCCTTCCCTGCTCTCTCAGGCGAGAAAATAGATGATCAACATCTCCACATGACAGTCCCAACATTACCAACTCAGGTGGTAAAAAAGTCAACGGATGAACTCGAAGAGAATCTTATAAAGAGGACCCAGACCTGATGGTCAAGGAGGTATGCAACTCTCATCCCTCGAGCTCCTATCCCCTGTCTCGACCACCTGATTGACATCTCCCCTCTCCTCTCTGTCACGTCTCTCTTTGAGCGCTCTCCCTCTACTCCAATGATCGTCTGAATTAAACATCAGAAGGTTGTCCCATGAGACATCTTCCAAGGCTAGCTCCTTTTGACACGTGCTTGTGCTTGCATGTTTCCCTCAATGACACCATCCTCCTCTCTCACCAAAATAAATCTTAAGAGTGTAACTCATAGATCGATGTGATGAATCTCGACCTCTGCACTATGTATATTGTATGAAAATTGTTCATTGGGGATGAAAACTATGCATTTTGGAGGAAAAATGTGCACTCTATGTGAAAATTATACACGCGCGCGCACACGTGCATATATATATATATATATATATATATATATATATATAGTCTTCTGAATTCTTCCAAAGCCGAAAAAAATTTAGATAATGTAGAACATCTATAAATTTTCCTAATATCAACCTTTGACATATACATTCAAATGGACATTAATTAATTAGTCCATGCGATTCTTTTTTTTTTGAGTCAAGTAGTCTACTTGGCCAAGTATTTACGAGTCTTCTTTGACGGGGAGAGTTTAATTCCAACATTCACAACTATCCTTTCTATATATGTAGACAATCTTTGTACATTGTTGTAATGGTTCCATCTTCTTTAAAAGTGATTATTTGCAGTTTGGAATTAACTTCTACAGTGGGGAGTAATAGACTAATAATAGACTCTCCACAGATTCCGTTACCTACAGAAAATCTTCGGGCATAAATTCTCAAGGTAAGTTTAAACATATATAGAATTTGATCCGAGGATTAATTTAAAAGAAGAAGAAAAAGAAAGAAAGAAAACTCTTCGTGCACACAGGCTCATTAGCCCTTTTTTTCCCATGTGGTCGACCTGGCTGTACGTCTCTCAATAATCGACCGAAACCCTCTTCAACGTTATGGTGAGGTCCTTAATTAATTACGTCCATTTGCCATTAATTAGGATGCTTGCACAAAGCAACAGAGCAAACCTCGCGCCTGACCATCTGATCAGGCAAATCATGCATGCTGCTTCTCTTTCTGGCTAACTAATTAAGCATGATCCGCTCGCCATGAAAGAAGAAATGTTTGAAGGACATGTTTAAGATAATAATTAACTAGCTAGCTTTGCATGAGCTTATTGACAGTACGATTAGCTAGCTGTCCCACAAACTTTGGATTGAAACCTTATAATATACATCTCCATCAAGAATTGAATGGGGACGTCAACATATATAAAAGCAAGCAATTAATAGCCAGGGGCCACATCCCCCACCTTTTGAAAAAAGCTTATATATCGTGCATGGATCTATGATTGCATGCATGGGCGATCGATCCCCATGGAGATTCTCGACAGATAATGTGGCAAGAATGGTGGCATATATATAAAGCTTAAAGCTCATGTGCATGTGGAAAAAAGCAAGTCATTGACCCGGGTGCTGGGAGCTGCGCGCCGAGCACCGTCTTCTCCAGTCGCGGGAGACCACCCGCGGTTTCGTCGGTGGGGGGGAGCTCCCGCCGGGAACTCCCCCCCCCCCCCCCTCTCCTTCTCCTCCTTGGCCGGAGGAGGCTACTACCAGGTTCGTCTCTTCGGGGATCTTCCCGATGTTTTGTCAGGAGGGCCCTAGAAACCCTACCTGGAACTGTCAGAGGAGATCGGAGCTCCTCCGATCTCCTCTGGAACCCCCCCTCTCCCTATTTCTCCTCTTCCTTTGCAGTTCTCCGACCTTTCCCCTACCCCCCGCCCTCTTCCTCGGCGCCCCCCTTACTCCAACCTCTCGATCCCCCTCCCGTCCCCCTCCCCTTCCCGGCCTCCGCTTCCCTCTCACCGATCCCACCGCCCCCACCCCCGTCCTTCCCCCATCGCCGGCGTCTCCCCCCTGACCCGGTCCCCTCTTCCGCCCCCCTGCTTCTCCCCCCCGTCCTGCGCTGCCCCTCCACCCCCCCTTTTTTTTCGGCCGCCGCCCCCTCTTCGTCGGATCTCCGCCCCCTTCCCCCTTTTTCCCCGTTCCCCCCCCCCTCCACTTCCTTCTCCGTCTCCTCCTGCCTCCCTCGCCTCTCGTCCCTCCTTCGGTCTGACCCTCCCTCCTCCTCCCGACCCTGTTCCCCGCTGTCCACCCTCCACCCACCCCCCCCTCTCTCCGTCTTCCTCCTTCCAGCTCTGCCATGTTCCCCCTGAACCCTTTTGGTTTGCTCCCTTCTCATCCATCCCTACCCTTGGCTTGGTCCTCCTCTCATTGGGCGCCTCCTCGAGTTCCCGTAGTTGCCCCCGTCCTGTTGTCACTGGGTTTCTATCATCGTTCTCAGTAGGACTTGGAGTTTCTGTGCTTAACCCCATGCACCTTTTCGGTTGTTGGCCTCCCGTGCTCCTCTCTCTCACCACTCTCTGTATTAGCGGTTTGGCAGTTTGGTGCTGCCCGATATGGAAACCGGTCACCTCAGTTGCGGCGGTCTCTTCTCGGACGTCTTCAGGAGCTCTCAGCAGAGTCGGGCGCTTGGGTCCTTTATGTTGTTATGGTTACTTTATGTATCCCTGTGGGGTTATGGTTTGTATGGGCCTGATATGAGAGCTTATGTTTCGGTTCGGGGTCTTGTTTACCTCTGTATTGTGTTTACTAGTTTGGTACGAATGAAATATCATATGATTGATTCAAAAAAAAGCTCATGTGCATGTGCGACGTTCAGGCTAAATAGTTGTACGAAAGATTGAGCATCCCGCGCCCCCCATATATATATATATATATATATATATATATATATATATATATATGAAGTACGTAACCTCGCAAATTCACTTCTTATTCATATATGAAGTATTAATAAATACGCAAGCCTAGCTAGCTAGCTAGGTAGAACAGAGGTCGTCATGCTTCACTTCTTATTACACTGTTTATACTTATATTAATCTCAGTGGTTCATCTGCTTTGATATTTACGCCTCTTTGTTTGGTTACAAAAATCAAATATATAAAAAATGATAAGTAATATAAATGAACACTATTATGAAATGGATTAATACAATAAATATATATATATATATATATATATATATATATATAGAGAGAGAGAGAGAGAGAGAGATTATGGTGTCACCTTTTTATCCTTCTTTTTCTCACATCTTTTTCTTTTTCATAATCTGATTTTTGAATTAGACGGCAATAAAAGTATCAAGAGCACCGAACTTGAGTCATTTAACTCACGCTTTCAATCTTATGATCGAACGTCCGAGTTTAGAGTGGTAAAAAAGAAAAAAAAAGGGACACCATAACATTGCTCTATAGATATTGTTACAATGCAATTACATTCCAATCATTTCCAAACATCTCGTTAATTACTAACATTGTGGTTTATTGTAAATTAAAAGTCGGCATGACTAATTAAGCTATTTCTTAACAAAGACAATTGTAGAGTGCGCTTATAAGCTTCTAAAAATTAAGTAGCTTCTTCTTACAGAGTTCTTTTTTTTAAGGGAAAGTTATTAAAATATTTCATAAAATATATGATCTATCCAAAATCTTTTGAATTAAAAATAAAATTTGACCTTTTTAAACTCAAAGGTAATACTTACAAGGGGGGAGACGAGGGAGTCCGTTCATCCCTTCATTGCAGAAGGGGATGGACATTCCACCCCGGTCACCAGGCAAGTGAATTTTCATTAAGGAGTGTAAAATAAAAGGAATAGTACAGGGGAGGGAAAGAAAGGGGCACCCTGCTAGAAGGCAAGAGGCCGATACACGAAAGGGCCAATGCCCAAGAAGCCCAGAAGATCATACAACCAGCAGCCCAATAACACAGGCAGTTATAATAACAACAGACCAAAGCGAACAGTCCACAAGACGAGAAGATAGGTTGGCCGCAGAAGTGACTAAGAGACCTTCAGTTGAACCTGCTGGCGGACCCGTTAACTGAAGAACTCGAACATGGGGGCGTATGGTCCGCGTATGTTCCTTCTATTAACTCCAGGTCCTGCTCACCAACCGAACCATCGTCACCGGGGATAACAGCAGGATAAGGCAGCAATCCGTCACCCAGAGCACGGCATGCCATGGCCGGATCAGAGGACTCCGTGCCCAGCGCCTCCACGGAAGGATCAAAGACACAGGGAACGGGCTGGACGGAAGCAGCAGCAGCGGGGCGCAGAGAAGACCCAACCGTAGGCTCAGTCGAAAGCGCAAGGCCCATGACCGAAGGAGGAGGAGAACCCATGGGGGAACCCCCATCGTGATGGCGATCCGAAGGATGAACATCCTGTTGCAGTGCTGGCGCAAAGGACCGTCGGGGAGCATCCGACGAGGCAGCCAGGGTAGCCGGTTGGCTGGACACGTCACAAGCAGGACCACCCGCAGCCAGTGAAGAGGCATGAAAGGGGGGAGCCTCATTGATGGGTTCAGCACACAGGGCCAAGATCACATCTTGGGGCTGTAGCGCCGGCAGAGACGGTGCCAAAAAGGCAGCTGCAACGGAAGGCCGAGCTAGGCCAGGAGCCCTAGGCCCAGAGAAGGTTGGCAACCTGTTGACTTCATCCCTCATAGCACGCCGAGCGGCCAATTGGGCTAAAAGCTCCGCTTCCTTTTGGAGGACGACTGCAGCAGGCCCTGCCGGAGCAACCGGGGAGGCCGGAGCAACAGAAGGAGTAGCCGACAGCAGGGCGGCAGGCTCGAAGGCGGAGGTGGCTAGTGTTAGTGTTGGTGTGCTACAGGCCAATTTCGGGTCGGGTAAGCCCAATAATTGTACGATCTTGTTCATTATTAATAAAGTGGTGTTTGAGCGTAAATATGCGATTGTGTTACTTTATGTTGTCCCTAGGATATGTGGTTGTAAAGTCAGCTCGAGATGGGATCTCGAACATGAGATTGACTTTACATGTACACATACCTTAAACTGTTCCTGGTTGGAGGGAAATCACTCGGGGACTTTGATTACCTATTAAACCAGTACACATGATGTGTCAGTGATCAGTCTCATGGTCATTGGTGCGGGGCACCAACACATATGTGTAGGTGTATGTCCTTGGAGGATGTACACTGAAGTGATCCGCTATTAGATCTTCAGATGGTTGATTATACCTAATGTCAACTGAAGATCCAACGGTCTCAGTAGCATCGTTGGTCCTTTGACCTGAGACATTGATCGGATCTTACACGAGGACTAGAATAGTTTAATTACTTAGCTAAGTGACTTTAACCATAAGTCATGAGTTGCCGAGTCATTAACCACTCCAGGATACGTGTGAAGATCATCAATGGTCAAGAGGGGATCGCTCACTATCGGGTATATATCAGACAGTTAATGGGTCATGACATTGACGCTCCGTTAAATCCCTGGCCAGGGTCGTGTGAGTTCATTTAGAACGGACGTCATACACTTTAAGGAGGTCATAGTCAAATGGCACGATCATGGGATTTGACAGAAACCATACCCTCGATCGTACCAGACTCATAGAATGAGCTTATGATTATATCGATGCGGTAACTGTAGACTTATAGGTACCAGACAGGCTGGTTTAAACCCGGCGTCCTCTAGGATCACGCGGATTTGCTTGACCCAACGCGATCGAAGGTTCGGAATGAATTAAACTATTATTCGGCTCTAGTAGAAGCGAATAATACGCTTAATTTACTTCTAATTGGGAATTAGAAGTTAATGGGCCTTAAACTAGAGTGACTTTGGGCCTAGAGGATCACACACAATGGATTCTTGGGTGACGGATTATTATTATACAAATGTATGTATTATTTCTATTTAATTCCTTTTGGAAAGGAGTGTAAATGGAGTTTAATACATATGTATAATATGAGATACGACATATATACAGTTTCGGTCTTTTGGAGCCCTTTTCTAATAAGCCTAAACTCTATATATAGATCCTACGTGAAGCTCATTCGAGCTTCTTCTTCCAAAACTCTTAGGCTAAGCAAGTATTAAGGCTTAAGAGGAGGATTAGCTCCTCCCCTTTCCTCCCTCTTGCTCTCTTTCTACAGAAGGTGAAAAAGGGCGGGGGAAGGTCGTGTCGAGGAGTTACCGTCGCTGCGCAAGGGTCTGTGTGGATCTGCTCTAGAGGCCGTACAGCTGTGCGGCTCAATATTCTGCATCGGGCATCGCGGACAGCATCGTTCCGCGTAAGGTGAAACACGCAACCCGTAATTAGGGTCTTAGAAACACCGATTAGAGCACAGATTAAGCTTTCCATAGCATCAGGATCGGGCAAATAAATTTTTGTTATCCGCTGCGTTGCCTGATAGTGCTGTGCGAAACCTTACAGTGGTATCAGAGCCAGATTCGCGCTCTGATCGATGTTTTTATCGCCGTTTAGAACCATGTTTTAGGGGTAATCAAAATCTTCAATTATTATTTATAGAAAGAGATCTGGGCATCTCTGTTCTTCTTGGATGCTAGGCATCCAACAAGCAAAAATTTTTTTAAAAAAAAAATTAAAAAAAAATACGGTGGGCGCAGTGCGCCCGCCCGCGTGCCCGATAGTGCGCACGCGGAGGCCCCACGGGGTGGGCGCCACCCGCGTGGCGGGCGCCCGCACGCGGGGTCAGCGCCCGCGTTGCCCGATAGTGCTGTGCGAAACCTTACAGCTAGGACCACCGAAGAGGCAGCAATGGAGGAAGGAGCAGTAGCAAGGGGTTGAGGCGCGACACCTAGAGATGCAAGAGGGGGACCTGACACCATGGCAGGGCCCACCGCAACAAGCAGAGGCGACATCGAGGGAGCTTGTGACGACCCGGGATCCGAGTACCGGAAAGGAACCGGTGCGTCTCGAATCTCGGTCCGTCAACCCACGAGCCCGAAGACTCGGAAGGGTAGAAAGGGATGGTGTGGGAGTACAAGAGAAGCTGAAACAACCGCAGAGATAGCACAATGATCAAAATAAAATGCACAGCATAATATAAACAAAATAAACTGCTACAAGGTCCACAAAGTCTCATGTCCAACAAAAGTACAGTCAACAGAAAGGAAGAGTACAACTACACGGGGCATCCCCCGACGTATAACTACACGGGGCATCCCCCGGCTCTGGTAGACTGGCAACTAACCCTGGTTAGAAGAACCATGCTGAAACTCGGCCGCGCCTCTCGAAGACCCCGCCTCACCTGAAAAGCAGGGGTGAGCCTCATTTCATTGGCCCAGTAGGGATCCCGCGAATCCCCATCTCGTACGAAAAACGGGAAAGCAGAAGGTAACCCTACCTAACAGGAGTACGGTCGAACCAACAAGCTAAAGTAAATAAACGGAAAAGCCATCTACTCTAACAGTACCGCACTACTGAACCTCGGTCTAACGAAACTCGAGTCCACACCTGCCAGCGAACAGGAGCACTACCCACTAGAAGAACGACCGGAAGCGTCCCCTGACGTCTTATACCGCGTCACAAGTGTCTAGCTACAACGCCCCGGGCGTGAGACTCAGACACGCAACAAGTACCACAACAAGGACTAGCTGGGGTCACGCTCGTCAGCGCGTGTCCTAAGCCTCCAACTACGTGTGCACACACAGACCATCTACTCTAGGTCGGGTCCTCTAACTAGTTTTCCCCCCCACCGGACTCTGGTGGCAAAGGCAAGGGGCCCTACGGTGACCAGCCTAAAAACCGCCTCTCACTGGATCTCGCTCTCCACCACTCCCAGGTGGGTTCGCACCCGCGTGCGCAGGAAGCTACGACTAGTGGACAGGTCACTGGAAGTAAGGACTGACTCACGGAACCCATCGATGAAGAAACGGAACCGCACACGCTTGGTGCAGCGAGGTGTTGAGTCTCCTCGAATGATTTTGATGATAACAAAACTCAGGGTTATGATTTCATCGTCATCCGTGTTTTTGATTTCAAGCTCGAGCAAAGGAGGCAAATGCATAAATGTCTTCCCATGGAGTTGTACTGTGTTATCTAAATCCTTAACTCCGTAATGCATGAAGTAATCTTTCATCTAATGACATTTATGTTTTGATATGTCTTACTGGGCTAACAACTCATCTCTGCAGGCCAGGACCATTTCAGTCGACCAGTTCTCAAAGATAGGTCGACATGTTTTTCCAGAACTGAAGTGTTCTCCTTGTTACAGGTTTCGGTCGACCGCCCCAGGATTTCCGGTCGACCGGTTTTCCCAGAACCCAAGTGATCAACGGGTTACAGGTTTTCGGTCGACCGCCCCTGGCGTTCAGGTCGACCGGTTTTGCCAGAATCAAAAATTCCTATTTGTTACAGGTTTAGGTCGACCGGCTCCCTGATTCCGATCAACCGGTAGCCTCGAAAGCCCCCTTTGTTGACTTGCTTGTCCAAGCTCGAGTGAAGTCTTTCTCCCTCATTCTTTTAATGTAAAGTCCAGCATTCAAGGAGTGAATTGTGGATCTGGTTTAGGACTTGTCCCAGGCCCTTCCTAGATCTATAAAAGATCTCTTCCAAGGGGCAAGTGAACCCTAATGCTGAAGTGATAGAACAAGGGGAGAGTGCTTGCACTGTTCACGTGAACAGTGATCCGTGGGAATCCTTCATCAAAGATCAAAGGAGGTCAAGCTCGAATCTTCATCCAAATCAAGAGCAGATCAAAATTAGAGGAAGCTGCATCCTGAATCTACGTCAATCATTAAGGGGGAGCTGTCTTGTGTTCTTACTCTTCATTATTCATTCTTAATTTGTGCTCAAACTGGTTTTTGCCTTTCTTCCCTCTTCGAAATCTTTTGTGTGTGTGGATCCTTATAGATCCGTGTACACGTGTGTATCTTTGTGCTTGTCTCTTCGTGTGTGTGTGTTTGAGCACCCTTGTAAGGGTTCTAACTCCTTCACGTGTGGTTGTGTGTGTGTGGTGTCAATCTTGTATTCCTAAACAAGATAGTGTGTGGTTCCTCACCTTGTGAGGGGTGGACGTAGGTTGCTGTTGCTGCATTCGAACCACCTTAAATTTGTTGTCCATTGTATGGTTTGATCCCTCTCTTCTATCTCCTTCTGTTCTCTTAGCTAGCTTTGTGTGTGCATCGGAAGAGTGCTCGAATCCTCGTTCGTCTTTCCATCTAAGATATCTTGTGGTATATTGAAAGGTATCCTCTGACTGATGTGATTAGTCTCATCAGAAGGAATATATCTTGTGTGAGAGAATCCTTGGATTCCTGAACTCCGCCTGGTACCCAAGAACCTCCGTTTAAGATTGTTGTTGTTGGCTTTAAATCTGTTCTTCGTCTGACCCCCTCGTACTTGTAGTCCTCATTGTGTGAGTGTTATTTATATCGATAATCAGTTATTATTATTTTTGATTATACCCAATTCACCCCCCCTCTTGGGTGTCATTGATCGTGGGACTTCAATTGGTATCAGAGCTAAGGCTCTTTTTCCTTCCAGATCTAACGATCTTGAGTAAGATCCGAATCAATGGCTAACAAGGGAATGATACCTGAGGGTCACTCCATCAGCCGACCTCCTTTTTTTGATGGTTCAAACTACTCGTACTGGAAAAATAGAATGCATGTCTTCTTGAGAGCTCAAGAGTATGAAGTGTGGAAAGTTGTGGACAAAGGTCCTTACAAACTCGGGGCTGATGAAGAAAAATGGATCCCAGAAGAAATTAAGAAATGCACTGTTAACTATAATGCCATGAATATTATGCAGTGTGCCATACATCCTAATGAGTTCTCCCGCGTATCAATGTGCAGCTCAGCGAAAGAGATGTGGGACAAATTGCGACTCATTTATGAAGGAACCTCGGAGGTCAAAGAGACGAAGGCCAATCTACTCGTAAGCGATTACGAGCTGTTCAAAATGAAGCCGGAGGAAACTATCTCAGAAATGTTTGCAAGGCTAACTAAGATCACAAATGGCCTTAAAAGCCTTGGGAAAGATTACACCAACTCTGAGCTCGTAAGGAAAGTCTTGAGATCCCTCACTCCCGCGTGGCACACAAAGGCTACCGTCATTGAAGATTCAAAAAATCTGTCCACACTCACGCTCGATGAACTCATAGGGTCACTTATGACCTATGAGATAAATATGAAAAGGACAGCCGAAGAAGATATCAAGAAGAAAAAGGTGATTGGATTGAAAGCTCATCAACCCAATGATGACTCTCAAGAAGAAGAAACCAGCGATGGAAGCAATGAAGAAGAAGAACTTGCAATGATCACCCGACAAGTGAGAAGATTTCTAAAGAAGAAAAGGAAATTTCAGGGAAATTTCAGGAAGGGGCCAAGGAAGCCCATTCAACCCAAAGGTGAGTCGAGCAAACCAAACAGCATTATATGCTATGAATGCAAGAAACCTGGGCACATGAGAGGTGAGTGCCCAGATCTGAAAAAGAAATTCAAGAAGGACATCTTCAAGAAACCCAAGGCCATGGTCGCTACGTGGAGCGATGAGGAAGATGAACCATCCGATGAGGAAATTCAAGAACTGGTGAGAAGTCTATGTCTTATGGCACACGGAGACGAATCTCCAGAGGTAAACTCTGACCCTGACTTCATTTCGAGTGAACTGAATATGAGAAACTTTACTTGAAATATAAAAAAATCAGGTCTGAAAATAAAGATTTAAAAAAAATTGATGAGGACATTTTCGCTAAATTTGAGAATTTGGAACAAGAATGGTTCGAGCTAGTCGAAGAAAAAGAAAACATGTTGCAAATCATTTCAGACAGTGAAAAAAACAAAGAAGAGATGGCATGCAAAATGGCTGAGATTGAAAAAGTGTGTGAAACATTAAAAAGGGAAGGAGAAATTCTGAAGTTCGAAAATTCAGAACTTGAGAAGAAAAATGGGATCTTGAGTGAGGAAGTGGTTGAACTTCAGTCCATTTTGACTAGGTTTGTCAAAGGAAAACAAAACCTAGACAACCTGTTGGGAATTAAGGCTAACTTCCAAAAGGAAGGTTTGGGATACACTCCTGAAAATAAAAAATCCTTTGAGCATAAGATTATCACATCATTTGTGCATGGGGACAACCATGTCTCATCTTCCAACACACAATCCAAACGTATGCAATCCAGATCACCAAAACCTCAAAGAAAATTTGCTCCAGTCAACTGCTATCACTGTGATAGATTTGGTCATACCATCGCAAACTGTTGGGTCAAGCAAAACTTGTCCAGGAATCACAATTTTAGGGTCAAGAAAAGATATGCACAGAATGAGACTAACTCTTATGGACCCAAACTAGTTTGGGTACCAAAAACAAATGCATGAGAATCTTCGTTCTTGCAGATATGTCTTGAAGCTAGGGGGAGCAAGTGGTATCTAGACAGCGGTTGTTCAAGGCATATGACAGGGGACAAGGAAGTGTTCTCATCATTGCAGGATAAGGATGGAGGCTCTGTGGTCTTTGGAGGCAAAGACAAAGGTAAGATCATCGGGATCGGCAACATAGGTAAGAATTCTGAAATTCTCATTGAAGATGTACTTTTGGTGAAAGGTCTAAATCATAACCTGCTACGCATCAGTCAACTGTGCAATAAAGATTTTAAAATCATTTTTGATGAAACTCACTGCATTGTCATGAACCAAAGCACTCAGGAAATAAAATTCATTGGAAATAGAAACAACAATGTTTACACTGTTGATATTGATAATGTCTCCTGTGATGATTTGTGTCTGTCAGCAAACAATCATGAAAATGCTTGGTTATGGCACCGAAGATTGGGTCATGCTAGTTTTGGAGTAATCTCCAAGTTGTCTAGACATGATTTAGTGAACGGATTGCCTAAATTAAAGTTTAAAAGTGATCGAGTTTGTGAAGCTTGCGCAAAAGGCAAGCAAACACGAATCTCTTTCAAAAATAAGAATATTGTATCCTCTGCTAGACCTCTGGAATTGTTACATCTTGATCTTTTTGGTCCAACCAGGACCTCCAGCCTAGGAGGAAAATCTTATGGTTTTGTGATTGTTGATGATTATTCTAGATTTACATGGGTGCTCTTCTTGTCCAATAAAAATGATGCCGTGACGGAATTTTAAGTTTTTTGCAGGAAAGTTCAGAATGATAAAGGTTATCCTATCACTACTATTCAGAGTGATCACGGTGGAGAGTTTGAGAATCAAGATTTCAGTGAGTTCTGCGAAGAGCAGGGATACACACATAACTTTTCTTCACCAAGGATGCCTCAACAGAATGGAGTTGTAGAGAGGAAAAACAGAACATTGATAGACATGGCACGTACCATGTTAAGTGAAAACTCTTTACCAAAATACTTTTGGGCTGAGGCAGTAAGTACGGCATGCTACATCATCAACAGGGCTATGGTAAGGCCTATCCTAAAGAAAACTCCCTACGAGCTATATAAAGGTAAGAAACCAAATATTTCCCATCTCAACCCTTTGGATGCTCTTGCTTCATTCTGAATAATGGTAAGTCTAATCTAGAGAAGTTTGATGAGAAAAGTAACAAGGGAATATTTTTAGGTTATGCATTGAACTCTAGAGCCTATCGAGTTTTTAATAAACGGACCTTGGTTGTTGAAGAAAGTCCTCATGTAATTTTTGACGAATCTGAACCAAAAATGACAAACCAATCTGTCCAACTTGTGGATATAGGAGAAGTCTCTAAAAGCTCAACAATTGTTGGAACACCAAAAGCTGAAGATGAACCTAAGGAAGAAATGTCCAGCAGGGGTGAAAAAAGTGAAGATCCTTCAATCAAGACGCTGCAGGAGCAGCAAGTACAGCATCCCGACCTTCCAAGCACCTCTACATTTTCAAAGGATCATCCATCCGGGAACGTCATCGGTAATTCTCAGGATGGAGTAAGAACCAGAGCTTCATTGAGGCAAGTAGAAGAAGAAGATTTGATAGCTCTTATCTCACAAGAAGAACCGAAAGACATCTTTGATGCCTTACGAAACGAATTTTGGATTCAAGCCATGCATGAAGAGCTGCATCAGTTTGAGAGAAACGAAGTGTGGACACTTGTACCCCGTCCCAGAGATCAACCTGTGATAGGGACCCGGTGGGTCTTTAGAAACAAACTGAATGATACAGGTGTGGTCGTCCGAAATAAGACACGGCTCGTGGCCAAAGGATACAGCCAGGAAATGGGAATTGATTTTGATGAGTCTTTTGCCCCAGTGGCTAGACTAGAAGCAGTTCGGATCTTACTATCTTTTGCATGCTCATTAAACTTCAAACTGTTTCAAATGGATGTTAAATCTGCCTTTCTTAACGGGTTCATCAAGGAGGATGTTTTTGTATATCAACCTCCAGGATTTGAAGATTCCAAGCACCCACGACATGTGTACAAGCTCCGGAAGGCATTGTACGGGCTTAAGCAGGCACCAAGGGCATGGTATGAAAGACTCACCTCATTTCTGACTCAAAATGGATTCAAAAGAGGTAATGTTGACCAAACACTCTTCACTAAAAAATCAGGTAAAGAAATATTGGTGGTTCAAGTGTACGTTGATGACATAATTTTTGGAGCCACTAACAACGGCCTGTGTAGTGAATTTGCAAGAATGATGCAGGGCGAGTTTGAAATGAGTCTAATGGGTGAACTAACATTCTTCCTTGGACTGCAGGTGAAGCAAACGTCCGAAGGGATTTTCATAAACCAAGCCAAATATACGATGGAGTTGCTAAAGAAATTTGGGATGGCAGAAGCAAAACCCATGTCAACTCCAATGGCCACAACTACCAAGTTAGACAAAAATGAAAACGGTAAATCAGTCGATCCCACACTATACCGAGGTATGATCGGATCACTGCTATATTTAACAGCATGTCGCCCAGATATTCAGTACAGTGTGTGCCTATGTGCTCGTTTTCAATCTTGCCCAAAGGAATCCCATCTTATGGCTGTTAAGCGAATTTTTCGGTATCTTATTGGCACTCTAGACTTTGGCTTGTGGTTTCCAATCGGCAGTTCATATGACTTGATTGCATATACAGATGCTGATTATGCTGGCTGTATTGTCGATCGGAAAAGTACTAGTGGGTACTGTCAATTTCTTGGTGGGTGCCTAGTTTCGTGGGCCTCCAAGAAACAACATTCAGTAGCATTATCAACGGCCGAGGCTGAGTATGTAGCCGCCGGAAGTTGTGGAGCCCAAGTACTTTGGATCAAAAATCAACTGCTTGATTTGGATGTTGTAATAAACTGTGTTCCAATTTTATGTGACAACACTAGTGCCATCAGCTTGTCAAAAAACCCTGTTCAACACTCTAGGACCAAGCATATAGACATTCGTCATCACTTCCTAAGAGATCATGTAGGCAAGGGTGTTTTTGAGCTGCATTTTATTGATACCCATAACCAGCTGGCCGATATCTTCACCAAGCCTTTAAACCAGGAGCAATTCAACAAGATTAGAAGGGAACTTGGCATGTGCAAGGGCGAGAGCATACACCCTTAAGTCTGCATTAGAATGAGTGATGCATTTCAGGATCATTGGGGGTAAACAATATGTCATGCATCATCCTATTGTGTGTGTGTGTATTTCTTTTTGCATGATATTCTCCTGCATGCATGCTTGTATATGCTTTTATAATTATATATATACCCCTCCTTGAATTATTTCTAGAACCTTTTACTCCTTGTTGAATAAATGTGGACAATGACCTTGGGTCACTGGGTAGCAACTGAGGGGGAGCCTTCAGACCAACCTCAGTAGTTGATTCGTTAGAAGTCATCTTCTCTTTCCCCATATTTTGTTTTTAAAAAAAAGAAGGAAATAAAAAAAAGGGGGATTCTATACCTTTCTGTACATGGAGTTCACTTGAGGCAGCAGCTTTGGAGGTCGTCTACCTTTTCCGTATTCTGAATTTTTTTGGGGGGGCAGGAAATCGACCATTCCGGTCGACCGGCCCACCCGTCCCGGTCGACCGAAACCGGCGAACCGGCCCAACCGGGACCCGACCGCCCTTCTTTTTAAAGGGCCCGCACCCCATTTTCTTTTCATTCCATCCCATCTATTCCTCTTCCAACACCTCTTCTAAACCTTAGACCACACCACCTCTCTTCCACTACCCTAAATCTCCATCTCCCATCCATCCGCCCTCCCTCCGGCGGATCTGTCATTTTTCCGGGACGCACTCTCTACTGTCGTCCGTGGTGCCGCAACCTGCTCTCCCTGACTCCAGAGCTTGGAAAGCATCCTCCAGGGTTTCAAGAGTGCTCTTCTCGTCCATTCCCATACCAAGGGCCGGACACCCTCTCTTCGAAGGGTTTCGCAGCCGGATTCCTAGCCAACGATGCCGCCCCGACGGAGTTCTCGGCGTTCCAATCTAGGGGAAGCCAGCGGCCAGAGAAGGGAGGCCCCTGCTCATCCACCGAGGGCACCAGAACCACGTCCAGCAGCCCGTCTGCCTCCTCGGCCCATCATCAACCCTCGACTGGTTGACTTTCAGGAGGTGACTGAGCTTCTACCAGATTTGTTTGCTCTATTTGCCGTTCAGGATGGCTGGATAGACTTTGCATCCCGATATACTAGGTACTATCCGAACCTAGTCCAGGAATTCTATGGCAACCTGGTTGAGAGAAATGGAGAGTTGTATGCTTTTGTTCAGGCCACGGAGATACATATTGCACCTGAACTTTTTCAACTTGCCTTGGGAGTCTCGGATTGGGGTGCCGACATATCGTGGGGTCATGATGAAATGCCGGACACTTTCTTCCTCATGACAGGGTGTGAGTTTGCTCAAGGTGTAAGCAATCGCCTTCAGTTGAACGCCAACTACTTCCCACCGCTGCAGCGCATTCTACATCACATAATCACCACCGTGCTTTATCCTAAAAGTGGCAGTCACAATGAAGTCACAACAGTCCATAAGTTCTTCTTTTACCATATCATGAATGCGAATTTAGTGAATATGGGTCGACTCATGACACATTTGATCAGTTCTTGCCGCACCAACTTGAGCCAGTCCTTACCCTATGCTACACAGTTGACGGGTGTTTTTATCTATGCTGGGATAGACTTGGCAAACGAAAGATCACTCCAAGTTCGACAAGATGATATCTATAATGAACACAAGATTTTCTTCGATCTTGGATACTACTGGGGTGATGATGGTGAGCTTACTAGAGATGTTCCCACATATGTCGCACAGCTTGCTCCAGCTGCAGTTCCACCGTTATAGCCGGACCAGCCGGACCTTGGGGATGCACCCCCTCCAGTTCAGGTGGAGGATCAGCCTCCCGTGCAGGCTGCGGACCATGAGATGTCACCTCCTCCACAATTCTTTCAAGGGGAGTCTTCCACTCCGGGTGTTGGTCCTCCCACTAGGGCGGACTATGAGACTCTTGAGGGTCGTGTCTTAGGCCTGGAATCCCGGATTCACTCCTCCCTTGACCGGATGGACACATTCATGGGCATTATGACGGAACGAATGGATGGTGTTTTCCTTGCTCTGGATGATATCTCTCTCCACTTGGCCACCCTATATGCCAGTCATGAAGATAACCGTGAAGCTTTTCGCATTACAAATCAATCACTTCTTCACATGCATTCACAGTTGTCTCATTATGATGACCTTCTCCATGGCATTTCTGATCGCTTGCCTCCTGCTAACCGTGAAGCTCCTCCTGCTCCTCCTGCTCATGATGGCGTCGGTGCTTCGGGTGATGATGCTGCTGAGGGGACGCCTGATCCACCTGCCTCTTAGCTGACCATGTGTCCTCACTGTGTCTTTCCTGTCCACGAATTCTGTATCCCACTCCCCTTTTTGTTGATGTCAAAGGGGGAGAAGTAGCTATTTCACCTTGTCTATCTATCTATTTTATGCCTGCTGTGTGCTTGTGTGTCTGTTTGGTTGTATGTCTTTTGGCACTACGTTCGTTTGCATTCTGTGAGTCTTGTGTCCTTGCATTTGCATCTTGTCATGTAACTCCAACCTTGTTATGAAACAATGCCAGGCACTTGCTGATTGTTATCTATTTTGGTCACTTCTCCTATCTTTTATTACATCTCCAACATCGAGCGCATATAAATGGTTGGAATGATTCTGGTTGGATTGTTTTGTCTTTTTCTGCTTGAAGAACTCTATCCATCCCTGACATTTTTTTTTTGGTTGTTTTGTCATCATCAAAAAGGGGGAGATTGTTGAGTCTCCTCGAATGATTTTGATGATAACAAAACTCAGGGTTATGATTTCATCGTCATCCGTGTTTTTGATTTCAAGCTCGAGCAAAGGAGGCAAATGCATAAATGTCTTCCCATGGAGTTGTACTGTGTTATCTAAATCCTTAACTCCGTAATGCATGAAGCAATCTTTCATCTAATGACATTTATGTTTTGATATGTCTTACTGGGCTAACAACTCATCTCTGCAGGCCAGGACCATTTCAGTCGACCAGTTCTCAAAGATAGGTCGACCTGTTTTTCCAGAACTGAAGTTTTCTCCTTGTTACAGGTTTTGGTCGACCGCCCCAGGATTTCCGGTCGACCGGTTTTCCCAGAACCCAAGTGATCAACGGGTTACAGGTTTTCGGTCGACCGCCCCTGGCGTTCAGGTCGACCGGTTTTGCCAGAATCAAAAATTCCTATTTGTTACAGGTTTAGGTCGACCGGCTCCCTGATTCCGGTCAACCGGTAGCCTCGAAAGCCCCCTTTGTTGACTTGCTTGTCCAAGCTCGAGTGAAGTCTTTCTCCCTCATTCTTTTAATGTAAAGTCCAGCATTCAAGGAGTGAATTGTGGATCTGGTTTGGGACTTGTCCCAGGCCCTTCCTAGATCTATAAAAGATCTCTTCCAAGGGGCAAGTGAACCCTAATGCTGAAGTGATAGAACAAGGGGAGAGTGCTTGCACTGTTCACGTGAACAGTGATCCGTGGGAATCCTTCATCAAAGATCAAAGGAGGTCAAGCTCGAATCTTCATCCAAATCAAGAGCAGATCAAAATTAGAGGAAGCTGCATCCTGAATCTACATCAATCATTAAGGGGGAGCTGTCTTGTGTTCTTACTCTTCATTATTCATTCTTAATTTGTGCTCAAACTGGTTTTTGCCTTTCTTCCCTCTTCGAAATCTTTTGTGTGTGTGGATCCTTATAGATCCGTGTACACGTGTGTATCTTTGTGCTTGTCTCTTCGTGTGTGTGTGTGTGTTTAAGCACCCTTGTAAGGGTTCTAACTCCTTCACGTGTGGTTGTGTGTGTGTGGTGTCAATCTTGTATTCCTAAACAAGATAGTGTGTGGTTCCTCACCTTGTGAGGGGTGGACGTAGGTTGCTGTTGTTGCATCCGAACCACCTTAAATTTGTTGTCCATTGTATGGTTTGATCCCTCTCTTCTATCTCCTTCTGTTCTCTTAGCTAGCTTTATGTGTGCATCGGAAGAGTGCTCGAATCCTCGTTCGTCTTTCCATCTACGATATCTTGTGGTATATTGAAAGGTATCCTCTGACTGATGTGATTAGTCTCATCAGAAGGAATATATCTTGTATGGGAGAATCCTTGGATTCCTGAACTCCGCCTGGTACCCAAGAACCTCCGTTTAAGATTGTTGTTGTTGGCTTTAAATCTGTTCTTCGTCTGACCCCCTCATACTTGTAGTCCTCATTGTGTGAGTGTTATTTATATCGGTAATCAGTTTTTATTATTTTTGATTATACCCAATTCACCCCCCCTCTTGGGTGTCATTGATCGTGGGACTTCACGAGGAGCCTGACGGCCCACCCCTGGCCCGTCACAGGCTGTGACGCGCCTACACTAGCGCCTCACATGGCTCTAACGGTCCAGCCCTGGAGCGTCACGAGCCAGAAGGGAAAACAGACTGTGACGCACCCCTCCTGGGCCGTCACAGGCTGTGACGCACCTACACTGGGCCGTCACATGGCTCTGACGGTCCAGCCCTGGGCCGTCACGAGCAACGGTGAAAATAGACTGTGACGCGCCCCGCCCGGGCCGTCACAGCACCTGACGGCCCGACCTGGGCGCGTCAGTGACGCGGCGGCGACGTGGGAATGGATCGACAGCACTCCGGGACGCGAACAGGACAGGAACGGATAACTGCTATCTCACACAGCTCGGCCTCACGCCGGACGGTCTCACACCGGGCGACACTCAAACTCACAAAGAGAAAGAGGGAAGGAAATGAAAGAGGGGAAACTCTCTCATGCATAAAACAAACCTTTCATTCTATTCATCAAATCATACGTAACAAGCATTGGCCTTCCTTTATATAGGAGGAGGCTATAGCAACCACACCTTTCAAACTTTACAAATAGCATATATGGCCTTAGCCTAATAAAACAAGCTTACTTACCTAACTTTTGACTTGGGGGTTTTAACCAAATAAAATAAAAATTACACACATGTTTATTTGACTTAGACTAGCCTAATAAGACGGAAGTAAAAATACATGTAGGAATACATGTATACATACACACAAATACATATACTCAATACGCAATATAACTACCGTAGCCGTAAGCCGAGTCTTCAGGAAGGATCTCCGAGCCATAAGCTCGGTGTCGGGGCAGTGCGGCGTCGGCTCTGAGTAGTGGGCCCAGTAGTGGACCCGGTGTCCCCACCAACCCTCCCGGGGCGACTGGAACTCGACTCCGTCGAGTAAAGGGGGACACTGCTGTGATAGTGCTCCAGCAGATCTGGATCGAGGCGCTGGAGATCTTCCCGGTTGATCCAGGAATCATCAGACAGTGGACGGTCCCGCCAGCGGACAAGGTAGCGCTGGTACTCCCTGCTCCGTGTAGTGGTCACCTGCTCATCCAGTATCCTCTCAATATGCTCGCGCGGTGCTCTCAAGGATGTGGGACGCACAGGGGTGGGCTCACTCCCAAGGGGAGGAGAAGGCTCGAAAAGGTCACTAGGAATCATTGTGGGTTCCTTGTTGGCCACTAGGTCTGCCACATTAAAGGTCGAGCTAATCCCCTCTTCGGGAGGTAAGTCCACAACATGGGCATTGGCGCCAATCTTCCGCATAATTGTGAAGGGACCATCACTACATGCTTGTAACTTTTTAACGGCTCCCGAGGGGAGTCGTTCGGGCCGGGCCCGTACCATAACCAAGTCACCTTCTTGAGATTCATGGTGACGCCTATGCGAATCAGCTGACTCATGCATACTAATGACGTGTTGTGCAAACTCTTCGGCTGACTTGGACAGTCTAGACTCGAGGGGAAGGTTGGGTAGGGTGGATCCAGGGGCAACCTCAATAGCGTGTTGTACATCACGCATGGGAGGGAGTCGAGAAGGTAAGTCTTCGGGAACGATGCCTTGGGAGTCCTGCAGTATGGCCGGATCTTCAGTTGGGACTAAGACTCGAGACTCCTCGGGTGTGATGGTGACGTCAACAGCCAAAACAGAGGCACCCTCAGCAACCTCTATGTCTAGCTCACCGACATTCATGGAGTCAAGGCACCTAACTAGGTCATGACTAACCTTAGGAGCCTCAGAAACGGGTGTGATAGATGTAGGAGAAGAAGGAAGGGGATGTTTCCCTTCAGTGGGAGTTTGGGGACTCTCCTGAACTTTGGGAGTTCCAGTGGGGGTGGAGGTGGAACTCTTTCCTGGGGTCACCTTTGGAGATACTGGGTACAACTGAATCTTCTTCCCGTTATAGAAGAAGGAACACTGATTGGACCGACCAAAGGTAGCGAGGTCTACATCATAGATCCATGGTCGTCCTAAGATGACGCTTCCGGCCTTCATAGGCATTACGTCACATAATATTTGTCCTTGGTAAGACTGGAATTGGATGGGAATGACACATGTGGTGGTGACTGGGATAAAAGTGTCATCAACCCATGCCACGTTGTATGGCATTGGATGAGGGTGCGTAGGTAGACCTAAACGGGAGACAAAGTCTGAAGAGACTGCATTGATACAGCTCCCGTTGTCAATGATTACCTTACAAGGATGAGAGTTCACCATGATGTAGGTTTGAAAGATAGAGGTTCGACACCAATCGTCCTCCTGGGGTGTTGAGATACAACGAACTACACCCAATCTTTTCTGGCTAGAACTCTAGGTAATGTCTCCACCCTGCATGTACTCGACATACGTGCCATCAAATATTGCATCCATTTCCTCAAACTGGGTGATGAGGTCAGGATCGGCCATATATCTCTCCTGTTCCATGCGTTCTAGATGACTTGATGAATTCCTATACTAACGTGGCATGCACGAGCTCGGACCTAGATGATGCAATCTTGGGACCGAAAATTAGTAAGGTGTGGACCCAGCTGATATACAAAGGGTCAATTTGAATGGATCGGTCAGGGAAAAGTTACTCTCCCGTAGGCGAAGTAGTTGTGGAATTACCTCCTGACAATTAGGGTGCCCTAATGCGGCAGTCTAGGGACTATAGGATAGGCTCAAGCAAACTCTCGCTTTCCGTCCACAGCGATACACTCAGGAGACAGGCTGCATGGATCGGGCTCTCGCTCACCTCGTCGCGCGGCAAATGATAAGGATACTAAATGAGTAAGTGAGTGGAGCACGTACCTAGTTAGACTGAAAAGTATAACTCCGACCGGAGACGAAGGCAAGCGGGGACGTGCGGGCCCGCACGGCGTCGACGAAGCTTGAGCGGTTACAAATCATTCACTACACGCAGGGAGGATTTAATTATTACAAATCGCTTAAAATTTCCCGTGCAGGGGAATAAATCAGTCCAAATTCTCCACGCAGGGAGACTCAGATGTACCATCGTCCCGTAAATTCCGGCCTGTGTGTCAGCTACCCGGCGACTCGGGTACCGGACAACCGTTGTTGCGGACTTCGGATGCCACGATCAATAAGTCAAAAAGATATAAATATATATATATAGATATATATAGGATTTATATATATCTCAAATATATATATGTTATATATCTAACTTTTTTAAACCACTTTTTAATCAAATAATATATATAGATATATATACATATATATAAAATATTATATATATTCCACATATATATTATATATATTTAACCTGTATTTTTTTTTTTCAAATCTCCTTTTTTTTTTCAAACTTCACCTACTTTTTTTTTCTTTTCACACTTTTTCAAACTTCATTTTTTTTTTCAAATCTTTACGAACTCCTTCTGCGCAAATCACGCATGGGAGGTTGGCTGTGGGTGCGGTCAACGCATGAGACGTTGGGGCACCGGCAGATGCGACCGGGCCGCTGGGCGGCCGACCGTGGGCATGAGAGGGCCCGTGGAGGGGGGGGGCAGGAGGGCCCCTTGAGCGCGGGCGGCCGACTTCGCGAGTGGCCGAGGTGACGCGGCAGCGGGTGTGCTGGCGGTGAAGTGGACGACGGTGGGCTGTCGTGGGGGTGGTTACAGCAGAGGGTGGCTGTCGGCGAAAGAGACGCGGGCGGGAGGTGAGGGCCGTGGGTGACGCGGTGGGACTCCTTCTCTTTGCCGGTGAAGAAGACGTGGGGGTGCTGAACGCGAGGGCGACCGGTGCTGAGCCGCGATGAGGTGGACGGGAGCAGTCCGGGCGGCTGGCTAAGCCACGATGGGGCTGCTGGAGATGCCTGGGGCGGTGGTGAAGGCGGCTGCGGCCGGTAGCGGGCGACTGTCACGGCGGGGCGGGCGCCGGTGACGGGGACGGCGACGGCGATCGGCGGTGGCGCCGTGGGCCGTCGGCAGAGGAGGGGGGCCGGTCGCGGCGGGCTCGCCGTAGCCGCGGGGGGGGGGGGGGAGAAGAAGTTGCAGGGGGGAGAGAGACGCAGGGGCGTCGTGGAGAGAGAGAGAAAGAGAAAGAGAGAGGGACAGAGATTACGGGAGAGAGAGAAACGCTAGAGGGAGAGAGAGAGAGAGAGAGAAACAGAGAGAGAGGGAACCGAGAGAGAGAGAGAATGAGAGAGAGAGATCGCGAGAGGGAGAGAGAATCGAGGGAGAGAGAGAATATGAGAGAGAGAATGACAGAAAGTGAGGAGAAAGAGAGAACGCAGAGAACACGATTTTTTTTTTTCAATTTTCTTTCTCTCTTTTTTTTTCTCGCAAGATCTTCTTGCTACCTTTTTTTTTCTCCCAAAATTCCTCTCAATCGAACTCAACTAATCTTTTGTTTTGTTTTCTTCTTTTTTTTCCACTCTAGCAACCTAGAGAGAGAAAGAGAGAGACGTCGGGGACGTCGGGCTCGTCGGAGGCGCCGTGTTGAGCTCTGATACCAAATCTGACGTGGCGGCGACGTGGGAATGGATCGACGGCACTCCGGGACGCGAACAGGACAGGAACGGATAACTGCTATCTCACACAGCTCGGCCTCCCGCCGGACGGTCTCACACCGAGCGACACTCAAACTCACAAAGAGAATGAGGGAAGGAAATGAAAGAGGGGAAACTCTCTCATGCATAAACCAAACCTTTCATTCTATTCATCAAATCATACGTAACAAGCATTGGCCTTCCTTTATATAGGAGGAGGCTATAGCAACCACACCTTTCAAACTTTACAAATAGCACATATGTCCTTAGCCTAATAAAACAAGCTTACTTACCTAACTTTTGACTTGGGGGGTTTTAACCAAATAAAATAAAAATTACACACATGTTTATTTGACTTAGACTAGCCTAATAAGACGGAAGTAAAAATACATGTAGGAATACATGTATACATACACACAAATACATATACTCAATACGCAATATAACTACCGTAGCCGTAAGCCGAGTCTTCAGGAAGGATCTCCGAGCCATAAGCTCGGTGTCGGGGCAGTGCGACGTCGGCTCCGAGTAGTGGGCCCAGTAGTGGACCCGGTGTCCCCACCAGTCAGGGTGGTTGGGTCCGCCGCTCTCACGCACCCCCACCGGAGCGTTACAGGGCTGTGACGCGCCAGGCTTGGTGCGTCACAGGCCCTGAACCCCCAACGGTCAACAAGCAACGGTCAAAAAGCCAACGGTCAGAAGGCTCTGACGGTCTAGCCCTGGCGCGTCACAGCGCCCTGGCGGTCCATCGTGGGACCGTCACAGCCCACGGACCCCCAACGGCTCAAAGGAAACCAACGGTCAAAAAGCCAACGGTCAGAAGCCCTGACGGTCTAGCCCTGGCGCGTCATAGCGCCCTGGCAGTCCATCGTGGGACCGTCATAGCCACAGACCCCAACGGCTTAAACAGGGGGTGTAACGCGCCTCCCTGGGTGCGTTACACCGTGTGACGGTCTCTAGAAGGACCGTCACACACACCCGACGATGGAACGGCGTGAAACGCCCAAAAATTTAAACCACGCCCCCATGCCTCCACCGGAGAGGGGAAAATCAAAGGGGAAGACCCTTGGGGACCCCTAACATGCATCTAAGCCACCAAAACGCGTAATCAAGGGCTAAATCCATAGATCGGGCGAACTCTCACCAAATCATGATTTTATCCTAACCCGCTCGAAAACGCCCGTCTCGGCTCCCATTCGGCCTACAAATCACAGGGGATGACGGGATGAGCATAAGGATCCGTCCCCCTACCTCAATGGAGCGAATGCTCCGCCGAATCGACGTCGAAATCAAGGAAGAAGCTTTTAGACCCACGAACGCCCCGCCTCTCGCCGCGAAAAGAACACCACCGGGACCGCCTCGCCGCCGCTGCCGCCGCTGCCGCACCGTTGCCGGAGTGAGGGAGGCCGCGTCTCGGTCGCCCGGGGAAGAAGCACGGTGCGTGTAATATCCCGGACCTTTCGGATCCTTTTTCGTGGGTCCTGGATCTGGTTTTCAGAGCGTCTGGCTTTGTTGTGTCCGAAATTTTATTTCGGACATCTTTCGTGTTCGGATCGGCGCGATCCGGAGTCGTTTCGGAGGCCCGGAGTCGTTCCGCGGCTTTTTCGCGTGTGTTTTCCGATTTCCGGTGTGTGTTTCAGCTTTTTCTTCGGAAGCTCGCTGCGGGCGAACCGGGCGGTTCACCCGGGAACGAGTGGTACCGTTGCGATCGGTGCGATCCGAGGATTCCGGAAATATATTTTTCTATTTTTCGGTATTTTTCTAAAAAATCGGATTTTCTATATAGCCCTAATTCTTTTTCTTTTTCTTTTCTCCTTTCTCTTTCTTCTTCTTCTTCTTCCTCCGTTTCTTCCCACCGTGACGCCCTCCTATCCCTCTCTCTCCCATTCGGACGCGGTGAGACCCT
Source organism: Amorphophallus konjac (assembly GCA_022559845.1). Taxonomy (NCBI): domain Eukaryota; kingdom Viridiplantae; phylum Streptophyta; class Magnoliopsida; order Alismatales; family Araceae; genus Amorphophallus; species Amorphophallus konjac. The sequence continues at coordinate 52,575,924 of CM040118.1, forward strand.
CCCCGGCTGTTGACGGCGGTAGGGCAACGGCGCGGACGCGTGGGTGACGGCGAGGAGATCTTGTGGGCGTGCGGCGAGCGTGGGAAGCGTGGGGAGGCGAGGTTTCTAAAAGCGTTCTTCGTGATTCGTGGGTGATTCGGCGGAGCATTCACTCCATTGAGGTAGGGTGACGTTCCTTAGCCTCTTGCCGTTCATTTCCGTGATTTGTAGGCCGCAGGGAGGCCGAGAGGGGCTTGTTTGAGCATTTTGGGGGTTTTCCATGATTTGGGGAGAGCTCGCCCGATCTATGGATTTGATGCATGATTTCGTGTTTTGATGGCCTAGAATCATGCTAGGGGTCCCCAGAGGTCTTCCCCTTTGATTTCCCCCTCTCCTGTGGAGGCATGGGGGCGTGGTTGGAATTTTTGGGAGTTTCTACCATTTTCCGCCGCGGACTGAGAACGCGCTATACTCCAGTAGCGCGTTCTTGTTCGTCGCGCTGCCCCGATGGGGTGCGTTCATCGGAGAAGATGAACAGGAGGCGGTTCTTGTCGCGCTAGGGATCCCTAGCGCGATCTGTTGTGTCGCGCTAGGAGGCCCTAGCGCGACCTGTCTTGTCGCGCTAGGGGATCCTAGCGCGATGTTCCCTGTCGCGCTAGGAGGCCCTAGCGCGATCTTCCCTGTCGCGCTAGGGAGTCCTAGCGCGTTCTGTCCTGTTGTCGGGTGTTCCTCTTGGGCCGTGTGTGTGCCCTGGACATCCCGTGGAGTTCCGTGACCGTGTCTTGGGTGTCTGGAAGTTCCGTTTGCCTCAGTCATGCGTTTGGCTGCGGGCGGTGACTCCGTTTTTCTTCCGACCGTCGTCACCGTGCGATGGTGATGGTACGTGGGACGGCCCCCGTACTTCGTCAGGTTCGGACGTCGTTTTCCGTTGGTTTGAGAGTCTACTCCTTCAGTGACCCTCCACTAGTCGTAGCCTACTAGTACGCGTGTGCTAGTCGCACCAGGGAGTGGTGTACGGGCCGACCTTTAGAGACGGTTTGTGGACCGATTACCGTTGGGCCCCACGTCTTGCAGCCAGAGTCCGGCTGAGGGGAAAACCAGTCAGAGGGCCAGACCAGGGACGCGCGGTCTGTGTGTGCACACGTGGTTGGGGGCGGTTGGACCCACGTCGATGGGCGTGACCCCAGCTAGTCACTTGTTTGTGTTTACTTGTACGGTGTCTGCGTCTCGGGTAGGACCTACCACGTCAGGTGGTTCACCTGCGGCGCGGTGTAAGACGTCAGGGGACGCTACCGGTTGTGCTTCTAGTGGGTGGTACTCCTGTCGAGTACGGAGTGACAGACTGTCAGTCGTGTGTTTCCCACCTTCGGGTTTTGGCGGTTCTACTGTTGAGTTTCGGTCTTCTCGTACCGTGGCACGTGTGTCGGTTTACGTGCCGTAGGGTCTAGTTCTGTAAAGTACAGGGCTTTCCTTTCCGAGGTACTTTCCTACCGCTAGAGTAGTTGTTTCTCGTTTTACGAGGTAGGGTTCGAGTGATCCCTACTGAGTCTTGTTCCGAGACTCATTCCCTGCGTGTTTTCACCGTGTTTCAAGTTAGGCACCACCTTCGGGGAGCGCGTCAGGAGCGCAGCGTGATGCGGGTGCCCAGAGGTAGTGCCAGAGGTCAGAGCCGGGGTATACCCCGTGTAGCTGTACTTTTCTTTCTTGTCACTGTACTAGTCATGGACTACTGTTGCTGTTGTTGTTATTTTATTGTGGACCATGTAAAATGTTAATTTATTTCCTGCTTAATATTATAACTGTTTAATTTATGTAATTATTTATGATACTTGTGTAGTCTCCACACCATCCTTTTAACCCTTCCGAGTCTTCGGGCTCGTGGGTGGCGGTGCGAGTCTCGGGTTATCGGGCCTTCCCGGTAATCGGATTCTCGGGTCGTTACAGCTAGTATCAGAGCACGGTTGTGGAATTACATGAGAATCATAGGTAATTGTAGTGGTCCACTAGTCCACAGCGATGATGTACAGGTGACGCTGGCATTGGGCACCGCGTGTTTATTTTAACCTTGCCGTTTTCATGTTTTCTGTCTTTTGCTGCAGGAGCGGGCATGGCGCCGAGGAGGAGCTCTCGCTCTCAGCAGGGGCAGTCGGCTGGAGGTCAGGAGATCCAGCAGGGGGTCTAGAGGGACCAGGAGGAGCTTAGCAGAGTGCCGCCGGGAGCTACCGAGGCCGCGGATCCTGCGAGAGTTCCGGGGGCCGAGGATTTCTTCCGTGGCATGTACCAGCTTATGTCTCAGCAGTTCGGCGGAGAGGCTGGTGAGGGCTCGTCAGTCAGGGGTGGGCCAGGACGAGCAGTGAGGGACTTCATGCAGTTCCATCCCCCTTACTTTAGCGGCCAGGCAGATCCTGATGCGGCTCGTGATTGGCTTGATGAGATGGAGCGGGCGTTCAGCTCAGCGAGGAGTACTGCCGAGGACAGAGTTGGGTTGGCCTACAACCAGTTGCAGGGTACGGCTCGGAGGTGGTGGTCTTCCGAGTGGAAGACGTCCTTTCAGCTTCGTCCACTTGAGCAGATCGAGTGGGATGACTTTGTTAGTGCTTTCGAGCGTACGTACTGTCCAGACGTTGTTGCTACACAGCGGATGCGGGAGTTTCTGGAGTTGGTGCAAGGCGACATATCCGTGTTGCAGTACAGGGCCCGTTTTCTCGAGCTGGGTCGGTACGCACCTCATATCATGGAGCATGAGAGGGTGAGGACCACGCAGTTTGTGCAGGGCTTGAGGCTGGAGCTGAGGCACCATTTGATCGCGAACGGGGCCACTGATCTAGAGACAGCGTGTCGTGTTGCCGTTTCCTTGGAGATGGATATGCAGAGGACCCGAGGACCGATCAGCCAGGGGCAGTCCGTGTCAGGTCGCAGCCAGTAGTCGGCTACCCAGCAGCAGGGCTTCTTCCAGCATGCGTCGGGTGGTTCAGGAGTACCGGCATCGGCAGCTTCGGTGACAGGATCTGCGTCCTTCGGCACGAAGGTCAAGAAGTTCTTCAAGAAGGGGTTCGGCAGGAAGAAGTCCAGGGATCAGGGGCAAGCTTCATCGGGCAGTGTACATCAACCGATTCCTTTGCAGCGTCAGGGATCAGTGGGTGGATCGTGAGGACCTTGTCCACGGTGTGGTGGTACCCACCCAGGCAGGCAGTGCACGGCGCCGATTATCTGTTTTCGGTGTGACCAGCCAGGGCATATGGCGCGTGACTATCCTCAGAGGCCGCCGCAGCAGCAGTTTCCTCTGCAGCAGCAGGTTCCCCAGCAGCAGAGGCAGCAGCAGCAGCAGGGACAGTATCCGCCGCTACCCAGGTCAGCTAGTGTGGGAGGCAGGCAGAGGGCTCGGGGCCAGATCACGCACTTGACCAGGGCAGAGGCAGTGGCGTCGCAGCTCGTGGAAGGTACCGTTCAGATTTTGGGTTGTGCGGCTCGGGTTTTGTTCGATTCTGGCGCGTCTCATTCGTTTATTTCGGAGGATTTCGCGTCGAGCGTCGAGGAGTCGGTGACCCAGTTGTCCTGTGATTTGGCAGTGGAGTTGCCTTCGGGTGACTTTATGATCACTCAGTATTGTTTCGATCAGGTTCTGGTTTGGATCGATGGGCGGAGTATGCCAGACAGGTTGTATGCGTTGCAGCTTCGGGATTACGATGTGATTCTAGGCATGGATTGGCTTGAGACTCATGGAGCGGCGGTGGATTATGGGATGAAGAGGGTCTACTTTCAGCATCCGAGCAAGCGGACCTTCTATTTCCAAGGTATCCGTTCCACCTCTTCTCGATTCCTTATCTCTGCTATTCGAGCCCGTCGGTTGCTTGATTCCGGTTGTCAGGGTTTTCTCGCGTCCGCGGTTGTGTCTGATCGGATGGAGCCGGATGTCGAGGACATTCCGGTGGTGGGCGAGTTTCCCGACGTTTTTCCCGAGGAGTTGCCTGGATTACCTCCCCAGCGGGAGATCGATTTTGTGATCGAGGTTGTGCCTGGTACGGGACCTTTGGCGAAGGCTCCCTACCGTATGGCCCCCGCTGAGTTGAGGGAGTTGAGGGCGCAGTTGTAGGAACTGTTGGCCAAGGGGTATGTTCGTCCGAGCTTTTCCCCTTGGGGTGTGCCCGTGTTGTTTGTGAAGAAGAAGGACGGTAGTCTGCGGTTGTGCATTGACTATCGGCAGCTAAATGAAGTGACCATTAAGAACAAGTATCCGTTACCGCGGATTGATGATTTGTTCGACCAACTTCAGTCTGCGCGAGTGTTCTTGCGGATTGATTTGCGGTACGGTTACTATCAGCTGAGAATTCACGAGTCCGATGTGGAGAAGACTGCATTCAGTATGAGGTACGGGCATTATGAGTTTCTGGTGATGCCGTTTGGACTCACCAATGCCCCAGCAGCCTTCATGGACTTGATGCAGAGGGTGTTTCATCCATATTTGGACCAGTTCGTGGTCATTTTCGTGGATGACATCCTTGTTTATTCGCGGTCTGCCGAGGAGCACGTGTACCATTTGGGTGTGGTGCTGCAGACGCTGCGAGATCACCAGTTGTATGCGAAGCTCAGCAAGTGCGAGTTTTGGCTCAGCGAGGTGCACTTTCTGGGGCACGTGATTTCTGGTGATGGCATTTCCGTGGACCCCGCCAAGGTCGAGACAGTGATGCAGTGGCCGAGGCCGAGGTCGGTGACGGAGATCCGGAGTTTCTTGGGGCTTGCGGGTTATTATCACCGGTTTATCCAAGATTTTTCTCGCATTGCGACCCCGACGACGAGACTCACGCGGAAGGGTGTGCCTTTCGTTTGATCCGAGGAGTGTGAGCAGAGCTTCAGGGAACTGAAGAGATTGCTCACCTCGGCTCCGGTGTTGGTCTTGCCTTCTGGATCGGGAGGTTTTGTGGTGTGTACATATGCTTCCGGCATCGGATTGGGTGCTGTTCTGATGCAGCATGGTAGAGTGGTGGCTTATGCATCTCGGCAGCTAAAGCCCCATGAGGAGAACTACCCTACCCATGATCTTGAGTTGGCGACGGTGATCTTCGCGCTGAAGATCTGGAGGCATTATCTGTACGGCGAGAAGTTTGAGGTGTTCACTGACCATCAGAGTTTGAGGTATGTGTTCTCGCAGAGAGATCTGAACCTCAGGCAAAGGCGTTGGATGGAGTTCATGAAGGACTATGACTTCACCCTGTCTTATCAACCGGGCATGATGAATGTCATCGCCGATGCCTTGAGTCGGAAGGTTGCGGTCAGTGCCTTGATGTTGAGGAAGTGGAGGCTCTGGGAACAAGTGCCCGAGGTATCTTTTAGGCTCAAGATTTCCCAGGAGCCAGGGTTGGCAGTGCTTGCGAGTCTGACTGTCACTCCTGCTATCCGTCGTCAGGTGACAGAGACTCAGCATGCGGACCCTGAGTTGCCCCGGATCTTGGCGATGGCTGATGTGGAGCTCGGCGAGGGCGGTGCTGCGAGGTTTCGTGGCAGGTTGTACGTCCCAGCCGAGGAGCAGATTCATCGTGCGGTGCTGCGCGAGGCTAATGGGAGCAGGTACACCATACACCCGGATGCGACGAAGATGTATCGGAACTTGCGGAGGCAGTTCTGGTGGCCTAGTATGAAGAGAGATGTTGCCGAATTTGTGGCCAGGTGCCTGATCTGTCAGCAGGTGAAGGTGGAGCATCAGCGACCAAGCGGTACTCTCCAGCCCTTGGATGTTCCTGCTTGGAAGTGGGACCATGTGACCACGGATTTTGTGGTGGGGTTGCCGAGGACCTGATGCGGGACGGACACGGGAGACGACACTATTAGGTGCCACCCTCGGACTCTAGATGAAGACGCGACCAGCAGCACACACCAGGGAGACACTAAGCCCGACACTACGAGCTCCTAGTGGCAAAACGTCGCTAACAGAAGTGGAAGCTCACTCGTCGTCCCAAGCGAGGGAAAGCGCGGACCGTGCGCGGTTAAGGAACTGGCGGAGGTCAAGGGTAGTCCGACTCAACTTCCGGACTCGGATCGAGTCGCGAGACGGGTCACTCTCACTCTCACAGCGGTGACATGGACACACGGGCTAGTACCTACACTCTCGGCAGTGACAAAAGACCGTATACTAGCTAAGCAAATGAACGCCAAGAGGTTCGGACCATTACCTCCACGCACCCGGCGTGGCGAAGACAACCCCGACCGAATCACGGACTCCCGGTTAAACAATATCACAGCAATACAAAGATTTGACCCACTCCACGCAGGGAGGTAAAAGGTCACATGTGGAGCCCGGGAATCACGCAACTCGGGTTGACGGGCAGCATCTTGATGTCGCCCGGCGGTGCCGAACTCCGCGTTTTCGTGCTTTCCGAACGGAGGGTTCTGCGGGCCCGCGGGACCCACGGATGGCGCTGTCCTCCGGATCTGCGGGGGTGGGACCTAGTATGATGGGGACCCCTGGTGGCGCGCCTCCACGGACGGCGGTCGGCCGGGAACACCGATCGGGAGTCGATCGGTCCCGATTCCCAAGCTTTGAAGTTGCTGCCCACGGATTTTTAGTTGCTGTTTTCAGGCGCGCGCTCCGGCGAAAACGGCCGCTGCGATCAATCCCGACGTCAGATCGGGACGCATGAGTTATCGTTGGAAAGCTCTCTTCAAATTCTTCAATCTAGACCCATAGAGATCTGCTGGATCTGGTCGGATCAGAACTTTACTGAATTTACAAGCCCCTGTTGTACAGTAGCCGAAATCTTAGATCTGCAGGGTACTTGTCTTAGAACCTCCGTTGACTGCCTAGTAAACCTCCGATTCAGCTCTTGAGCTCTTCTTCAAAGTTGTAGGAGTATGGAATTGGGACTATTTTTGGAATTTAATTTGGAGGTGGTGGTGATTTACTATGATTTTTGGGGTGACTGGTGGTCGGATCTGGGAACAGGGGGACAGAACTGTAGCTGGGACTGAGAACGATTTTTAGAAAATATGAAATGATGAACCAAAAATTGAAAAAAATTGTGGATGAAGGGGTGGATGGGTGGAACCTCCAGTAAAATTGGGCGAACCAAAATAAATCAAAAAGTGGACCTAAGACATGAAACTCAGGGCGGGGATGAATCTGGACAGAACTCTGGCAGAACCGAAATGGAAGAGTGGACGAAAATAAAAAAATATGAAACGAGATCTGAATGGCAAACCAAAATTTGTGGGATGCCCTTGACACCTCTGGGACACCCAATAAAATTCCCAGATCTATCTGAGCTCGGGCTGAGACAGGAAATTCGTGGAAACTTCTGTGGTACTGCGCGGGTAGAACTCCGTTGATGGCGAAGGCGGTGCGATGGCGGCTCGTGGCGGCGGCGGCGATCGTCGAAACCGATACACGAGGCGTCACACCTCAGAATGGAAGCCTTCACAGCTTCAAGGGGGGGAGGGAGGAGAGAGGAGGGGGGTGCACCAGCCCTTGCTCTTGGAAATACTTTGATTCAAATGGCATTAATTCTACTAAAATAGAAAATGCAAGCTTAAATAGGTTACATCTCACATCCATCCACAACCATTGGATCTAGGGGATAGGAATGGAGGGTTGGGATGGAGTGTGACACACACACAAAAAATAAATAAAAAACTACAAGGAGGGGGGCGGCCCTTGGACTATAATGGCAAGGTTGAATTGGTAGGTGGGGTGGGTGGCCAAAATGTGGACTTTCCAAGCCACTTGTCCCCCACTTGGCCCACCTTTCTAGAAGACTCCATTTGGCATGTTGACTGACCCCACATGAGACCCTAGGCTGAGGTGGCCAAGTGGGATGGGGCCTGGGGGGCCCGTGGGGCCCACGGGGTCCGAATTGCACATAAGCCCCTATTACAATCAAAATGGCAAACCGAATACAACGAAATAAATACAAATTACACACACATAAAGGCTAACTAAATATGATAAATGGGGAGGCTCAAGGCGGAGTCTCCAGGCTATCTCCGAGCCAGATGGACGCTGAGGTGGCTCGAGTCGTGCTCCGTGTGCGGTACCGGTGGCTCGGCGTATCACGCCGCTCAACTGCTCGGGTGTCCGCACCAGGACCCCGACTGGGCAGGACAATATCTGGCTGCTGGTGGATCGGCTGACGAAGGTGACGCGGTTGTTACCGGTCAAGGTCAGCTGGAGCGTGTCTAAGTTGGCTCGTCTTTATGTGGAGCGGATCGTGCCGTTGCATGGGATTCCCATTTCGATCGTGTCGGATCGGGATCCGCACTTCACTTCTGAATTCTGGAGGAGTTTCCAGTGAGCTCTTGGCACGGAGTTGGCATTTAGCTCGGCGTATCATCCTTAGTCAGATGGTCAGTCTGAGAGGACCATTCAGACTTTGGAGGACATGCTGAGATCCTGCTGCCTGGAGTGGCAGGGGAGTTGGATTCATCACCTACCGTTGGTGGAGTTTGCCTATAACAACAGTTTTCATTTGAGCATCGGCATGGCTCCCTATGAGGCTTTGTACGGGCGTCCTTGTCGGACTCCACTCGATTGGTTTGAGGTGGGTGAGCGTGTTTTGGCGGGACCGAAATTGGTGCAGCAGTGTGTGAATGTTGTGCACCTGGTTCGTCAGAACATGTTGGCGGCCCAGAGTCGGCAGAAGAGTTATGCTGACCGTATGCGGCAGCCTCTCGAGTTCGCCGTGGGCGATCATGTGTTCTTGAGAGTTTCTCCGATGAAGGGGGTGATGCATTTTGGACGGCGTGGGAAGCTGAGTCCCCGCTATATTGGTCCTTTCGCGATTGTGGAGCGCATCGGTGAGGTTGCTTACCGGTTGCAGTTACCTCCTGAGTTGGCGTCGGTGCATGACGTGTTTCACGTCTCGATGTTGCGGAAGTATATGCCCGATGACTCTCATGTACTCGAGTTTTCTGTTTGGCCTGAGGTGACTCCAGATCTTTCTCTCCCAGAGTTTCCGATCCGCGTGGAGGATAGGCGAGAGTAGCGCCTGCGGAACAAGGTCATTCCCTTGGTAAAGGTCGTGTGGCAGCGACACTCTGGTGGTGAGGCTTCGTGGGAACGTGAGGACGAGATGCCTCAGCAGTTCCCGTATCTGTTTGAGTGAGCCTTCCTCTTCTTTCCCCTTGGGTTGTTCTCAATTTCGAGGACGAAATTCCTTAAGGGGGGAGGGCTGTAATATCCCGGACCTTTCGGATCCTTTTTCGTGGGTCCTGGATCTGGTTTTCGGAGCGTCTGGCTCTGTTGTGTCTGAAATTTCATTTCGGACATCTTTCGTGTTCGGATCGACGCGATCCGGAGTCGTTTCGGAGGCCCGGAGGCGTTCCACGGCTTTTTCGCGTGTGTTTTCCGATTTTCGGTGTGTGTTTCGGCTTTTTTTTCGGAAGCTCGCTGCGGGCGAACCGGGCGGTTCACCCGGGCACGAGTGGTACTGTTGCGATCGGTGCGATCCGAGGATTCTGGAAATGTATTTTTCTATTTTTCGGTATTTTTCCAAAAAATTGGATTTTCTATATAGCCCTAATTCTTTTTCTTTTCTCCTTTCTCTTTCTTCTTCTTCTTCTTCCTCCGTTTCTTCCCACCGTGACGCCCTCCTCTCCCTCTCTCTCCCATTCGGACGCGGTGAGACCCTCCCCGGCTGTTGACGGCGGTAGGGCGACGGCGCGGACGCGTGGGTGACGGCGAGGCGATCTCGTGGGCGTGCGGCGAGCGTGGGAAGCATGGGGAGGCGCGGTTTCTAAAAGCGTTCTTCGTGATTCGTGGGTGATTCGGCGGAGCATTCGCTCCATTGAGGTAGGGTGACGTTCCTTAGCCTCTTGCCGTTCATTTCCGTGATTTGTTGGCCGCGGGGAGGCCGAGAGGGGCTTGTTTGAGCATTTTGGGGTTTTTCCATGATTTGGGGAGAGCTCGCCCGATCTATGGATTTGATGCATTATTTCGTGTTTTGATGGCCTAGAATCATGCTAGGGGTCCCCAGAGGTCTTCCCCTTTGATTTCCCCCTCTCCTGTGGAGGCATGGGGGCGTGGTTGGAATTTTTGGAAGTTTCTACCGTTTTTCGCCGCGGACTGAGAACGCGCTATACTCCAGTAGCGCGTTCTTGTTCATCGCGTTGCCCCGATGGGGTGCGTTCATCGGAGAAGATGAACAGGAGGCGGTTCTTATCGCGCTAGGGGTCCCTAGCGCGATCTGTTGTGTCGCGCTAGGAGGCCCTAGCGCGACCTATCTTGTCGCGCTAGGGGATCCTAGCGCGATGCTCCCTGTCGCGCTAGGAGGCCCTAGCGCGATCTTCCCTGTCGCGCTAGGGAGTCCTAGCGCGTTCTGTCCTGTTGTCGGGTGTTCCTCTTGGGCCGTGTGTGTGCCCTGGACATCCCGTGGAGTTCCGTGACCGTGTCTTGGGTGTCCGGAAGTTCCGTTTGCCTCGGTCATGCGTTTGGCTGCGGGCGGTGCCTCCGTTTTTCTTCCGACCGTCGTCACCGTGCGATGGTGATGGTACGTGGGACGGCCCCCGTACTTCGTCAGGTTCGGACGTCATTTTCCGTTGGTTTGAGAGTCTACTCCTTCAGTGACCCTCCACTAGTCGTAGCCTACTAGTACGCGTGTGCTAGTCGCACCAGGGAGTGGTGTACGGGCCGACCTTTAGAGACGGTTTGTGGACCGGTTACCGTTGGGCCCCACGTCTTGCAGCCAGAGTCCGGCTGAGGGGAAAACCGGTCAGAGGGCCAGACCAGGGACGCGCGATCTGTGTGTGCACACGTGGTTGGGGGCGGTTGGACCCACGTCGACGGGCGTGACCCCAGCTAGTCACTTGTTTGTGTTTACTTGTACGGTGTCTGCGCCTCGGGTAGGACCTACCACGTCAGGCGGTTCACCTGCGGCGCGGTGTAAGACGTCAGGGGACGCTACCGGCTGTGCTTCTAGTGGGTGGTACTCCTGTCGAGTACGGAGTGACAGACTGTCAGTCGTGTGTTTCCCACCTTCGGGTTTTGGCGGTTCGACCGTTGAGCTTCGGTCTTCTCGTACCGTGGCACGTGTCGATTTGCGTGCCGTAGGGTCTAGTTCTGTAGAGTACAGGGCTTTCCTTTCCGAGGTACTTTCCTACCGCTAGAGTAGTGGTTTCTCGTTTTACGAGGTAGGGTTCGAGTGATCCCTACTGAGTCTTGTTCCGAGACTCATTCCCTGCGTGTTTTCACCGTGTTTCAGGTGAGGCGCCACCTTCGGGGAGCGCGTCAGGAGCGCAGCGTGGTGCGGGTGCCCAGAGGTAGTGCCAGAGGTCAGAGCCGGGGTATGCCCCGTGTAGCTGTACTTTTCTTTCTTGTCACTGTACTAGTCGTGGACTACTGTTGCTGTTGTTGTTATTTTATTGTGGACCATGTAAAATGTTAATTTATTTCCTACTTAATATTATAACTGTTTAATTTCTGCAATTATTTGTGATACTTGTGTAGTCTCCACACCATCCTTTTAACCCTTCCGAGTCTTCGGGCTCGTGGGTGGCGGTGCGAGTTTCGGATTATCGGGCCTTCCCGGTAATCGGATTCTCAGGTCGTTACAATGCGCGGGGGAGAGGGCGCTCTCCAACGGTTGAAGGAGGAAGAAGAAGAAGAAAAGAAAAAGTGAAAAGAAAAAGGAAAAGGTTTGGTATTTATAGAAAATCCAGAAAATCAGAAAAAATCCCAAAAAATAGAAAAATACACCTCCTTGATCCTCTCGACGTGCTGATCGCAACGGTACCATTCGTGGGTAGGTGAACGACCCGGTTCACCCGCTACAGGGTTCCTAAGGATCTGCCGAAACCCACACGCGGAAATCGGAAAACACACACGGAAAAGCTGCGGACGCACTCCGGGCCTCCGTAACAACTCCGGATCGCGCCGATCCGAACACCAAAGATGTCCGAAATAAAATTTCAGACACAACGGAGTCAGACACTCCGAGAAACCAGATCCGGGACCCACAAAGAAGGATCCGAAAGGGTCTTGGACATCACAGAGCTGCTGTAAGAGCGGGCCCCGGGGCCCCACCCATGCACAAAGGAGCACCCGGCGGCGAACGTTCTAGGGCAACGGTGGCCGAAGCACAAGGCAAGTGAACGGAGGGCGGAGCGTGGGGGACAGCGGACATGCCAATCTTCACGGATGGGGGATCACCCACAGGCAGATGTGGCGCTGAGGAGGCAGCAGAAGCAACACACCTAGGGGCCTCGAGCGCGGGCAGAGGGGAAGACCAGGAGCAGGGCAATGCTCGACCCCCGGAGAGGGGGGAACGACCTCTTGCGCAGAGACCAAGGCTGGAGAGGGGGAGGCGGCGGCCAGACTTGCATGGTCAGGACGTAGGGTTGAGGGACCTCCAGGCACGTGCAGAGACACTGTAGGAGAGTGGGGAGGCTGCATAGCTGCACCCGGAGCAACACCCAGGCCAACGAGCAGGGGAGAGGGCACGACGGCCGACAAGCTAGGAGTAGGAAGCTCAGGATGAATAGTAGGGGCACGAGCAGGAGCATGCCTCCAAGCCTTGACAGGCACTGAAGGGGGAGCTGGTGCAGCATCACGTAGAGTAGGATCGGAACCACCAGAACCCGAGGCAGCAGACCTTCCAACAGGCGGATGCTTCTTCTTGCATTTATCGACGAGATGGCTCAAGTGAAGACACTCACGGCAGTACAGTGGGGGATCCGGGCAGACAATGAGCTGCCAAGACCCGCCACCCCCAATGCCAACTCAGACGCGAGCGGGAAGAGGCTTGGAGACATCCAGTTGAACACAAACCCTGGCAGCATTAGCCCTCAACAAACAGGAGGTATTCCGATCAACCTTGAGGATAGGGCGAATGCTTCCGACAATAGAACGGATCAAGACCTCGGCGCTCACTCGTTTTCTTGTCACTTCCACAGTTTCACAGTTTCACCAATGAGACTCGGCGCTCACTCATTTTCTTCGACATGAGCAGGTTGCAGAAATTAACCTCTATACTTGTGTGGACATGCGGGAAACAAAGAAAAGAACCCGGGTAATGTAGGAGCATAATCGGGTCCGACAGGACATCATCATATTTTCGACTCGACATGATGATTTGTTAGTTGGAGATGTAATTTTGAGATTAGAGTGGTTATTTCATATTTTTTCAAGTATTTTTTGAATTATTTTAGGTTTAGTTGGGTCAGAGTTATTGTTTAAGGTTTATTTTACTTAGAGTTATCTTGTTAGGGTTGATATGTAATTCTGTTATTTCTTTGAGTGTCTTTGTAATTTTTCAGTATTATAAATACTCTTGTATTAGCCCTAATTAAGGTTAGACGATGATTAGTAAAAAAAACTGTGTGATTACTCGTCGTAATCTCTCCTGGCGGAAGTCAAAACTCCTCTTCTTCTTCTGACGCGACGCCGAACCTATTCTGACTTCTTCCTGGCGAAAGTCAAACCTCCACTTCTGAATTTCTTTCCTTTGATTCGATCCCTTCGTGTTTTGTTGACTGCATCGTTCTTCTCCTCCACCGTAACCCTATTTCTCCGTTACCTTTCTTCTTTATTTTCCTCTGTATCACACATCTCCAGTTTCTCCCTCCACTGTGTTTTCATTTGATCCACCGTACCATCCATCAATATTCCCAGATGTTAACTGCCTGTTCACCGATTTGTCATCTTCTTCCCCATGCCCCATTTAATATTTCATTTCCTTTTGTTTCTCCATTTCCCTGAAGGTTCCCTGCCACTGTTCATCTTCCCGGTAGTTCCTCTTTGCTGGGATTAGACCATTGCAGAACTCGCCCCCCCTCACCTCCGTGCCCTGTCCATCACACGAGCGCGAGCACCGCCGGCCGCGTCCCAGGCAGCCCATCCCGGCTGCCCTGTCGGCTTCGCTCCCCACAGCCGGGTTCGCACCCCATCGCCACGCCGGACGTCAGGTGCCTCTCCGTTGTCGCCGCAAGCCCTTGTCGCTGCCGCAGTCCGTACGCGTCCACCGTCTGAAGCCGCTGCGTGTTCCTCACCTGTGGCCTCCCTCACGACGTCGACCGACCACCCACGGCATCGTCTTCCCCGCCGCAGGCGTCATCTGCGGCCACTGTCAACCCAATGAGCCGCTGCCGGAAAACCTCCCACTTTGGCACTTCTCTGAGGTATTTCTTCACCATATGTTACAAGGAGGTTGTTGTCCAAGCCGAATTGACTCGTGATGTAACAGACGTGCCATCAGAGCTTTTGCTGTTTCTATATTCACCGGGTGAGGTCCAGGCCAATTTGGAATTGCACCTCTTGCTTCTAAGATTCCTTTCTCAGGAACTCACCTTTCCATGCATAAGCAACATAGGATGCATTTTGCACCCGCTGGCTCATATTTGGCCCATTAAATAGTTAATGCCAATGGTGGCTTAGCATCGAGTCAAACTCCCAAATCAGTGACTTCTATTCGAGAACAGTTGTTGTCCTACATCAAATTAGCAGAGATTTACGGCATGTTGTATGTCGATAAGATGTCTACGAGAGCTTCAATTATTTTGATAGGGTAACTCGTTTCTGTCCTGCATCATCGGGCTTGTCACTTGAGCAACGGGCTAAAAATAATAATAATATATAGAGGGAGACGTATATCATCAGAATCTATCGCTTTCGACCGTTTATCTTATTATCTTTATTATCTTTATATCCTTGTATAGTTACACATTTCTTCTTAATAAATTGTACTCTATCATACACAGCGCCTTATTACCATCTATTTAACTTAACCCGTGGATCAAGAGAGGAAACAAATTGATCTATCACTGTTTAATCGTCTCAAACAACCAAAATATGATGACACATATATTTTATATATATATATTCTCTTGAGTACCAAGAAGTTCGATATTTTTGCAAGGGCGTGTTAAGATAATTGGCGTGCGGAGACAAGTGCGGTGTCTGGTTTCAGCAAAAGCACTGGTGATGTGAAGGCCCCCGGCCAGTAAGAAACTGTGTTCAAGCCATTAATTAAGACCAAGTTTGGTGTGTGTGTGTGAATACAAACTTTAGAAAGGACTTTGATGGATGGCTCTTGGTTTTGCTGCTGCGAGGAAGATCCATACGAAAGACTTGGACTTGAAAGGGCGGGAATAGATGATGTCTGACAACTCTTAAGAACATGTCTGCCTGTCCGGCCATTTATTGTCGGAAAAACAGGAGGCGATACTCATTAAAACTTGAACTGACACCAATTAATTAGACTCCTATAAGCTTTTGTAAGCGACTGTGTGGCTCTGTGCCCCAGCGGTTACAGCTCTCTCCATCCGGGGAGCTTGCTTAGATCACTCCGGTGGGGGATTAGATTGGGACATCCTATTTCGCACAGGGGGTGCGTGTGTGTACAGGATATTCCAGAGATATTTGGGAGGATCGTCTAGACGCGCCTTGTAAGATAGATTTTCCCTACTCTCTCGTCCCCTCCCTTGTATCCTCATTCCTCTGGTAAAAAAAAAAAAAAAAATTGTAAGCAAACATCGTACGTGGGCCCTTTTAACATGCGAGTAGGAAGCCTAAAAATTCGATGGATGCTATGTTATTATACCTTTCGTCACTCATTTGGGACTTCTATCTTGGCAGTCTTCTTCTGTAATCCATTTCAATCTTAAGTTCTATACTTCTGATTTGAGAACATTAAACTTAAATTTAATTTTTTTGCCATTTAATTTGGGCTCTGCAATGTCTGGTGTCTGTGTCACGGGGATGCCAACGCCGTGGAAGGAGAACACACAGTGGAAGAATAAGAAGAAGAGAGGGAGAAGAACATGAAGATGGGGGGGGGGGTTCTACCTGGTGCCTAGAAGAATAGGAGGGGGGGTCGGCCTCACGTCATAAGAAAGAATAAGGGCCGATTTGATAAAGAGTTAGTCGGCTGGTTAGCGTAACCGGGGAACAACGGGCTCCGCCTCTCACTCGCTTCCCCCTCACACATGCCCATCTAATCGTCTAGGGGTAACTTAATCGACCCTACCCCTACTCGATTACCAAAAGGGGCTTAAGGGGTTTAACATCTCGTCAAAAGAGAACACGCAGCGACGTTGTTAGACGCATTATTTTTTTTCTCAAATCTGTGTCTGTCCCCTAATTAAAGTAAGACATATTTATTTATAGATAAAAATTACAAATAAATTCCCTCTTTTTTTTTACTTTATTAGCAAAAAATTCCCTACTCTCGAAACAAATAAAAGTACGTGACAAAGTAAAACAAATTCTTAACCGAAATTCTATCCAATCTAACGGAACATAATTTAGTGAATTAAAAAACTCACAAATTGACTACAAAAATGTAAAAAAAAAAACTGGTCTTCAAGATAGATGTCTTCGACAATTTCAAATAAATCAAGATCATTTATTATAAATCGTGTAACTCGTTCCGCATCAAAATGTCAACGGGGAGAGAGATTTTTTATCCATGTGGCGGGACTTTTCAGCTCAAATTTTGTCATCATGATAGGTGAAAAAATCACGAATATGATGAGGAAGATCTTTTCTATTTAGTAAGAAAATATCGTGAATATCTGAACTTGAACTCTCCTGATTAAGAAATTAAGAAAGACTTGTAAATAGTTGACCAACTGAGTCACCTCCCCCCCCCCTCTTCAAAAAAAAAAGAAGACAAAATTAAAATTCGGTGGATATTGTTGGGTGGGGTCCAGACCCTGACAAGTGACAACCATTGCAATATAGGGACCCGAGACCGGAACCGACAAGCATGCAATCCCATTGGCTTGTTTGGTTAGAATGCAAACGCCGATGGTTGTAACCCCAGCTCTTCTTGTCCACCAGTCTTAAACCGCTCTACCGGCACCAAACAAACAATGTAATAAAGAGAAGATCACATGTGGGATTCCGGACCATCCCCAGTTTGCAAGGAGACCGATCGAATCCAAACTATACGCATGATGAAGAATATACGCTATTTAGCAGCTACGATGACTCTAATAAAAAAAAACAGAAACGGTATCCTCGAAAATGTTAGGAGGTTACATCCTTTTGAAGCCCCGAAAACGGACGGGTAAATGGATCCCAACTATCCTTTAACAATCGCATCATCGCGGGCGTGGGAAGAGAGGGGAGTGGGAGGGAGGGCGGAACACGGTCCAAATACGAACACAGGATTAGATGTGGGAAACACCGGCCTTGTTATATATATTGTCACGCTCCACGCCAGACAAACAACAATCGCATCATGTTGGGCGTGGGAAGAGAGAGAGAGAGAGAGAGAGGAGTGGGAGGAGGGAGGAACACTCCAACTACAAACACGGATAGACGGGGAACACTGGCCCCTGTTATTGTCACTCTCCACGTCACCCCCCCCCCCGCGGGGGTACGAGACAAACACAAAACTTGAAGGCCAAAAGCCCTCCATTTCCTCTGGTTATTTTCCCCAAAACCCCTTTCTCTCTTTCTCTCTCTTCTTTCTCTCTCAAACCGGTTAGAGGGGGTAAACCAGTCACCCCGTCCACTGCCACGTAAATTATTCGGAGGAGCAATGTTTAGTGGGCACTCGGATTATTTTTAATTAGGGTGTGTGTCAAATAAATTTAATTTTTTAAAAAAATTTATGACATAAGAGTCCAATTCACTCTAAACTGTGACATAATTTATACTTCTATTCGATTATAAAAAATAAAAAATCAGAGTTGATGAATAATATTAAATTTAATTTATCTTGAGTAGATTTTTTATTTTACATTTTTTAGACCGTTAAGATGAGAGTGTGACTTACCCTATAAATTAAGATAATTTAAATTTCACGTCATAATTTTTTTTTTAAAAAATTACTTAATATGCACTCAAAAATTAGATCCGAATGTGCACTGATAATTACTCCCCGTTATCATAGATGTTCACATTGGGTCACTACGGACGGGTCATGGTGTCGGTATTTTTTTTCCTTCCAAATATCTGCTTCTATTTACTAATATCTTCGCTTTAAAATCGATGTGCAAATGGACATTTAGTACTAGTAAACATGAAAATGTTCGTAAATGGTAGTTTGAAGTATAATGGTTATACATTTTCAAGGCACGTTTTGTTGGTTTATTGCTTGTAATATGCGAATTTGTGAGCTTTTTTTTTGACGATTATCCCGGTGTCTAAATTCTTTCATAGAGTGAGAGAATCACGAAT
Organism: Amorphophallus konjac; assembly: GCA_022559845.1. Lineage (NCBI taxonomy): Eukaryota > Viridiplantae > Streptophyta > Magnoliopsida > Alismatales > Araceae > Amorphophallus > Amorphophallus konjac. Next base: position 52,594,012 of record CM040118.1, read on the forward strand.
TTTTTACTCATTGCTTTTACCATTTCTAAAAAAAATAACGGGTGTTCTAGTTAATCAAATAACAGTGTAATTTCTTTTATGTTAAAAATTCTACCACAATTTTTCTCCGAACAGGAAATTTCTAACCGTCCTTTAAAGGAAGATAAGCCCGGTGACCTGCGGCCTACGTTAACAAGTAAATGGGATCAATGATCTCCTTTTTACTAAAAAAGACTTGTGAAAAGAATCAAATATCATCGTGTAATTGTTCACCTTTAAAATGAACATGTTTTTTATTTAAAATGAAAAATATTTTGTTTGAATGATGATAAATAAAACAAGATATGTCATTAATTTGTCATGATTTTAATTTATTTTAATTTTTAATACATATGAATCTTAAACCAAAACAATAGAATAGTAATATCATATGAGCCCGTATAATCTCGTTTATATATATTTTAAAATCAAATGAAAAATGAAAATATTATAAAATAAAATAAATCATGATATTTTATGATATTTCAAGAAAAAAGAAGCAAGCCCTAGGGAGAAGGCTGGTGCTTGGCCACGATGGGTCACTTCCATCCATGTTGAATCCTGTAAATTTGGACAATATCTCAATGAAAATTAAGATCATCTAGCAACTATTATTCAATATTTTTTCTTTTTTTAAAAAAAATTACCCTAAAAGGAAAGGTGAGCTCCGAAACGTGGTGTGAATCGTGGTGGGTACAGAAACGGCTGCCCCGGCCGTACCCTCCATCTCCCCCCCCCCCCCCTGATACCACACCTCCCCAAACTCACTATAAAATAAAAAATGTCAGAACCAGAATGCCCTAAAAAATGTTAGAAATAAACAGCCCCATACGGCAGCAATTTGGATGGAAAATCTTGGTACTCCTCCTCACATGCCCACGATGATATGACCTCTTTACTCGCACATAAAATATAAAACATACAAAAATACGAAAAACAACAAAAATGATGTCACAAACAAGTCTTATCTCTCTATGTAGTTGGTGAACTAGTGCTTAGGAATAATTATAGTCATTTATTTTATTAAGTATTATGATTAAGACAGTGAGAGAATGAGAATCAAGTCTTCTCCCCCCTCTCTCTTGGTGTGAACTGTGAAGTTAATAATATCAATATTTTTTAATGAACTATTATGTTCCAACTATTATTTTTTTAATAAACTGTCCCCCTGCCTCTCTCTACCCCACTCTTTCCACTTCTCAAACACAAACAGGCCCTCTTGGTTTGAAAAGTAATTTATTGTCCTTAATTATGACAGTAATTCCAATTTATATATATTTTTAATCAGAGACATTCTCTCTCTGTCTTCCACCTTTGGCTTCGGCCGCTTTCCCTCTCTCCCCTCCCTCTGTCTTCTTCTCTCTACTTTTCCCCCCTCTCTCTCCTCTTCTTCTTCTTTTCTCTCTCTCTCTCTCTCTCTCTCTCTCTCATACAGAGGGTAGAGAGAGAGGTAGAAGAGCAGAGCAGAGCAGAGTCGAGTCCCACACGGGAGACACTCAAAAGGGTCCTCAAGAGGAGGAGAGAGGAACGACGGAGCTCTCTGTTTCCATTTCCCCCGTCCTCCACCATGGAGGACTTCCAGTTCCAGCGCCGGGGGGCTGCGGCGGCCGCGGCGGCGGTGCCCGGGAAGGTGGCTGCCGGCGGGCGGGCCAAGCCGCCTGCTTGCTACGATGACGTCTTCGGCGGGCCGACGAGGTCCTCCCTGGTACCGGCGCGGCCGGAGGACTACCGGGAGATCTTCGGGGCTGCCGCCGCGTGCTCCATCCCGGTGCTGGATCTGCCGCCGCCACCGGGGGACGGATACGAGCTCCGCCAGTGCTCGGCGCTGGACTACCTCGATATCTTCGGCGGTTTCGGCAGCGGCAACTTCGCCGCTTCCTACCAGGAGCTCTTCGCATCCCAGGACTCTAATGGGATCGGAGCGCCGGTGCCGTCGGAGCCTGGCAACGCTGCTCTCGTCACCGGAACCACCAACAGCAGGTCTGCCTCCCCAACTCCTTTGCTCTTCGACATTCCTTTCGTTCTCCTCCTCCTCCTCCTCTCTCTCTGCCCCCCCCCCGGGTTTGTGTGCGTCTTTCTTTCCGTGTCTAGCATTTGAGACTTCTTTCTGGTACTGAGTTGGGCTTTCTCTCCCATTTCTGGGTATCCTGCTCTTGCTATCTCTTCACTATTCCTCTTGGGCAGCTTCTTTTTCTCACTCTATGAGACAAAGACATTACTTTCCCTCTCTTTTCTGCTGGGCTCGGAAGTAGGGAAGGGTTTCGGGACATCAATATTTCAGTAAAATATGTGTCTGGAATCACCATGATTGCTGGCCAAGCTCTCAGCTTGGTTGTAGGTTTCCAGTGTATGCCCAGTTGCCTTCCTTGTTCCTTTTCTTTTGCTACATATTTTCACCACAGAGGAGCGCTTCACATTGCAGGCCAAGTGTTGGTCTTCAGTGCAGTGTAACCTGGAGTAGCTTTCCCTTTTTCGTTATTTTTCTCTTTTTCCCTCTATTTTCGCTTTATTTTGGGGGGTGGGGATTTTGAGAGGGGGGTGGATGTTTTCCAGTTATGTGACATTTTGTTTTGCATCTGTTTTGTGGGTTAGCTAAGCTTGTCTTTCCTTTTTTTCTCTCCCTTTGTAGCAGTGCCTTCTTGGTTTCATCGCAAGAGTTCTCCTAATTCATTTTTTGACCAAACGTTGCATTCATGAAGTATGCAATATATACGGTTGCTTAAGGGAGTACCCCTTGATATGTCTTGGAGGCTTTGCCCTTTTGGATTGTGTTCCGTTGTATGGGAGTTTTGGCATTTTAAGCGTTTTGGTGCGGTTTCACCCTTGCTTAGGGGCTCCAGAATACTTAGCACCCACTGTAAAATTATAAATTCTCCTATTATGGCAATGGAGGTTTGATTTCATCAAAGAATGTTCATGTTATAGGTGCCGTCTAGTAGAAGAAATAAGAGCATGAAGCGAATGAGCCATCCTAGCTTAGGCGTCCGGCGCTGGTATTAGCAGAAAGTGTATGTTTATAATGATGAAAGTGAGAATCAAACTCTGCTTATAGTGCATTAGATGTTTCCTCCTGTGCCATGTGACATAGAAATCAGGCTTGCCAGGAAACTCTGTATCAACACATGAGTATGGTCGGTAAACCTGATCAAACTCCACTTAACATTGGTGGATTATATTTCTTGTTAATTGGCTTTCCCACCTTGGTGGGACTTGTAAAGGCAGTTTTATCCTTTTGGAAAGGTTCTGTATAGGGTGAATTCCTTTTTTGGGGAGCACTTTTTTATTGGACGTTCGTTGGGGTGGTATATTTCTTTTCTCCCTTCACACCTGTGCACCTTTTCTATTTAATAGATGTGTGGTACTATCCACTTTCAGAAGAAGGGGGACTGTATATTTACTATATTGATTTGGACACGCCATTTGTTAGATGTATGGAGATAGGCTGCAATGACCAACCTTGGGGTGTTTACTGAGATAAACCTGATCACAAAATTGAGGGAAATGCCATTTTTGTGCAAAAATCAGTACAAATTGTCAGGCATGCTTTCCAATTAAATGTTTAATCAAGCATTTGACATTTTGATTATGATTCTAGGATTTTTGATGCATCACAATTTCAGAACATCTTAATACAACTGAACATTTGTATGATTTATTTTAATCTTTATTGCTTTAAAACATGTGCAAGATTGGGTTATGATGCCATCATTGTTTTGCAATTTCAGCCATGGGTAACATCACTCCATTGCTTGCTACCAACTGCTGCATATCGATTAAGATATTGAACCCGTCCCTCATCTTACTTCTTTTATAGATCATTATATTGACATAGTGTTGGGCCACGAAAAATAAAAATAGGCACATTTTTGCTAATAAAGAGGAAATGTGAAGTAAATTGTCCCTTTGGTTTACTAGTGTGTGCACTATTAATTTCACGCTTTTGGGTTTATCAGAAGCTTAAGATTCAGGTGCTGGATCTTTCCCCACCAATCATATTTGGTGTTAATTTACATTGGTTTAAAGTATGAACCTTTTTGATTAACTGTCAAAGAAAACTTTTAAACCCTTAGCAATATCCATTGTGATATTGAGAGTTTTATCTATATGGACATGATCACGGAGATCACTCATTAGAGATACACACTTTTGCAAGAAATCTGGGAATTTCTTTTATTCCTTGAATGTACAGGTAAGTTACAATTGGTCTCTTAAGACCCGTACATTTGGTCTTGATCATGCGATTGGACCTTTACATTTGCTTACAGTGACAATCGGACCGTTGCATTTGAATATGGTCAAGATTGGACTGTTAGATGTGAATCTGGTCAAGATCAGACCGTTATCTTTACTTTAGGTCAAGATCCAACCGTTGGATTTGTTCCTGATCAAAATTAGACCGTTATATTTACTTTAGGTTAAGATCCAACTGTTGGATTTGTTCCTGGTCAAAATTTGATCGTAAGATTTATTTTAGGTCAAGATCTAACCGTTGGATTTATTCTTGGTCGGGATCTGATCAATGGATTGACTTTAGGTCAAGATCCTACTGTTAAATTTGTTCCTGATCATGATTTAACCGTTGGATTAAAGTTTCATGAAGATCGGTCTGTCTGATCGCCATGTGATCACAATCGGACTATCAGATTGTGTTTGATCTCGATCCAACCGTTGGATAGGAATATGATCTCGATCTAGCCGTTGGATCGGAATATGATCCGGCTGTTGGATCGGAATGTCATCACGATCAGGACCATTAACTTGGATTTATTCCAAAAAGGCTTGGGAAAATACCCTTGGGGCATATGCATAATATCCCTTTTTTTCATTTTAACAAGATGCACAAGATCAAGGTTTGCAGTACCGGCCGTACCGATCACGGCCCAGTACGGGATAGTACGGCCGGTACAGGTAGCGTACTGGTATAGATATCGACAGGGCGTGATATTTTAAAATTTTAATTTAATTATTTTATAATTTTTAAAAATAAAATTCTAATAATAATTCATTTAAGTTATAAAATAATATATGCATTGAAAAATAATAGAATGTTGAGTTTTTTTTTATGATCATAGATGCATACTAAGTTACATAGGATTAATTTTACTGACTCTTCCAACTATTATTAAGATATAAACGGCGAGTGACTACACATTAGTAAATTTATTATGTAACAATAAATAATTATTAATACCTTATCTATTGAAATAACCTATTTCACCTCTCAATTAAACATCTTATTTGAAAAGACAAAAAAAGATATGTTAATTGATGCGGGACGGACCACGGACTCGACTCGAATTAGGAATGCGTTCCTTGGACTCTAGACGAGCTCGCAATTGTCCCTTAGCGAGGGAAACGTGGGACCGGGCATGGTTAAGAAACTGGCCGTGAGTCACGGGTATCGGCTTTCCGTGTAGACTCGGATCAAGTCACGGGACGGTAACACTCAAACTCACTCTCTCGCAGCGGTGTTGAAATGATAACGGGCTAATAATCCTACACTCGCAGCGGCATTCAAAAGTATACGAATTGAGCAAAATGCGATAAGAGAGAGGTAGCGAGTTTACCTCCACGCTCCGGGCGTGGGGAAGACGTCCCCGGCCAGTTACGGTAACTCTCGGTTAACAACAGTTAAAACTTAATTACAACAGTAATTCTATTGCCCACTCCACGCAGGGAGGTAAAGGGCTACAGTGGGGCCCGGGAGGACCGACCCTGGGTTGAGGGGCAGCAATCTGGAGGCGAACTCAGCACGAACTCGGCCTGCTGGTCCGACTCGGCACTATTGCAACTCGGTGCTGCGCCAACTCTGTGGCTGGCTCGGTGGACAACAAGCAATCCGTTCCAAAGGAACGTTGCCTTCCTGATGTCTTCTGGAGGCGCCGCTTGGCTGGGATGATGGCGGGATGTCTCGGATCGACTCCCTGAAGGGGCGACACCCGAAGTTGAATTTTGATATTTACTTTTGATTTCCCCCCGAACTGAATTTTCGGTATACAGATCTGCAGGCCGCGGCGGAGAAAATCACTACGCTCAGATCCGGAGGTCGATCGAGGCGTGGCTGGTACCGATGGAAATAGCACTCAGAGATCTACAACATAATATTTTTTCAGCTTCATCTACCACACGGATTGAAAATGAAAATCTCTGCAAGCTGACTTTTTTTTCTGACCCGGACTGACAGACACACAGGGTAGCAAACAATCTGCCTGAAACACACCCTTGACTGAGGGGTAAACGATTTTTGTAGACTCTAATAAAATTATGGTGGAAGGGGATATACGTGGGGAACACTCAGTAATTTTTTGGGATTTTCTAAAAATAGATAAGTGGGTGACAAAAATAGAACAAGACGACTCTGTACTGTAGATCTGCAGAATGACAGATTGACAGGGGTGGACTAGAAATTGCGACAAAAATATCAAACGAACTCAGAATGAGGCATAAGATATATGGATGGAAAGCTAACAAAGAGAGGAACAAGCCTCAAAATTTCAGCTCGATCAGACAACAGCATAAAAAGATAGATCCACGGAGGTGGGGTTCTATCCTGATGGAGACAGAACTCCGGTGGCGGTGGCGGTGGCGCGACGGCGGCGGCGGCAGCTTCAGAAAGGGAACATAGAGGATGAGAGGGGGAGGTAGAAAGGGTCTCCTACCCTAGATTTCTGGAGGAAGGGGAAGAACAGCAAGGAGATAGGGGAAGAGGGGTGCACCCTCCAAGAGCTCTCTTGGGGCAAAATGTCAATTTTTCCTTCATTAATTCCTTACAAAACACTATACATGGGTTTATATAGAAGGGGAGGCAGGGGGGAGGGGTTGGACTTCGTGGGAGAGAGGGGAGGGGTAGTATTTTCTTCCCCCATGTGGTCAATTGGCCTAAAAATATAAAATACTAAATGTCATTTTAATGGGGGGGCACCCCCCTTGACCAAGCTAGCCTCCAACTTGGACTTTGTGGTCCATTTGTCTCCCTTGAATGGTCCAACCTTCTAGATGGCCACCTAGGATGGTTGACCAGCCCCACATGGCCTAGGTGGACCAATGGGAAAGGGGTGAGGGCCCCTTGCTGGACCTACTGTCAATTTGCACAAAAATCCACACAATCCAAGGGAATGACAACGTGGCTTATCAAGCCTTACAATTGCGTACATACTTTCCTGAGGATATAAAAGCAAACTAAAGGACACAAATGCAAAATAAAAAGTTAGTACTCGGCGTCGATTCCCATCATTAATATGTTAAAGTGAACATATACATAATTCATGACATCATTTAACTCCACTCATAAAGTACAAAATATCTAAACTCACTCATCTGACTCATCTGTGAATCTCGAATCTCAATCAGAATCAGATATATGAGACTCGTGACCCGTATAATCTAACTCTATCCTAGTGGGTCGACGTGCATGTGAGTGAGTTTGAAAATATGTAACCATCTCCACAAATAATGGGTCATGTGCAGCGGTGGAGGATACATGAAATTCTTTTAAAAAAGCTCTAACTACATCTATACATGTATGTCTATCATCTGCTATTGGTGGGACTGGTGCTGGTGGTACTCGAACTCTAGACGTGGAGGAAGATCTTGATCCGTCCGGTGCTGGTGGTGGGGGTACCCTAGACGTGGAAGATGATGCCTCGGCTCTGTTGCGAGAAACATATCCTCTCGTAACTGTGTCCGAAAGTAATCTTGGATATTTTTTGGAACTAAGGAGCATGCACGGCAATCCCGTCCCACTCCCGCAAGGTGCTCTGCAAATCTGTGTATGCCGATGACGCGATGTCCGCATTATCTACAGTGCACATGTCGATCACCTTCAATAGTGTACCTATGCTCCCACACAGGGTGATGTTGTCTGTCCATAATGACCTGCAAATGTTGAAAATTTTTGCATGAGTAACTTGAATGGCAAGTGCAAAACTCAAGATATGAAGACATTTACGATTAATTTATAGTTGCTTATAAATATAAATAAATGATACATACTCCTAATCATATGGGCCTAAACTTGGCCACATCTCATCTCCAAACAATCTGATCTTATGAGTGCTCCGCAGATAGGACAAATAGTTTTCATAACGCATGGAACCCTGCATAGTGCTCCCAGTACATGCGTATGTAGTATTCATACTGTTGGGAACCCACACAGCACACGATTGGCGTTGGCGCAGTTGAGAGCTGACCGTATCTTTCGGTATATTGCAACATTGAAGCATGGGCACGAGGATGTGGATACGATGGGAAGAATGAACTACTGCTCTCATAATCGTCATGATATCTGGGCTGCTGCTGTCATGACCGTCCATACTCACTTCCAGATCCTTGAGAGTCATGTGTGCTCATCCTCTCAAAATCAGACAGCATGTCTTGATAGCTGGTACTGTCTACAACAGAACTTTCATAGTAGGGATCTCAATAATCAGCTGCCCGCCTCGCCCATGGCGGTGGAGCACCGTGGTCATCTTACGTGGCATGTGTGAAGTGTTGCTCCTCTGTCCATACCACACGTTCGTGGCCCTCATGACCTCTGCCTTGACCACTGTTATACTCTCGGCCACCAGCACTAGTATCCCCACGACGACTCCGTTGATCACCTCGAGAATCGTCACGACTATGGGACGAAGATCCTGTTGGTGTACTGTCGTCATCAGAGTCATGACTCCCACTGATGCGGGGCTCAACAGATGGCTTGGGAGTGTCGTCATCTGCATTTGGATCTAATATCTCTAAGTCTGCAATGTCCATCGGATTTATTGGTGGTTGCGTGTCCTTTTTGCTCTTGAATAATGTGGTCCATGATGATTTCTTTATCTGTGGAGCAGGCAACGGCTTATCTGCTGCATGTTGTCTCCCTCTAGATATCTGAGAAGCGGAGGTTATGTTTGATAAGAAGTTCAAGTAATTTCGTATTGTGTAAGTCTATACGTATGAGTATACCTGAGACGGCTGAGTGGGTGCCTTAGACACTGTGCGTCGTTGTGCAGCAGACCGAGATAGTTGTTTGGATACTGCCGAACGCTACACAATTGAAACAACATATTCAATATGCAATGAAATATGACATATAAATCTTCCTGTAGCCATATAATTTAACCTCTCTAAATGACGAATTTCCCCTAGTCTCTCTAGAAGTGGATATCCTTCTGGGTTCTGTAGATATTGAATGTCGCAGTGCAGCAACCCGAGACCACTGTTCATTTGTCGGATCGACCTGTAATTTATTTCTTAGATCATAGTACATAGATATATGCCTACGCTCTCTAATCAAATATGTGATTCAATATGTATATATTATTTCACCTGAGCGACTGGTGGACGTGGATTTACTGGAGGCTGCATCAATCGCTCCCATGCTGCATCATCGTACGCATATGATGTGTCTCCGCCCCCAATGATGAGGTCTTCATCCAAATTAACTTCCTCATCACGTCCCGCCGCTGACTCGTCTCCAACTGTCTGCACATCGGTGTCATCTCCCTCCCCCACTGCCTGCTGCACAGTTGCTGCGAGAAAAGTATTAGGCCGTGGTGTCTCGTCTGGTTCTTTGCCCTCCTCGTCAAGTTCCGCCTCACCACGCTCGGTTGTTGTTCTTGCAACCCATGAAACCATAGGGTCATCATCGTCTCGCAAGTACATAGCATCTGTTGGGTCGTAGTCTCCCCCTCCTCTTCTTACATCCATCTTCACATGCTTAACCTTTAGTTTCATGTTGTAATGAACATAGATTATTTTGTCAAGCCTTTTGTGTGTTAGTCTATTCCTGAGTTTGGTATGTAAGAAAGAGAATGTCGACTAATTTTGCTCGCACCCATTCGAGGAGGATGTTTGTGATAAAACTTTCATTGCAATCTTCCTTAATGTCAGTGCACCTGTGTCGTAATTGAGTCACCACTCAGCTGTTATTAAGGTAGATGATGAACATTATAATAATTAGATGTAATAATTACTTGTCGAGCTATAGAATGTGCATTGTCAAAGTACATTACCTGCATCAAGTCTGTCACGATTGGCAACGACGTTAGGTGTCGCAAATGAACCAATTGTCTCTCTAAATATTTTTATCTGTATTATCGGAAAAAAATAGGTACATAATTATTTTTATGTCCAAAAAGGTAAAGTATCCAAATATACCTCATTCAACGCATTAGCAGTATCTGTTGGGTTGCGAGACAGTCAGTCTACTATAATGTTGACGGATTCTATCAAAGTATCGTCATAAGCGAGACCCCGAGCATACTGAAAGGCAGGGTGTAAGTAGTACGCTGCAATCACAAGATATTAAAAAAAATTGTCATGTAACTACAGATACTGACATTAGAGACTAAATGCAGGGTTTGCCGTCTCGGAGCGACCCGCCCCGACCCGCACGACTCGACCCGACCCGACCCAAGCGGTGGACGGGACGCCCGGGTCGTGGGTCGTCACCGGGACGGTTCATTATTTTAATATTATATTATATTATATATATAAGGTGTCTTTTTTATTTTATTCTATTATTCTATATATATTATATACATAAAAAGTCTTTTTTATTTTAACACGGAGCGAGATGGACTGAGACGGAGCGAGACGGGATCGACCCGACCCATCCCAGGCCGTGACCGGGACGGGCGGGTCGGTCGAGACGGCAAACCCTGACTAAATGTTTACCTGTCATGTGAAGATCGCGACTCATTTGTCTGTCCCATTTGTCCTCCACAATGTCTAAGATGGTGGGTCCATATTTCTTAGACGTTGCAAGAATCTTCCCATTTGCAGCTTCAATTTTGCTGTACACCAATCCCATGGTTGGTACTTGTTTATACGCAGAATTTTCGGACATCCGATTTGTTGGAGTTTGGCATATTTGTTAATTTCGCGCTTTTAGGTTTATCAGATGATTTAGGGTTCGTATACTGAACTTTCTCCACCGATTGAAGTCGGTGTTAATTTACATCGAACAAGTCCGAACACCTTTGATTAACTGTCAAAGAACGTCTTTTGCCTCTATGCATTGTGACACAAATGATCTTGATGATCGCCCATGACAGGTACGTACTCTTGCAAAGAAATTTGATGACGTCATTTCCTTGAACACATGTAATTTGAATGACAATTGATCTTTCAAGACCTTTACATATGGTCCCGATTGTGTAATCGGGTCTTCGGAATTATATCCGGTTGCAATCAGAGGCTTTGAATTTACTTTCGTCCACATTTGGACATTTGAATTTACTTTCGTCCTGATCGGGTTATTGAATTTCCTTTTGTCCCTTGATCGGACAGTTGAATTTGAATTCCATCACAAGGACCGTTGGATCGCCAAGAGGATCACCGTTGGTCCATCGGAGTTACTTTACGCTCATGATCACTCTTTTGATTGTGATCTGTCCCCTAAAGTCGGCTTGGTGTCCATAAAGAACATTTCTGCCTGAGGTGGGATATATTTGTAATTTTCCTCCATCAGAATATTTCTGCAGCTTTCCCAAATATTAGGATGTTATTGGAATTTGTGACTCTTTCTGGGTATTTCCACCCTTTTTCGGAAATAGCCCTGTCACTTCCTGACTTCTTGGGCATTGCCATTACTTTTGACTTTTCTGAGCATATTTGACATTTCTCGACTTCTTGGAGATCGCCTCGTCGTTTGACTTCCTAGGCGTTCTTGACTTCATTTCTTGACTTCTCGGGAGTAGCCATGTCATTGGACTTCCTGGGTATTCCTCGTCTTCATTTCTTGACTTCTAGGAAATAACCCGGTCATTTGATTTCTTGGGTATTCCTCGTCTTAATTTTTGGACTTATTGGGAATAACTCCATCATTTGACTTCTTGGGTATTCCTTGTCTTAATTTCTTGACTTCTCGGAAATAATCCCGTCATTCGACTTCTTGGGTATTTTTTGACTTCTTGGGAATAGCCCCGTTGTTCGACTTCTTGGATATTCCTCATCTTCATTTCTTGACTTCTCGGGAATAACATCGTCATTCGATTTTTTGAGTATTCCTCGTCTTCATTTCTTGACTTCTCGGGAATAACCCCGTCATTCAACTTCTTAGGTATTTCTTGTCTTAATTTTTGAACTTCTCATGTCTCCATGAAAAGATATATGGATTTGGATGGTTAGCCATAAGCCGAACCCAGGAGAGCGCACACGCTTCAAGGAAGGGGCATGGTCCCCCTCCACCGAGTCGTGCAAACGGCGTAAACCAGAACGAGGGTATTTTGGTAATTTTGAGACCCCACAAATGGGGGTATTTCTATAATTTTCTCACAATCAGGGGTGTTTCTGTAAATTTCCCGCCATCGGGGGTATTTTTGCAATTTTCTCACCATCGGGGGTATTTCTGTAATTTTTCCACTATCGGGGAGATTTCTGCAATTTTCCCACTATCGGGGACATTTCTGTAATTTTTCCACCACCGGGGGTATTTCTCCAAAATTCCCGCTACCGGAGGTATTTCTGTAATTTTTCCGCTATCGCGGGTATTTATGCAATTTTCCCGCTATCGGGGACATTTCTGCAATTTTCTCGCCACCGGGGTATTTCTGTAATTTTCTCACTACTGGGGGTATTTTTGTAATTTTTCCGTTATCGGGGACATTTCTGCAATTTTCCCGCTATCAAGGGTATTTTTTGTAATTTTCCCACTATCGGGGGTATTTCTGTAATTTTTCCGCCACAGAGGGTAGTTCTGTAATTTTTTCGCTATTGGAGACATTTCTGCAATTTTTGGATAGCAAAAGATATTTCCCATAATTTCCCAAGTTTCTTTATGGACTTTGCTTATTTATAAAACTTGCATGGTTTCATCTTCATTCCATAACTTTAATGATCAAAAGATCATATCCAGTGTGGGACGCACACCCCTTTTGTGAGTTTTAGTTTGAAATATTCAAGCCACCAAGTGCTTTAGAAGATAATAAAATATCTTGGAGTTGAAAGCCTCCAGTTGCTCTTACGCCATCTTCTCTTCTTCTTTTCCTTCTCTCGGAGTTCTTCTTGTCTTCTCTCCTGCTTTTTTTCAGCAAAGGAGAGGGCTTGGGTTTTATAGGAGGTGGAGGAGGCCAAGGGGGAGATCCCCCGGAGCTTGGAGGAGGTAACCCCCTGTCTTTTCCTCTACCCCGTCTCTTTCTCTCCCTAGCTTCTTCCGATTCCGGGGGGGGTCTCCCCCCGGTGGGTGCATGTGTGTGCGTTGGTGGGGGGAGCTCCCCCGATGGAGTCCACTTGTCAAAACAAAAGAGGGGTGTGGTCACCACCTTCTAGTGCCCACGGTGAGTTTCGGTTGGCTTCTAAGTTAATGGTGAGCCTAAGCAAGTGTTCACCCTCTAGTGCCCATGAGTTCTTTGAAAGCTGCTCTGAAGGTGTTTGATGAAATACCGATGAATTTTATGATGGCGACGACCGAGTTTCTTCGTTTCTAAATTTTTATGCAATTATCAAAAGTTATGAACTTTTTTTTTGGGGTTTTGGGGTTCAACAATACTCTATTCCCATGCACACATCTCAGTATCTCATACAGTGACTCTATCAATGAAACTAATATCTTGACTCTGTCCCAGAATTTGCTAGTGTTGACAATCCCTTGGACCTCCCCTCCTTCACGTGAAACGGCAAAAGAGGAACTCAGCCAAGGGTCACCCCTAAACATTTACTTCAACCCATCCTTGTGTTTCAGAAGACTCTGCAATGCGATGTAGTTGGTGGCAAATCGTATGATGCCAGGCCTCAACAGTTCGCCACCACAATGCTCTCTCATCTATGTCAATACAAGTCACAGACTTGACTACACGAAGCTGACCAATCTCTTTCAACATCAGGTCTACACAGTGTGCTGCACAAGGGGTCCAAAAAATGTGTCATCTCTTTCTCATCAGCTCCTCCCCAGTCTTCTTATAGTTCGAGCCATTGTCTGTCACCAATTAAATAATGTACTCCTCCTGATCTTGTTCACCACTTGTTCTATCAATGACAAAATATATTGGTAACTGTGGACTTGACCTAACGTATCCATCGACCTGTGAAAGAATATCTGTCTGTCACAATAAACATGGAAGTTGATCACGTTACTTTTAGTGGTACATGACCATCCATCACATATTAGTGTGACTCCATACTTTGACTATTTCTGTTTGAATGAGTCCACATAACTCTTGATCATAGCAACTTGTTCATCAAGATATATGTCGGCCAACTCTCTCGATGTAGGTGGTTGTACGTGTAACCCAAGAACTTGTGCTTCTTGGAACGTTGGCTTGTAATAAGGGCTGTTGGCCGTATTGAAAGGCAATCCCGCGTGGTGCCACCATTTTGCAATGACCTGTCTGAGTTTTCATTTTGGCGCCTTCTGGCCATATGCATCGTCTATCCTCGTTTGCTTGTCATGCTTTCGGGATAGTGCACCGGGCTCCACATCTTCAATGCTGATCGATTGTGTCCTTTTTCTTTGTGAATCCGAGTCACCAGTGAAAAAACTCCTGATGTCTCGTAGTTATTGAGTAGTAGATGAACTACCACTGGCTGATGCTCCGGTCTTTGCCGCCTCCCGGGTTCGCACTCTCGTCTCCTCTGGATGTCTTGCCTCATTTCTACTCTGACGTATTGCCTCACGACTGCGCTTCATATGGACCATTCACCGTGACATACACATTAGGCTGGTCAGTACGTGCTTGCTGTCCTTCGTCACTAGGTGTCTATGCGCATTCATTCTCGTCGCTGCCACCTGCTCTTCCGCTGAGTGCCGCTTCATCCCTTTTCTTCTTTTTTTTCTTTTGTTGCATCTCAACTCTCTTCTCCCGCAGATGCCTGGCCATTGCAAGTTTCACATCTTTAGGCACATGGGTACAACTAACAACCTCAGATTATCCCGCACCTACTCCTCCTGCCAAGTGCTTCTTCAACCGGGACACACCTCCTCCCCTGTGTTCTGTTTTGCAATAGTTGTAACGCCAACAATTACGGTTGCCATCCACCATAATTCCATGTGACCATCCAATGTCATTTGGACATTTCTTAATAGCCATAAAGTGATTAAATGTATCCCCTAAATTTAAGAATTACAAATTATAAATGTAAATCATAAATGTTCTATAATTAATTCTTAGATGTAATTAATAAATGTAAATTAAAAATGTTTTAGAAATATCACAAAACATGATAATTTACAAATGTAAATTATAAATATTTTAGAAACAAATGTAAATTAAATGTTCTAGAATTAATTCTTAAATAGAATCGTCGAATAAAATTTACAAATGTAAATTTTATCTAAAACATGAAAATTAATTCTAGAACATCTAAAACAAAAAAATTAAATCTAATACATCTAAACTAAATCTAAAATTTGAATCGCCACCGCCACCTCCTCCGCCCTCCGCCTTCCCACGGACCCCCCTCCCACCGCCTCTGCCCCCCTCCTCTACCCTCCCACTGCCTCCCACCACCCTGTCGGACCCCCCCTCCCACCACCCTGTTGGACCCCCCTCCCACCTCCACCCTCCCCCCGGCCACCGCCTCCCACCGCCTTGCCAGTCAGCCCCTCCCACCTGCACCCTCCCCCACCCACCACCTCCCACGTCCACTCTCCCTCCTCTCACCCACGCCTCCCACCGCTGGCCACCCACCGCCTCTGGGGCAGACCGGAGGAGGCGGCGGTGGGCGGTGGCCGGCGGTGGCCGGACCCCCCCACCCACCTCCTCCCACATCCACCCTCCCCCCCTGCCACCCATGCCTCCCACCGTTGGCCACCGCCTCCCACCGCCGGAGGAGGCGGCGGTGGGCGGTGGGAGGCAGTGGCCGGACCCCCCCACCCACCACCTCCCTCCTCCCACATCCACCCACCCCCCCTGCCACCCACCGCCCATCGCTGCCTCCTCCGGCCTCCCATCGGCCAGATCTGGTAGGTGGGAGGCCGGAGGAGGCGGCGGTGGGCGGTGGGAGGCGATGGCCGGAACCCCCCCCCCCCACCCACCACCTCCCTTCTCCCCCCCTCCCACGCCAGCCCACGCCTCCCCCTGCCTCCCACCAGCTAGAGGGGAGGGGGTGGTCGAACCCCCCTCCCACCTCCACGGCTCCATTGTCCCATCGCGCCCTCCTCCCACGCACGGTCTCCCACCGTCGCCTCCCACCTCCTCCGCCCTCCACCGCCCTCTCAGGGCCCCCTACGGCCGTCCACCATTGCGTTTGCCCACCCACTGGCCACCCCCTCCCTCCTCTTTAAAAAAAAACTCAAAACTTTAAAATTATCTCGCTGGAGGCCTCCGGTTGCTGGTCCCCGCCGCGTGCACCGCCCCTCGCCGGCCTGCACCGCCGCCTGCAACGCCCCTCGCCGGCCACCCACCACTGCTTTCGACGTCCTAGTTCACCCACCCACGGCCGGCTTATAATGCCGGACAGGCACGAGCCGGGCGGCCTACTCGTACTAGGCCGGTCCCGCTGCGAACCGGTCTAGTATGCAGTGGGACGCACGGTCCCGTGCGGGCCAACGCGTCCCGGTCACGTACCACGGCCCGGTCGTCCGGCCATCCACGTGGCCCGGTCCGGTACGGGCGGTTCATCCCGTACCGAAGCGGTTTGGCAAACCCTGTACAAGATAGAGGCATATGTGCAATATGTCTTTTCTAATTTTTATTCTAACAAATACACATGGCGGGGTATATATGCAATATCCCCTTTCTTTTTCTTTATTTTTGCAAGAACATATACATGCCAGGGTAATTAGGCAGTTTCTGCTTTTCTGAAAACACCCGCAAGTAGGGCCATATATGCAATATGCTTTTTCTGGTTTACACAATGCACATGTGACGAGGATATATACACAATATACCTTTTCCGAATTCTTCTTAAACACTCAAAGCACAAGTCTTCCTGCACTTCACGACCTTGTTAGCAGTGTGGATCCGTCCTTCCTACTTCTCCTTTCCTTGTTCTTCTAAGCCTCTGGTTATAAGATTCTGAGAAGGCTTGTCCAGGGAAGGTAAGTATATTCGAATCACCTGGTTAACATTAATTATTCCTTAAATCCCCCCAGTTAAGCACTTGGAAGGTGTGAGTTGCCCCTGATAAGGAGAGAGAAAGAGCCACCCTCACCCCCTCTCACTTCCTCCGGGTAAGGAGAGAGAAGAGAGGCTGCGGCCTTCCTTGGTGGGGCCCGCGGCCTTCCTCTCACTTCCCCCGGTTAAGGAGAGAGAAGGAGGGAGCATGCGGTTAGACTATGGGGCCCACAGCCCCCCTCTCACCTCCCCCGGTAAGGAGAGAGAGGGAGAAGGTTGCGGCCTTGTTTCTCCCGCAGGAGAGAGTTGGAGAGAGAGGAGAGAGAGGAGAGCGGACCCCCCACTCCCCCCGGTTAAGGAGAGAGAAAAGATGACTGTGGCCTCCCCTCTCATCCCCCCAGGTAAGGAGAGAGAAGGTGAGGGCCGCGGCCTCTTCTGCTTGATGGGAGAGAGAAGACGGACCCCCCTTACTCCCCCCGATTAAGGAGGGAGAAGGAGAGAGCTGTGGCCTCCCCTCTCACCTCCTCTGGGTAAGGGGATAGAAAGAGGGAGGTGCGCCCTCCTTAACTGGCTGGACTTGAGCAGCTATAAAAGTGGGGCACTGGGTCTCTTTTAGCTTTTTAAAAATATATTTGTGTGCTTTTTTCTGCTGGCCAAACCTGCAGCCCACGTGTTCGCTTGTGTGTTTTGTTGTCCTGCGGAAAAAAATCTGACCTGCTGGGACCACGATCCGGAGTACCTTGAGCGACTCCCGAGTGTGCGGAGGACTTTATTTCTTGCTGACCGCAGAAATCTCGTGACAGGTACATTATTTTTGCCGCCCCCCATGTGTTCGACACAATTCCGCACGCGCATAATACGTAATATTTGCGCACAAATTTCTGTACATCGGAATGTACCAGAAATGTGCATAATTTACACACGTAAGGTGCTGGCTTTATACCAGTTTTGCACTGGTTTTAGGGTCAGCATCTTTTTTTTGTGCATCGACCTGGGAGAAATTTTTCGGGTTCAACACATAGTTGCAGGTTTGTGTTGTTTATCAGAAGCACCACTTGACCTAATTTTCAACCCCTCCCCAGCTTCTTCTTTAAATGCCACGTATATGCATTTTCTACTTTCATGTCAGTTAGTTTCATGGCCTCTCTCTTTCTACTTTCATATCAGTTAGTTTCATCGCCTCTCTCTTTTTTAGCTGGTTTATGTGTTAGGTTTGTGATTTGACATTGACTGTCTAGTCATGCCTTCTTCTAGACTAGTGAATTTAATGTTGGTCTTTCTATGTAGTTTGCTTGGTGGTGGTTGGGATGGTAAAGTTTTCTGTCAGTCCCTCTGTACCACAATGACTGTCCCTGAAAACAAATAATTTAAGAGAAGTAGGTATTCCTTTTGTCTTTCTTGTCATTTCCCTGCGTTGAATGTCCTATTCTTTACAGAAAAGTTACACTGCTTGTAATGAACTATGATGTGAAAAGATTGCATTAACTTTTAGGCTGACAGAAAATGCATGACAAAAAAATGGGGAAAAGAGGGCTACCTTGTCAGGTTGGAGGGGTTGGTGTCTTTAGATCTGTGCTTTGAATTACCTGGTAAGCCAGATCCTTATTAAGTAGTCATCTTGAATGCAACAAGAAATTTGCAGTTCACTCAGAATTTGAACTTCTTGTCTGCCATGTCCATGTATGACCTTGATTTAAGTAACAATTCCACTTCTATCGGGAAAGAAGGTAATATCTAATTCACTAGCTTTGTAGATTCCACTTAGCTTCCTCACCTCTTATTCAACTGCAAGGTTGTTACGATACACTATTTACTAATATTAGTTCATCGATGCTCCATCCACTAACTTTAGTTTTGTGGGGTGACAGTTTGGTCTAGTAACATGGTACCAGAGCTGATTTGCTTGTTCAGTTTCCCTTGTTTGGCTACACAGTTTGACTCTACCTGGTTGATCGGGTTGGGGTCTGGTGAAGGCTGTTTTATCTCATGCTGGGCATTCACGAGGCAGTTTGTGCCTATATTGCTTCAGTAGTAATGATTATCTAACTAAGAAGTCTAGTGTTAATAACATTCTCAATAAATTTATATTTCTTTACCCATTTGGATATTTTCAAAAGGGAAAGGAGGTATCATTGCACATTTTATGATCTCGAGCAGAGTATTTAGCTATTGTGACTTTGATGTATGCTTGTGCTCAACATGTCTCCCCACTTTGCACCCAGATGACACAGTTTTCATTGTGGTGACCTGGCAGCAGAATGGAGCCCTTGGCCCTTATCAGGGTTGTCTGTATGCACACCCCATTACTTGGGTGACATTATTTGAATTACAACACATTAGATTTCTTGGTTTTATCATGCATGGATTTATTGTTGTTGCTGAGTCCCAGATCTGGAAATTGTTTGATAGTCCTTTTCTTTTATCATATGTTTTTACCTATCCAGTCAATATAACTCCAGAATTCTTTTCCAATTGAAGATACCGTAATTTGACATTCTTCTTTTTCATTGGATTTGCAGGGGGTTAAAGGGAATGAGATGTGAAAAGCAGGAAAGGCCAGCTTCTGGGATTATCACTGAGGGACCTAGCAGAGATCAGTTTGGGTGCTCATGGAATGGAGTTGCTCACAATTTAAATGATGGCACAAATCTATTGAAAGGACCAAATCATATAGCAAGCTGGAGTAGCAAAAGTGATCCTGATGGGAGCATACATAAAAACCAAGTCCATGCCATTCCTGGATTTGCTTTTGTTGTTAAAAATACAGAAATTGATAAACCTCATACTCAGCTGGATATGAATGTCTTCTTTGATTCAAAGTGTCCCAAGGAGACATCAGAACAAGAACATCCAAGGAAGGCTGTGTTGTCTACTTCTTCCTGCAGTGATGTGAAGTGTTCTGCAAATGACATGAAAGATGCTCAAAGGTCAACTCAGTTAGAATTTTCAGGCTCTATGATTACTTCTGCATACAAAGAGGACGCATCATGCCCTTCTAAAAATCAGTCATCAGTTGCAAGATCAAATGGCTTTTCTGCTAAGTTGTCAAACTATGAGAGTCCTGACAAAAATTCCATGGAGAAGAAAACTGAAACAAACTGCCAGAATGAAACTCTGCTCAATTGCACAAGTGCAAGCTCTGGAAATGACCTGAAAGTTAGGTGCACTGCTTCTGAAGATGTTTCTGCAAATGAAAAGCATTTTTCATGCCCTTCTAATGGCCATTCTGCATCCAGTGGGACCAAGTCATCTCCTGATCGCTTAATGGATGGCATCATCATTGATGCAGGCAATATCAGAATTACTGAAGCAAACCACCCCAAGAAGCCCATGCCAGGATCCCCACCTTGCACTAGTCCACAGAGTTCAGAGGACATGACAACCAATCAGAAAAAGTCCGATTCTATGTCTAATCCTCTGACAAAAGCTACTGTAGATGAAGGCCTACATGCACGCTCGTCTAGCACTCATTCAATGTCTAGTTTGGATCCATCTTGTCGTGATGGCATATTTTTGACAGTATCTGACATTAGCCTTCGAACACAACCCTCTCATGGCCCACCACCTGCCAGGCCACCACCTGCAAGACCACCATCTAGGTTTGATCTTAGTGGAAGAAATTTACGTCGAACATTAACAGATTATCAGAAATATGATGTTGGAACTGGGATTACTTACAAGAGTCAGTCATTTAAGCAGGCTATGAGGGATGGTTCACCACCTCCCTTTGATGTGGAGATGGATGCAAGTTCAGCTGCTGCAGCTTCTGTTGCTGCCATAAAAGAGGCAATGGAACTAGCCCAAGCTAGATTAAAGAGTGCAAAAGTATCAAGGGAAAGGAAGGACAATCTCCAGTCCCGCAGGAAGTTGGGTTTGAATGAAGATCTCAGTGGCATCAATAGAGATGGACATGAAACTGTCCAAGAAAACCAAAGAATCAGAGAAGAGGTGGTCGTCCAATTAGCCTGTGAAAAGACTGATGGCCAAAAGAATGGTTTTGCTGCAGAGAAAATGGCAACAGCATTGAATCCATCCTTGATGGCTGGAGATTTCAAGGAGAAAGAAAGAAACCGTGGATCAGCTGAAGTGTCTCTGCAGGCAATGCATGGGGGAGAACCTGAGGTATCAAGGTTGTCAAATATAAAACAGGACAAAGCTGGAGAATGGAAAGTAGAGGAACAATTCTATGAGTTCATACAAAGTGAGAAGAACCTCAAAAAGGTCCCAGAGAATTCCCTGAAGGATGACACAGAGACAAGATCAGATACAAGAATTGGCATTGTTGGGGAAGAACTAAATGCCTCTGAACTCAAAAAGAGTGAAAAATTGTTGGCAGCTTCTAATGTACTTGAAGGAGAAGGCGACAGTACTAGACTGCAAAATTCTGTATCCGGTAAAGAGCAAATCAAAGAATCACAGGAGGCCTCTCTAGCATCCACTATGCCAGAATATTGCAATCTTAGACGAAAAGAGACAATAGATGCTCATCATCAAGAGAAGCAGCCAGGGAAGTTTCAGGAACTACTGAAAACTGAACAGGAAACTAAATGGAGAACATCTGAAGAAGCTTTTATATGTGAATTAAGTGAAAAGAATCTGAGAGTAAATAATGATGCTTTCCAATGTAAACCAGTTAATGGATGTCAAGGTCAAGAGAAGATACAGAGAGGTACTGATGAGACTTCTGGATGTGAAACTGAAAAGGAAATAAATGTAGCAGATGAGTACTTCGAATGTCATGAGGAGGATAACATAGTTCAGGGTAAGTTGTCTGAGCTGGATGGGAACAAGATGGAAGCAAACGTGATCCATGTGTCAAATGTCTTTGCAAAGGATGTGCATCCGAAGACTGTCAGCACGAATCATGAATATGAAAATCAAAGAATGTCTCTTAATACAGATGAACATGGTTGTTTTCCTGAAGGTCAGGAAATTGAACCAAAAGAAGCTAGTTTCTTCTTTGGACAAGATAAAGGAAACATATCAAACTTAGCTCGTCAGGCATTTGAATGGGCAGCAAATGTGAATGAACAGAAAACACCACTGGACATTCATGATTGGAAAGACAATAAGGAAAATTTTAATGTACTCCAGGGAACTAATGGATGCAGTGATGAAGCAAATCAACTAAAGGAGATTCAGAAGTTTCCCATGGAAACTGAGGAGGAACTTCAAGTGAAATTTGTAAAGCAGAATACTTCTTCCACGGCTGGTATAAAGGGTGTTTTTGGGAGTTACACAGCAGCTGCATATGAAGGCTGCAAGAAGAAAATAAATGAAAATATCAAGGATGTTCAGGTTGTTGAATCAAATAAGTTTGTGAAATCTGCCGAAATTGTCTGCAAAGGAACTGAAAACGACAATAAAATTGAAGATGCTCGAAAAGCCAGTTCCCTGGGCGAGCAATGGCACACATGTAAAGCACCTCAGGAATCTTCAGGGAATCGAGGTGCGGGGTTGCCTGTTGAGAATGACTCTCATGGTCATGAAACAGGAGATATAAATGGTCATGAAACAGGAGATATAAATAGAGACAAAATGGAAATTGAGCAAGTGAGTGACTCAGAGGAAGGGAAAGAGAGGGAGATAAGAAAGTTAGAGGAGAAAGAGAGGGAAATCATGAAGTTAGAAGGAGAGAGAGAGAAGAAAAGGATAGAATTAGAAGAGAGAGAGAGAGAGAAAAAGCTAGAAGAGGCAAAAGAGAGGGAAAGGCGAAGGCTAAAAAAGGAAAAGGAAGGGCAGAAAAGGCTTGAAGAGGAAAAGGAGAGGATAAGATTAGAAGAAGAAAGAGAGAGGGAAAGAAAAAAGTTAGAAGAGGAGAGGGAGAAGAAGAGGATAGAGGAGGAGAGGGAGAGAATGAAGTTAGAAGAGGAGAGGGAGAAGAAGAGGTTAGAGGAGGAGAGGGAGAGAAAGAAATTAGAAGAGGAGAGGGAGAAGAAGAGGTTAGAAGAGGAGGAAAGGAAGAGAAAGAAGATAGAAGATGAGGAGAGGGAGAAGAAAAGGTTAGAAGAGGACAATGAAAGGAGAAAGTCAGAAAAAGAAGAGAGAGAGAGGAAGAAGTCTGAAGAAGCAGAAGAGAGGAGGAAGCTCGAAGAAGAAAGAGAGAGGAAGGTTGAAGAAGAGGAGAGGGAGAGAAGGAAAATGGAGGAAATAGAGAGGATGAGAAAGAAGCAAGAGGAAGAGGACAGGGAGAGAAGTGAATTGGAAGAGAAGGAGAGGGAGAGGAGGAAGCAAGAAGAAGAGAGGGAGAGGAGGCGGCTTGAAGATATTGAAAGAGAGAGAAGGAAGTTAGAGGAGAAAGTGAGGGAGAGGAGAAGGATAGAAGAGGCGGAGAGAGAGAGAAAATTAGAAGAGGAGAAAGTGAAGGAGAGGCAGAAGATAGAAGAGGAGAAGGCAAGGGAGAAAAACTTAGATGAAGAAAGGGAGAAAGAGTGGAGAAAGAGGGAAGAGGAGAAAGAAAGGGATAGAAAAAGATTAGAAGAAGAGAGAGACAGGGAGAGGGAAAGAGAAAAGGACAGACAAGCTGTTGAAAGAGCAACACAGGAAGCTCATGAAAGGGCATTTGCTGAAGCTCGTGAGAGGGCTGAAAGGGCAGCTGTGGAAAGGATTACAGCTGAAGCTCGACAAAGAGCACTGGCAGAGGCCCGAGAAAGAGCAGAGAAGGCTTCTGCTGAAGCTTTAGAGAAATCTATGGCAGAGAAGGCTTCCAGGGAAGCCAGATTGAGGTCAGAACGTGCTGCTGTTGAAAGAGCAACTGCTGAGGCTCGGGAACGTGCTGTAGAGAAAGCAATTGCTGAGAAAGCTGCCCAAGATGCAAGAGAACGTGCAGAAAAGCTTGCAACTACTTCCAGGGAGGGGGTGAGGCAAAACGTTTCTGTAAGCAGAATGGCCATCTGAAATAGTTTTCCTCTCTGCCTATCAATCATCTTAATCTTGAATATATCTGCATTGCTGATGCTATATAGAATGTAAATTATTTCAGAATGTACGGGAGTTGGATCCTCAATTTCAAAATGCGGGTACCTCCAGCAATAGTTATCAGAAATACTCAGATTCTTTACTTAATGGTAATATACAATTACTTCATCTCCTCTAATGACATATTTGGTATTACACTTCTCATATGCATGCTATTAGTGGTGTCTATTAGGTTTCATTTCTTACACTAATTTGTTTTATGTATAAAGCTTCTTTCATGAATGAAAAATTTGGCGGATCTGAGGGTGAATCTGCTATAAGATGCAAGGCAAGGATGGAAAGGCATCAGAGGACAGTTGAGCGTGCAGTAAGTGGAGTGCTTAAATTCTGCATCTTTTACATTTTGCCCAATCTTAATCTATGTCTTGATATTTGTAACTTCATGTTTGATGTCAGGCCAAGGCTCTTGCTGAAAAGAATCTGCGTGATATCATAGCTCAAAGAGAACAAGCCGAAAGAAATGTAAAGCACCTTCTCATACAATCTGGATACTTGAATGGTCTTGGAAGGCCATGCATTCACTTCTTTCTTCTGTGATAGAACCATGTCCATTTCTTTACTCCTGTGATCTAAATATTCATTTCAGAGATTAGCTGAAACTCTTGTTGCCGATGTCAAGCGATGGTCAAATGGGAAAGAGGGGAATTTGCGTGCTCTGCTTTCAACCCTACAATATGTAGGTGCTCCAATTTGTGGATGTTTTCCTTCTGTTTCACAGTTTCAATGAGAATGTCTTTTTGAGTTTCCTGTCAGCTCTTGTGGGTGTGCCAGTCAAATCAGTTGTGATTCCTTACTTATCCTCTGAGATGTGGGTAATTTTTATTATATTTTCTTAAACAGTGGCTCAATCAACCATTATTTGATTTTGTGTAAAGTCTTCTAAATGTTCATGTTGGAGTTGCATTTTCTGTCTTTTATTATTTTGATTTTTTCTCTTAGGGATGGAGTAAGATTTAGTCATGAGATTTTATTAAAATATTCCAGCCATTGTTACCTGGCCCTGTAGACAGATGTCTAGGTTTGGCAGCTCTCCGTTGTCTATATCACATGTTCCATATTTGACATCCATTTACCATGAAATTGTTGGAGTTGTATATGCTGGAACTTAATGTAATTGTCTTTTACCATCAGGTTCATTCGTTTGTAGGAGAGCCACAATTTCTGTAGTTGACATACATCACTCTGAATTTGGGGGTTTTTAGTAATTAATCCCCCTCCCCGCACATTGCTGCCAAAGCCGTCATATTTTGGCATCAGCCCTTTGAATTCTATTCCTTCATGATCTCAGGTTGTTTGCTGAACCGTTCAGAAAATTAGGAGTAAATCCTTACCTTCTTAAAAACGTGTTTATCAAATAAACATGCAATTGTAGGGGTTAAAAAATAATTATTGAGATTAGGGGAGTTAGTCCCCATCTATGACAAATATGCAGAGGATCAGATCCAAAAGCACCTCCAACCTAAAGATCCACTTCATTCCTGTGGGTGAAATCACCTGCACGCCTTCTCTCACTGACCCCTTCGGTTTAATGGTTACTCCAGAGTCCAGATTGTTGGTTGCACATCACTGTTTCTGGGACATCCACTGGAAATCTGAAATTGCATACTTCACCACTGCTTATGCACGGTCCCTTTTGTCCGAAACAGTCTGTGCTAGGATATATTCAGTATTACCACAGAAAGTGTTTCTAACAACAGGAGACTTTACTGGTCCTCATATACTTCATGGTACTTCGTTTCTTGTTGATTGATATTCTGTTTCTGTTTATTTTTAGATCCTTGGACCTGAGAGTGGCTGGCAGCCAATGCCATTGACAGATGTTGTTACAGCCCCTGCTGTAAAGAAAGCCTATAGGAAGGCTACGCTGTGTGTACATCCAGATAAACTGCAGCAAAGGGGTGCTAGCATTCAGCAGAAGTATATATGTGAGAAAGTTTTTGATCTTCTCAAGGTTTGGTTTCCTTTCTCCTCTTTTAGTCTATGTACTTTGTGATTTTACATTATTTTGTACGAAGATGAATCCTGTTGGGCCAAGATGACTGCTCAAGGGTGGTGGTGCATGGGGCAAATAAGATGGAAAATATTGTTACAATAAGTTCATCATGCTTTTCTTCAATAACAATCAAACATTTGTAAAATTAGATGACTGTCCACAGAATAATTGCTGAGATGTTTCCCACATAGGAGCTTTTTGTACAAGAGTACAATATAATAATCATATTTGGGCTACTAATTGATGATCTTATTTCATTTTTCTTTGTGTGCAATCTGGTGGACAAGCTCCTGGACTAATCCAGACTTTGCGAAGAACCTTACCGTGTTCCTTCTCTTTCTTTGTTTCATGTTTTGTCCATTTACCCATCTGTTGTTTGTCCATGATAAGTTGCCAATGTTAAACGAGGGCAGTCAGTATGAGCATATGCATTCATTTTAGCTTTATGGCTAAAGTTATGCAGTTGTGTGGAAAAGTTTGGTTATTAGATTGTATATTTTCTTATAAGCAGACTTACATGTTAATACTATTAAATGTTTAGAGATCATGTTATATAATTTCCTCTCAGTAGACTGTTTGATCATTATTAGATTCTTGCTAATATCATATTGCTATATCCGCAGGAAGCTTGGAACAAGTTTAACTCTGAGGAACGGTAGGGAGGGCTGGTTTTTTCATCATGCCTAAGGATGCTGTAGTAGTATTTGTTCGAATTTATTGGCTGTAATCTTTTTGGTTCTTAGGGCCTAGGTTGTTGGGGGAAGGGGGTAATTTTTGTGCAAGTTGCCATGTAATTATTGTAAACATCATTTGCTGGCATCTATCTAGTGTTCATATTTGCATACTCGTAGTGGAGTGATCTTCACATTGATGGTGCCTTCATCAAAGAGTTCATGAAAAGGATCAGAAGTGATACCAAACCCAAAGAGGGGAAAAAGGAGACAGATTGCTCATTGCCACCACATTGCATGCATGATGCAATCTTTTAGCAAGTCAAGATTACACCTTGATTTCATATAAACTTCTAAAATCACAAGTCAAACAGATGCCCCATTAATGTAACATGGCATGTTGTGCATGCATCTGTTTATCTGCCGACCAGTTGCGATTGAGTCGGCCCAGTCGATCGCTCTGCAGGTAAGCAAAACCCTTGGCCCAGGCAAATCAATCAGGCTTCGTTGGCCTCCATTGCGGAAATTCAAATATCATTGGTCAAGGTCATCGGCATTTTGCATCATAGAGACCAGATTTCACAGGACTAATTTTCCAGTGGTACTTAACAGAAACAGATGTTGCCTACATGCTATTGTCTGGACTGGAGCCAGAAATTCCAGCTAACATGGTATTTGCCCCCGTCCCGATGTTAAATCCAGTGCCCACATGACCGTAATCCAGTACCCACACGACCCCCTTCTTTCACTTGGGTTCTACCATATTCTGTTCTCTTGCTGCGGGCCCTCCCCGCGAGCTGAGCGCCGCCATGGGGGATGAAGAAGTCTTCTGCGGACGGAGGTGAGGGCATGTTTCACCGTTCCCAGTCGGAGCTGGGTTCAAGCAGGGTGGTTCATCTTGCAGGGGGGCGGATGTCTGGCAACCCCCCTACCTGCTTCTGCTGTGGCCGTCGCGGTCACTTATGACGTTTCTGCCCACAACTGAGACAGGGTCCTAGGAGAGTTACTGGTGGCAGTGTGGGCTGCCGTTTCTACTGAGATGTACTCGGGGCTGGTACATCGGCGTTGAGTATGGCTTGTAGAAGGCGGGCGGATGCAAGTCAACTCACAACGGAGGTTTTGCAGGCAAGGTTAGCTCGGTTGTGGAGGTGTCTCAACGTCTTCATGCTGGAAGGTAAAGATGTTGCAGAGGAGGTCTGGAAGAGGCTGGTAGAATCATCTGGCGGTGGTTGGGAGATCGCTAGAGTTACGGCATCCTCATTCTTGGCGGTGGGGGATGAGGAAGAAACGGTGGAAAGGTTAGTGGAGGTGGGTTGTCTGTCGGTGGGGAGAGCTCTGGTGCGCCTCCAGCGGTAGTCGACGACAAAAGGGACTTTTCCAGACGGTTAGGAGGTGGTCTTCGAAGTTGTTCCCATGCACCCCTGTGATCACGGTGGCCTTTCTCTCTTGGCCAGGGGGTTTGGCTAGGTGGAGACTGGAACCTTAGCCTTCTTTCCTTTGAGGTCTAGGGCAGCTATTGTCACCGACATGTAGGTGGCCAGCCCGTCTGATATTCCGGCGGTTATCTCCGTAGTCCTGGAAAGGGTCCAAGTCGTCATCCGTGTGTGGCTGTTAGCGGAGGAGATGGCGTTGCCGGCGGTCGAATTAGGGCTGCAGGGTTGAAGGCAAGAGGTGGAAGACGACCGACTTGCGAACAGTTTGGCGGTCGATTCAAATTTGAATCGATTGCCCTGTTTTGTTCTTCCGGACCGGACTGCAGATGACCAGGTCGGGAGGTGGTCAGCGTCAACGGCGGTTCGAGTAGATGGGCTGGCCAAGTAGGCCCATGACTTACTTGACATCCTGCGTCGTATTAGGTCTCAAGGTGCAGTGCAACCCTTCTCCCCCCCATCCATTGACAGGGTTTTGGCCGCAGGCAGTCCCCAGTCCGCCGGTGGCCAGCCGGCCGGTCATCACCACCGGCTCCCTTTCGACGTCGGTCGGGTGGCATCTTCTAGTAGGGATGGATGACCCTCTTCTCCAACATGTTTAGGGTGTGCAGGGGAGGCTGCCATCCTCCGCTGGCTGGAGAGGTAAAGATGTTATCGTTCATGCCTCGTTGGACCACGCGCGACAAGTTGGGCACCACTGACTGGAGGACAGAGAAATTGTGCTTTAGCTTCTCCCGACGCTACCGTTCCACGTCCACATGGTTGGCTGGGGTCTCCCCCCCCCCCCCAAACCTGGGTAGCTTGCCCCACTTCTTCAGTCGGTGGACCTCCGAGCCAGAGTGCTTCGAGTCCAGCAACGACATTAGGCAGCCTGTGCTGGTTTCATCCTTCTTGGGCTTGCCCACGGTGGTGATCATGGCGGAGGTGACCGGGGTGGCCGGGATGCTGTTGCTGCCATCGCTGTCGCTAAGGGCCTAGAAGAGCTCAGGGCATTCACCTTCAACAGTCCCAATGGGGTCAACACACGCGCGCCCGCGCGCACGTGTGTGTGTGTGTGTGTGTGTGTGTGTGTGTGTGTGTGTGTGAGAGAGAGAGAGATAGAGAGAGAGAGAGAGAGAAGAACGGAAGAAAAAAATTAAGGAGAGATAGAGAGAGAGAGAGAGAAGAACGGAAGAAAAAAATTAAGGGGAGTGGAGAATAAAATATTCTAAAAAATGACATGGTATATTTTTTTCACACGGCGGTTAACTCGAGACTTTTTTAATTTTTTCTAAAGATTCGAAGCATTTGAAACTTTTGACTAAATAAGTGGATTGGGATGGCTTTTCTTAATATTGATTCTGTTATTAAGGGTTAAAAACTAAAAAACCTTCTAAAGATTTCAGTCACCTTGCTCTCTCCACCCTAAATGAACTTTTTATCATTTTAACAACGTAATAGCTTATGGGTTAAATTAGGGTTGTTGGATCGATGATCCTCACAAACTTGGAACAGATCTGATCTAGTATGCTTGGCCAAATCTCAATTTAGAGGTTATTTTTTTGTCTTTTTACAAAATTTAAACTCCTTTCAATGTTTGGGCTATTTACCTTATATTTTTACTAGTACAACTATAATTTATACTTTAAAGTATGTACGATGTATTTAGTATTTTTATTCTAAATTAATTTTCGAACGTAATATCATTGTGAAGATAATAAATAAAATAATAAACTCAAAAATAAAATTTCGTATTTTTCATCTAATGTAAGATACACGACTAATGTTATATCATTTTTTAAAAAATTAAAAATTTATTCTTAATATTATATTATTTTTAAACAGTTAATGGCAGAAAGGGCCATTCCAACTTGGATCACGGCTGGGGCTCGCCATGATCTGATACAGGTCGAAAGACTTGGATCGATCTGGTCGAGTCCACCAACCATGGGTTATATTTCAAACCTACCTAAAATTATTAAAAAAATCTTTAAAATTTTGCAAGGATTAGATGGAGTGGTGGGGCCTTTTTATTTTCGAATGCAATCGAATTCCTAAAGGGGTATATATACGAAATTTTAAACTCAACCTAAATTTGAAGGAGACTTTTATATTTATACACTATTCCTTCATGTTTTTATGAAAAAAATTTAGAACCTACTTTGATATTGGATTAGAATAGAGACAGATGACCTATCCCGAGTGACGTATCCGACCCCTATCGTAATGCACCCCGATTCTTCCATTCCACCTTTTTTTATGCGAATGAAAAAACTCAACTTTATCTTTATTTAACCTCGATTAAATTAAAATAATTTAAATTAGAATAACTCACTCGACCCAGATTCAATCATCCTAACCGACCTTGTTCCGTTATCAAATCAAAACGAGTCTTATGGTTCACATAAGAGAGACGCTGAGGGTGCCTCGTCAATCTCAATATGGCACGGCATACTATTCTCGCCATCCAATCTCCAGGCTGGACGATGGGTAGTTCAGAAATGTCAAACCTTAGTTTGATTTTTTTTTTTTTTGTTGGGAAATGAGAATGCTAACTTTAATTTGGCGTCTTCCAACATCTGATATAAAAATCAGGTGGTAGAAAGCGAGCGTGACATATTAACATTCTTTTCTGTTTGTACCTTCTGTTTGCCCTCCTCCTTGGCCTGTTTATTATCCTTTGCTCCACATCTGCTCTAAAGTTAAATTTTAATATTTTACATTTTAATTGTGATTTCATTGAAGGATTAATTACGGTTTGTTAATAGTGTCAGAACTTTATTTTTTTATCCCCGGTTCGGATTCATTTTATTGGGAGACCTCTGCCTTTTGCTGTCCTTATTCGGAGCCGCCTCTGTATTGTTATCATCTGGTCCAACTTTTTCCGGAAACATTAATATTGAAGTGTTAATGTTTCCATAAAAAACAGAATTAGGCGGCATTGGCGGATGTCTGGTAAACGAATGCAAGAAATAGGGGACTCTTTAGTAACGTGAATTCTGATGGGGGGTAGGAGGACCTTAATTAAATATCTTTTTAAAAATATATTTACGATATTAAAAGTATATATATATATATATATATGTATGTATATATATAAACTAGAGATATCAATGAAATGAGTCAAGGTCCAAGTAAACTTCGGTGTGTCTTAGTCTTTTTAAGGGTCACTTTGGTAACGGGTTGGGTTAAGGGCGGGTGGGTCACCCCGATATCAATGAAATGAGTCAAGGTCCAAGCAAGCTTTGGTGCGTCTTAGTCTTTAAAGGTCACTTTGGTAACGAGTTGGGTTAAGGGCGGGTGGGTCACTCGGCCCTAACTCGGGTGGAATAGCTCATTCCACCTATTTAAGTGGAATGAGTTAATCCACTTTAACCTTATTTGACCCGAGTTAAAGAAAAAAGTATCAAACAGAGAATAAATCACCTAACCCCGATTAACCCACTCTTACTCACCTTAACCCGTTATCAAAGTGGCCCGAGCCTGATTGAAATCGGAATCGAGTTAGCACATTCGAGAGTGCGGGTGCAAATACGTTACATGTCCCAGGTTAGACACCTCCTTTGTATCCTGCGCAGAGTAGAGTCAACCTTTCTCTCTCATCAGGTGAGTATTCCATTTTACCTTACTCCCATTTAAAACAGGGCCTAAAAGCTCACCTCGTACCTGAGGGAAAAACCCTAATATAGCCTTTATTTATTTGATAAGCCCACACCCATTTTTCCTTTTTTTTGGGGGGGGGGGGGGGGAGGGAGGGGGTGGTGGGGAGTGGGCGCATATCACATTAGTAAAATTATGCACTCTTTAACTATCTGAATCCCCCTCACTGAATTATATGTTAAATGAAAAATATTTGGGGCGCACAGTAAGTTGAACTCTACGTGAATTTATAAGATGACTCGGTAAAAATTGCACATAGTGATGTGCAACAAGTGTTACTCAGGAAAAATGGCAGATAAACAAGCACTTGGGCGTTGTTTGGTTCTCAGGTCTTCATGTCCTCTGATCGAGCGGGCCCAAGCCAGCCCATGTTGCTCTCAAACTGGATCGGGCCAAATTTTCTGTTGACCCGACCTGGTTATTAAACTGGGCCAGGACGCCTAGTTTCGAGCCAGCCAAATCTAACTGACATCCCCACAACACGAGTTTGCATGAACGACTTACTGAACACCAGATGTACATCAGTTAGTTGGTTCACAAGGGTAGAATGGATCTTTTAGATGAAGTCCAAATAAGATAATTCACTCGACTTTGATTTTATTGTGAATGGACGTTAAGGTGCGCTTTGGTAGCGGTTTATCTTTATTCTAGATTAAGATAATCAATTTAACTTAGCCCACATTTGTACCAATTTACTTTGGTAACAAGTGAATTGACCGATGTTGTTAAGTCATGATTTATCCCAAGTGCTTTGGTAGCAGTGGATTTATCTCCCAAAACAAAAGCTACATTTGTCACATTTGCCCCTTCCATGTGTGGCTCGGTTGCAGTGTTTTTTGGTTCACAATTATACTGTTCAGTGAGTCAAACACGCTGGAATACTCAAATTTTCATATTTGACATGGAGGCCTGGACATAACAATAGAACTATCGACTGTGCATATGGTAAAAAACAAGGATAATAGCGGGACAAAACCACATTTGATCTTGAACATGTACTGAAGAAAAAATAGTTACAGTGACCATTTTGTTTACTTGTATTCGGTCATTACAATAGTCAGTCTGCATTTTACATCATACAAACTGAGTAATATCAATTGACACTGTCATACAATAAGCTTCACTGTGTAATACAATTCCTTGCAATGTGAACACAATCTTCACTTTGCAGCATACAAACTATGACACTGTCATATGCCCATGTACATTGCACGTTGTCAAAAGCTTATAACACATTAATTGAGAGATCCCAGGTATTACAACGAAAACAAACTGAGCATCTATAGCTTCTTGAGATCAGCCACTCTACGTTGGGATGTCGGGCAAGTTAGTAAAGTTACATAAAATAGTAAGGTTTGCAATTCCTTCTTGAAATCATACATAGAAAATAATGTGAGGCTCCATAGCTTGAACACATGGTACACATAATAACTAATAAAAAATGGACATGCTCTGAAACTGGCCCATAGAATTGGATGGAAATAAGTTTAGATAAGAACATGAGCTATGTGGAAGTGGCCTTGATATCAATAACAAATTCACCTACAATACATAGAAATGTATGTAACCAGTGAAGCAATCAACTTTTACTAATAAAAACTGATAAAAAAGCAAGCAATGAAAAGTTAGTTTGGAGTACTTCCCTCGTCCCCTATCTGGATCAACTCTCATTATTAACTCCCAATTGATAGGTCTTACCAAAATCCATTCATATAACGCTGCAACACAATTGACATTCCCCTGACCCTGATTCAGATTCAACTGTCATAGTAAATTACCAAAGTAAAAATATACAACACGTGATTATAGTGAAAGTCAATTGTCAATTACTAAATAATGTAGAAAGATCCATAAAGAGATATCTTTGCAAAGCTTCAGATTCAATGTACGTCATGCGAAGGATTCTAATCCTTCCTGAATATAAGTGAACCATCAAGATAAGGTTATAAGCATGAATGCAGGGTTGTTTACAAGTGAGTAGCTAGAAGCATGAATGTTGGGTTCTTTACAAAGAGATTGTATGTGAAAAAACTAACATACCTGAATATAACTGTGACAATGAGCGTCTCTTGTAGCCATGCGACGCCAAACCAAAACTAAACCAAGAAAGAGTTGATAACATTGCATGAGTGTAAAAAGAAAAGCTACAAGCATGAATGTAACACCTCATCGTTTGGGGGGGCCTCCCTTGCATGGTGACTAGGACAGTGCTCGAGAGCTAATAAATGACCAAATATAAGGCTGCCATTACAGCAATATCTATATTTCTAAACAGTCTGCAGAACACGGTATAAAGACAACGTTAATGCACATCATATTCCCATTGCCTTAGTAACAGTGGAAGAAGATGGTGGCTAACATTCGTACATATTTTCACATTTAATGCACTTCAAATTCCCTTTGCCCTGAAAACATGCATTTGTCATACTAAGTAGAAAAATTATATGCACACAATATGTGATTAATGAGAATGTTAACTGGATAATGACATACCTTCACATAGAGTTCCACATTCAATGGAATTCAAACCCCACCACGGTTAACATGCAACAGTTGTCATATCCATCGACCAGAGTACGAGCGTCCACCATTACAACATGTCATTTACTAAACATTCTTTGGGTATAAGTGGGCTCAGGGGGGGATTCTAATAGTATGCAATATCATCTTCTATTAAGGGGTTGTCACGTGTGGACAACCAACCATTAATAAAATTCATAAGATCCACTCATCATTGCCCGACCACCTACTAGGTCAGCACACGATGCCACCTCATCCGAATGAATGACCCAAAGTATTTGAGGTGCATGTCTGTGATGGAGTTGCATTACTATGCCGTCTACGACACCCATCCATGCACACAAACCACAATGGGGAATACATCGGGGGCAACAAACATGGAGACCTATGTAGGGGTGTATTAGGAGAACCCCTGCAAGTAAAGCACATACAACAAAGAAAAGCCAAACGACAAGTAAAGTCCGGAAATAACACACCACTATGCATTACGAAACAAATGGACATTATAGCACATGTTGAAACAAGGATTGTTACCATAGCAACAAATGTCATAACCCATCACACTTCACAGTCTGGCACATAACAAACTGACACACTAGGAAAACCAAAATGGGATAAGGGAAATAAACGTGCTTCTAATTATTCAGTTACGGAGCCATAGTTGTGTAGCAATCGTGTCTCTAAGCACCTCCCCCTCATGGATGTCACGCGATGCGACGGGCACGTTAGGGTCA
Source organism: Amorphophallus konjac (assembly GCA_022559845.1). Taxonomy (NCBI): domain Eukaryota; kingdom Viridiplantae; phylum Streptophyta; class Magnoliopsida; order Alismatales; family Araceae; genus Amorphophallus; species Amorphophallus konjac. Next base: position 52,628,971 of record CM040118.1, read on the forward strand.
ACATTGTCATCACCTGCATCGTTAACATCATGGGGGGCATTTGAAAAGAAGAAGTCCTCGCCATGCTCCCGACGAATGAAGTTGTGGACAACACAACATGTAACGACAATCAATATTTGAGTGCGGAATGGATACATGTTCCCCTCTTTTAGTGTTACAAATCGGCTCTTCACTACCTCAAAAGCTCGCTCGACGGCATTTCTCATTTGAGCATGCCGATGGTTGAACTTATCCCGCATGTTTCGATAACCTCCATTGCCATGCCCTCAGTATTGTGAAATATGGTAACGCTCTCCTCGGTACGGTGCAAGGAAGGTACCGGTGTTAGCATAACCAATGTCAGTAAGATAATATTTACCTACAATAATGCATGCAAGATGTAAGAGCATCGTGTACATATAGTCATCAGAAACATGAATATCATTCCCAATAACTTCTTACTTACCCGGAGGCACCCTAAAGCCACCTCATTCTAGGGCCCATTTCAACACCTTTTGATCACCCGCTGATCCTTCCCAACCTGCAGCCAAATATTGAAATTGAAGGTCAAACGAAACTACGGCCATGACATTCTGAGTAATTTACTGCTTGCGGTTTCGATACCGTGGGTGCTTGGACCGAAGAACATTGGCAGGAATATGGGTCCCGTTAATTGCACCAAGAGCATCCTACATTTATTTTTATGTTACAATTTGGAGTAAGACCTAAAACATGAGGTCAGCATAAGTGTAGGTTATCTTAAAGTAGGGGAAAATTTGTTATTATTTTTAATGAAGGGGTGCACGTCAGTAGTTGGAACAGGCAGTTGGGTGTAGGCATGCCTAAGTTCCACTATGGCATTAATCACTTGGTTCACATGAAAACTTATTGTTTGTGAGGAGTGCTGGAAGTGCTCACACATAGCACCTGTGGCGACACCGTGACCCATGGCATACAAGAACATTGCTAGTTGCTCACTTGCAGTCACCCACCTGATATCTTTTATCAAAGCCCTCTCTAGAAGAGCATCTCGCAGACGTATGAACGTAGGCGGATTGAGTCTGAATAAGTTGTAACAACGTCTTTCATGGCCATTCAAAATGTTGAGGACCCACACGTGGCCTGTGTATCGAGACGTATGCATGGGCCTTGGCACACGCACACCTTCATCTTCTGCATCATCACCATTGATTTCATCCCATATGAGATTGGCCATAAATCGTAACACACCAATCTCATCCTCTACAATATCTCTCCTAAGTGCATTTGCATCCATAGTCCCAACCTACACATGCATGAAACACAAGAAGTTATTCGATAGGAGCAAACATGTGACCATATACATTGATATAGCAAGGTCTTCATTAACAAAGAACATGAGTGTTTCATAATCGAAATGTACTACCACGTCACGACTGATACAGTAAGGTCTTTGAATACAAGGAACATGAGAAGTCCATAAAGATAACATACCATCCAGTTACAGTTACATTTGAAAGTCATCCACGTACAATAAGGATGAGTATGCCTACCAATATAAGGAAAAGGAACACCATAACAATCCCAAGTACGACAAGGATAGCCAAGTTCTGCAATACTATTGGGGTAACATTCCTTCGCACTTGGACTGGTCGTATATCATCTTCACTCCCTCCCATCATGGATCATCTTCGGTAAGTCAAAACCCTTGGATTTGAGGAAGTAATACCTCCAAATGCAGCAAGGGCGTCCTCAACAGATGCAAACCCCTTGAATCTTGCACATGCATATCCATTTACCTGTGCATAACATTCCTCCCAAGTGTAGTACACACCTGGACAACGACAAACCCACACCACGTAGCATGCATATTTCCCCATATTCAATTTTCAAATTACCCTGCAATGGACTGATGACTACTGGTAAATGTAGCCTAGAAATGAAAGCATGACGTTCAATTACCACTTACTACATGAAAGGTACATAGTACATGCTACGAAATACCAAAGTGACTTGCACGATGATACATGATAATATCGTGCAAGGGATCATGACCAAAGTAACATGCATAACATCAACACACAATAAAGACCATGGACAAAATGGTCATAATCAACTTACAATACAAGCGATGTCTAACCATGAAAGATCCATCCTAACTTGTCTTCGTCGTCCAAAGCCATGAACACAGATCGAAAATTGGAGTCTTGGAAGCGGGTTGCTGCCGTGTATAAAACATCGATCGTATAGCCCGGTAGACTCTTCAACTTGTGTATGCAATCTTTGATTGTCACTCCTTCGTTTGGGTTGGAGGTACCAGTGGGAATGCCCAGTAATTTATGGAACTCTGCTCTGTCATTGTTTAAAGCACAAAATTCTTTCAACACTTCGATGCCTTTCTCTAAGTTTTTACTGCGCTTCCGGTTGGTCCTGTTGTATGTAGGGGTGCCAGAGGTCAATCTCTTATAAGGAGACGTTGCCTCATCTTCACTCGGTCGTTTCCCAGAAAGAGGAGTGTAATCCCCTATACGACTGCATCCACCCACTGACATTGTATTAGATAGCATATAGTTCATTGGCATATGTGTTTTTGCTCCGCCACCTAAAATGTCAAAGGGGTTGAAATCATTTCCCAAGTCCATCGGCAGTGCATTGCAATCAAGGGCTAGACCAGTAAACCGTTGATGGGTTGAATCCTTCGACAGTGTATTCCCCTGCTCAGGGGGTGCCAGAGAATCACCCCACGACCTCCTTTGAGATATGTCATTTTCCATAGTAGTACCAAATCCCAAAGCTCCTCTTGACATGGTGTTGCCGCACAAAAGATCCATCTCCTCCTTATACTCAAATGACTTTCCCAATATCTTCTTATACTCAATGTTCGACTGCGCAACAAAATCAATAAAATGTTATATCTCATTACAATATAATGCACTGACAATGATTACTATACTACATACCGCAATGGCATCTGCCCACGCTCCCTCATCTGGCGGCACGGGCATCTTCTTAGTGTCATCCCAACCCCACCCGGTACGGGAGAGCAATTGTTCAATCGTGTGGTAGGTCCTTTTCAAATTCTTCCATTTATTAGTCAAATTTTTTACATCTACATTCTTACGCGTCTCACGATTAAACGGTACTAAAATATCACTCCAAACGTAATGCTTGAAAGTTCCTTGGTTGCAATTGTTCTTGTGGTACTCATCGATTAGGAGCTTTAACAACAACTTGTCTTCCTTACCAGTCCAATTGGTCACCCTTGCCTTGCCTTTTGGGTCCGCCATATGCGTCTCTGACACAATAAACATACTTTTCACAAAGAAATATTGGTAGAAATAGTAACATACAAATACATGAATTCCCATCTAAGCACATCAGTGGCCTAGTCGACAGAAGTGGGATACTATGGAAGGGAGCCATAGATAATATAATGAAGATTCAAAGATCATATTTATTGTAGTCCCAGGTTATCTGCCCACGTACCAAACCCTTGTATAATGTCCTTATATAATGGCAACGTCTTTCCCTTAAACCACATGACGAGTGGATTAAACTGCAGAAAAGTATTGCAATCTATTAGCATATATTCCATGGTCACACTGTCATATCATATGCAAGGTTGTGCTGGTTATGTAACAGACCTCGTTATATGCGTCCCATGATATGCCATTGCTAACTATCTGCTTTGAGTCCTCATTCCAATTGAAACCCCAGTCGCATACAAGCGATTTGGCTATGGTGTAGAAACACTTATAGAAACCAAGCCTATATTGCAAGTGGGACGTAGGAAATTTAAGACCCGACCTCATGTTGAATGATTCTTACACAAAACCCCATGCATCCGGTATGCTGAAATCACCCCTAACCAACTCCTCCCTAATTAACTGTAGTAAGATCTTATCCATTTCATATGTCCACAAGTGACCTATCAACACGAATTCAAGATCCATTATGGCATCCGAGGGTGGTATGAGTATAGGGAGTACAATGAAATCAATGCCGATGGCATTTACCAGAGGAATACATGTTAATAAGATGTCTGCAGCAGCAAAGATGTCCTGCAATACCAAAGTGATCAGGGATTCCCACTACCAACCAACCCCAGTTAGTAGCCACTGGTTTGCCGTCCTAGAGATACCAATTGAATTTAGAGGAACCAGGTTAATGTCTGTAGTTATTCTGTACCAAGTTTTTGGATATTTGTTGTTTAAGGTAATTAAAAACATCCAATGTAATGGTCTACCCTTTGCACATATCTACTGTCACTTTAATGGGGAACGACTCATAGGTGGAAGACAGGTAGCAAATGGTTATGAAACTGCCTATTTAAAAGTCGTAAACAATCATCCATACCTAGAAATCAACCAAACCAATAAATTACTTATAGAATGATATATTTATAAGCAAATGCACAAATGCACTGCAGCATTAATGACCAAATGAACATAATCCCCATGCACACAGCATTCTCTGAACCCAGGGAAGACCCAATTACAGCCTTAATATTAAGATATTTTCACCACTGTAGTACAACTAATATGCAATTGCAAACAAATCTGACAGTGCTGTGTGGAAGTCACAAATGAGCCTGATTTATATGGTATAACATTTTGAGGGCCACTGTATTATGACCTGTAGGTGTCCTACTGATGCTTGACCTTGTTGTCTTGCATGTGTTATATTGATTGTTAACCTTGTGTGTGTGTGTGTTGGGGGGGTGATTAAGAAATACTTAATTCTACTGCATAAAGATGACCATAAATGAAGCTCAGCCGTCTTACTATCATAAAATCATCGAAGAAAATAAATAACAGTTAAATAGAATGATACATTTATAATCAAATGCACAAATACACTACATCATTAATGACCAAATGAACATAATCCCCATGCACACAACATTCTCTGAATCCAGAAAAACTCAAAGCCAGCCAGTTACACAGTTAAATGGAAAAAAATAAGTGAACACAAAATAGGAGATGTCCATATATTAGAAAAAAAATGTAATTGATGTGCGTATCAGAAAATGAAAGATAACAAACTCTGGTTTATTGATTACCTTTGTTTTGTCGCTTTTGATGTAAGATAAAGGTAGGAAAATCATTTTACAGCCGCTGACCAGGGGAATTAAAAAGATAACCTAAACAAAAGTTTAAACAACGATGCTCTGCGCAAAGGATGTTGCTCGGCACTATGAAGTGGTTACCAATGCGGAAAGGGAAAATCAGATGATAGCCACTGAGAAGGGGAAAATAAATACACAACCTAAACATAACCAAAGACATAGACGGTAAAAAAAATTATTATGGAGATGTATTAAACTATTGTAAGAATGATTACGATGCATACAAGATTATCAAAAGATGAATACTTACACAGAAGTAGAGACATGAAAGGTAAAAAAATTAGTACGGAGATCTATTAAGCCATTGTAAGATGGAGATCTGTTAAGCCAATGTCGGGAGGCGACGCACGCACGTTGCATGTCGGGAGTAAGGCGGGTTTTCGGTATGAAGCCAATGTCGGCGATGTTGCATCGATTAACACGGCAGTAAAGCGGGTTTTCGGGTTAACACGGTGATAAACCGCTTTTGATGCAATTGTAGTATGGAGATCTATTAAGCCAATGTCGGGAGCGCGAGTCCCCGCGATGTTGCACTTATTACTACTCGTGCGGCAAGCTCTTCTGCCGTTGCACTCCGCCCCAGGAGCAAAAAAGATCTCATAATGACAAGTATCCCGGCCGACCCAGTGCTAGCGTCATCGTCATCATTCGCCCGCTGCTGCAGACATCCATCCATCACCCAACTTCCATCTGCAAGCGTCTTCTATCCCTACGTACACTCTTGTCTGTATGTGCTTCTACTCGTATGTACCCATGTTGGTAGATACGAGTCCGGTGGATGACATGAGCTGCAACTGTGTTAGCAGCTGCGAAGCACACTTTCGTCTTTAACAGACAGGAGAGGAGAGCAGAGATGGGTGCCAAGAGGAAGGTGCAGCCGCAGCAGCCTCCCTACCCGGCGGGAGGAGCTTCCTTCTTCAAAGTCATGCTCGGGGATTTCAAACGTAGGCTGGTACGTCGTTCACCACCCTCTATCCTCCTCTGGATTCTGGACGTCGTTTCTTACCGGATTGTTAGTCCATCGAAGAATCTCTCGTTACAGCGTGGTCTAGGACGTATATGAAGTCTAGACATATTAATTGCATGTGCATTAAAGGGTAGTACACGGCAACCTGCTCTCTCTCTCTTTCTCTCTCTTGGAGCTCATGACATGGTTTAATCATTGCTGATGTCTCTGTTTTGTTCTGTTCCGTGTGGTTCCTGAGAAAGTAGTATTTGATCTTTGAGATGCCTAACGTGAGAGAACTCCTCTACACTAGTCCTGCTGCAGTTGCTTTCTCTGTTTCTTTTCTGAAGACATTCTAGTCTCATAACTTTCCTCCATATGGGTTCATCAGCTACAGCAGTTACTTCTTGACTTGATCTTGGTTGTTGAAGGGTGTGGTGTTGTTCTTTGCAGCGGGTGCCACCCTCTTTCACGAGGCACATAGCGGGGAAGGCGCAACGCAAGTTCACCCTGCATAGCTCCATTTCTGGCAGATCATGGCATGTGGAGGTGGAGAGAGTGGCTGATGAGCTCTTCTTCTGTAATGGCTGGGAGAAATTCTTGAAGGATCATTTGATCGAAACAGCAGACTTCCTGGTGTTTAGATATGATGGCAACTTGGGATTCAACGTTCATGTGTATGGCTCTGATGGATGCATGAAAGAGAGATTTGCTGGTGATGATTATAAGGGCAAGCTGCCCATGAAGACTGCAGCACGGATGATTGTCAACCCAGGAAAGCAGCTCAGTACCAAATGTAATAAGGAGTTCGTTGTTTTTGGGGAATGTTAGTCTTTGTGGAGGATCTCTCCCGCTCTCTTGAGACCCACACTAAAAAGTTTATATTTATTTTGTTTCGACTTATTTTAGTATGTGATATAAAGATTGTGCAATATTATGCAGCTGAACCACATCATCGGGGTCGGGTACCTCCAATGATCATTGGAAGTGATAAGGCATTGGAAGAAGCTCTTTCCTTCAAGCCAGAGCATCCATACTTTGTTGCTACATGGAGAAAAAGTCGTGCTTATCAAATGGTTTGATCCGTTGCATCTTGATTCATGCAAAGGGTTTCGGGTTATTGATTGTGGTTTAGTGCTCCTTATTTATGTTAAGTTAATTCATTGTTGATTTCCCCCCCCCCCAACTCCAAAGCCATTAAAAAAACTGTGGAGCCATTAAAAAAACTATGGCTACTCTATAAATGAGATGCATATGATTGTGTTGGGCTCAAGGATGGCAGTACCGGTTTCGACTAGGACCGAGGTTTCGGCCGAAACTGGTTCAAAACATTCAAAAGGGCAAAAATTACAGTGAGCAAGTCTTGTTTCGGTCCGAAATTGGACATTTTCGGCCCGGTTTCGGTTCGAAACCAATAGAATTTTTTTTTTTGTTTCGGACCTGCTACAGTGAGCAGGTTCGAAATCGATTCGGTATGCGCCGAAACCAATACGTTTCGGGTGAAACGTATCGGTTTCGGCCGATACTGCCATCTATGGTTGGGTTGCTGGTCCAGTCCATGTGACTTTGGAACATGTTAAGGAAGAGGGGGTTAGTGTGCATCTTACCATTCCCAACCCTAAATCCACACACACCAACCCGAGGTGGGTGGCTTTTCTACGACAACTGAAAAAGAGAGAGGGGAAGAAGAAGAAGAAAAGAGAAAGGAAGAGAGGAGGTCGACATGAGATCAAGTTTGGTATTTTTGTTCTCTTGAGATTTCTAATGTGGGGATTTATCCCATGTGAGATAATATTGTGTCTCTCCACTCTATTGCTTCTATTTCTCATGATTTGGGCAAATCTTGAGAGAGAAAATTTGTGTTATTATTTTGATATAGTGGATTGTTGTCGGTTAGTCCTGTGATTTTTTCCCCTCTATGTCGTGAGGAGTTTTTTCACGTTAAAAAAATCTAATGTATCATAAGTGATTGTGTTCTTATATGGTTTGGTGATTTTATTCGACTCAGATACTTGTGTGGATGCCGTAGATAAATATTGTGATTGTGCAGGGATGCCAAAGTTGTGCGTATAACTTTATTTTCATGTTGATTCTTCAATTACACAAATATTTTTGTCTGAATTTAATTTTATAATTTCTCAACAAATGGTATCAGAGCCTAGTCAGACTGCATGTATTATTTTTGTGAGTCGGAATGCAATACAGTGGCACGTCTAGCACTATGATAAAGTTGAATAATACCAATTAACTTATTTGGAAGTCAAAAATGGAAGACATCTTATATTTCAAGGATTTATATGATCCGATTGAAGGAGATGAAGTCAAATCAGAGGATATATATGTCTGATAAAAAATGGGAGAAATTAAATCGGAAAACTATTGGCATAGTCAGACAGTGGGTAGATGACAATGTGTTTCACCATGTTTCGAGTGAAATCAGTGCACAAGTGTTGTGAAAAAAAAATAGAATCTTTGTATGAGCAAAAGACCGCAGGTAACAAGACTTTTATTATTAGAAAGCTTGTAAATTTGAAGTTCAAAGAAGGTAACAGTGTTGCAGAGCATCTGAATGAGTTCCAGAATTTGGTGAATCAATTGGCTACAATGAAAATGACTTTAGAAGATGAGCTCCAAACTTTGCTATTTTTGGGATCCTTGCCAGACAGTTGGGAAACATTGGTTGTGTTAGTTAGTAACTCTGCTCCTAATGGTGTGTTGTCTATGAGTCTAGTTACTGTTAATTTGTTTAATGAAGAAACAAGAAGAAAATTAATTAGATCAGATAATGCATAAACTCTTGTCACAGATAATAGAGGGAAGAGTAAGACAAGATACAATGATCAGTCAACGGATCAAAGTAAGTCCAGAGGTAGGTCAAAGTCCAAGAGTAAAGTTTGTTATCATTGTGGAATGAAAGGTCACCTAAAGAAGAACTGCAGAGTTTGGAAGTGAGAGATGAAAGATAAAAAGAACAATAATTAGATGAAGATAGATGATAATCAGACTATCACGGCTACACTGTTAGAGGGTGAGAATGTTATTCTTACAATTGAGGTAGGCATTTGTTTGCACTTTACATGTCATGATTCAGAGTGGATAGTAGACACTGATGTTTCTTATCATGCTACTTTTAGAATGGAGCTCTTTACATCTTACAAAGCAGGAGATCTTGGAAATGTGAAAATAGGCAACATTAACTACTCAAAGGTTGTTGGCATTGGTGATGTGTACTTACAAACAAATACTGGGTATGCACTGCCTTTAAAGGATGTGCGACATATTCCTAATTTGTGTCTCAATCTCCTCTCTAGTATTGCTATAGATAAGGTTTTAAGTAGGGGTGAGTATTATTCGGGTTCAACTCGAAAATCAAACCAAACAGATAGATTTGGTTTGGTTTGGTTTGGTTTGGGTTGAAATTTAAAAAGCTTTGGTTTGGGTTCAAATCGAACCGTATTAAAAATTTTGGTTTGGTTTGGTTTGGTTTTGATTTTCGAGAAACCGAACCGAACCGAATAAACCGAATTTAAGGATGTTTTTCTCTCAAATTAATATAAGTGTATGTATAATCATTAACCATAATTCCAAAAGCCCAACTCAATTCTAAGATTATTTTTATCAATTTAATATAAGTGTATATATAACTATTAAACGTAATTTCAAAAGTTCAACCCCCACCGTCCCGATGAGGTTTCTAAATCTAATGTTATGAAGTACGCTTTAAATCACCTTCCATTTAAGTTCTTAAGTTTTTATGTTAAAATATCATAGAGTTTGCTCTTGCAAATTGCAACTCTTGATGTTATTTTTTAATATTTACTTTATTTTATAGAAATTATTTTACCTTATCTCTCTTTACTCCCTTTTGAATCCAATCTAATTTCAAAAAGGGGACAGGAATATGGTTCAAACCGAACCAAACCGAACAAAATCGAATTAATTCGGTTTGGTTTGGTTTGGTTTCAAAGTAATTCGGTTTGGTTTGGTTTGGTTTGGGTTGAACTCTTAATTCGGTTCAGTTTGGTTGGAGAGAAATTCTCTTCAAATAAAATCAAACCAAACCGTGCTCACACCTAATTTTAAAAACTTATTCAGTCAAGGAAAATAGAGATTTATTATAGGCTCAATGATTGTTGCTAAGGGAAATGTTTGTTGTGATTTTTATAAGACTCATACAAAGATGTGCAAGAATATGTTGAATGTTGTACAAGATTATGTTTCTCCATATTTATGGCATCGAAGATTAGAACATATGAGTGAAAAATGACTGTAACTTTTAGCAAGAAAGTCTTACATTCCCTCTATGAAAAGTACAATTCTTAGTCCACGTGATTATTACTTACTTGAAAATCATCATAAAATTTCTTTTCGTTCTTCGTCACAATGAAAAGGTTAATATTTTAGACTTGATTTATTCTGATGTTTGTGATCCATTTGAGGTGGAGTCCACTAGTGAAATTAGGTATTTTGTCACATTCATTGATGATGCATCTAGAAAGGTGTGGATCTATTTGCTGAGGACAAAAGATCAAGTGTTTCAGTCATTTTAGATTTTTTATGCTATGGTGGAAAGAGAGAGAAACAAAAAGTTGAAGTGTCTCCATATAAATAATGGTGGAGAGTATATCTCTAAAGAATTTGTAGATTACTATGCAACTCATGGCATAAGATATGAAAGGATTGAATCAAGCATGCCACAGCATAATGGTGTAGCATAAAGAATGAATAGAACTATTGTGGAAAAGGTGAGATGCATGATGAGGATGCCAAAGTTACCAAAGAGTTTCTGGGTTGAAGCCGTTCGCACTGTTTGCTAGTTGATCAACATGTCTCCTTCAGTTCCTTTGCGTTTAGAAATTTCAGAGAAGATTTGGTTAGGGAATGAGGTATCCTATAGTCACTTAAAAGTGTTTGAATGTAAGGTATTTGTGTATGTCCCCAAGGACCAAAGGCAAAAACTTGATGACAAAGTCACTCCTTGTATTTCCTTAGGATATAGAAATGAAGAGTTTGGCTTTAGGCTATGCGATCCATAGAAGAAAAGAATTGTTAGGTAGAGAAATTTGATCTTTTATGAAGATTAAAATATTGAAGATAGCAAGAAAACAAAGCAGAAATGTCAAGCTTCTTACAGTATTTCAAATCTTACACCCATTCCTTCTCCAGTGCAATAGGCTATATAGGATGAAGATGACAGTGATGAGATGCCAGAGTTGGGTGACAATGATGTTGAGCCAGAGCATGAGATTTATGAGTAGGGGGAGCATCATAAATTAAAGATTAGGAGGTTGTTGAGTCCCAAATGTGGAATTGATTGGCTAATAAAATTTTACTCCTCTTAAGAAAACAATGCTGATTAAACAAACAACCACTAATACTCGCACGAACAGGATCACACTCGTGAATGCGTGCGGAATGTGTTTGAATAGCTGGTGTGGTGATCTCTCAACTCACCGTGAAGCCCACTCGACAAGAATCGGAAAAATCACAGCACATGAGACACGGATTTTTTAGGTGGTTCGGTTACACATCCGTGTCCCCCACGTCCACCCCTCACACTTGAGGATTAAAGCTTCACTAACGAGTGAATCACACACACACGCTGTTTAGAACAGCAAACACACACACACACACGGCTTCCGATCTGGTAGCCAAACGCGCACAAGCGCACATACACACACACGTTCGTGTTTCCGAACACGAACACCACACACAAATATCTGATATGATGATTACAAACCTATGCTCAAGTTTAAACTAAATGATTCAGAATGGAAAGAGTGAAGAAATATTGATTTATCCAGATTGGAGCTCCCCCTTTCTCTTCTGCGAATTTTATCAAGCACTTGTGCAGCACGACGACTGTTCTTGACGATCTTGGCTCGGATGGTGGCTGAATCTTGATTTCGCTCACAGCTAGCAGTAGAAGCTTGATTGGTACCTTGATTCCTCCTTCTTCCCTTCACATTCACGGACACACCAAGGTGGAACAAGGGCTGGAGGTGGCTGCTGCGACCTGTACACATGTACAAGTGTTAGAAAGAAACCCAAAAATTAGGAGATACGAATTCTTCTTAGGGTTTTCAACCCAATAGGATTATATATATGCTAAGGGCGGTCAAGGGATGTCTAGGAGACAAGATCCGCACATCAAGGAGTGGTTTAGGGACAGCCACACAAGTGTGGTTGGACCATTTGGTCGAAACCGCAAAAGTCTTCATTCACGGCGCCGCCCAGACCAGAAAGGGTCGACCCTTGGGGTCGACCCTCGTGAGGGGCCAGATGCTCCTGGCAGTATGGGTCTACCCTTAGGGTCGACCCTTTCAGGAACCGTTGCTGTCTTCAAAAAGTGGCCTTCTGGAATTTACAGGGGTCGACCCTTTCTGGAGCCTAAACAATTTGAGGGAAAAGGGTCGACCCTTGGGGTCGACCCATGATGAAACAAGTTCTGGAATTTAATTCCACAAGCAGGGGTCGACCCATGATGAAACCAGTTCTGGAATTTAATTCCACAAGCAGGGGTCGACCCTTGGGGTCGACCCATTCAAATGGGAATCTGCCTGGCAGCAATGGGTCGACCCTTGGGGTCGACCCTTTTTCTTGCACTTTCTAAAAAATGAAGATAAGACAAGGCTAAGTGCAGGGGGTTCAAGTTGGGGTTTTAAAACAAGAATGCTCCACATCTAGACATAAGTTCTAACAGTGTAATGGAAGAGATTAGGATCGATCTCACCAATCGTCCTTCAGTCGTTTAAGAGCTTTGGCCTATCAAGAACAAAGTTTGAATTAGTTCCACATGTTGCACATTGAAACCAAAATACTTACAATGAGTTGTTGTGCTTGAGCCTTCTCAAGTATCATGTCTTCAATTGATGTGTGCATTTCCAGAACGTAGTTATGCTCATTTTCAGATCATACAAAACATTTGATCATCATCAAAAATCATAAGTCATATACATGAGGAGGGGGTTCAACAGAGGTCTTCCAAAGTGCCCTAGTCAGATATCTTGCCTCTCATTATGTATTACTTATTGAGGAGGGGGAGCCAAAGAACTTTCAAGCGGTATAATCTCATAAAGACAAAGGTAAGTGGCTCAAGGTCATACAAAGTGAGATGAACTCACTTAAAGAGAATGATACTTATGAGTTGGTGAAAATTTCTAAGGATAGAAAAGCATTGAAGAACAAGTGGGCCTTCAAGTTGAGAAAAGATGGCTATGTAGAGCACTTGAAGTATAAAGTCAAATTCGTGGTGAAAGGTTTTGCACAAAAGCAGGGAATTGACTTTGATGAAATATCTCCTCTATGAAGATGACTTTTATTAGGGTGGCTCTAGACTTAGTTGTAAACTTAGATTTGGAGTTTGAGCAGATGGATGTGAAGACTATCTTTCTCTATGGTGATTTGGAGAAGGAGGTCTACATGGTACAATCATAAGGATTTGAAGTGAAAGTCAAGGAACACATGGTATACAGATTGAAGAAAAACTTGTATGGATTGACGCAAACATCAAAACAGTGGTACAAGAAGTTTGACTCATTTATGGTGAGCCATGGGAATCTGAGGACAACTGCAAATGTACGTGTTTATTTTAGAAAATTCTCAGATAATAGTTTCATTATCTTTTTGCTTTATGTTGATGATATGTTGATTGTTGAACAAGATACTCAGAAGATTAACAAACTGAAAAAAGATTGTCCAAGTCCTTTGACATGAAAGACTTAGGACCTGCATGCAGAATATTGAGCATGGATATTTCTCGTAATAGGAAAGTCAAGAAATTATGGTTGTCACAGAGAAATTACATTGAGTGAGTGCTTGACAGGTTCAATATAAAAGATGCTAGGTCTGTAAGTACTACACTAGTTGGTCATTTCAAGCTTAGCAAGAAGTCATGTCCCTTTTCTAAGGAAGAAATGAAGAAGATGGAGAGCATTCCATACTCCTCAGCAGTTAGGAGTTTGATATATCCAATGGTCTGCACCAGATCTGATATTGCACATGTTGGTGTAGTGAGCATGTTTCTTTCATTAGGAAAGAGCATTGGGAAGTAGTGAAGTGGATCTTCAGATATTTGAAAGGTAGCTCGAGAGTGTGTTTGATATTTGGGAGTTCAGAACCAGTTCTATAAGATTTTACAGATGTTGACATGACATGTGAAATTGATGATAGGGAATCCACCTCAGGATGTTTATTTACTTTTACAGGGGGAGCTGTATCCTAACAGTCCAAATTATAAAAATGTGTTGCTTTATTTGTTACTGAGGTAGAGTACATTACCGTAACTAAAGGTGGAAAAGAAATGCTCTCGTTGAAGAGATTTCTACAAGAATTGAGTTTGAAACAAGAAGAGTATGTGGTCTTCTATGGATCTAAGTAAGAACTCCACATATCACTCCCGTACAAAGCATATTAATGTAAGATATCATTGGTTGTGAGATGCTATTGAGCAACAATAGATGAAGCTGAAAAGGATTCAAACTGAAAAAAATCCTTCTGATATAATGACAAAGGTGGTTCCCAGAGAGAAGCTAGAGTTGTATCGACGGCTGGTTGGCATGGACTCTCAATGAGGAGTCATTTCAGGAGGAGATTGTTGTGCTACTGGGTGCAGGTCATGTGACTTTGGAACATGTTAAGAAAGAGGGGGATAGGGTGCATCTTACCATTCCTAACCCTAAACCCACACACACCAGCACGAGGTGGGTGGTTTTTCTGCGAAAATTGAAAAAGAGATAACAGCAGCGAGAGCAGTCGTGGCTTGTAACGAGGGAGAGAAAGAGGAGAGGGGAAGAAGAAGAAGAAGACAAGAGAAAGGAGAAGAGGAGGTCGATGGGAGATCGACTCCAATATTTTTGTTCTCTTGAGATTTCTAATTTGAAGATTTATCCCATGTGATATAATCCCATGTCTCTCCACCCTCTTGCTTGTATTCTTCGAGATTTGGGAAAATCTTGAGAGAGAAAACCTGTGTTACTATTTTGATATAGTGGATTGCTGTTAGTTTGTCCCGTGGTTTTTTCCTCTCCATGCCGTGGGGGCTTTTTCCACAGTAAAAGATTTGATGCATCGTGTATGATTGTGTTCTTATATAGTTTGGTGATTTTATTCGACTCAGATACTTGTGTGTAGATGTTGTAAACAAATATTGTGATTATGCTGGGGAGTCAAAGTTGTGCGAATAAATTTATTTTCGTGTCGATTCTCCGATTACACATATTTATGCTTGGGTTTAATTTTACAGCTCCCCAACATATTGGAGGGCAATTGCATGTTGTTGTAAGGGGAAAGATTCGATCATCTATCTCTGATTAATGATAAAACAAGTAGTTAATACACTGGACACACACTACACTGTGCCCTTGGAACATAATAAGCTAAAACTAATCCTCTCAACTCTAACACTCTCCCTCAATTTGGAGCATATATGTCAAACATGCCCAGCTTGTTACAAAGATCATTGAACCGAGACACCTCAAGAGATTTAGTAAACAAATCAACTAGTTGTTCATCTATAAAGGTATATGGAGTACTGATCTTCTGAGACATAACTGCATCTCTCACAAAATGACAATCTACCTCTATGTGCTTTGTTCGTTCATGAAACATAGGATTCTTAGCAATATGCATGGCAGCTTGATTGTCACAGTGCATTTTCATTGGTTCAATAGATGTGACTCCAAAATCAGACATTAAGCTTTGAAGCCACATCATCTCACAAGCAGTCTAAGCTATTGCTCTATATTCAGCTTCAACACTCGATCTAGCCACAACACTTTGTTTCTTACTTCTCCATCTAACAAGGTTACCAACAATATATGTACAAAATCCAGAGGTAGACCGCCTGTCTATCTTGGATCCTGCATAGTCAGCATCTGAAAAGGCTTCAATCTTCAAGTGTCCATTCTTTTTGTACAATAATCCTTTTCCTAGGGCAATCTTTATATAATGCAAAATCTTCTTCAACCCCATGTGTATCACTACCTGTGAGGAGCATATCATCAACATATACAACCAAAATGACAACACCAGCGGAGGAATGCCGAATAAAGACAGAGTGATCAGCCTGACTTCGTTTCAATCCAACACCAGAAGCAATGTGACTAAACTTATCAAACCAAGCACGCGACTCTGTTTAAGACCATAAATAGCCTTCTTCAACTTGCACACCAACTCCCCCTTAGCAACATACCCTAGAGGTTGCTCCATATAGATCTCCTGAAGATCACTATACAAGAAGGCATTTTTCACATCCATTTAGATCATCTGCCATCCCTGATTCATAGCAAGAGAGAAAATCACCCGAACGGAATTTAGCCGAGCTACAGGTGAAAAGGTTTCAAAATAATTAACTCCATATGTTTGAGTAAACCCTTTTGCCACAAGTCTCGCCTTGGATTTGTCAATAGTGTCATCTGGAGAGTATTTGACAGTGAATACCCAACGGCATGAAACAGGAGTAATATCAGCTGGTCGGCGTACAAGGGTCCAAGTTCCTTGTGAAATCAAGGCCTGCATTTCATCATTCATAGCAGCTTTCCATTTCGGTTGAGAGATAGCCTCAGATACAGACTTAGGTTTAGGCACAGTAGAAATAGATAAAGCAAACTGATGGAAAGAAGGATGCAATGCGTGATAAGAGACAAAGTTACCAATGGGGTATTGATAAATACTCTTAACTGACCTCACCCCTTTTCGAAGGGCAATGGGAAGATGAAGATCTGGCCCAGGCAAGGGAGAAGTCTCATCAAACGAAGGAGCCTCCAACGGAGAAGAAGAAGGCGGTGCACTGTCTAGTGGGTGTTTCTCCCACCGCTGATAAACCTGTCCATATCGTCGATCATTGTTTAATGGCACATCAACTTCATTATCAGTAACTATAGTAGAGTCGGAGGGACGCACATCATGGAAAATAGGAATTGGCGTAGCAGAAGCTGGGGAAGAAGGTTGTGCCTGAGATGATGAAGAAAAGAAAGGTACAGACTCATAAAAAGTGACATCGGTTGTAACAAATGACTTCCTAGTCTGGGGTTCAAAACAACGATATCCTTTTTGAGTACGAGAGTATCCAAGAAAGATACATGCAACTGACCGTGGGGACAATTTGTCATGACCCGGACCAAGCAGGTGAACAAAACATTTACAACCAAACACGCGTGGAACAAGGGAAAAAAGCGTTTCATCGGGATGAAGACACAAGAAAGGTGATTTTCCATCCAACACAGAACTTGGAACACGGTTAATGAGGTAACATGACGTGAGAACAGCATCTCCCCAATATATTTTTGGTACATTCATGTGAAACATCAAAGTCCGAGCAACATTCAAAAGGTGGCGATTCTTTCTTTCAGCTATCCCATTTTGTTGGGGGGTATATGAGCATGAAGTTTGATGGACAATCCCATGAGAAGCACAAAAGGATGTAAAAGATGTTTGAGTGTATTCCAAAGCATTATCTGGACGCACAAGTTTAATAGAAGCAGAATATTGAGTCTTTATTTCAGCACAAAAGTTTTGAAAAACTGGAAGTACATCAGACCTTGATTTGAGCAGAAAAACCCAAGTCATATGAGAAAAATCATCTATGAACGTAATAAAATAACGAAATCCAAGTCTGGAGATGACAGGAGAGGGTCCCTAGACATCAGAGTGAACAAGATGAAAGGGAGCAAAGTTCCTTTTATTCTGTCTAGAAAGAAAAGAGACCCTGTGATGCTTTCCTAATTCACAAGCATCACATTGAAATTTATTGATCGTAGACGGAATGGAAATGACATCACGAAGCTTGTGAACAGAAGGGTAACCCAGCCGACAATGCCACTGATAAGAAGTCTCCGATGCAGACAATGCCTGAGATGACGGAAGAGGTTGATCAACATTGAGATAATAGAGACCACCAGATTTATGTCCGCCACCAATCTTCTTCTTCATCCGGAGGTCCTGCAAGGTGCAATAAGATTGATAGAAGGTTACTGAACAATCCACAGAACGAGTGAGTTTGCTAATAGACGAGATGAACTGGGAATTTAGGAACATAAAGCACATCATCCATGGTAAGAGTAGAAGAACGAACGATGCCTTTTCCTGCAACAGATGAGTGGGAACCATCGGCTATAGATACGGGGGCATAAGAGCTAGAAAGGTCAAGGGATGAGAAAAGAGAACGATCACCAGTCATGTGACAGGAAGCTCCAGAATCCAGAATCCAAGAAGGACAGTGAACAACCATTGCACTACCTGAGGGCGTAACCTCATGGAAAGAGGATGACGATGCAGGGCCTTTGAGAAGTCGTTGGAATGCCTCGTATTCCTCCCGTGATAATGTCACTCCTCCTTCCTGTTGCAAGACTGACGAAGAGGGTGTATTAATTGGTTGCGATTGCAAACCTGGAATCTCTGCAGAGATATCAGATTTAACTCCAAGGTTAGTAGTAGGGTTGGACTTGCTGTCTCCTTTGTCATATTTCTTCCAACAAAAGTATGACTGATGATTTGACCTTCCGCAGTGTGAGCACGACGACCGGCCCCGCCCACGACCACATCCACACCCATTTGCAGCAAGGGCGGAAGCACCTCCAACATCAACCGGGGAAGCCGGAGAACTAGTAACTGAATGACCAGCATCAACATGAGGTGTCTTCCCTTCACCGGAAGGAGACGATGCTGAAGAAGACGATGGATTCTCCATCTCGGACAACGGGATAATAGAAGAAATATGCCAGGGCAAGAGAGGTCAGCACATAAGGGAAGAAAGAACTAGACGAACATCCCTATGTGCTGCCCATCCATGCTAGACGCTGCTGCGGCTGCCACAAGGACGACGGCGCGGCGGCAGTGAGGCCGCGTCCACGACGGACGAAGGAGAGCAGCGGGACGAAGATCCGCGGCGGGGTGTTCGCAGCGCGCGGACGCGGCGGACCAGAGTCTTAAGGCTCTGAGACCATGTTGTAAGGGGAAAGATTCGATCATCTATCTCTGATTAATGATAAAACAAGTAGTTAATACACTGGACACACATTGCACTGTGCCCTTGGAACATAATAAGCTAAAACTAATCCTCTCAACTCTAACACATGTAATTGATGACCATAGTCTAGATGGTCACTTAGTGATATTATCTGAAGAAAACAAAATGGGATGCCTTAGTCAGTTTTATATGACAGGAGCTTATCAATTCTTTTGTAGGATTTTTCAAATGCCAACTCCTGCAACTGGGAGATTGGTGTTTCTATGCGGGGTAATGCCCACTGAAGTGAGACTTGCCAGAGGAAAGAATATAAAATGTTGGGTTTAAGTAGATTGGGAGTGTTCTTAAGAAAGGGAAACTCAAAGGTTTATCCAAAGAGTGCTACCTCAAGTGTTGTGTTTTGTATGGGGACTTTAGTCCCACATTGGAAAACACAAAGAGGTGAGGGGACCTTATAGTTCCTAGGGCCCCCAGGACTATGTCTTATAGACAATAGTGGAGGTAAGCTAGGACCTATCACACGCACGCACGCACGCACCGGGCCGGGCGGGGCTGGGCGGACGCGCGTGTGTGAGGGGCGGGTCCAGCCGGCTTGCCCTGGCACCTTTTTGGATTTCTTTTTACTGTTTTACCCTTTCTTGGAGAGAAAGAGGGGTCTCCGAACGGTTTTTGTTTGGAGGCGGACTGTCGCGGGCTTGGGTATTACAGGAGTGATTAGCATTACCCTAATTACGGTTATCCTGTTTTGCTGTTCTACTCCCCCGAGGAATCGCTCGCGATCTACTCTCTCTCTCTGGTCTTCGTCAGTCACAGACGCTGCTCTTCCTCCCTTGCACATCACCAACACCAATCGGTCGTCGACGTTCGCGCACAGACGACGCTCTCTACTGCTGTCTTTCATCGGTGATCGGTGCATGTTCTTCAACTTATATATATATATATATATATATATATATTTTCCTTTTAAGAAGAGATCTAGGTTTCTCGCATAGCAATTTTTTTTAGATTCTTAAGGGTGCGCTTAAGGGTCTTGTGTTAGTAGTCGTATCCTGGGGGAAGACCACCATACTCATCGCACCGTTCTTGTGAGGGGTGATATCTTATCTAAGGGGAGTCTCTTTGAGACGCTTCTACTCCATATTATTTACTTGTTCTGCAACCATGTTTTATACTATTATCATGCTTATTAATTTTGTTTCTTGGCCGTTCTTTGTTGAATCAACCTCATATGCATGTATACTCTGGTTTGCCTTGTATGTATTATGGTCCGGTTGTTGCCATGATGTTGCCCCATTACATTGTTTATTCCCAACAGTCTTAGAGAAGATAACATTCATGGCATCGTCATCTTCAGTGAGTTTTGGAACCAGGGTGGATATGTCTGGGATGCCCGCGAAATTTGCCGGGCAACACTTTAAGCGTTGGCAACAACGCATGAAGATGTGGCTCACCATGGTTGGCCTAATCTCATTGTTAGAGTCGGACCCCCCTATGATGGATGAAAACGACCCAGAGAGTGCTAAGAAGGTTGAAGAATGGACCACTAAAGACAGGTTAGGACATGTGTGCATTCTAACTGTACTGTCGGATGTCCTGTTTGATGTCTATAGCACTTCCACCTTCAACACTACTAAAGCTCTGTGGAATGAACTTGATCGGAAGTACAATACCGAGGACCAAGGTCTGGAAAAGTACTCCGTGGGCAAGTTCCTTAAATTCCAGATGGTCGAGAATAAGTCTATAGGGGAGCAGGCACATGAGCTTCTACTTATGTTCCATGGTTTGGCTGAGGCAGACATGAAAATGCCTGAAAAGCTCCAAGTCATGTGCATCATAGAGAAATTGCCTAGATCCTGGGAGGATTTTGGCATGGGCCTCAAGCACCGCAAAGGGGCTATCTCTCTTGATGATTTGATGAGGGCTGTAGCCATTGAAGAGGAACATAGAAAGGAAAAGCCCAATATGCCTGTGGATGCAAGTGCAAACCTAGTAATGAAGCATAAGGGTAAAGACCCAAAAGGCAAGGCCAAGGTTGATTCCACTGTTCAGATGAAACCTAAGGGAAAGATAAAGAAGAAGAAGGTACTGGGACAATGCTGGAATTGTGGTGACAAGGGTCACATGCGCAATGATTGTCCTAAAAAGAAGGAAAAATTGCTGAACAAAGCCATGCTGACCCATGAAATCCCAGCACAGGTCCATGTGGTGACTGGAGGATCTTCTTCTGGTATGGAATATGTTTCTCTAAATCCTCAATTATTTACTATTTATGAACCAAATGAGTGGCTGGTGGACACTGGAGCCAATGCGCATCTATGTGCTGACAGGGCTAATTTTGTGTCTTATCAGGCAACCCATGATCGCTCCGTGACAATGGGAAATGGAAGTACAACTAGGGTGCTAGGAGTTGGACGTGTGAACCTGAAGTTTACTTCAGGGCGTGTTCTTACTCTTTCCTTAGTGTACCATGTTCCTAGTGTTAAGAGGAACATTTTATCTGGTTCTGTTTTAGTAAGGGAGGGTTATGAATTGAACTTTAAATGTAATAAAGTTGTTATACTCTATCTGAAGACTTTTATTGCTAAAGGTTATCTTTCTGATGGTTTGTTTAAAATCTTTGTGGATCATGTGATGAACAGAAATGTGGATGATAGTGCTTCAATTTCTACTTCTGTTTCTGTTGCTTATAATGTTATAGATTCATCTGAATTATGGCATGCCCGTCTAGGTCATCTTAATTTCAATTCTTTGAAACGTATGATGAACCTGAAATTGATTCTTGAGCATACTGTTGATAAAACTAAGAAATGTGATATCTGTGTACAGGCTAAACAACCCAGAAAACCTTTTCATTCTGTGGTTAGAGATTCAGAGATTCTGGATCTGGTGCATTCAGATATTTGTGAGTTTAATGGTGTGTTGACTAGGGATCATAAAAAGTATTTCATTATCTTTATTGATGACTGTAGTAGATACTGTTATGTGTATTTGCTTATATCTAAGGATGAGGCTTTGCAAAAGTTTATCATCTTTAAGAAGGAAGCAGAAACACAATCTGGCAGAGTTCTTAAGAGGTTGAGGTCAGACAGAGGAGGAGAGTATACTTCTAGTCTGTTTGTAGAATATTGCCAAGATCATGGCATTATTCATGAAACAACCGCCCCATACTCTCCTCAGTCTAATGGGGTAGCAGAAAGGAAGAACCGGGTATTCATAGATATGGTCAACTCTCTCCTGCAGAGTTCGGGACTACCAAAGTATATGTGGGGGGAAGCTTTGAATACGGCTTGCCTTATTCTGAATCATATTCCCCTGAAACATAGAGATAGTAGTCCAATTGAACTTTGGAGAGATAGGAAATCTAGTTTGAAATTTCTCAAAGTGTGGGGGTGCCTTGCAAAGGTACTTGTTCCTGAGCACAAGAGAAAGAAACTAGGGCCTAAGACAGTTGACGCCGTCTTTCTAGGCTATGCTGAAAATAGCTATGCGTACAGGTTTCTGGTTATTAAATCAGAAATTCCTGGCATAGATGTTAACACCATAGTCGAGTTTCGAGATGCCACGTTCTTCGAAAATATGTTTCCCATGAAGATTGGTTTGCCTCAACATTTCACTTCTGAGACTGTGGCCTCTACATCTGATTCTATTCCAGAACATGTGGAAAGAATGACAAATGTGGGGGCTGATGCGTCCGAACCTAATCCTGATACTTGTGATCAAGAAGAGGTTGAACCAAGAAGGAGTAAAAGACAAAGGGTAGCCAAGGATTATGGAAGTGATTTTGTTACTTTCCAGATCACGGGTGACCCCCCAACCTTTCGAGATGCCATGGCTTCACCGGAAGCAAGGCATTGGAAGGATGCCATTAAGAGCCAGATAGATTCCATTCTTGCTAATGGCACTTGGGTGTTAGTTGATCCTCCTCCTGGTTCAAAGACCATTGGATGCAAATGGGTCTTTAAGAAGAAACTAAAGCCAGATGGAACCATTGACAAGTATAAAGCTAGACTTGTGGCTAAGGGTTTCAAACAAATGGAGGGGATAGATTACTTTGATACCTATTCCCCTGTCACTAGGATGACCACAATCAGAGTGTTTGTAGTATTGGCTTCCTTATACAATCTGATTGTCCATCAAATGGATGTCAAGACTGCCTTCCTTAATGGTGATCTTGATGAAGAGATTTATATGGATCAGCCTGAAGGATTTGTGGCTCCAGGTAGTGAAAACCAAGTTTGTAGACTTATTAAGTCCCTATATGGTTTGAAACAAGCCCCTAAGCAATGGCATGAAAAGTTTGACATAACCATCATGTCATTTGGCTTTATAGTCAATGAGTTTGACAAGTGTATCTATCACAAAGTTAAGGGTAATGAATATGTAATCTTATGCCTATATGTAGATGATATCTTGTTATTTGGAAGCAATTTGAGAATTATAATTGAGACTAAATCATTCTTAAGTAGCAGATTTGAAATGAAGGATATGGGTGAGGCAAATATAATTCTGGGGCTGACTCTCGTTAGATCAGCTGAAGGGATAGCAATTTCTCAATCTCACTATGTTGAGAAAGTTTTGGAGAAATTTGGCTATCAGAATTGCAAAGCTGTCTGTACACCCTATGATCCTTCTAGAATTTTCTGCAAGAACAAGAGTGGTGATCCTGTGTCTCAATTATGGTATTCTCAGGTTATAGGAAGCTTAATGTATCTTGCAAACTGTACTAGACCAGACATTTCATATGCTGTGTCTAAACTCAGTAGATACACGAGTTGTCCTGATCATACTCACTGGGAAGGCTTGGATAGGGTACTGAGGTACCTAAAAGGTACCATGACCCTGGGATTGCATTTTCAAAGATTCCCTGCTGTTCTTGAGGGATATAGTGATGCAAGCTGGATAGCTGAAAACTCAGGGAGCAATGGTGTCACAGGGTATGTTTTTACTCTGGGAGGTGGTGCAGTCGCCTGGAGGTCGACTAAACAAACCATCTTGTCTCGGTCTACTTTTGAGGCTGAATTGTGTGCTTTGGACACAACTGGTTTGGAGGCTGAATGGATCAGAGGTCTTCTGTCTGAACTTCCTCTGATTAGTCAGTCTATACCTGCGATTTCTGTGCATTGTGACAATATGACCACAATTGCAAAGGTCAAAAGTTCAAAGTACAATCAAAAAGAAAGGAGACACATTCATCTCAGACTTAAGTCTGTAAGGGAATTAGTGTCTCAGGGAGTGATAGCTGTGGACTTTGTTGGTACCAAGGACAATATAGCTGATCCTCTGACTAAAGGACTTAATAAAAGTCAAGTTCAAAAGTTTAGGATGGGGATGGGACTGAAACCCATCAGTTGTTCTCCTGCAGTGGCAACCCAACCTATCTGAGTAGAGATCCTACAAAGTAGGTTCAATGTGGTAATAACAAGTTGCTGAGAGGACTGGAAGGCACTTAATTTAGATAGATACTTTGTATCTGAGTTCCTCCCCTGTAATCCTAAACAAGCTAGTGCCTGTTACTGCAAGTTAAGGTTGAGTTATACACTCTTAATGGGTTCAAGTCTGGCAAGGCAGGATGTTAGCAGTGCATCCTTGGAGAAGCCCACCTAAGTGAGTACTACTGTGCGGCCGTAGTTAAAGAGTTGGGTTATTCTTGAAAATGCTCATGAATCAGGACAGGGCGCATGGCCTTTAAAAGCGCCAGTTACTCTTTTTGCTACCAATGAAACCTTATACCATGTTGTTTTCCTATAAGTAACCTTCACTTCAAGAATCAAGTTCAAGATTTAGTTCACTTCGATTCTGTGGGGGGTGAAAATTGGAACACTTAGGTGAATGTTCAAACCCGAAAGGTACCTTTACTGAAAGCATGATATGTTTATGTCTCTTCTGTGAGTTCCATTTGTCAAACCTTGAGTTTGTGGGGGAATGTTGGGTTGAAGTAGATTGGGAGTGTTCTTAAGAAAGGGAAACTCAAATGTTTATCCAAAGAGTGCTACCTCAAGTGTTGTGTTTTGTATGGGGACTTTAGTCCCACATTGGAAAACACAAAGAGGTGAGGGGACCTTATAGTTCCTAGGGCCCCCAGGACTATGTCTTATAGACAATAGTGGAGGTAAGCTAGGACCTATCACACGCACGCACGCGCCGGGCCGGGCGGGGCTGGGCGGGCGCGCGTGTGTGAGGTGCGGGTCCAGCCGGCTTGCCCTGGCACCTTTTTGGATTTCTTTTTACTGTTTTACCCTTTCTTGGAGAGAAAGAGGGGTCTCCGAACGGTTTTTGTTTGGAGGCGGACCGTCGCGGGCGTGGGTATTACAGGAGTGATTAGCATTACCCTAATTACGGTTATCCTGTTTTGCTGTTCTACTCCCCCGAGGAATCGCTCGCGATCTGCTCTCTCTCTCTCTGGTCTTCGTCAGTCACAGACGCTGCTCTTCCTCCCTTGCACATCACCAACACCAATCGGTCGTCGACGTTCGCGCACAGACGACGCTCTCTACTGCTGTCTTTCATCGGTGATCGGTGCATATTCTTCAACTTATATATATATATATATATATATATATATATATATATATATTCCTTTTAAGAAGAGATCTAGGTTTCTCGCATAGCAATTTTTTTTAGATTCTTAAGGGTGCGCTTAAGGGTCTTGTGTTAGTAGTCGTATCCTGGGGGAAGACCACCATACTCATCGCACCGTTCTTGTGAGGGGTGATATCTTCTCTAAGGGGAGTCTCTTTGAGACGCTTCTACTCCATATTATTTACTTGTTCTGCAACCATGTTTTATACTATTATCATGCTTATTAATTTTGTTTCTTGGCCGTTCTTTGTTGAATCAACCCCATATGCATGTATACTCTGGTTTGCCTTGTATGTATTATGGTCCGGTTGTTGCCATGATGTTGCCCCATTACACTGTTTATTCCCAACATAAAACAGATTGCATCAGATTCCCTCCACAAAGCGTGCTCCATTTTAATGTCACTTTTGTACAAAACCATCTCGAAATCATGTCAAATTTGTGGTCTGTAGAGTTGTTGCATTCCTTAGATACTTGGTGTGGAATTCATGGTTTCATTTAATGGAAGGAACAGTTAGAGGTATCTATCTCTGTGACTGGGAGTTGGATGCAAGTGGCGAGCTGATCACTACAAGAACATCCAGAGTAAGAGAAATCCTGGTATCTTTATGATACTCTTAGATGATCTCTCAATTTGGTTCCATTTTTTCTCGGAGTTGAGGTATTGCCATTGCCATGCTGTTTCTACACCAACTTCATGATGTACTCAGTATGATGAATCCCTTTACAACCACATATACAGAAGATGAAGCCAAAATGATGAGTAATATGGCATGAGAACAGTTGGAAATTTTCTGTAGCATAGTCCATCTTCATAAGCATGCCGAGAGGTTCAGAAAAATGTATTGCACGTAGGATTTCATCTTTGTCAGAGGAGCTTCTGGGTATGGTTTCAAGGCCCTCATTCATGAAACACAAGATTTTGAAGAGCGATTGCTTTTTCCTTTCTGGGTGCCTTGGGATTCCTCCTTTTTTCAAATGTAAGAATGTGCCCGAGTACTTGTACATCAATATTCTTTTATTGTTTTCCCTTTGTCCATTGCAAGAAGGTTTCTTTTATGGGTTGAGGAATTGGCGACATCTGGGAGAAGCCCATACACATTTATGGCTTTTTTGGAGCTTGGTTATATGGGTGGACTTCAAATCGTTGGGGACTAAGATTTTATCCTTCAATCAACTAATCTTCATTCTCCATGTATGCCGATGGTATTTTTATGTTGTCTTCTGTTTAGCATCCTATTGTTGCATCCACTGGATAATATTGTAAGAATTTTACTTTTATATTTTTGTCACGGTACTTGTTCCTTGCATCTTGTGTTAATTGTAGTGTTTGTATTCTATGGAATGCTGTCAGTATGATATTTCTGCCTTCAATTGTGCCTTTATGATTAACCTTCTTTTGCATATTAAGACAATTATATCCCTATCATTGTTTGATTAACAGCAATAAGTGATTCTTTTGCTTCTTTGCATCATTCTTAATGATTGGCCTCCCTGTGCAGTTGCATTATTGCTATTGCAGTCTTCATTCTTGTGTGAATGTATATGATTTAAGAAAACGAAATGTCGTGCTGTTCTTTCATGGATTTCAGACAATTCCTAGTGCATTGGTGAAGGAATTTGATTTTGGGAGGAGGGAGCACACCACGCTTCGTGATTATTTGGGGAGGTTGTGGACTATTGACATAACTAAAAAAGGAGATGGCCGTGTGATTTTTGCAAGTGGGTGGACAAAATTTTGTAGAGAAAACCATTTAATTGAAGGTGATGCATGTGTCTTTGAGTTTATTCAGGAAGGTGACATCATCCAAACTCACATTTTCAAGATGGAGAAGGGAACTGGCAAAGTGATCAAGCGATGTGGTAAGAATCCTGTAACTTGTTATCACAATTCCAGTGTTTTCAGTACTCATCTCTTGTGCGCACACAAATGTGAGTACTCGTTCATGACAGGCAGTAAATATCTACTGTTCGGTTACTCTGTAATCCTCAACCAAATGCTTACAAGAGCTCAACCAAATGTTCCATTATGGAATAGTAGTAGTGTATGGTCCATGTAGATCACAGAAATATCTTATGTGCTCTCATTTGGCTCTCTATACTAAACTACATGATATGCTTTCATTGGCAAACTTGTTGATTGGAATTCAGACTGTTCCTATATCTTTTGTGAGAGAGCACAATCTCAAGGGCAAGAGGTCCATTTCCCTGCGTGACCCTTGTGGGAGGGCATGGACTTTGAAAGTCCGATGCCACGGCGACGGCAGAATGGATCTGAGAGGGGCTGGCCCTTTCTTCAGAGGGAACAACCTGGAAGATGGAGATACATGCGTCTTCGAGTTTTGCCGAGGGAGGTCATGCAGCTGAAGTGTTCATCTTTTGGGTTTACCAATCTCTCAACTTAGACTGTGAAGTCATCAAGGTAGATAGCCCAGAACATGACCCAGAATGGTTCCCAGCATCCTTAGCTTGAATGTGTGTCTCAAGGCTCAGACAATTGGAGAAGTGTGCTTTTGTGAACTTCCTGGTAATCTGCACTTTTTGGTTGTTGCTTGTCTTGGTATTGGCATTCTCAGGATTTGCCAACAGGATGAAGAGGTGCATGAAATTTGCAAACATTGTGTTGTAGCATGCATGATTCCGGAATATGAAAGTTTCCATTTCCTTGACCAAAAGAAGATTGGGGATTGTAGATGGCATGTGACCGGTCCCCAAGGCCTTCATGTAGGTAATCGAAGAACTTGGCCTCGTCGGATCAATGGCCTAGATAATGCCCGCAGCTTGCCTCGCCATGATATATCATCCCTCTTTTGACTCCCGAGCCAAGGACAGCAAATTAACGACGACCCCCCCCCCCCACCCAAAATGATATGGGCTTGGACTTGGGAGTAATGGACCGATGGATGAACTGGCCCTATAATTTAATTAACAGGGCAAGCCTATTAAGAATGGAGCCCAATTGATGTAGACCACGTTTATAACAGCCGGGTTTGGACCCAGTTCCTAGATCATCTAACATCTATCACGTCATCAACCTTCCCAAAGGTTGGATGCTCTTCCTAGAAATAAACTCAAATCGGCTTTTGGGGGATGCTATGATCATACCTCCTCCTTCCAAAGGGTGGATCCTAAAGGGTTACACACTGAACCGGTACTCCCAACACCTTATATCTCGTGCTCGCGTGCACCTCTTCATGTGACTCTCCGTCTTTCTCCACTGTACATCTTGAATTTATTTTTCACTTTAAGTGTTGGAAATTTACTCTCTCCATAAGTTGGTAGGATCTCTTACCTCAATTTTCTTACCAGGTCTAAGGGTTTAACCATTCAAGTCTCCACATTGGTTAGATCACCTATCAACAACTCGGCTCTTCTTGGACCGTGACATCTTCCAATGCGTCTCCTTTCCTTTTGACAGTCCCTTGGAAGTCAGAATTATACAATCTTAATTATCTCGATAAATTTTGCGCTTAATAGACCGTTCAAAGATTCGACGGTGTGTCATTTAGAAGGGATCATAAGTGTTAACAAATCTCGAGTCTCTCTGAGAAGTTTCACGCTCTACGGCTCAAGAGACGATGGTGATGACCCTCCGGAGACATAGTTGATAAAAGGAGGAGCACAACTTCAATGTGACGAGACGTAGACTAGTTATCCTCTTTCCTCACGTTGAAGAGAGGTGAGGAGGAAGAGAAAAAAAAAAAGGAGAGAGGGGTCATAGAGGTTGGGCTCCTCCTTGGGCATCACCCATGCATACTCTCCTCTCATATTGACGTGAGAGAGAGAGGTTGCCTTGACTAGGGAGGATCCCTTTTGGAAAGGGAATCCTACCTTATTGCTCCATTCAATCCCACTCCAAGTGGGATTGCAACTGGAGTAGGCGGCTCATACTGCTCTCCTTTGGGCGCACACTAGCCTCTCTCCCAGTTGGTGTTGCCCTAATGGCACCCCATTCTCAATGGGCCCAGCCCATTTACTAACAATATGTTAAGATCATTTCATTTTCTTCCTACTATTCTAACATGAAGGATATAAGCCAACATTAGGGGTGCAAACGAGTCGAGTCAAGTTGAGTGGTACTGGGGATTTTTTTAAAAAAATTCCTCTTTCGTACACATGTGATTGTAGTGTCGGGTGTCAGGGGATTTTTCGGACAACAATAATCTTAGTTGGTGGGCATGGACAAATTGGGATAACGTCACAATTTAAAATATACTTAAATTTCATCCATAATTGAATCATAAATTGATAGTGAACATTAAAAATACAAAACAAGGAAGATACTAAATGCTTAATTAATATTTTTTTGAATTTTGAATTTTAATTACTGCCATTAATGATATTATTTATAAACCTTTTATTTTCACGATATATTTATTTTATAAAATATATTAAAAATATTGAAAAATAAAAATAAAAATTTAAAGTGAACATTATAAAATTACAAAATGAATCTATTGTGGAAGACACTAAATGCTTAATTAATGATGTCCTTAACTTTTAGTTTTTAATTAGTGGTATTAATGATGTTATTTATGAATTTTTTTATATTCACGGTCTATTCATTTTATAAAATATTTTAAAAATGTTTTAAAATTTTAAAATAAAATAAAATTTTGAAATGAATAGTAAAAATTTTAAAAAGCATCTATGGACGTATACGCTAAATACTTAAATAATAACATATTTATTTTTAATTTTTAATTTTTAATTAGTGACATTAATGATGTTATTTATAATTTTTTATTTTCATGATATATTTATTTTATAGAATATATTAAAAATATTTTAAATTTTAAATTAAATAATAAATTAAAATGAACATTAAAATTTTTAAAAAAACATTCATGGAGGTAGACCCTAAATGTTTAAATAATAACATTTTTTACTTTTAAATTTTAATTTGTGATATTAATGATGTTATTTATAATTTTTATTTTTACAATATATTCATTTTATAGAATATGAAAGAAAATTAGAACCAAATAATCTAAGAGGGGAGAGGTGAATTAGTTTATTAAATCAAATTGTAACTTAAAAATAAATATAACAAATCAAATATTCATTCCACTACAACTCTAGAAGAAGGGGGATGGGAGACAATGGGTCAATCACACAAAGATAACACAGTGATTCTGTAATGATTCGGACAACATCGTGTTGATCTATGCCCACTACCCAAAAATATTTTGACATTTCCACTAAAAATCACTATACATAAGGGTGTTATCTTACCACTACAAATCACTTGACATCACAGTACAAGTTTATCTCTCAACTTGTTAGACACAAGGGCGCTAACTCACCTCAACACTCTAGACACGAGGGTGTTAACTCGCCACAAATCACACTAGACATAAAGACAATACCTCACCTTGAAACCACAATATGAGAAAAGAAAATATCATTATGAATAATAAAGATCCAAATACTTAACTAGAAACTCTTTTAAATATCACAATAAAAACATCAAGAGATAGAGTTCTAGTAATCAAATCTGCAAAATGAATGTTTAGATGTCGCTCTCTTTGATCCATATGAAGGTTTGATGAAGATCGATTTCTCTTGAGTTTGATTCCACGGTGAAGTGACTCCATGAGGGATGCCCTTTAGATGAGAATATGTAAATTCTTTTTACCCTTGCTGTAACTGCCTTGGAGGAGAGTACACCCACATTATTTTTTACTTGTTGTACCCTTTTTTTACTTTGAAGAGAAACATAGATTTTTTCTTTTCTTTTTTACATCCCACTCTTTTGGAAGAGAATCACGTAAGTTCTTTTCTTTTGCGACAGTCACCACTTTTTTTAGATAAGACAAAGTAAGGCCCATTTTTCTTTTGTTGCTTCGTTTTTTATATTATTTTATTTTTAAAATCTTTTCTCAAGCAACATCCACATATTCTGTTTAAACGGATGCAAGAGAGTTTCTTTATTGTGACTTATCTTTCTTGTACGAACTAGCTCCTTCTTTTTAGGTCAAGCATAAGCCGTCTCTTTCAATCAAGATGGCTCCTTGATTTTTTTGGCTTAGATAAATCCTACAAAAAAAAGAAATAAAATCTAATAAAATATTCTTTAGCCACCTTTCACAAAAGACCAAACATAAAAGGAAAGTTAGGTTATAGAAATAGAAATACAAATCTTGCAGTTGGTATCTGATGTGGTTAGACACCGATTGCAGACATTGTAGGTGGTTTGTAGAGATTCTTGAAATTCTTCAAAGTAGCAACTTAGGGCCTGCAATCAACAATGTATAAACATACTTAACAATCAAATTAGACCACAAAATAAATTAGTTTTATAACTATCAAAATAAAATTAGGAGAAATTCAATAGAATATATTATAAATATTTAAAAATTAAATAAATTTTAACTTTTAAAATGAATAGTGACCAATCGTAATTAACTTGAAGTCATTTTGATTAATGCTCGGTTAAATGTTAGGTTATATTGGGTTCGCTGTTTCAAGTCTTTGAAATTTAAGTAAAAATATGTCAAGGTGTCAAAATGAACTTCGAAATCCATGAAAAACTCCTTTTTGGGAGATTTGTAGATTCTGAGAGATAGGGGCCGATGAGTATATTTTTCTCTCCTGTTGAAAAAATGATGTGTACAGAGATCGAGGTGGACTTATTTCATTTGAGGGGTGTGGATTATGGATTATGTCAGATATTCCAATCATGAAATCTCTAGAGTGACGCGGCGGCTACGTGGAAATGGATCGACGATAACTCCGGGATCACGAACAAGACGGATAACTTGCTATCTCGCGCAGCTCGACCTCACGCCGGACGGTCTCACACCGGACGACACTCAAACTCACGAGGAGAAGGAGGGAAGGGGAAAAACACAAAGGCAAACATCTTAGGTTTCAAGCTTCTTTCATTCATATGATTCATACGTAACACAAAACCTTGGCCTTCCTTATATAGGAAAAATCATAACTTTCAAACTCTCAAACTTTCCTAATTGCACTTATACCCAAGCCTAATAAAACAAAACACACCCACCCGACTTTTGATTTGTGGGTTTAAAATATAATACTTTGACTCAATAAAAATAAAATACTTTGGTGGTTAAAATACAAATACCACCATAATAAAATACACACAATACATACACATACGTACGGATACGTACTCAGGACTCCAAGTCTTCAAGCGAGTCTCCGAGCCATAAGCTCGGTGCAGTCGGGGCGGTGCGGCGTCAGCTCCGAGTATTGGGCCCGGTAGTGGACCCGGTGTCCCCACCAACCCTCCCGGGATAGCTGGAACTCGACTCCGTCGATTAAGGGGAGACACTGCTCTGGTAGTGCTCTAGCAGATCTGGATTGAGGCGCTGGAGATCTTCCCGGCTGATGCAGGAATCATCAGAAGGTGGACGGTCCCGCCAGCGGACAAGGTAGCACTGGTACACCCAGCTCCATGTAGTTGTCACCTGGTCATCTAGTATCCTCTCAATGTGTTCGCGCGGTGCTCTCGAGGTTGTGGGACGCACAGGGGTGGGCTCACTCTCAATAGGAGGAGAAGGCTCGAAAGGGTCACTAGGAATCGCTGTGGGTTCCTTGTAGGCCACTAGGTCTGTCACATTAAAGGTCGAGCTAATCTCATATTCGGGAGGTAAGTCCACAACATAAGCATTAGAGCCAATCTTTCGCAGAATTGGGAAGGGTCCATCACTGCGGGCTTGCAACTTTTTAACGGCTCCCGAGGGGAGTCGTTCGGGTCGAACCCGTACCATAACCATGTCACCTTCTTGAAATTCATGGTGACACCTATGCGAATCCGCCAAACATTTGTAAGTTTCATTACTGAGGTTTATTTGCTTGCTAATTGACTCATGCAGACTTTTGACATGATATGCAAATTCCTCAGCTGACTTGGATGTCCTAGACTCGAGTGGGAGGGGAATGAGATCCGCGGGTTTCCTAGGTTTGTAGCCATGCACGACCTCAAATGGACTCATACCTATGGACCAATTGACAGAGCTATTGTATGTAAATTCAGCTCTAGGCAAAAGAAGGTCTCAAGTGCCGGGGTGATCCCCTACAAGACACCTCAACAGATTTCCTAAACTCCAATTGATGACCAGGGTTTGCCCATCAGTTTGGGGGTGATAGGCAGTGGAAAATTTCAGTTTGGTGCCAACTAGGTGCCAAAGTGTCTTCCAAAAATAGCTAGTGAACCGGACATCTCGGTCAAACACTATGGTTTAGGGGAGACCATGCAGACGCACGACTTTATCAAAGAACATGTGGGCTACTCTAGATGCATCAGATGTTTTGGAACATGCAATGAAGTGGGCCATCTTAGAGAACCTATCAACGACCACGAAGATGGAGTCGTGTTTGTGAGCAGTGCGTGGTAACCCAAGGATAAAATCCATGCTCACATCAACCCATGATCTATCAGGAATGGGGAGAGGAGTGTAGAGACCAGTGTTCTATTTGACATGTTTGGCCATCGTGCATGTCCTACACTGAGCGACAATCTTGACCACATCTTTCTTCAGGCCAGGCCAATAAAAGTGCTCCTCTACAGAATGGATGGTTTTGTTGCGGCCAAAGTGACCAGCAAGACCTCCAGCATGCATTTTCCAAATCAGGAAGTCCCGAACATAAGTCCTCGGGACACAGAGTTGCTGCCCTCGAAATAAAAAACCATCATGGAGTAGATAGTCAGAAAAGGCTGTCGAGAGTCCAGCAGACAGAGTGATGGGGACACCGGGTCCACTACCGGGCCCAATGCTCGAAGCCGACGCCGCACTGCCACTACACCGAACTTATGGCTCGGAGATCCTTCCTGAAGACTCGGCTTATGGCTACGGTAGTATATTGCGTATTGAGTATATGTATTTGTGTGTGTATGTATACATATATTCCTACATGTATTTTTCCTTTCGTCTTATTAGGCTAGTCATAGTCAAATAACATGTGTGTAATTTTTGTATTTTATTTGATTAAAACCCACAAGTCAAAGTGAGGTGGGTGGGTTTTGTTTTGTTAGGCTAGGATATAAACACAATTAGTGGAAGTTAGATGGTATCTATGTTATGGCTTTCTTTCCTATATAAGGAGGCTAAGGGATGTGTTACGAGACATGAATGAAAAGAATTGAATGAAAGCTTATTTGTGTGTGTAAGAGCTCTCCCTCTCTTGCATTTCCCTTCCCTCTTTCTCCTTGTGAGTTTGAGTGTCGCCCGGTGTGAGACCGTCCGACGTGAGGCCGAGCTACGCGAGGTAGCATCCTATCCAGTCCCGTTCGTGTCCCAGAGTTGCCGTAGATCCATTTCCACGTCGCCGCCGCATCAAATTGGTATCAGAGCCTAACACGGCGCCTCCCTCGACCCCGACGTCCCCATCGTCGGTCTTTCTATCTCTAGATTGTTAGAAGTGAAAAAAAAGAAGATTAGCAGAAAAAGATCTTACTTGAGAGGAGAAGAGTGAAGAACATTAGGTTCTTCTCTCGGCAGAAAAGAAGTTGAAAAAAAAAACAAATTGAATAGAAAGCTCGGTTGAGAAAAGTTGAGAGAGAATAGAGGTTAAAAAAATTAAAAAAAAAATTTTTTCTCTGTTCGCAACGGCACATGCCTCGTCGCCCGTTCCCATTTCAAAACAGGAGGTTTGCCGCAACGGCCAACCCCCCCAGCGCCTTGCCAGAGCCGCCACCCGCGGCCGCGTTCCGCCGCCACCTGCGGCTGGGCTCCGCGCCCGAGCCACTGCCCCCCCCTGCCTTGCGCCATCCGCGCCCGAGCCACGTGGGCGACTACCCGCGCCCGCGAGCACGCCCGGCCGCACCGCCTGCCGCGCCCGCCCTTCGCCCGCCCAAGCACGCGCCCGCCCGGCCCCTGCGCCCACCGCCCGTGCCCCGCGCCCTGGCCGCTGCCGTCCGCGCCCAACGCCAGCGCCCCGCTCGCGCCCTGGCCATTGCCGCCTACTGCCCACGCCCAGCGTGCCCGCCCAACGAGCCCGGCACGCCCGCCCAACGCGCCCAGCGCAACCCCAGGCAGGCCAGGACCCGCCCGCGCCAACGGGCGCTCCGCGCCCTCCCGACACTGCTGCCTGTACCAACCTCTGCGCGCCCCTGGTCGCCCAGGGCCCCACGTTGGCCGCTCCTTCCGCGTTTGGTGCCGGTCCGCCTCACCTAGGCGCGTATTTCACGCGTAACATACATATAATAATATATATATATAATATATATGTGAGAGCAGTCAAAATAAAAAAAAAGAGTTTGAAAAGAGTGGGAAAAAAGTCAAAAAAAGGAGGTTGATAATTTGTGGAGTGTATATATATATATATATATATATATATATATATATATATATATTCAACACTTCTTTTCTTTTCAATTTTAAAACTCTTTTTAACCCCTTTTTTGACTTTTTTAATACGCGCCTAGGTGAATTTTTAATACTTTTTTAACCCCTTTTTTCAATTGTTTGAATTTTATTCTTGTAACACCCAAGTCCACTACTACGTCTCGACCCGTGCCCTAGTCGCCCGGAAGTCGACAGACGGTCCGTAAATTACGGAATGTGCATACCCGAGTCTCCCTGCGCGAAGAAAATTTGAGATTGATTTGTTCCCCTACGCGAGAAATTTTGAGTGGTCTGTAATAATTAAATCCTCCCTGCGTGGAGTGAATTCTTTGTAACCGGTCAAGCTTCATCGACGCCGTGCGGGCACGCACATCCCCGCTCGCCTTCGTCTCCTGTCGGAGTTAGACTTTTCAGTCTAGTTAGGTACGTGCTTCCCTCACTTACTTATTTAGTATCTTTTCAATTACTGCTCGAAGTGAGAGAGAGCCCGAACCATGCAGCCTGTCTTCTGAGTGCATCGCTATGGACGGAAAGCGAGAACTTGTATGTGTAAGGTTTCACACAGCACCTACGGACAACGCAGCGGATGACAAAAATTTATTTTGCCCGATCCCAGTGCTATGGAATCCTAGATCTATGTTCTAATTGGTGTTTTAATCACCTCAACCCCCTAATTACGGGTTGAGTGTTTATACCTTGAGCGGAACGACGCTGTCCGCCATGCCCGATGCAGAATACCGAGCTGCACAGCTACACGGCCTCTAGAGCAGATCCACACGGACCCTTGCGCAGCGGCGGTACCCCCCGGCACGGACCTTCCCCGACCCTTTCACCTTCTACAGAGAGAGAGCAAGAGGAAGGAAGGGGAGAGGAGCTAATCCTCTCCCTTAAGCCTAAATGCTTGATTAGCCTAAGGGAAGAAAACGAATGAGCTCACGTAGGATGCCATATATATATAATTTTGGTCATTTCTGAAAGGGCTCCAAAAGACCAAAATTATATATATATCCTATCTACTATTATATATATGTATTAAGCTCCATTTACACTCCTTTCCAAAAGGAACTAAATGAAAATAATACATACATTTGTATAATAATAATCCGTCACCCAAGAATCCATTGTGTGTGATCCTCTAGGCCCATAGTCACTCTTTTTTAAGGCCCATTAACTTCTAATTCCCAATTATAAGTAAATTAAACGCATTATTCGCTTCTACTAGAGCCGAATAATAGTTTAATTCATTCTGAACCTTCAATCACATTGGGTCAAGTAAATCCGCGTGATCCTAGAGGATGCCGGGTTTAAACCAGCCTATCTGGTACCTGTATGTCCACAGTTACCGCATCGATATAATCCCTCGCTCCTTTCATGAGTCTGGTACGATCGAGGGTATGGTCTCTATCAAACCCCATGATCGTGCCATTTGACTATGACCTCCTTAAAGTGTATGACGTCCGTTCTAAACGAACTCATACGACCCTGGCCAGGGATTTAACGGAGCGTCAATGTCATGACCCATTAACTGTCTGATATATACCCGACAGTGAGCGATCCCCTCTTGACCATTGATGATCTTCACACGTATCTTGGAGTGGTTAATGACTCGGCAACTCATGACTTATGGTTAAAGTCACTTAGCCGAGTAATTAAACCATTCCAATCCTCGTGTAAGATCTGATCAATGTCTCAGGTCAAATGACCAATGATGCTACTGAGACAGTTGGATCTTCAGTTGACATTAGGTATAATCGACCATCTGAAGATCCAATAGCGAATCAGTTCAGTGTACATCCTCCAAGGACATACACCTACACATATGTGTTGGTGCCCCGCACCAATGACCATGAGGCTGGTCATTGACACATCATGTGTACTGGTTTAATAGGTAATCAAAGTCCCCGAGTTATTACCCTCCAACCAGTAACAGTTTAAGGTATGTGTACATGTAAAGTCAGTCTCATGTTCGAGATCCCATCTCGAGCTGACTTTACAACCACATATCCTAGGGACAACGTAAAGTGACACACAATCACATATTTACGCTCAAATATCACTTTATTAATAATGAACAAGATCGTACAACTATTGGGCCTACCCGACCCGAAATTAGCCTGTAGCACACCAACACTAACAATCTCCCACTTGAACTACAGTCAATTGCCCACAACTTTGAGGCACATCTTATCCCGATGACGCTCAAATACAGTCTGTGTCAAAGGCTTAGTCAGTGGATCTGTTATGTTGTCTTCTGACGGTACACACTCTACCGCCACATCTCCATGATCAACAATCTCCCGAATAAGGTGGAAGCGCCTGAGAATATGCTTCGACCTTTGGTGAGATCTCGGTTCCTTCGCCTGAGCGATGGCCCCATTATTATCATAAAATAATGGGATGTGAGCTGATATCTCGGGAACTACGCCAAGTTCCAAGATGAATTTCTTCATCCAGACGGCTTCCTTAGCAGCTTCAGCTGCAGCAATATATTCCGCCTCCGTCGTCGAATCTGCAGTCGTATCTTGCTTGGAGCTTCTCCAACTGACTGCCCCTCCATTCAACATGAATATAAACCCAGACATGGATTTACAGTCATCTGGATCTGACTGGAAACTAGAGTCTGTGTAAGCTCTAAGCTGTAGGTCCTCTCCTCCATAAAGCAGAAAAAGATCATTAGCCCTTCACAAGTACTTAAGGATGCCCTTTACTGCCTTTCAGTGCTCTTCGCCTGGATTTGCCTGATATCTACTGACAATGCTTAAAGCATTGGCAACATCAGGCCGTGTACATAACATTGCATACATGATTGATCCTATTGTCGAAGCATAGGGTACCTTATTCATGTGTGCCACTTCCTCAGAAGTTTTAGGACTCATCCCCTTGGATAGGTAAACTCCATGTCTCATGAGAATAAGACCTCTCTTGGAATTTTCCATCCTAAACCTTTTGAGGATAGTGTCTATGTACATGGATTGGGATAATCCTAGCATCCTTTTAGATCTATCTCGATAGATCCTTATGCCCAGCACATAGGATGCTTCTCCCAAATCCTTCATGGAGAAGGTCTTGGATAACCAAGACTTAGTTGATGTCAATGTTAGCGCAGCAAGAGTGATATAGAAGGGGGGGTTGAATAGATCACTCCCTATTTAAACAACTTCAGCGGAAAATCACTCCTTCGAAAATCACCCTACCGAATATAGCTAAACAAATTAGCCAATGCAGTGAGAAACTAAGACAGAGTAATAGAATGCGATTAGAATAGGCCGTCCACACACAAGTACATTGCCAAGCAGATAGAGAGCATCAACGATTGCAGCAAACCACAGAGGAGACAAGAGATTTTAATGTGGTTCGATTGTAGTCCACAATCTACATCCACCCCTCACTCCAACTAGAGTAAGGATTCCACTAGCCAATGCTAGAAACCTGTAGACTCAGTCTGCGAACAATGTGCTGCCACACAGCTTGAATAACTAAGGGAAACAAATCCCTCAACCAAACTCTGCTATCCACAGAGCTTGGAACCTGTTCCAGCTACCAGCTAACAGAACCGGAGATAGCTCTCCCTTCCTCCAACCAGGAGGGAACCTGCTAATGACAACCCATCACTAGCAGAACTAGAGATCTACGATCTCTCTTCCTCTGCAGCCCAGAGGGAAGCCGGAGTAACACTCCCTTCCTCCAAACACCGGAGGGTAACAACTCAAGATCAGATATGTGAAGAAATAAAAGGAAAAATAGAAATGCAAACAAGAACAACGATGAACACAAATCGTTTCAGAAAAATCAAATACAAATGTAGCTTCCGAAGAAGCAAATAGACTCTTCTCTCTCACTCAGACTTTTCTCTCACAGGACTGCTCTCTAATCTTTTCTCTCTATCTTCTTTCTGGAACGTGGAGGCTCTCTCTCTTTTCTTCTTCTACTCAGGAATTCTGCTCTTAGGCTTTTTCTCCAGTTCACTCCATCTCTTCGCAGAGGGCACCTTTTATATGGCTTTCGACCTGAGTTTCAGGCCTTCACACGAGGGAGTCTCGTTCCCTCCCTTTCCAGAGCCTTCTCGGATCACGTGCCAGGTATCATCCTTGGTTCACGTGCCCAATCATTGACCTATATCACCTGCAGACAGAGTATCGGGTTATCAACTTGGTGTCGACACTTTGTAAAATGAAATGCATTGTATAGACTTGTGAAAGCGCATGCATTGTACAGACTTAGTGAAAGGGAATGCATGTAATACAATTCTTTTAAATACCCAGAGACTAGTGCGTTCTCGCACGGGAGCATATGAAGTCTCAGAGGAGCATCTATGGCCTCTGGACAGCATCACCAGCGTCAGGGGAGCATGTGGAGCACATGCTTTCTCTGGGGAGCAATCGCTGCTCCAAGGGAGCATCCTCAAAGTTAGGGAAGCATTAGCAGTCACTGGAGATCATACTCGGTCCCAGGAGAGCATCCGGGGGGACAGGCGAGCATGCGCGTCTGATGTATAGACTCTACCAATGTATAGACTTGGTGGATAGTGATGCATAGCCAAACGAATGTACAGACTTCACTGTGAATGCATGAACAGTGAATGAGTGTATAGATTTGATCAAGAGAGACGCTGGCCAATCGGAGCATTAACAATCACTGGAGAGCATACTCGGTCCCAGGAGAGCATCCGGAGGGACATGCGAGCATGCGCGTCTGATGTACAGACTTGTGAAAGACTTGAATGCAGGACCAGTGTATAGACTTCCTATATGAAGAGCTATGCGATGTATAGACTAGCAAGTGAGACACTTAGTGAGACGGTGAGCAGTGTACAGACTTTGCCTTTGAGGAACGATGTATAGACTCTGAATCGTGAAGGCAGACTGTATAGACTTGGAGGCCGAAGACAGTGTGTAGACTTGAGAAGCTCGAGGCCACTGTATAGACATGGGGTTCAGCTGA
Source organism: Amorphophallus konjac (assembly GCA_022559845.1). Classification (NCBI taxonomy): domain Eukaryota; kingdom Viridiplantae; phylum Streptophyta; class Magnoliopsida; order Alismatales; family Araceae; genus Amorphophallus; species Amorphophallus konjac. The sequence goes on from CM040118.1 coordinate 52,669,809, forward strand.
GAATGTATGGACTTTGACGGAGTGAGACAATGTTCAGACTTTGAAGTTACACTGTAGATGTATAGACTTGAATGAGCATGGAGTGTATAGACTTGAAAGTCTGAAGGCGATGTACATACTTGGAGAGTTGAAGCCGATGTACAGACTTGCATATGCGAAGCCAATGTACAGACATTGAAGGCTATGAACAACAAGGCATGCTGTACAGACTTACTCAATCAAACCGATGTATAGACTTTGAATGAAATCAACGGAAGAATGTATAGACATGGCCCCTTCCCGGATTTAGACTTTCAGATAAACAGGCTACAGTCCTGTTGTATGGACTTGGATAGACATGCCAATGAATGGACAGACTAAGATTATTAATGTACTGAGGCGTCGACTCATCAGCAAGGAGGGGTCGACCCACCACTGTTCAGACTCTGCAGACAGAGTGTAGACAGAACCAGGTAGAGCATATTATCTGACAATCATATGTGCTGCACTCAATTACATGGTGAAACATGAATTAATCTAGAGATAGAAGATTGATTTATAGTGTGAGACATCATCAAAACTGTAGGGATGCAACAATCTTCCCCTTTTTGATGATGGCAACACTATGAATCAAGCAATATCATGGCATATCAAGCAATTAACTGCAGCTTTAACAGACAAAGCAAATTCAAAGCAAGTGCAAGCACAGACAAATTAAATACTACTGCAGAAGCACTTCTTTCTCAAAAATAACTCCCCCACAGCTCACTCTCAGCTCTACACAAGACAAGTTATTTCCTTGGCTCATCCTTGGCTCAAGAACAAATCTCCCCCTAAACTCATGATCTGATCTACTGATATTGCTAAGCTTCTCTCCCCCTTTGACATCAGCAAAAGAAATGCAGAATATATGAAAGTGCTGGCAACATGAGGACGAAGGGTAGTAACTGCTTAGTGCAGAAAGTCATGAGTAGGTCTTAAGAGAATAAGTGATGTTCTAAACTCAAGTGAAGATTCTGTAAACCCCAGTACACAATAGAGACATAGAATGATAGAAAGGTTTATCAGCATACAAAGTGTATGATTTAGAGCAGGAGTTAACAAGTATGGCCTGTTATAGCTGAGCATTCAACTATTCTACAAGACAGCAAGAGACAAATTCAGAGAGGTGTTCTCAAGGTATTGAGGACAAGCAATCCATTAGTTGCACAACAACAAGGAATTTTTGATTTTCAAGAAGATCAATGAGTAAGTTGGTGATTCACTCTTTTGACATTAGAGATACACCTTGATTAGAGGCCTAAATCCCCAGTTACTCAGAGTGAGTACCTCATTACTTCCTTCCTTTTTTTTTATTAAGGAACAGAGTTAGTGACTGTGGCTTTTGACTTGAGAAAACACCTTGATTAGAGGCCAGAGTTCCCAGTTACTCACCAACAAGCCACCATTGCTCTGTCATGTCTTCTCATTCATTTTTAAGCATTTGACACCTCATGACATAGGAGAAATATTCATTTCATTGATGAAACTCCCAGTTTCTCAATGCTCAAAACAAGACATGTTTGTTCAGTTAAGCCCTTGTGTTGAAGAGATAGAATGATTGAAAGTAATACCAGAAGGACTATTTCTTGAAGTGAGTCTTGAAGTCTAGATTTTAAGCTGATCGGGTCAGATATCAAGACACACAAGTTTTGGCCTGAACCAGAATTATTAACAATGTAGGAAGATATACCTTTTACAATTAATCAGATCTCTGACAGAATACTAAAGGAAAGATTCTGACTGGATTTTAGAATCACTGACTTATAGACTTAAGAATTAAGTGACATTCTACTGTCTGAGAGAACCACACTAGATCTGTCATGAAACTCAGCAAAGACACATATCTGGTCAAACCTTTTGAATCTGTCAAAGCACTCTTCTTCTCACAGCTTAATCAGCTCCCCCTCACACAAAGCAGTCCTGAAAGCTAACCAACAGATAGATAGAACTCCCCCTCACAAAAAGAACAGACTTCACAGTTTGTATAAGCCTAATTCTCTTCTCAGTGTTGCGAATTTTTCATTATCCAAAGGTTTAGTGAAGATGTCAGCAATCTGATTATCTGTGCCTACATGAATCAGTTCAAAATTGCTTTTAGAAACCTCATCTCTGATGAAATGATGCCTTATCTCTATGTGTTTGGTGCGTGAATGCAAAACAGGATTTTTGGCAAGATTAATGGCACTTGTGTTATCACAATAGATAGGTGTGCACCCCAGGTCTACTTGGTAGTCCTGAAGCTGGTGTTTAATCCATATGACTTGTGTTCCACAACTCCCTGCAGCTACATATTCAGCTTCTGCAGTGGAGAGGGCTACAGAATGTTATTTCTTGGAGCCCCAAGACACTAAACACCCACCCAAAAATTCACAATGACCACTAGTGCTTTTCCTGTCTAGTTTACAGCCTGCATAATCAGCATCTGTGTACGCAACTAAGTTAAATGTGTGTGATGTAGGAAACCATAAACCAAGAGAATGAGTAGTTGACAAATATCTGAAAATTCTTTTCACTGCAGCTAAATGTAATTCAGTAGGTCTAGACTGATACCTTGCACACATTCCTACACTGAATTGTATATCAGGTCTAGAAGCTGTCAAGTAAAGAAGAGATCCAATCATACCTCGATAAAGTTTGGCATTTACTTCTTTACCTGTCTCATCTGCATCTAGTGAGGTATTGGTACCCATGGGTGTTGTAATGTGCTTTAGGTTTTCCATACCAAACCTGTTGAACAGTTCCAATGTGTATTTGGTCTGATTGATGAGCACCCATCCTCTAGCTGCTGTACCTGCAGGCCAAGGAAGTATTTTAGGTCACCAACCAAACTCATTTCAAATTCAGCAGACATCATTTTAGAAAATTCATCACATAGTTCATGCTTAGTTGATCCAAATACTATGTCATCTACATATACCTGAACTATGATGAGATCTCTATTTGTACCCTTGGTAAATAGAGTTTGATCAACCTTACCTCTTTTGTAGCCCTTGCTGATCAGAAATTCAGTCAATCTTTTATACCATGCTCTTGGAGCCTGCTTTAGACCATACAAGGCTTTGTTTAACCTGAAAACTTGGTTAGGTTGAGAGAGAATTGAAATCCGGGGGTTGTTCAACAAAAACCTCTTCTTTAATGACTCCATTTAAAAAGGCACTTTTCACATCCATTTGTTGGAGTTTTATATTCTTTGAACATGCAAAGGCAAGCAACAATCTTATGGCTTCCATCCTAGCAACAGGTGCATAGGATTCATCGAAGTCTACACCAAATTCTTGACAGTAGCCCTTGGCTACTAATCTGGCCTTATTCCTTGAGATGACTCCATCTTCATTCATTTTATTTTTGAACACCCACTTAGTTCCTATGATATTAACATTATCTGGTCTTGGAACAAGTTCCCAGACATTGTTTCTTTCGAACTGGCCTAATTCCTCACTCATGGCATTAACCCAAGCTTGATCAGCCAAGGCCTCTTCTATAGATTTGGGTTCAATTTGTGAGACTAAAGTAATTAAGTCTCCATTATTCACATTCCTAAAATGAGACCTAGTCCGAAGAGGATCTTCAGGATTGCCTATGACATTATCTATCGGATGGTCTTTAAGAAATCTAACATTGGTTGAAGACTCACCTGTTTCTCTTGGCCCTTCCTGATTGAGGGGATTTGTTGTTCCACTCGCCTGAGTCTTCTCTTCTTCTTGGTCTTCTAGGAATTCCCCGTCATGATTGGAGTCCCTGTCAAAATTTTCAATGTTAGACACATCTTTCTTTTCACTGAAAATAATGTGTGGAGACTCTTCAACCTTTTTGTCTGTCATGTTGAAGACTCTATATGCCCTAGACACTTCTGAATATCCCAAAAATATTCCAGGGGAGCTTTTAGCTTCAAACTTGTCTAAATCTTTCTTGTCATTATTGTGAATAAAATATTTTGCTCCAAAAATTCTGAAATGAAACAAGTTTGGTTTCTTACCTTTTAGAAGCTCATAGGGTGTTTTCTTGTGAATGGGTCTTACCATGGCCCTGTTGATTATGTAAGTTGCTGTATTGGCCGCTTCTGCCCAAAACCTTCTAGGTAACTTACTTTCAATCAGCATGGTTCGGGCCATCTCCACCACAGTTCTGTTTCTTCTCTCCGCAATCCCATTCTGTTCAGGTGTCCTGGGAGAAGAAAACCTGTGAGTTAGTCCCTCTCTTTCACAAAGATCAGAAAACATGGAGTTTTCAAACTCACCTCCATGATCAGATTGAATAGTACAGATCTTGTGTTTTCCTTCTTGTTTGACCTTATTGAAAAACAGATTAAACTTTTGAAATGCATCACTCTTATTTGCTAAGAAGAATATCCATGAATATCTAGAGAAGTCATCTATGATGACATATCCAAACCTGTTTCCATTAAGACTCTGAGTTCTAGTGGGACCGAAAAGGTCCATATGGAGAAGTTCCATTGGTCTAGAGGACAATGGCTCAGATCTTAATTTGAAAGAGTTTCTGGTCTGTTTGCCTAGAGCACAGGCATCACATGCTTTTGATATCGAATTGAATTTAATTCTAGGCATGCCTCTAACTAAATCATGCTTGACCAATTTATTTAAAGTAGTAAAGCTAGCATGACCTAGACGTCTATGCCATTCAAAAACATCAATTTCAGAATTGGCAGATAAACAAATATTAAATTGAGATTCCTCATCTAAGTCTACTATGTAGACATTATTAATCCTGTTGGCTACAAATTTAACCACATCAGAATTTATTTCAAAGATTTTACATGAATTATCATCAAATACAACCCTATGACTCTTGTCACATAACTGACTAATGCTAATCAGGTTGTGTTGCAGACCTTTCACAAGTAGAACCTTTTCAATGGAGTTTGTGGAAGTCTTACCTACTGTGCTAACTCCAATTATCTTACCTTTGTTCTTTCCTCCAAACTTGACCAGACCCCCTACCTTCTTCTCTATCTTGATGAACTTGGATCGGTCTCCTGTCATGTGCCTGGAGCAGCCACTATCGAGGTACCACTTGTTGTCTTCAGCTGCCAGGCCGACCTACACAACAAAGTCAAGCAAAGTGATTTGGAACCCAAGATGAGTTGGGTCCAAAGACATTATTCAATTCACTGATCAAATGTTTAGGAATCCAGATTTGCTTCAACATTATTTTCTCTGGCACCTTTACTTCTGTTTTATTGAAATTATAGCCGGCTGGTCTGGAAAAGTAAGTTTTATTCCATACATTAGGCTTGCCATTTCTAGATTATCTCCTGTAAGTTTGTTGATCAGCAGATTTTTGAAGATGATGATCATTTCTCCAGTAGGTCCTCTTTGGACCCATTTGATTGTAGTTCTTCCATCTTTTCTTCTGATCCCCTTGCTTGGTCCATTTATCATTTATGTTCTGATTGTAGGCTTAGTGAAATTTTTCATAAAATTCATTCCCATTTTAAAATGTTGACCAGCATTGTTTTTAGAATTCTCCTTCTGACCTTGAGCTCCCTTACTGCTGTTTGAGCTGGATGGAGTGTCCAGCTTTTCTTTTCCCTTCTCTGGGCAGAAGGTAATGGTTTTGAATTGTAAGGGTCTTTTGTTAGATGGGTCATAGCCTAGACCCTCCTTATTGAAATTAACCCTAGCCCCCAGTATTGCATCCAGACTGGATTTTCCTTGGACAAACTTTTCTAAGACTTTCTGTTTGTCTTCCAGCTCCTTTTGAAGGGACTCAGAATTTTTTAGAAGTTCACCATTGACTTTCTTAACAGCTTCGTATTTTTCTGAGTTCACTCTACTTTCATTTAAGCTTTCTTCAATCCGTATTTTGAGTTCATTCAGCTGATTTTGACTGTCCTGGTTTTCTCCCTTGAGCTTATCATTTTCTTTTCTTAGTGAGGTCATTTCTTCTAGTTGCTCTTTTAGTTTCTGATTTTCCTCACAGACCTGGGTTTGTTCTTCAACATTAGTATTAAATTTTCTTTTCAGAACCCTATGCTCTTTGCTAAGAGAATTGAACTTATCTAATAACTCAGCATAAGCATCTTCCCAGTCATCAATCATAAAATTTTCAAAAACATTGGTTACCTCCTCTTCACTGTTTGCCATAAGGCAAATTCCTTCTTCATGCTCCTCTGAGGAAGTATCTTCAGAATCTTCTTCCTCCTCGCTCCATGTGCATACCATCGCCTGCGGCTTCTTCTTCTTCTGCACTTTTGTGTTCTTCTTCTGGAAGTAGGGACCCTTCTTCTGAAGATCTGGGCATTCGCCTTTCATGTGTCCCTGTTTGTTACAATGATAACAGGTCAGTCTCTTAGGATTTCTATCCCTATAATTGGTAGATTCAACATTCTTGTTAAAGGAGTATGGCTTTTTTCTCCTAAAGGTCTTCCCCTTTCTCCTTAAAAATTTACTGAACTGACGTGTGAGCATTGCCTGCTCCTTCTGGTCGAGATCTGAGAAGCCATCAGACTCACCGCTACTTCTGCTACTGCTGCTGTTGCTACTGCTACTGCTACTCTTGTTGCGAGATGCCTTGAGTGCTACATTCTTAGCCTTCCTATCACTTCCTTCACCACCTCCTTTGAAATTCATCTCATAGGTCATGAGGGATCCTATGAGTTCATTTACTGTCAAGGTCGTCAGATCTTTTGACTCTTCAATCACGATGGCCTTAGTGTGCCATGCTGGGGATAAGGATCTAAGAATTTTCCTGACTATGTCTGCCTCAGCTAGATCCTTCCCTAGCCCCTTAAGTGTGTTCGTGATGAGGGACAACCTGGCATACATCTCAGTAATATTCTCCTCTGCATTCATCCTAAACAGTTCATACTTAGAGGTGTAGAGGTTTACCTTCGAGGCTTTCACTTGAGCTGTACCTTCGTAGATTAATTGCAGCTCATCCCACATTCGCTTGGCAGTCCTGTAGGCAGATATACGGGCATATTCCTCTGGGTGAACATCACACTGGATGATGTTCAACGCCGTCCAGTTGAGTGAAGATAGCTTGACATGGTCATCTGTCCACGCATCCTCGTTTGGTGGCAGATCATATGGGCCAACCGTGATTACCCTCCACAGCTTGTGGCTCTGTGCTCTGACAAACACTTCCATCCTATTCTTCCAAAACAGATAATTATTACCATCAAAAAATGGAGGGCGACTAATGGATTGACCTTCAGCCATGAAGCTTCTAGGACCATTAGCATTTCCCTGACCGTTCGCCCACATGATGCGAACCTACTCTGATACCAAATGTTAGCGCAGCAAGAGTGATATAGAAGGGGGGGTTAAATAGATCACTCCCTATTTAAACAACTTCAGCGGAAAATCACTCCTTCGAAAATCACCCTACCGAATATAGCTAAACAAATTAGCCAATGCAGTGAGAAACTAAGACAGAGTAATAGAATGCGATTAGAATAGGCCGTCCACACACAAGCACATTGCCAAGCAGATAGAGAGCATCAACGATTGCAGCAAACCACAGAGGAGACAAGAGATTTTAAGGTGGTTCGATTGTAGTCCACAATCTACATCCACCCCTCACTCCAACTAGAGTAAGGATTCCACTAGCCAATGCTAGAAATCTGCAGACTCAGTCTGCGAACAATGTGCTGCCACACAGCTTGAATAACCAAGGGAAACAAATCTCTCAACCAAACTCTGCTACCCACAGAGCTTGGAACCTGTTCCAGCTACCAGCTAGAACAGAACCGGAGATAGCTCTCCCTTCCTCCAACCAGGAGGGAACCTGCTAATGACAACCCGTCACTAGCAGAACTAGAGATCTACGATCTCTCTTCCTCTGCAGCCCAGAGGGAAGCCGGAGTAACACTCCCTTCCTCCAAACACCGGAGGGTAACAACTCAAGATCAGATATGTGAAGAAATAAAAGGAAAAATAGAAATGCAAACAAGAACAACGATGAACACAAATCGTTTCAGAAAAATCAAATACAAATGTAGCTTCCGAAGAAGCAAATAGACTCTTCTCTCTCACTCAGACTTTTCTCTCACAGGACTGCTCTCTAATCTTTTCTCTCTATCTTCTTTCTGGAACGTGGAGGCTCTCTCTCTTTTCTTCTTCTACTCAGGAATTCTGCTCTTAGGCTTTTTCTCCAGTTCACTCCATCTCTTCGCAGAGGGCACCTTTTATATGGCTTTCGACCTGAGTTTCAGGCCTTCACACGAGGGAGTCTCGTTCCCTCCCTTTCCAGAGCCTTCTCGGATCACGTGCCAGGTATCATCCTTGGTTCCCGTGCCCAATCATTGACCTGTATCACCTGCAGACAGAGTATCGGGTTATCAACTTGGTGTCGACACTTTGTAAAATGAAATGTATTGTATAGACTTGTGAAAGCGCATGCATTGTACAGACTTAGTGAAAGGGAATGCATGTAATACAATTCTTTTAAATACCCAGAGACTAGTGCGTTCTCGCACGGGAGCATATGAAGTCTCAGGGGAGCATCTATGGCCTCTGGACAGCATCACCAGCGTCAGGGGAGCATGTGGAGCACATGCTGTCTCTGGGGAGCAATCGCTGCTCCAGGGGAGCATCCTCAAAGTTAGGGAAGCATTAGCAGTCACTGGAGATCATACTCGGTCCCAGGAGAGCATCCGGGGGGACAGGCGAGCATGCGCGTCTGATGTATAGACTCTACCAATGTATAGACTTGGTGGATAGTGATGCATAGCCAAACGAATGTACAGACTTCACTGTGAATGCATGAATAGTGAATGAGTGTATAGACTTGATCAAGAGAGACGCTGGTCAATCGGAGCATTAACAGTCACTGGAGAGCATACTCGGTCCCAGGAGAGCATCCAGAGGGACAGGCGAGCATGCGCGTCTGATGTGCAGACTTGTGAAAGACTTGAATGCAGGACCAGTGTATAGACTTCCTATATGAAGAGCTATGCGATGTATAGACTAGCAAGTGAGACACTTAGTGAAACGGTGAGCAGTGTACATACTTTACCTTTGAGGAACGATGTATAGACTCTGAATCGTGAAGGCAGACTGTATAGACTTGGAGGCCGAAGACAGTGTGTAGACTTGAGAAGCTCGAGGCCACTGTATAGACATGGGGTTTAGCTGAGAATGTATGGACTTTGACGGAGTGAGACAATGTTCATACTTTGAAGTTACACTGTAGATGTATAGACTTGAATGAGCATGGAGTGTATAGACTTGAAAGTCTGAAGGCGATGTACAGACTTGGAGAGTTGAAGCCGATGTACAGACTTGCAGATGCGAAGCCAATGTACAGACATTGAAGGCTATGAACAACAAGGCATGCTGTACAGACTTACTCAATCAAACCGATGTATAGACTTTGAATGAAATCAACGGAAGAATGTATAGACATGCCCCCTTCCCGGATTTAGACTTTCAGATAAACAGGCTACAGTCCTGTTGCATGGACTTGGATAGACAGGCCAATGAATGGACAGACTAAGATGATTAAAGTACTGAGGCGTCGACTCATCAGCAAGGAGGGGTTGACCCACCACTGTTCAGACTCTGCAGACAGAGTGTAGACAGAACCAGGTAGAGCATATTATCTGACAATCATATGTGCTACACTCAATTACATGGTGAAACATGAATTAATCTAGAGATAGAAGATTGATTTATAGTGTGAGACATCATCAAAACCGTAGGGATACAACAGTCAACATCCCTACATCATTCCCAATGAGTAGGATGTCATCAACATAAAGGACCAAGAAGGTCACAGAGCTCCCACTGACCTTCTTGTAAACACATGGTTCATCTTCATTCCGAATGAAGTTGAAAGATTTGACAGTCTCGTCAAATCTTAAGTTCCAGCTTCTAGATGCCTGCTTTAATCCATAAATGGATCTTTGAAGTTTGCATACCTTATTAGGATGTAGCTTGGAGGTGAATCCTTCAGGTTGTACCATGTACACCTCTTCCGACAGATTTCCTTTAAGAAAAGCTGTCTTCACATCCATTTGCCAGATCTCATAATCCATGTATGCAGCAATGGCAAGGATGATTATGATTGACTTAACCATGACTATCGGCGAAAAAGTCTCGTCATAGTCAATGCCTTGCCTTTGACGATATCCTTTCGCCACTAGTCTAGCCTTGTATGTGTCAACCAGTCCATCTGCACCGATTTTTCTTTTAAAAATCCATTTGCAGCCGATAGGGACCTTCCCTTCGGGTACATCAACTAAGTTCCAATCTTTGTTGGTGTACATGGACTGGATCTCTGAATCCATTGCCTCTTGCCATTTCTCGGAGTTTACACTATCGATCGCCTCCTGGTATGACTGAGGATCATCATCCTCATCGATACATACCTTAGAGGACCCCTCTGAGACATGTCCAACATATCTCTCAGGTTCTCTCGGTAGTCTACCAGATCTCCGTAGTGTCAGTATTTCACTCTGAATAGGATCAACCGATACAGTCTCATCTAATGAGTTTGTGTCTATGGGTTGTGGTTCTTGGACCTCGTCCAATTCTATCTGGCTCCCATTATTTTTCTGGAGTAGATATTCTCTTTCCAGAAATATAGCTCTCTTAGCCACTAAGACCCTTTGCTCAGAAGGGTGATAGAAATAATATCCAAACGTCTCCTTTGGATATTCCACAAACCTACACTTATCGGTTCTCGACTCAAGCTTATCACTGTCGTTCTTCTTTACATGAGCAGGACACCCCCAAATTTTAATGTGATTAAAATTTGATTTCCTGCCCTTCCATATCTCATATGGTATAGAAGGAACTGATTTACTTGAGATCCTATTCAATAAATAAGCTGCAGTCTCTAATACATAGCCCCAGAGAGACAAGGGTAGTCCTAACATAGACATCATGGATCGGACCATGTCTAACAAGGTCATGTTTCTCCTTTCAGATACACCATTGTGCTGTGGTGTATACGGTGGAGTCCACTGAGAAATAATTCCATGGTCTTTAAGATAAGAAGTGAATTCATGGCTAAGGTATTCACCTCCTCGATCCGATCGAAGAGCCTTAATACTCTTGCCAGTCTGTTTCTCTACTTCATTCTTGTATTCCTTAAACTTCTCAAAGGCTTGTGATTTATGTCTCATTAAATACACATAGTCATATCTTGAGAAGTCATTAATAAAAGAAATGAAATAGAGATGACCCCCTTTCACCTCCATGGACATGGGTCCACACACATCCGAGTGTATGAGCTCGAGAAAGTCAACAGCCCTCTCACCATTTCCACTAAATGGAGCCTTGGTCATTTTCCCCATGAGACACGACTCACAGGTATCAAATGGCTTGTATTCAAACGAATTTAAATACCCATTTGAGTGTAAGTGAGAGACTCTTTTCTCACCTATATGACCAAGTCTGCAATGCCATAGATATGCAGAATTCACTTCATCAATATTGGAAACTTGCATAACATTAGAACATGTATCCAATACATAAAGACCATTGACTAATGAACCATAGGCTATATTCAAACCATTATTCATTATAGAGCACCCAGTGCTATTAAAAGCCAATGTATATCCAACGTTATACAAACCAGAGATTGAAATAATATTCTTAATAATATTAGGAACATAATAACAGTCATTCAGCTCCAGAATGACTCCTGAAGGTAAACTGAGGCGTGCAGTCCCAACAGCTTTAGCAGAAATTAAAGCTCCATTGCCCATCCTCAGTTCAATCTCCTTTTTGCCCAGCCGCCTTCTATTTGCCAGCACCTGCACAGAGTTGCAGATATGAGATGCACATCAAGTATCCAATACCCATGATGTGGATTCTATATATGACAAATTAAGGTCTATGACAAAAATATCTTCATTTAGAATTACCTTGCAATTCCTTTTTCAATGCCCTGTTTCCCCGCATCGAAAACACTTGTCTTCTTTTTCATTCTTCTTGCCCTTCCCTTTGTCAACCTTGGCGAGTTGCTTACCCATGGCCTTTTTCTTTCCCTTCCCTTTGTTACTTGTGGTGGATATTTGGGTGGCCTTCCTTTTCTTGTTGGCCCGGCTAACAATCATTACAGACGAAGATAGTTTATCTTTCTGCATGGTTTCTTCAGCACTCTTTAACATGTTGAACAGCTTTGGGAGAGTTACTTTAATCATGTTCATGTTAAAGTTCATGATGAAGGAAAAACAGTAATCGGGCAATGACTGGAGTATAAGATCAATGTATAGTTCAAGATCCAACTTGAACCCCAATGCATTGAGTCTTTCAATCCACTCCATCATTTTCAGTACATGGGCCTGTACTGATGAACCCTCAGACATCCGTGTCCTGAAAAGCCTTTTTGAGATATCATATCTCTCAATCCTACCATGCTCCCCGAAGAGCTGACGTAGATTGAGAAGTATGCTTCTACAATCAGTCTTTTCAAATTACCTCTGCAGCTCGGGAGCCATAGAGGCCAACATGTAACATTGGGCAAGGGAGGAGTCCTCAGACCATTTGGAAGCCAGTAAGTCACCCTCGTCGGCATCAGGAGTTGGCACAGAATGAACAGTGTCCAACACGTACGCAATCTTTTCGACGGTAAGAACTATGCATAGATTACGCAGCCAATCCGACTAGTTCGGTCCAGTTAATCTATTTACATCCAAGATGCCGCGGAGGGGGTTGGACGACGACATTGTAATCTGGATAAGAAATAAAAGACAACTTAGCATGTGTTCATATTCTAACTTAGATGTGATTTTCTATCTTAGTTAGTCACACTATTTTTCGATCGAACTATATAACCCTCAGTATATAGAACGGGAGATCAGCGAGATCAACATACTGGGTCGGAATCCCAACGAGACTGATGTACGACCTTGTGGAAAGCACAACAAGCCATACACTATCTCAAGGGCAGCCAACAGGCACTTGTATCTAATGCAATATCCGATATTCGGCCCCCGAGAAATCATCCCCTTGTGGAAAGTACAACAAAGGATATTCTCGGTTAGATCTAACCATCATTATAACATAGCAATGAGTTCATGACCCGACCATTGTGGAAAGCACAAAAAGGCCGAGTTCAATTCCTCACCCCATTGAGGCCGAGCCTTGGAGTTTAATCCCGCCCCCAAACTCATGGACCTTGTGGAAAGCACAACAAATCCATGAAATGAAGATGTTCATTCACTCCATAATGATGGAGGGCCACGACGACTTCTAGAGCCACGCTTACCAGATCTAAAATTTAATCACGAGGGAATTTAATTTTATCTTGATCTCACCCTAGGTGGTAATATAAATATATCCAATATATTTACCGTACCTAGTAGTTTGCACAAAATAAATGCATCCAATGTAAAATTAAAATACAAGTGATCATGGACTTAAACCCTAATGTAACTAAGGCATCTGGCCCGCTTCTGAAGCAGCTGGATCGTCCTCGTCGTGTGTGCTCCACGCTTTCAAACTCCGACGCCGCAGTAATTATAACTTTTACATAGCACGCAGGCCGGAAAAATATAAATTACATATCAATAAAATTCGAGAAGCCCTTAGGGCGAGTACAACAATGGAGGAAGATAGAAGTACATTGGAATTTTAACAGAGAGAGAAAGGAGGTTCGCAGACCCCAATTAATTACATTAATCCAAGTCCATGATCACTTGCCAACCCATTCAAATAAAATCAATCAAGGGTTATTTTCTGAAAATAATACTTACTTTTGAATTTAAAAATAGGATGTGCAAACAAAAACATGCTAGCTTTGTTTAATTTTAAAAATCGAAGCAGGATTAACTAAAATTAAACAGACAAGCAAGTCAATACAAGGTAAATAAAGTAAATCATGTAAAGAACCATCATTTTCTACAGAGGTATTTAATTGAGATAATTATTTAAATTTAAATTTAAATTTAATTATCCAATAATCAAATTTAAATTCAAAATTTAAACATGTCCATAATTTAAATTTAAATTCAAACTAATTATCTAATAATTTTGTTTGAAAGTAAATTTAAAATGATACAATTATCCTCAATTAGTAATATTCTAAAATTCAAATTTTGAATTTAACAATTATCTAATAATTAAAATTCAAATATTTGAATTTTCTACATTTAATTTTAATAAAATTTAAAATTTTAATTTTCTAATTATCTAATAATTAAAAATTCAAAAACTTAAATTTTACTGAAGTAACTTCAATTATTACCATTTTATCTCAAGATAAATAGTAATTATCTCACCTCGGTAAATTCAACACGATTAAATAAAATTTAAAATTTGACATTTACCATCGAGATAACACAATTAACCTACGAGATAAAATTTTATTTAATTTACTGTGCATTTATATATATCTTATATATATATATATTAATATCAAAGCACAATAAATTAAAAATAAAAAAGTACATTTTTTTATTTAAATTTCAAAAAAAATTCGGCGCCCGCAAAGCGCGGGCGCCCCGCGTGGCGAGCGCCCGCCACGCGGGAGCCCCGCGTGGGAGGCGCCCGCCCACCCACGCGGGCGCACCCGCAGGTGCACCAGCCGGCGCAGTGCGCCCAAACCGGGCATGCAAATTTTTTTTTTTAAAAAAAATTTACTCCAGTGATGCCCAGCATCCTGGAAGAACGGAGATGCCTAGCATCCCCTTCTAGTAATAACAATTGAAGCATTTAATTCCCCTAAAGCATGGTTCTATACGACGATAAAACACTGATTAGAGCGACAACCTGGCTCTGATACCACTGTAAGGTTTCGCACAGCACCTACGGGTAACACGCAGCGGATAACAAAAATTTATTTTGCCCGATCTCAGTGCTATGGAATCCTAGATCTATGTTCTAATCGGTGTTTTAATCACCCCAACCCCCTAATTACGGGTTGAGTGTTTATACCTTGCGCGGAACGACGCTGTCCGCTATGCCAGATGTAGAATACCAAGCCGCACAGCTGCACGGCCTCTAGAGCAGATCCACACGGACCCTTGCGCAGCGACGGTACCCCCCGGTACGGACCTTCCCCGACCGTTTCACCTTCTAGAGAGAGAGAGCAAGAGGAAGGAAGGGGGTAAAAGCTAATCCTCTCCCTTAAGCTTAAATGCTTGATTAGCCTAAGGGAAGAAAACGAACGAGCTCACGTAGGATGCCATATATATAGAATTTTTGTCATTTCTGAAAGGGCTCCAAAAGATCGAAATTATATATATATCCTATCTACTATTATACATATGTATTAAGCTCCATTTACACTCCTTTCCAAAAGGAATTAAATGGAAATAATACATACCTTTGTATAATAATAATCCGTCACCCAAGAATCCATTGTGTGTGATCATCTAGGCCCATAGTCACTATAGTTTAAGGCCCATTAACTTCTAATTCCCAATTAGAAGTAAATTAAACGTATTATTCGCTTCTACTAGAGCCGAATAATAGTTTAATTCATTCTGAATCTTCGATCATATTGGGTCAAGCAAATCCGCGTGATCCTAGAGGACGTCGGGTTTAAACCAGCCTATCTGGTACCTGTAAGTCCACAGTTACCGCATCGATATAATCCCTCGCTCCTTTCATGAGTCTGGTACGATCGAGGGTATGGTCTCTGTCAAACCCCATGATCGTGCCATTTGACTATGACCTCCTTAAAGTGTATGACGTCCGTTCTAAACGAACTCATACGACCCTGGCCAGGGATTTAACGGAGCGTCAATGTCATGACCCATTAACTGTCTGATATATACCCGACAGTGAGCGATCCCCTCTTGACCATTGATGATCTTCACACGTATCCTGGAGTGGTTAATGACTCGGCAACTCATGACTTATGGTTAAAGTCACGTAGCCAAGTAATTAAATCATTCTAGTCCTCGTGTAAGATCCGATCAATGTCTCAGGTCAAAGGACCAACGATGCTACTGAGACAGTTGGATCTTCAGTTGACATTAGGTATAATCAACCATCTGAAGATCCAATAGCGGATCAGTTCAGTGTACATCCTCCAATGACATACACCTACACATATGTGTTGGTGCCCCGCACCAATGACTATGAGACTGGTCACTAACACATCATGTGTACTGGTTTAATAGGTAATCAAAGTCCCCGAGTGATTACCCTCCAACCAGGAACAGTTTAAGATGTGTACATGTAAAGTCAGTCTCATGTTCGAGATCCCATCTCGAAATGACTTTACAACCACATATCCTAGGGACAACGTAAAGTGACACACAATCGCATATTTACGTTCAAATACCACTTTATTAATAATGAACAAGATCGTACAACTATTGGACCTACCCGACCCGAAATTAGCCTGTAGCACACCAACACTAACATTATGTACCCATCCTTAGGCCCTAGACTGTCGCGTTAGGGCACCCTAATTGTCAGGAGATAGTTCCACAACTACTTCGCCTACGGGCGAGCAACTCTCCCTGACCAGTCCCTTCAAACTTGGCCATTTACCTATTTAGCCAACAAATTCGGGTCTATAGCTTGCTAATTATCGGTCCCAGGACTGCATCATTTAGGTCCGAGGTCGTGCATGCCACGTTGGTCTAGGAATTCATCCGGCCGTCTAGAGCGCCCCTCAACGCTACCCATGGATCAAGAGAGCGTGACTGCTATGCTAGTCCAGCTCGAGCATAATCTCGTGGCCCACTTTGAAGAATCCATAGGCCAACTACGGATAGAACTCGATAAGAGGATCCGAACCTTAGAGGATCGACTAAAGGGAGAGGAAGGAAGAGTGAATGGCCACGGTAACCCCGTTGCCAATCCTAGGGAGGAAAGAGAGCAAGCCCGTCAAAATCAGGCTCCCCAAGGTAAAGAGCAAAAGGCCCGTGTGCCTGGAGAGAGAGACCACGACGATGAAGATATCATCCTACGGAACGTCAAGATTGACGCTCCAAGTTTTGATGGGTCCCTCAACCCCGCTACATACCTTGATTGGGAGACCGGGATGGACCAATATTTTGATTGGCATCGCCGCATGACCCCTGCTACAAGGGTGAGGTTTGCCAAAATGAAACTCCTGGGTCAAGCCAAGACCTACTGGTGCAACATCGAGAATCTCCTAGCAAGGAGACGAGAGGAGCCCATAAACACATGGGAAAAAATGAAGGAGAAATTGAGGGAGAAGTATCTACCACCCTCCTACCACCAGTGTCTATTAGACCAGTGGCAGAAACTCACCCAAGATAGAAAGTCCGTGGACGAGTACATCGCCAAATTTGATGACTTCTTCCTTCAGAGTCGAGTCATGGAGGATGCCTCTGTCACCCTCTCACGGTTTAGGGCTGGCCTACATGAGAGTATTCAGCGGGAATTATTCTTGCGGGAGGTTAACACCCTCGAGCACGCCTACCAGGTTGCACGAGATGTTGAGAGGTTTCAAAGGGTGGTCCCACATCGGGTTCCCATCTACCGCCAACCTGAACCCCGAAACCCCATAGTCCGCTATACTGAGAAAGCTAGTCCCTCCACTTCCTATGTCCCTACTGCTACCCCACTTAGGGTCGTTGCCCCTACTGCTCCTTTCCCAAGTAACCCTTTACCTGCACCCGCTGCTGTGCCTAGACTGGAGTATACTCCACCAGCTGAGAGAAGAGATGACAAGGGAAAGGGAGTGGTCCCTAGCACCTCCCAACCAGCCCCTATCTCGGGAGTCCGTTGCTTTAGGTGTCATAACCTAGGCCATATTGCCACCAATTGCCCCACCCGAGCCTTGGTCATCATCGACCCCCAGCTTGTGGAGCTTCCACCTCAGGAAGAAGAACCCCTTGAGAGATATGAGCCGGACCCTGATCTCATTGCCCAGTTTGAGGAGTTAGATGCAGGGTTTGATAGCACGCATATCGAGTACATACAAATGGGAGATATTACCGAGAGTTCGAACCAGGGAAGACTGGGTGTAGTTCGCTGCATCCTAACCCACCCACAGGAAGACGACTGGCATCGAACCTCCATCTTCCAAACCTACATCATGGTCAAATCTCAACCCTGCAAGGTGATCTTTGACAATGGGAGCTGTATCAATACAGTCTCTTCAGACTTTGTATCCCGTCTAGGTCTACCTACCCATCATCACCCGAGGCCATACAACGTGGCTTGGGTGACGACACGTCTATCTCAGTCATCACTACATGTCTCATTCCCATCCATTTCCAGTCCTATTAAGGATAAATCCTATGTGATGTAGTGCCTATGAAGGTCGGGAGCATCATCCTAGGACGGCCATGGATCTACGATGTAGACCTTACTACATTCGGTCGGTCCAATCAGTGTTCCTTCTCCCACAATGGAAAGAGGATTTAGTTGTGCCCGACACCCCCAAAGGTGGCAACGGGAAAGAGTCCTACCTCCACACCCACTGCATCCCCCAAAATTTCAGAGAATGCCCCAACCCCCACCAAAGGGAAGCTTCTCATGCCCTCCTCTCCTACACCTGTCATATCCATCCCTAAGGCCCCTAAGATTGACCATGACCCGATTAGGCGCCTTAACTTCATAGGTGTCCGTGAGCTGAATAAGGAGGTTGCCGAAGGTGCCCCTGTCTGGGCTGTTATTGTCACCATCACCCCCGAGGAGTCCCGAGTCTCAGTCCCACCCGAGGTCCAGGCAATTCTGCAGTACTTCCCAGATATTTTCCCAGCGGATTTTCCCTCCAGACTCCCTCCCATGCGTGACATTCAACATGCTATTGATCTTGTCCCTGGGTCCACCCTACCCAACCTTCCCCATTACCGATTGAACCCAAAGGAGCATGCTGAGCTCCAAAGGATTGTCGAGGACCTTATCCAAAAAGGTTTCCTCATGGTGAGCAAGAGCCCATGTGTTGTCCCTGCCTTGCTCACACCCAAGAAGGATGGCACCTAGCGGATGTGTGTTGACAGCCGCGCCATCAATAAGATCACTGTCAAGTATAGGTTTCTCATTCCCCGTCTTGATGACATGCTTGACATGATGAGTGGAGCCACCGTCTTTTCCAAGATTGACTTGAAAAGTGGCTACCACCAAGTCCGAATTCGACCAGGGGATGAGTGGAAGACAGCCTTCAAAACAAAAGAAGGTCTGTATGAGTGGCTTGTCATGTCGTTTGGGTTATCCAACGCCCCCATCACTTTCATGAGACTTATGACAGAAGCCCTTCGTCCTCTCATTGGTCGCTTTACTTTGACGACATTCTCATCTATAGCCACAACCCTCAGGATCACATCCACCATTTGAGGGAAGTTTGCGAGACTTTGAGGAGAGAAACTCTGTTTGTCAACCTTGCTAAATGTGAATTCATGACAGATCGGGACACATTTCTCGGATTTGTGGTTTCAAGTCATGGAGTGTCTGTGGACCAATCCAAGGTCCGAGCCATAGTAGACTGGCCAGAGCCCCAGAATGTCCATGACGTTCGAAGTTTCCATGGGCTAGTCACTTTCTACAGATGCTTCATTTAGGGTTTTAGCACCATTATGGCACCCATTACAGATTGTATCTGTAAGGGGAATTTTGAGTGGACCAAATCCGCCTCCCAGGCTTTTCGTGCCATAAAGGAGCTCATGACCAAAGCCCCTATCCTCCGCCTGCCAGACTTTTTCAAAGTCTTCGAGATATCCTGTGATGCATCTGGCGTAGGAATAGGAGGAGTGCTCAGTCAGGAAAGCCACCCCGTGGCTTATTTCAGTGAGAAGCTTTCTGATGCAAAGCTTCGTTACTTCACCTATGATAAGGAGTTTTATGCCGTGCTCCAAGCCCTCAAACACTGGAGACACTATCTCTTACCACAAGAGTTTATCTTATACTCGGACCACGAGGCTCTGAAATTCCTTAACTTTCAGAAGGGCTTAAACCCTAGGCATGGTCGGTGGGTAGAATTCCTCCAGTCTTTCACATTTGTCCTAAAGCATAAGGTTGGAAAGAAAAATAAGGTGGCCGACGCCTTGAGTTGAAGGGTCTCCCTTCTTTCCACTGTTCGGGTAGAGGTCACAGGATTTGACCGCATGAAGGAACTCTATGGAGAGTGTCCTGATTTTGGCCCTGCCTACTCTACTCTGTCCACTGGACCCTCGACAATCTTTTCTGACTATCTACTTCAGGATAGTTGTCTATTTCGAGGGCAACAACTCTGTGTCCTGAGGACTTCTGTTCGGGACTTCCTGATTTGGGAAATGTATGCTGGAGGTCTTGCTGGTCACTTTGGCCGTAACAAGACCATCCATTCTGTGGAGGAGCACTTCTATTGGCCTGGCCTGAAGAGAGATGTGACCAAGATTGTAGCCCAGTGTAGGACATGCACGATGGCCAAACAGGTCAAACAGAACACTGGTCTCTACACTTCTCTCCCCGTTCCTGATCGACCATGGGTTGATGTGAGTATGGATTTTATCCTTGGTTTATCTCGCACTGCTCACAAGCATGATTCCATCTTTGTTGTCGTTGATAGGTTCTCTAAGATGGCCCACTTCATTGCATGTTCCAAAACATCTGATGCACCTAGAGTAGCCCATTTATTCTTTGATGAAGTCGTGCGTCTGCATGGTCTCCCCCAAACCATCGTGTTTGACCGAGATGTCCGGTTCACTAGCTATTTTTGGAAGATACTTTGGCACCTAGTTGGCACCAAGCTGAAATTTTCCACTGCCTATCACCCCCAAACTGATGAGCAAACCGAGGTCGTCAATAGGAGTTTAGGAAATCTATTGAGGTGTCTTGTAGGGGAACATTCCGGCACTTGGGATCTTCTTTTTCCCAGAGCGGAATTTACATACAATAGCTCCGTTAATAGGTCCATAAGTATGAGTCCATTTAAGGTCGTGCATGGATACAAACCTAGGAAACATGTGGATCTCATTCCCCTTCCCCTCTTGTAGAGGAACATGACTTCCAAGAAGGTGACATGGTTATGGTACGGGTTCGACCCGAACGACTCCTCTCGGGAGCCGTTAAAAAGTTGCAAGCCCGTAGTGATGGACCCTTCCTAATTCTGCGGAAGATTGGCTCCAATGCTTATGTTGTGGACTTACCTCCCGAATACGGGATTAGCTCGACTTTTAATGTGACAGACTTAGTGGCCTACAAAGAACCCACAGCGATTCCTAGTGACCCTTTCGAGCCTTCTCCTCCCATTGAGAGTGAGCCCACCCTTGTGTGTCCCACAACCTCGAGAGCACCGCGCGAGCACATTGAGAGGATATTGGATGAGCAGGTGACAACTACATGGAGCCGGGTGTACCAGCGCTACCTTGTCCGCTGACGAGACCGTCCACCATCAGATGATTCCTAGATCAGCCGGGAATATCTCCAGCGCCTTGATCCAGATCTGCTGGAGCACTACCACAGTAGTGTCCCCCCTTACTCGACGGAGTCGAGTTCCAGCCGCCCCGGGAGGGTTGGTGGGGACACTGGGTCCACTACCGGGCCCAATGCTCGGAGCTGACGCCGCACCGCCACTGCACCGAGCTTATGGCTCGGAGATCCTTCCTGAAGACTCGGCTTATGGCTACGGTAGTATATTGCATATTGAGTATATGTATTTGTGTGTGTATGTATACATGTATTCCTACATGTATTTTTTCTTTCGTCTTATTAGACTAGTCATAGTCAAATAACATGTGTGTAATTTTTATATTTTATTTGATTAAAACCCACAAGTCAAAGTGAGGTGGGTGGGTTTTGTTTTGTTAGGTTAGGATATAAACACAATTAGTGGAAGTTAGATGATATCTATGTTATGGCTTTCTTTCTTATATAAGGAGGCCAAGGGATGTGTTACGAGACATGAATGAAAAGAATTGAATGAAAGCTTGTTTGTGTGTGTAAGAGCTCTCCCTCTCTTGCATTTCCCTTCCCTCTTTCTCCTTGTGAGTTTGAGTGTCACCCGGTGTGAGACCGTCCGGCGTGAGGCCGAGCTGCGCGAGGTAGCATTCTATCCAGTCCCGTTCGTGTCCCAGAGTTGCCGTCGATCCATTTCCACATCGCCGCCGCGTCACAGAGCAGAGTAGACAGGGCCAAAATCGGGACACTCTCTATAGAGTTCCTTCATGCGGTTAAATCCGGTTACCTCTACCCGAATAGTGGAAAGAAGGGAGACCCTTCGACTCAAGGCGTCGGCCACCTTATTTTCCTTTCCAGCCTTATGTTTTAAGACAAAGGTGAAGGACTAGAGGAATTCTACCCACCGACCATGCCTAGAGTTTAAGCCCTTCTGAGATCTAAGGAATTTCAGAGTCTCGTGGTCCGAATATAAGACAAACTCTTGAGGTAAGAGATAGTGTCTCCAGTGTTTGAGGGCTTGGACCACGGCATAAAACTCCTTATCATATCTAGAGTAACGAAGCTTTGCATCAGAAAGCTTCTCACTGAAATAGGCCACAGGGTGGCTCTCCTGGCTAAGCACTCCTCCTATTCCTACGCCAGATGCATCACAGGATATCTCAAAGACTTTGGAAAAATCTGGCAAGCGGAGGACATGAGCTTTGGTCATAAGTTCTTTTATGGCAAGAAAAGTCTGGGAGGCGGCTTTGGTCCACTCAAAATTCTATTTACAGATGTAATCCGTAATGGGTGCCATAATGGTACTAAAGCCCTGAATGAAGCGTCTGTAGAAAGTGGCTAGCCCATGGAAACTTCGAACGTCATGGACGTTCTGGAGCTCAAGCCAGTCTACTAAGGCTTGGACCTTAGATTGGTCCACAGACACTCCTTGACTAGAAACCACAAACCCGAGGAAAGCAACCAGGTCTGTCATAAATTCACACTTTTTGAAATTGGCATACATGGTTTGTCTCCTCAACGTATCACAGACTTCCTCAGATGCTGGATGTGGTCTTGAGAGTTGTGGCTATAAATGAGAATGTCGTCAAAGTAGACGACAACAAATCGACCGATGAGCGGGCGTAGGACTTCCGTCATAAGCCGCATGAATGTGCTGGGGGCATTGGATAGCCCAAATGACATGACAAGCCACTCATACATGCCTTCTTTTGTTTTGAAGGCCGTCTTCCACTCATCCCCTGGTCGAATCCGGACCTAGTGGTAGCTGCTTTTCAAGTCATTTTTAGAAAAGATGGTGGCTCCACTCATCATGTCAAGCATGTCATCAAGGCGGGGAATGGAAAACCGATACTTGACAGTGATCTTATTGATGGCGCGGCTGTCAACACACATCCGTCAGGTGCCATGCTTCTTGGGTGTGAGCAAGGCAGAGATTGCACATTGGTTTTTGCTCACCCTAAGGAAACCTTTGTGGATAAGGTCCTCGACAATCCTTTGGAGGTCAGCATTCTCCTTAGGGTTCAATCGGTAATGGGAAAGGTTGGGTAGGGTGGATCTAGGGACAAGATCAATGGCATGTTGTACATCACGCATGGGAGGGAGTTGTGAGGGTAAGTCCTCAGGGAAGATGTCCTGGAAGTCCTACAGGATTGCCTGGACTTTAGGTGGGACAGAGACTCGGGACTCCTCGGGGGTGATGGTGACAACAACAGCCCAGACTGAGGCACCCTCGGCAACCTCTCTATTCAGTTCACGGACACCTATGAAGTTAAGGCGCCTAGCTAGGTCATGACCAGCCTTAGGGGCCTTAGGGATGGGAGTGACAGGTGTAGGAGAAGAGGGAATAGAATGCTTCCCTTTAGTAGGGGTTGGGGAATTCTCCTGAATCTTGGGGGATGCAGTGGGAGTGGAGGTGGGACTCTTCCCCGTGGCCACCTTTGGGGGTGTCGGGTACAACTGGATCTTCTTTCCGTTGTGGGAGAAGGAGCACTGATTGGATCGACCAAATGTAGTAAGGTCTACATCATAAATCCATGGTCGTCTTAGGATGATACTACCGACCTTCATAGGCACTACATCGCATAGGATTTATCCTTGGTAGGACTGGAATTGGATAGGAATGACATATGTAGTGGTGACTGGGATAGAAGTGTCATCAACCCATGCCACGTTGTATGGCTTAGGATGAGGGTGTGTAGGTAGACCCAGACGGGAGACAAAGTCTGAAGAGACTGCATTGATACAACTCCCGTTGTCAAAGATCACCTTGCAGGGTTGAGACTTGACCATGATGTAGGTTTGGAAGATGGAGGTTCGACGCCAGTCGTCCTCCTGGGGGTGAGCTAGGATGCAACTAACTACACCCAATCTTCCATGGCTAGAGCTCTCGGCAATATCTCCCACTTGCATGTACTCGACATGCTCGCTATCGAGTCCTGCATCTAATTCCTCAAACTGGGCGATGAGGTCAGGGTTAGCCTCATACCTCTTAATGAATTCTCCTTCCTGAGGTGGAACCTCCGCAAGCTGGGGGTCGGTGATAACCAAGGCTCGAGTAGGGCAGTTGGAGGTAATATGCCCTAGGTTATGGCACCTAAAGTAATGAACTCTCGAGACAGGGACTGGTTGGGAGGTGCTAGGGATGACTCCCTTTCCTTTGTCATCTCTCCTATTAGTTGGCGGAGTGTACTCCAGCCTGGGCACAACAGTGGGTGCAGGTATGGGGTTCCGTGGGAAAGGAACAGTGGGGGCAACGGCCCTAAGTGGAGTAGCAGTAGGGACATAGGAGGTGGAGGGGCCAGACCTCTCAAAATAGCGGACCACGGGATTTCGATATGTGGGGACCCGAGATGGGACCACCCTTTGAAACCGCTCGACGTCCCGAGCAACTTGATAGGCATGCTCGAGAGTGTTAACTTCCCGTAGGAACAGCTCCCGCTATATGCTCTCGTGTAGGCCAGCCCTAAACCGTGAGAGAGTGACAGAGGCATCCTCCATGACTCGACTCCGAAGGAAGAAGTCATCGAATTTGGCGATGTACTCGTCCACGGACTTTCCATCTTGGGTGAGTTTCTGCCATTGGTCTAAAAGACGCTGATGGTAGGAAGACGGCATATACTTTTCCCTCAGTTTCTCCTTCATTTCCTCCCACGTACTTATGGGTTCCTCTCGTCTCCTTGCTAGGAGATTTTTAACGTTACACCAGTAGGTTTTGGCTTGACCTAGGAGTTTCATTTTGGCAAACCTAACCCTTGTAGCAGGGGTCATGCGGCGATGTCAGTCAAAATATTGATCCATCCTGGTCTCTCAATCAAGGTATGTAGCAGGGTTGAGGGACCCATCAAAACTCGGAGCGTCAATCTTGACGTTCCGTAGGATGATATCCTCATCGTCGTGGTCTCTCTCTCGAGGCGCACGGGCCTCGGGCTCTCTACCTTGGAGAGCCTGATTCTGGTGGACTTGATCTCTCTCCTCCCTAGGATGGGCTACGGGATTGCCATGTTTATTCACTCTTCCTTCCTCTCCCTTTAGTCGATCCTCTAAAGCTCGAATCCTCTCATCTAGTTCTGCTCGTAATTGGCCTATGGATTCTTCAAAGTGGGCCATGAGATTGTGCTCGAGCTAGACTAGCATAGCTGTCACGCTCTTTTGATCCATGGGTAGCGTTGAGGGGCGCTCTAGACGGCCTGATGAATTCCTAGAATAGCGTGATATACACGGACTCGGACCTAAATAATACAATCCTGGGGCTGAAAATTAGCAAGCTATAGACCCAATTTGTTGGCTAATAGGCAAAGGGTCTATTTGAAGGGGACCGGTCAGGGAGAGTTGCTTGCCCGTAGGCGAAGTAGTTGTGGAACTACCTCCTGACAATTAGGGTGCCCTAATGCGGCAGTCTAGGGCCTAAGGATGGGTACATACAAGCTCTCGCTTTCCGTCCACAGCGATGCACTCAGAAGACAGGCTGCATAGTTCAGGCTCTCTCTCACTTCGCGCGACAGTTGAAAGGATACTAAATGAGCAAGTGAGGGGAGCACGTACCTAGCTAGACTGAAAAGTCTAACTCCGATCGGAGACGAAGGCAAGCGGGGACGTGCGTGCCCGCACGGCGTCGACGAAGCTTCTCGGTTACAATGAATTCACTCCGCGCAGGGAGGATTTAATTTATTACAAAATCGCATAAAATTTTCTGCATAGGGGAACAATTCAATCCAAAATTTTCTCCACGTAGGGAGACCTTCAAGTACTTCCACTCCGTAAGCTACGGGCTATGTGTCGGCCGGGCGACTTTGGGTGCTAGTCGAACTGTCGTTCTCGGTGCCTCGATCAATAAATTATATATACCCTATATATATATATATATATATATATATATATATATATATATATATATATATATATATATATATATATATATATATTATATTATATATATTTAACACTCATCTTTTCAACTTTCAACCCCTTTTTTTCAAACTTTTTTTTTCAAACTTCACCTACTCTTTATGACTTTTCAAACTTTTTTTTTCAATTTCCACACCTTCTTCTTTTCAAACCTCACCTACTCTTCCTACGTAACCCACGTGTTGGCGGTCAAGGTGGCCGGGCTTCTCCATGAAGGCTTCGGGGTCAGGGGCCACTCCACGCGGTGAGGGGGGGGGGGGGGGCGAGCTCTTTGTGCAACAGAGGTCCGCGGGCCAGGCTTCGCTCAGAGGAGGCGGTGGCGAGGTCAACTCAAGGCCATGACCTTCAGACTCGTCGACGGGGCCTCCTCTCAACGGCAGGCGGGCTCAACAGCAGGCGACGCAGCTGTCGCGGCGGGCACGGTGGCTCGTGGGCGGAGGCGGAGAGGGGCGTGGGGAGCGTGCTTGGGCGCGCTCGGGCGCGGGCGCACCGGTGAGGGCGCGCGCGCTCTGACGCAGGCGAAGCTGGTGGTCGTGGCCGCGCCTGGGGCGTTAACGTGCGTGAAGCAGTGGCGCGGGCGGACTGGTACGGGCGCACGCGAAGCAGTGGCGCCGGGCGACGAGCGGTCGCAGCCGGCGGTGGGCGGAGCGGCCTTCGGGCGTGGGCGAACGCCCGTAGGCGGGCGTGCACAGGCGGTGCCGGGGCGGGCGGGTACGCGCTGGGCGCGGGCTGGTCGTGCGCGGAGGCGAGTGGCCAGCGGGCTGGCGCCGGGCTCCGACGATGGCCGGAGGTGGGGGAGAAGACCGGTCGGAGCGGGCTCGCAGTAGCAGGGGGGAAGAAGAAACGTGGGTAGGGGGAAAACGTAGGAGGGAGAGAGAGGTTAAGAGAGAGAGAGGGAGAGATTAACACGAGACAGAGAGAGAGAGAGAGAGAGCAAGAGAGAGAGAGAAAGAGAGAATACGAAAGAGGGAGAGAGAGAGAGAACGGTCGGGAGAGAGAGAGAGAGAGTTAATTTTTCTTTTCTTTCTCTTTCTTCCTCTCAACCGTAAGCCTCCTCTGTATATATTTTTTTTCCTTTTTTTTCAGATCTATTAACCGAGATTTTTTTATGCTTCTCTCCTTCCTTGTTTTACCTTTTCTTTCTTTCTTTCTTTTTTCACTTCTGGGGACCGAAAGAACGAAGGACCGATGAGGGGGACGTCAGGGTCGAGGGAGGTGCCGTGTTGGGCTCTGATACTAAATTTGACGCGGCGGCTACGTGGAAATGGATCGACGGTAACTCCGGGATCACGAACAAGACGGATAACTTGCTACCTCGCGCAGCTCGGCCTCACGCCGGACGGTCTCACACCGGGCGACACTCAAACTCACAAGGAGAAGGAGGGAAGAGAAAAAATACAAAGGTAAACACCTTAGGTTTCAAGCTTCTTTCATTCATATATTTCATACGTAACACACAACCTTGGTCTTCCTTATATAAGAAAAATCATAACTTTCAATCTCAAACTTTCCTAATTGCACTTGTACCCACCTAATAAAACAAAACACACCCACCCACCTTGTGACTTGTGGGTTTAAAATATAATACTTTGACTCAATAAAAATAAAATACTTTGGTGGTTAAAATATAAATACCACCATAGTAAAATATACACAATACATACATACATACGTACGGATACGTACTCATGACTCCGAGTCTTCAAGCGAGTCTCCGAGTCATAAGCTCGGTGCAGTCGGGGATGTGCGGCGTCGGCTCCGAGTAGTGGGTCTGGTAGTGGACCCGATGTCCCCACCATAGAGTTTCTCCCAAGATCCGAAACAAACGCCACCTTAATAATTAAGTTCACCCTTTCTATTGATAGGTGATCCTAGCACAACGGCCAAGGATGAAACTAGTTCTTTGAACTATTAAACCAATGAAGCAAGATCTCTCTCTCTCTCTCTCTCTCTCTCTCTATATATATATATATATATATATATATATATATATAACCGAGTCTTAATCGAACATGTTCATGAACACAAATGAGCCCAGTATTCCTATGGTCCAACAATAATTAGAATTGTATTATTGGAGAAATATAACCGAGTCTTAATCGAACATGTTCACGAACACAAATGAGCCCAGTATTCCTATGGTCTAACTCGACTCATTGACTAACCGAGTCCAAAATTTTGTTCAGACTTAAACTTGTTTACTTAATCAAATGAGCCAAAACAAGCTCTTAAGTGAACATGTTCACCGGTTGTTTGTTTGTTGAACGTACCTGTTTACTTGCATCCCTACCAATAAGTTAAAAACTGGAACACACGAATGTATAGAGTCACAGTACTACTCTCTCAAATCACGGCCTTACATTCGACAGTTTAAAGTCGTTGTTTCACTTATTGGCAGTACTCTCCCTCTCTAACGATTCTTAATTTGCACGGAAGGGGAAGAGAGAAAAGGGGATCTCTTACCACAACCAGTCAAGAACCATGGGCCATTCCCCACTTAATCAAATCAACTGCATAAAAGGAAAAACTATTCACATGCATGCTGATATTATCTAGTGATTATTTAACTTGATTGGTCCATGGTTTGGATAAAGATTAGAGGTGGTGCATGTTTCTTCTAGGTAGGTAGGACGTTCTTTCATTCCATAAATTGTTTTAAGTTTTTTTTTTTTTTAGGTTTTGTTGCCCCCGCGTTTAATGTTTGGATGCCCATGTGCCGTGTGGGGATCGAGGATGCCTTCCCTCACCACTCAATCGGTTCGACCCCTTTCTAATTGCATGTCCACCACCACCATCACATCCCCTTCGTGGGTCCAGTTCTATCCACAACAGGGAGCCCATGGGAGCCCGTAATTGCTGGAGCTCCCCATGGCCATTAAAATTCGAATGGTTCCAAAGGAGCATAATGTGCAGAGCCAACTCAAGTTTCGACCTTGTTCATGTGCACACAAAATACAGATTTGTATTTCTATGCAACCCCCCCCCCCCGCCTTTTCTTTTCCTGGGAATTGATGTATCAACAGAAGGACATGGAAACTATTCTTTTATTTTCCGATGCATATGCGTTTTGAAAACTAAGAGAAATTTGTACAGAAAACAATCCCCGACAAGGTATTCAGAAACACGCATGACTTGACTGACAGGAAGAAGAAGAAGAAGAAGAATGTTGCCGCAAGTCATAATTAGACTTTTCAAGCAGGATTTGACGTGATTCTAAGTAGTTATTAAAGAGAAGGACCTGATGTGAACCTATTCAATCCAACCTCTAGTCTCTTCCTTCCCATCCCTCCCCGTCCCCCCTCCACAAACTAATGAGGCTCTGCGTTAATTAACTGGGTTCATTAACAAAAGACTGTGGGGGCCCACAGGACGTCAGGGTAAGCCCACATGAGAGCCAGAGGACGAAACATTGATCCAGCCGGACGACCGAGAGGGAGGGAAATCTAACGAAGGAAATCCATCCGCTTTTAGGTGGTTGGAAGGACGCTATCCGCGCAGCCGATCACGGGCCGTGTCATGCGCCTGATGTCAAGGCCCTCTCTCTCTCTCTCTCTCTCTCTCTCCCCCCCCCCAACCAAGAGAGGAAATGCGCAGATGATCATGGGCCGTCTCATGCGGCTGATATCAAGAGAAGACATCTCTCTCTCTCTCTCTCTCTCTCTCTGGATCAGACAAACATTATTGTCTAAGCACACACATCAGCACTAAAACACTATTGTCTAAGCACATACGTCAGCACCAAAGGATGAAACACGCATGACTCACTGGCTCAAAATTAAGAGTGGATGTCGCTTACGACTATGAGTGGGTTGTTGACAACTTCGATCGAGTATGCTAAACGTGCATTTTCCTTCGTTTTTTTCTGGCGATTATCGACGGAGAAAAGCATGAGAGGTGGCATGCATGATTATTCCGTCTGTCCAGAAGAACGTTTGAGATTACCATCTTAACCGTACACGGAGAAAAGAGAGGACATTGAAGCCGGCCATCAAGGAACCGCGGGACAAGACTGCTCCGGTTGGTTCGTTTCTTTCTTGCGGGAAAAGAGAAGGCGAGTGAGCTGTGGCCACTCGCTGGCACATGCATGTACGTGCTATATATATATGTTGTTGGTCTTTTGGGGGCCCGAAGGTACTACACCCATATCACTTCACATGGTGGGCAACACATGATGTGAAAGTGACACCATAAGTTGTCACTTTTGACACGTCCGGCTCCCGCAATTAGTGCGAGGAAAGAGGGAGGATGAGAAGTCCAACGAAGTCCAACGTCTCTCTCTCTCTCTCTATGTGTGTGTGTGTGTGTGTTTACATCGCTCTTACGAATCTTCCTTAATGTGATGTCGGCACGAATGCATATGGCATGATAGTAAATTTCAGGTTTTACTTGGTTTCGTGGCAAGTAACTAATCGCTTTTGTGTTTAACCATACAATTTTATATATGATTTTGACATGAATAATTCCAATAATTTTTTATTTATGTAAATTTTGTTTTTAAAATAATAATGCCATGAGTACTGCGCAGCGCGAGGGGAGTGCACGCCGTTAAAACGGATAATCATGATATTCTTCTTTCTAAAAAAATAATCATAATAATATCATTTTGGGTTATTTTATTTAACTAAAATTTTAATATATATATATATATATATATAAAAGTATTCATGCGATCATCTGCTAAGGGAAGTACGTTCTCTTGGTTGTGAATGTATTCTTCTTCTCTTTTGGAGGGTTTTTAGAATATTTGGAATTTGCATTGTTAGGGTGATCATTATTCGAGTTTAACTTGAAAATTAAGTCGAATTGATAGATTTAGTTTGATTTGGGTTCAAATCGAATTGTATTTAAAATTTTAATTTAGTTTGATTTGATTTTAAAGTTTAGGAAATTGAATCGAATCGAATCGAATAACCTGAATTTAAAGATATTTTTATCAAATTAATATAAATGTATATATAACTATAAACCCTAATTCAAAAAGTCTAATCTCCGTCATTCTGATGGGATGTATGACTCTATGAAATAAGTTTCAAATCACCTTCAATTCCATTTTACTATAACTGAAGTTCTTAATTTTTTATGTGAAAATATTATGGAGCTTGTTCTTACAAGTTACAACTTTTTATGTTATATTTTTAATATTTACTTTACTTGATAGAAAAATTTCTACCATACATTTCTCTACTCTTGTTTGAATCCAATCTAATTTCTAAAAGGGGAGATGAATATAGTTCAAACATAACCAAATCGAATTAATTCGATTTGATTTGATTTGGTTTCAAAATAGTTTGATTTGATTTGATTTCAAAATAATTTGATTTGGTTCGGATTGAAGTCTTAATTCGGTTCGATTTGATTTGAGAAAAATTCTCTTCAAATCAAATCAAATTAACTAAACTGTGCTAACCTCTATGCACTGCTCAACGAGATTATTGTACGACCAATTCAAAACTAGAGATTCCATGACAGTGTGAAGGATAGTCTTGCATATCAAATCAAAGTGTTGAAATTTGATTTTTTTGTAATCTTAACCCTATTCAAATTTATTTTCCTTAATAAGAATGAGCATTACTTGGTCTCACTAACATTGCCTCTTAATAGATTATCCCTTGGGAGGGAACTATAAAAATCAAAATCTGATTACACGGAAGAAAATAATCGTAGGGTGTTTTCAAACCCTTTTCACTCTTATGAGGGCTTTCATTGGCTTGACTTATCTAGCTTACATTGTGAAATAAAATTCGGACCAAATAATCTAAGAGAGGAGAGATGAAATGAATTATCGAATTAAATTGTAACACATTGATCAATCTAATAAATTAATAATTTATCACATATAATCTCAAAAAGAATGGGAGATGAGAGGCAATGAGTCAATCGCATAAAGTGAACATAGATTTTTATACTGGTTCGGATAACACCATGTTAACCTACATCCACTGTCTAATAGCACCTTGGAATTTATACTAAGAACCTCTAGACGTAAGGGTGCTAACTCACCACTACAAACCACTTGATATCAAGATGTAAGTACATCTCTCAATTCACTAGACACAAGGACGTTAGCTCACCACATATCACGTTAGATACTAGGGTGCTACTGTAAGGTTTCGCACAGCACCTACGGGCGACGCAGCGGATAACAAAAATTTAATTTGCCCGATCCCGGTATTGTGGAAAGCTTAATCTATGCTCTAATCGGTGTTTCTAATACCCTAATTACGGGTTGCGTGTTTCACCTTGCGCGGAACGACGCTGTCCGCTAAGCCCGATGCAGAGAAACCGAGCCGCACAGCTGTACGGCCTCTAGAGCAGATCCACACGGACCCTTGCGCAGCGACGGTACCTCCCCGGCACAACTTTCCCCGGCTCTAACACCTTCTGGAGAGAGAGAGAGCAAAGGGGAGAAAGGGGGGAGGCTTAACCTCTCCTTAATGCTTAATGCTTGATTAGCATTAAGGGGGGTTGGAAGGGAGAAGCCAAGAGTTCGAATGAACTCACGTAGATGGCTATATATAGAGTTTAGGTTTATTAGAAAAGGGTTCTAAAAGACCAAAACTGTATATATGTCCTTTATCATATTATACATATGTATTAAACTCCGTTTACACTCCTTTCCAAAAGGAATTAAATGGAAATAATACATACACTTGTATAATAATTATCCGTCACCCAAGAATCCATTGTGTGTGATCCTCTAGGCCCATAGTCACTCTAGTTTAAGGTCCATTAACTTCTAATTCCCAATTAGAAGTAAATTAAACGTATTCTTCGCTTCTACTAGAGCCGAACAATAGTTTAATTTATTCCGAACCTTTGATCACGTTGGGTCAAGCAAATCCGCGTGATCCTAGATGACCCCGGGTTTAAACCAGCCTGTCTGGTACCTGTAAGTCCACAGTTACCGCATCGATATAATCCCTCGCTCCTTCTATGAGTCTGGTACGATCGAGGGTACGGTTTCTGTCAAACCCCATGATCGTGCCATTTGACTATGACCTCCTTAAAGTGTATGACGTCCGTTCTAAACGAACTCACACGACCCTGGCCAGGGATTTAACGGAGCGTCAATGTCATGACCCATTAACTGTCTGATATATACCCGACAGTGAGCGATCCCATCTTGACCATTGATGATCTTCACACGTATCCTGGAGTGGTTAATGACTCGGCAACTCATGACTTATGGTTAAAGTCACTTAGCTAAGTAATTAAACCATTCAGTCCTCGTGTAAGATCCGATCAATGTCTCAGGTCAAAGGACCAACGATGCTACTGTGACCGTTGGATCTTCAGTTGACATTAGGTATAATCAACCATCTGAAGATCCAATAGCGGATCAGTTCAGTGCACATCCTCCAAGGACATACACCTACACATATGTGTTGGTGCCCCGCACCAATGACCATGAGACTGGTCACTGACACATCATGTGTACTGGTTTAATAGGTAATCAAAGTCCCCGAGTGATTACCCTCCAACCAGGAACAGTTTAAGGTATGTGTTCATGTAAAGTAAGTCTCATGTTCGAGATCCCATCTCGAGCTGACTTTACAACCACATATCCTAGGGACAACGTAAAGTAACACAATCGCATATTTACGCTCAAACACCACTTTATTAATGAACAAGATCGTACAACTATTGGGCCTACCCGACCCGAAATTGGCCTGTAGCACACCAACACTAACAATCTCCCACTTGAACTACAGCCAATTGCCCACAACTTTGAGGCCCATCTTATCCCGATGACGCTCAAATACAGTCTGTGTCAAAGGCTTAGTCAGTGGATCTGCTATGTTGTCTTCTGACGGTACACGCTCTACCATCACATCTCCACGATCAACAATCTCCCGAATAAGGTGAAAGCGCCTCAGAATATGCTTTGACCTTTGGTGAGATCTTGGTTCCTTCGCCTGGGCGATGGCCCCATTATTATCACAAAATAATGGGATGGGAGCTGATATCTCGGGAACTACGCCAAGTTCCAAGATGAATTTCTTCATCCAGACGGCTTCCTTAGCAGCTTCAGCTGCAGCAATATATTCCGCCTCCGTCGTCGAATCTGCAGTCGTATCTTGCTTGGAGCTTCTCCAACTGACTGCCCCTCCATTCAACATGAATACAAATCCAGACATGGATTTGCAGTCATCTGGATCTGACTGGAAACTAGAATCTGTGTAAGCTCTAAGCTGTAGGTCCTCTCCTCCATAAAGCAGAAAAAGATCCTTAGCCCTTCGCAGGTACTTAAGGATGCCCTTTACTGCCTTCCAGTGCTCTTCGCCTGGATTTGCCTGATATCTACTGACAATGCTCAAAGCATTGGCAACATCAGGCCGTGTACATAGCATTGCATACATGATTGACCCTATCGCCGAAGCATAGGGTACCTTATTCATGTGTGCCACCTCCTCAGAAGTTTTAGGACTCATCCCCTTGGATAGGTAAATTCCATGTCTCATGGGAATGAGACCTCTCTTGGAATTTTCCATCCTAAACCTTTTGAGGATAGTGTCTATGTACATGGATTGGGATAATCCTAGCATCCTTTTAGATCTATCTCGATAGATCCTTATGCCCAGCACATAGGATGCTTCTCCCAAATCCTTCATGGAGAAAGTCTTGGACAACCAAGACTTAGTTGATGTCAACATCCCTACATCATTCCCAATGAGTAAGATGTCATCAACATAAAGGACCAAGAAGGTCACTGAGCTCCCACTGACCTTCTTGTAAACACAGGGTTCATCTTCATTCCGAATGAAGTTGAAAGATTTGACAGCCTCGTCAAATCTTAAGTTCCAGCTTCTAGATGCCTGCTTTAATCCATAAATGGACCTTTGAAGTTTGCATACCTTATTAGGATGTGGCTTGGAGGTGAATCCCTCAGGCTGTACCATGTACACCTCTTCTGACAGGTTTCCATTAAGAAAAGCTGTCTTCACATCCATTTGCCAGATCTCATAATCCAGGTATGCAGCAATGGCAAGGAGGATTCTGATTGACTTAACCATGGCTACCGGCGAAAACGTCTCGTCATAGTCAATGCCTTGCCTTTGACGATATCCTTTCGCCACTAGTCTAGCCTTGTATGTGTCAATCTGTCCATCTGCACCGATTTTCCTTTTGAAAATCCATTTGCAGCCGATAGGGACCTTCCCTTCGGGTACATCAACTAAGTTCCAAACTTTGTTGGTGTACATGGACTGGATCTCTGAATCCATTGCCTCTTGCCATTTCTCGGAGTCTACACTACGGATCGCCTCCTGGTACGACTGAGGATCATCATCCTCATCGATACATACCTTAGAGGACCCCTCTGAGACATGTCCAACATATCTCTCAGGTTCTCTCGGTAGTCTACCAGATCTCCGTAGTGTCAGTGTTTCACCTTGAATAGGATCAACCGATACAGTCTCATCTAATGAGTTTGTGTCTATGGGTTGTGGTTCTTGGACCTCGTCCAATTCTATCTGGCTCCCACTGTTTTTCTGGAGTAGATATTCTCTTTCCAGAAATACAGCTCTCTTGGCCACTAAGACCCTTTGCTCAGAAGGGTGATAGAAATAATATCCAAACGTCTCCTTTGGATATCCCACAAACCTACACTTATCGGTTCTTGACTCAAGCTTATCACTCTCGTTCTTCTTTACATGAGCAGGACACCCCCAAATTTTAATGTGATTAAAATTTGGTTTCCTGCCCTTCCATATCTCATATGGAATAGAAGGAACTGATTTACTTGATATCCTATTCAATAAATAAGCCGCAGTCTCTAACGCATAGCCCCAGAGAGACAAGGGTAGTCCTGACATAGACATCATGGATCGGACCATGTCTAACAAGGTCCTGTTTCTCCTCTCGGATACACCATTGTGCTGTGGTGTATACGGTGGTGTCCACTGAGAAACTATTCCATGGTCTTTAAGATAAGAAGTGAATTCATGGCTTAAGTATTCACCTCCTCGATCCGATCGAAGAGCCTTAATACTTTTGCCAGTCTGTTTCTCTACTTCATTCTTGTATTCCTTAAACTTCTCAAAGGCTTGTGACTTATGTCTCATTAAATACACATAGCCATATCTAGAGAAGTCATCAATAAAAGAAATGAAATAGAGATAACCTCCTTTTGCTTCTATGGACATGGGTCCACACACATCCGAGTGTATGAGCTCGAGAAGGTCAACAGCCCTCTCTCCATGTCCTCCAAAGGGAGCCTTAGTCATTTTCCCCATGAGACACGACTCACAGGTATCAAATGGCTTGTATTCGAATGAATTCAAATACCCATTTGAGTGTAAGTGAGAGACTCTTTTCTCACCTACATGACCAAGTCTGCAATGCCATAGATATGCAGAATTCACTTCATCAGCATTGGAAATTTGCATAACATTAGAACGTGTATCTAATACATATAGACCATTGACTAATGAACCATTGGCTATAACCAAACCATTATTCATTATAGAGCACCCAGTGCTATTAAAAGCCAATGTATATCCAATGTTATACAAGCCAGAGATTGAAATAATATTCTTAATAATATTAGGAACATAATAACAGTCATTCAGCTCCAGAATGACTCCTGAAGGTAAACTGAGGCGTGCAGTCCCGACAGCTTTGGCAGCAACTAAAGCTCCATTGCCCATCCTCAGTTCAATCTCTTTTTGCCCAATCGCCTTCTATTTGCCAGCACCTGCATAGAATTGCAGATATGAGATGCACATCCAGTATCCAATACCCATGATGTGGATTCCATATATGACAAATTAAGGTCTATGACAAAAATACCTTCATTTAGAATTGCCTTGCAATTCCTTTTCCAATGCCCAGTTTCCCCGCATCGAAAACATTTGTCTTCCTTTTCATTCTTCTTGCCCTTCCCTTTGTCAACCTTGGCGTGCTGCTTACCCGTGGCCTTTTTCTTTCCCTTCCCTTTGTTACTTGTGGTGGATATTTGGGTTGCCTTCCTTTTCTTGTTGGCCCGGCCAACAATCATTACAGACGAAGATGGTTTATCTTTCTGCATGGTTCCTTCAGCACTCTTTAACATATTGAGCAGCTCCGGGAGAGTTGCTTCAATCCTGTTCATGTTAAAGTTCATGATGAAGGAAGAAAAGGAATCGGGCAATGACTGGAGTATAAGATCAATGCATAGTTCAAGATCCAACTTGAACCCCAATGCATTGAGTCTTTCAATCCACTCCATCATTTTCAGTACATGAGCCTGTACTGAAGAACCCTCAGACATCCGTGTCCTGAAAAGCCTTTTGGAGATGTCATACCTCTCAATCCTACCCTGCTCCCCGAAGAGCTGGCGTAGATTGAGAAGTATACTTCTACAATCAGTCTTTTCAAATTGCCTCTGTAGCTCGGGAGCCATAGAGGCCAACATGTAACATTGGGCTAGGGAGGAGTCCTCAGACCACTTGGCATAAGCCAGTAACTCGCCCTCGTCGGCATCAGGAGCTGGCTCAGAATGAACCGTGTCCAACACGTACGCTATCTTTTCGGCGGTAAGGACTATGCGTAGATTACGCAGCCAATCCGAGTAGTTCGGTCCAATTAATCTATTTGCATCCAAGATGCCGCGGAGGGGGTTGGACGACGACATTGTAATCTGGATAAGAAATAAAAGACAACTTAGCATGTGTTCAAATTCTAACTTAGATGTGGTTTTCTATCTTAGTTAGTCCCACTATTTTTCGATCGGACTATATAACCCTCAGTATATAGAACGGGAGATCAACGAGATCAACCTAGTGGGTCGGAATCCCAACGAGACTAATGTACGACCTTGTGGAAAGCACAACAAGCCATACACCATCTCAAGGGCAGTCAACAAGCACTTGCATCTAATGCAATATCCGATATTCGGCCCCCGAGAAATCATCCCCTTGTGGAAAGCACAACAAAGGATATTCTCGGTTAGATCTAACCATCATTACTACATAGCAATAAGTTCATGACCCGACCCTTGTGGAAAGCACAACAAGGCCGAGTTCAATTCCTCACTCCATTGAGGCCGAGCCTTGGAGTTTAATCCCGCCCCCAAACTCATGGACCTTGTGGAAAGCACAACAAATCCATGAAATGAAGACGTTCATTCACTCCACAATGATGGAGGGCCACGACGACTCCTAGAGCCACGCTTACCAGATCTAAAATTTAAACGCGAGGGAATTTAATTTTATCTTGATCTCACCCTAGGTGGTAATATAAATATATCCAATATATTTACCGTACCTAGTAGTTTGCACAAAATAAATGCATCCAATGCAAAAATGAACGCAAGTGATCATGGACTTTAACCCTAATGTAACTAAGACATCCGGCCCGCTTCCGAAGCAGCTGGATCGTCCTCGTCGGGTGTGCTCCACGCTTTCAATCGCCGACGCCGCATTAATTACAACTTTTACACGGCACGCAGGCCGGAAAAATTAAATTACATGTGACTCAAATTCCAGCAGCCCTTAGGGCGAGTACAACAATGGAGGAAGATAGAAGTACATTGGAATTTTAACAGAGAGAGAAAGGAGGTTCGCAGACCCCAATTAATTACATTAATCCAAGTCCATGATCACTTGCCAACCCATTCAAATAAAATCAATCAAGGGTTATTTTCTGAAAATAATCCTTACTTTTGAATTTAATAATGGGATGTGCAAACAAAAACAGGCTAGCTTTGTTTAATTTTAAAAATCAAAGCATGATTAACTAAAATTAAACATACAAGCAGGCCAATACAAGGTAAATAAAGTAACGCACGTAAAGAACCATCATTTTCTACAGGGGCATCTAATTGAGATAATTAATTAAATTTAAATTTAAATTTAATTATCCAATAATCAAATTTAAATTCAAAATTTAAACATGCCAATAATTTAAATTTAAATTCAAACTAATTATCCAATAATTTTTGTTTGAAAATAAATTTAAAATAATGCAATTATCCTCAATTAGTAATTTTCTAAAATTCAAAATTTGAATTTAACAATTATCTAATAATTAAAATTCAAATAATTGAATTTTTCACATTTAACTTCAATAAAATTTAAAATTTGAATTTTCTAATTATATAATAATTAAAAATTCAAAAACTTAAATTTTACTGAAGTAACTTCAATTATTACTATTTTATCTTAAGGTAAATAGTAATTATCTCACCTCGGTAAATTCAACACGGTTAAATAAAAATTAACATGTGACATTGACCATTGAGATAACACTATTTAACCTATTAGATAAAATTCTATTTAATTTACTGTGCATTTTAATATATATATCTAATATATATATTTATATATGCATCAATAAAATAAAAAAAATAAGCAAATTTTTTTAATTAAAAAAAAATTTTTTTTTTTCTTCTGTCGGCAGGCGCCTGGGCGCGCCGCCCACGCGCGACGCGTGGGCGGACGCGCCCGCGCCCGCCCGCATGCGGGCGCCCGCGTGGCGGGCGCCCGCGTTGCGGGCGCCGCCTGCGGCGCCCGCCGCGTGGCGGGCGCGGCCCGCCACGCGGCGCGCCCGCCGCGACCCCGCGGGTCAGCGCCCGCGGGCGCTGACCCCGGGTGCCGCGTGCGCCGCCCACGCGGCGCACGCGGCGGGCGCGCTGCGCCCTGGGCGCACCGCGCCCAGGGCGCAGTGCGCCCACTCGGGCCAGAAAAAAAATTTTTTTTTTTTTTTTTTAAAAAAAATTTGCTGCATGAATGCCCAGCATCCAGCAAGAACTGAGATGCCCAGCATCCCATTCTATAAATTATAATTGAAGATTTTCAATGCCCCAAAAATATGGTTCTAAACGGCGATAAAAACACCGACCAGAGCGCGAACCTGGCTCTGATACCACTGTAAGGTTTCGCACAGCACCTACGGGCGACGCAGCGGATAACAAAAATTTAATTTGCCCGATCCCGGTATTGTGGAAAGCTTAATCTATGCTCTAATCGGTGTTTCTAATACCCTAATTACGGGTTGCGTGTTTCACCTTGCGCGGAACGACGCTGTCCGCTAAGCCCGATGCAGAGAAACCGAGCCGCACAGCTGTACGGCCTCTAGAGCAGATCCACACGGACCCTTGCGCAGCGACGGTACCTCCCCGGCACAACTTTCCCCGGCTCTAACACCTTCTGGAGAGAGAGAGAGCAAAGGGGAGAAAGGGGGGAGGCTTAACCTCTCCTTAATGCTTAATGCTTGATTAGCATTAAGGGGGGTTGGAAGGGAGAAGCCAAGAGTTCGAATGAACTCACGTAGATGGCTATATATAGAGTTTAGGTTTATTAGAAAAGGGTTCTAAAAGACCAAAACTGTATATATGTCCTTTATCATATTATACATATGTATTAAACTCCGTTTACACTCCTTTCCAAAAGGAATTAAATGGAAATAATACATACACTTGTATAATAATTATCCGTCACCCAAGAATCTATTGTGTGTGATCCTCTAGGCCCATAGTCACTCTAGTTTAAGGTCCATTAACTTCTAATTCCCAATTAGAAGTAAATTAAACGTATTCTTCGCTTCTACTAGAGCCGAACAATAGTTTAATTTATTCCGAACCTTTGATCACGTTGGGTCAAGCAAATCCGCGTGATCCTAGATGACCCCGGGTTTAAACCAACCTGTCTGGTACCTGTAAGTCCACAGTTACCGCATCGATATA
Organism: Amorphophallus konjac; assembly: GCA_022559845.1. NCBI lineage: Eukaryota > Viridiplantae > Streptophyta > Magnoliopsida > Alismatales > Araceae > Amorphophallus > Amorphophallus konjac. The sequence goes on from CM040118.1 coordinate 52,710,621, forward strand.
ATCCCTCGCTCCTTCTATGAGTCTGGTACGATCGAGGGTACGGTTTCTGTCAAACCCCATGATCGTGCCATTTGACTATGACCTCCTTAAAGTGTATGACGTCGTTCTAAACGAACTCACACGACCCTGGCCAGGGATTTAACGGAGCGTCAATGTCATGACCCATTAACTGTCTGATATATACCCGACAGTGAGCGATCCCATCTTGACCATTGATGATCTTCACACGTATCCTGGAGTGGTTAATGACTCGGCAACTCATGACTTATGGTTAAAGTCACTTAGCTAAGTAATTAAACCATTCTAGTCCTCGTGTAAGATCCGATCAATGTCTCAGGTCAAAGGACCAACGATGCTACTGTGACCGTTGGATCTTCAGTTGACATTAGGTATAATCAACCATCTGAAGATCCAATAGCGGATCAGTTCAGTGCACATCCTCCAAGGACATACACCTACACATATGTGTTGGTGCCCCGCACCAATGACCATGAGACTGGTCACTGACACATCATGTGTACTGGTTTAATAGGTAATCAAAGTCCCCGAGTGATTACCCTCCAACCAGGAACAGTTTAAGGAATGTGTTCATGTAAAGTAAGTCTCATGTTCGAGATCCCATCTCGAGCTGACTTTACAACCACATATCCTAGGGACAACGTAAAGTAACACAATCGCATATTTACGCTCAAACACCACTTTATTAATGAACAAGATCGTACAACTATTGGGCCTACCCGACCCGAAATTGGCCTGTAGCACACCAACACTAACAGCTACGTCGTCACAAATCACATTAGACATAAGGGCGCTACTGTTAGTGTTGGTGTGCTACATGCCAATTTAGGGTCGGGTAGACCCGATATATGTACGATCTTGTTCATTATTAATAAAGTGGTGTTTGAACGTAAATATGTGATTGTGTTACTTTACGTTGTCCCTAGGATATGTGGTTATAAAGTCAGCTCGAGATGGGATCTCGAACATGAGATTGACTTTACATGTACACATGCCTTAAACTGTTCCTGGTTGGAGGGTAATCACTCGGGGACTTTGATTACCTATTAAACAAGTACACATGATGTGTCAGTGACCAGTCTCATGGTCATTGGTGCGGGGCACCAACACATATGTGTAGGTGTATGTCATTGGAGGATGTACACTGAACTGATCCGCTATTGGATCTTCAGATGGTTGATTATACCTAATGTCAACTGAAGATTCAATTGTCTCAATAGCATCGTTGGTCCTTTGACCTGAGGCATTGATCGGATCTTACACGAGGATTGGAATGGTTTAATCATTTGGCTAAGTGACTTTAACCATAAGTCATGAGTTGCCGAGTCGTTAACCACTTCAGGATACGTGTGAAGATCATCAATGGTCAAGAAGGGATCGCTCACTGTCTGATATATATCAGACAGTTAATGGGTCATGACATTGACGCTCCGTTAAATCCCTGGCCAGGGTCGTGTGAGTTCGTTTAGAACGGACGTCATACACTTTAAGGAGGTCATAGTCAAATGGCACGATCATGAGATTTGACAGAAACCATACCCTCGATCGTACCAGACTCATAGAAGGAGCGGGGGATTAAATCGATGCGGTAACTGTGGACTCACAGGTTCCAGACAGGCTGGTTTTAAACCCGGCGTCCTCTAGGATCGTGCGGATTTGCTTGACCCAACGTGATCAAAGGTTCGGAATAAATTAAACTATTCTTCGGCTCTAGTAGAAGCGAAGAATACGTTTAATTTACTTCTAATTGGGAATTAAAAGTTAATGGGCCTTAAACTAGAGTGACTATGGGCCTAGATGATCACACACAATGGATTCTTGGGTGACGGATTATTATTATACAAATGTATGTATTATTTCTATTTAATTACTTTTGGAAAGGAGTGTAAATTGAGCTTAATACATATGTATAATAGTAGATAGGATATATATATAATTTTGGTCTTTTGGAGCCCTTTTAGAAAATGACCAAACTCTATATATAGCATCCTAGGTGAGTTCATTCGAACTCTTCTCTTCCAACCCTTTAAGCTAATCAAGCATTAAGGCTTAAAGGAGATGATTAGCCTCCCCCTTTCTCCCTCTTGCTCTCTCTCTCTCCAGAAGGTGATAGAGCTGGGGAAGGTTATGCCGGGGAGGTACCGTCGCTGCGCAAGGGTCCGTGTGGATCTGCTCTAGAGGCCGTACAGCTGTGCGGCTCGATATTCTGTATCGGACATCGCGGACAGCGACGTTCCGCGCAAGGTGAAACACGCAACCCGTAATTATGGTCTTAGAAACACCGATTAGAGCACAGATTAAACTTTCCTTAGTACCGGGATCGGGCAAATAAATTTTTGTTATCCGCTGCGTTACCCGATAGTGTTGTGCGAAACCTTACAGTGGTATCAGAGCCAGGTTCCAATCTGGTCGGTGTTTTATCACCGTTTAGAACCATATTTTAAGGGTAATTTAAAATCTTCAATTGTTATTGCTAGAAGGGGATACTGGGCATCTCCGTTCTTCCAAGATGCTGGGCATCGCTGGAGCAAATTTTTTTTATAAATTTTTTTTTTGTGTCGGCCCATTTTGGGCGCACTGCGCCCTGGGCGCGGTGCACCCAGGGCGCAGCACGCCGGCGGGCGCCGCCCACGCGGGGCGATCGCGTGGCGGGCGCCCGCAAGCGGCGCCCGCGGGAGCTGACCCGCGGGGCGGGCGCCCGCGTGGCGCAACCACGCGGACCCCGCATTGCGGGTCGCGCACGCAATGCGGGGCGGCGCCCGCCCCGCGCGCGGGCGGGTCAGCCCTCCCAAATTTTTTTTAATTTAAAAAAAAATTATGTTTTTACCCCTTTTTAATTTATTGTGCTCTAATAAATTAATATATATATTAGATATATATATCAAAATGCACAGTAAATTAAATCAAATTTTATCTAGTAGGTTAATTGTATTATCTCGATGGTAAATGTCAAATGTTAATTTTTATTTAACCGTGTTGAATTTACCGAGGTGAGATAATTACTATTTACCTCAAGATAAAATGGTAATAATTGAAGTTACTTCATTAAAATTTAAGTTTTTGAATTTTTAATTATTAGATAATTAGAAAATTTAAATTTTAAATTTTATTGAAGTTAAATGTGGAAAATTCAATTATTTGAATTTTAATTATTAGATAATTATTAAATTCAAATTTTGAATTTTAGAAAATTACTAATTGAGGATAATTGCATTATTTTAAATTTACTTTCAAACAAAATTATTGGATAATTAGTTTGAATTTAAATTTAAATCATTGGCATGTTTAAATTTTGAATTTGAATTTGATTATTGGATATTTAAATTTAAATTTAATTAATTATCTCAATTAGATGCCCCTGTAGAAAATGATGGTTCTTTACGTGCTCTACTTTATTTACCTTGTATTGGCCTGATTGTATGTTTAATTTTAGTTAATCATGCTTCGATTTTTAAAATTAAACAAAGTTGGTCTGTTTTTGTTGCACATCCCATTTTTAAATTAAAAAGTAAGGATTATTTTCAGAAAATAACCCTTGATTGATTTTATTTGAATGGGTTGGCAAGTGATCATGGACTTGGAATAATGTAATTAATTGGGATCTGCGAACCTCCTTTCTCTCTCTGTTAAAATTCCAATGTACTTCTATCTTCCTCCGTTGTTGTACTCGCCCTAAGGGTTGCTGGAATTTGAGTCACATGTAATTTAATTTTTCTGGCCTGTGTACCGTGTAAAAGTTGTAATTGATGCGGCGTAGGAGTTTGAAAGCGCGGAGCACACCCGACGAGGACGATCCAGCTGCTTCGGAAGCGGGCCGGATGTCTTAGTTACATTAGGGTTAAAGTCCATGATCACTTGCGTTTAATTTTACATTGGATGCATTTATTTTTTGCAAACTATTAGGTACGGTAAATATATTGGATAAATTTATATTACCACCTAGGGTGAGATCAAGATAAAATTAAATTCCCTCGCGATTAAATTTTAGATCTGGTAAGCGTGGCTCTAGGAGTCGTCGTGGCCTTCCATCATTATGGAGTGAATGAACGTCTTCATTTCATGGATTTGTTGTGCTTTCCACAAGGTCCATGAGTTTGGGGGCGAGATTAAACTCCAAGGCTCGGCCTCAATAGGGTGAGGAATTGAACTCGGCCTTGTTGTGCTTTCCACAAGGGTCGGGTCATGAACTCATTGCTATGTAGTAATGATGGTTAGATCTAACCGAGAATATCCTTTGTTGTGCTTTCCACAAGGGGATGATTTCTCGGGGGTCGAATATCGGATATTGCATTAGATGTAAGTGCTTGTTGACTGCCCTTGAGATGATGTATGGTTTGTTGTGCTTTCCACAAGGTCCTACATCAGTCTCGTTGGGATTCCGACCCACTAGGTTGATCTCGCTGATCTCCCGTTCTATATACTGAGGGTTATATAGTTCGATCGAAAAATAGTGGGACTAACTAAGATAGAAAACCACATCTAAGTTAGAATTTGAACACATGCTAAGTTGTCTTTTATTTCTTATCCAGATTATAATATCATCGTCCAACCCCCTCCGTGACATCTTGGATGCAAATAGATTAACTGGACCAAGCTACTCGGATTGGCTGCGTAATCTACGCATAGTCCTTACCGTCGAAAAGATTGCGTACGTGTTGGACACGGTTCATTCTGAGCCAGCTCCTGATGCCGACGAGGGCGAGTTACTTACTTATGCCAAGTGGTCTGAGGACTCCTCCCTTGCCCAATGTTACATGTTGGCCTCTATGACTCCCGAGCTACATAGGTAATTCGAAAAGACTGATTGTAGAAGTATACTTCTCAATCTACGCCAGCTCTTCGGGGAGCAGGGTAGGATTGAGAGGTATGACATCTCCAAAAGGCTTTTCAGGACGCGGATGTCTGAGGGTTCATCAGTACATGCCCATGTACTGAAAATGATGGAGTGGATTGAAAGACTCAATGCATTGGGGTTCAAGTTGGATCTTGAACTGTGCATTGATCTTATACTCCAGTCATTGCCGGATTCCTTTTCTTCCTTCATCATGAACTTTAACATGAACATGATTGAAGCAACTCTCCCAGAGCTGCTCAACATGTTAAAGAGTGCTGAAGGAACCATGCAGAAAGATAAACTATCTTCGTCTGTAATGATTGTTGGCCGGGCCAACAAGAAAAGGAAGGCCACCTAAATATCCACCACAAGTAACAAAGGGAAGGGAAAGAAAAAGGCCACGGGTAAGCAACTCACCAAAGTTGACAAAGGGAAGGGCAAGAAGAATGAAAAAGAAGATAAATATTTTTGATGCGGGGAAACTGGGCATTGGAAAAGGAATTGCAAGGCAATTCTAAATCAAGGTATTTTTGTCATAGACCTTAATTTGTCATATATGGAATCCACATCATGGGTATTGGATACTGGATGTGTATCTCACATCTGTAATTCTGTGCAGGTGCTGGCAAATAGAAGGCGGATGGGTAAAAAGGAGATTGAACTGAGGATGAATAATGGAGCTTTAGTTTCGGCCAAAACTGTCGGGGCTACACGCCTCAGTTTACCTTCAGGAGTCATGATGGAGCTGAATGACTATTATTATGCTCCTAATATTATTAAGAACATTATTTCAATCTCTGACTTGTATAACATTGGATATACATTGACTTTTAATAGCACATTCTAATGTTATGCAAATTTCCAATGCTGATGAAGTGAATTATGCATATCTATGGCATTGCAGACTTGGTCATGTAGGTGAGAAAAGAGTCTCTCACTTACACTCAAATGGGTATTTGAATTCGTTCAAATACAAGCCATTTGATACCTGTGAGTCGTGTCTCATGGGGAAAATGACCAAGGCTCCATTTGGTGGACATGGTGAGAGGGCTATTGACCTTCTCGAGCTCATACACTCGGATGTGTGTGGACCTATGTCCATAGAAGTAAAAGGAGGTTATCTCTATTTCATTTCTTTTATTGATGACTTCTCTAGATATGGCTATGTGTATTTAATGAGACATAAGTCATAAGCCTTTGAGAAGTTTAAGGAATATAAGAATGAAGTAGAGAAATAGACAGGCAAAAGTATTGAGGCTCTTCGATCGGATCGAGGAGGTGAATACTTAAGTCATGAATTCACTTCTTATCTTAAACACCATGGAATAGTTTCTCAGTGGACTCCACTGTATACACCGCAGCACAATGGTGTATCCGAAAGGAGAAACAGGACCTTGTTAGACATGGTCCGATCCATGATGTCTATGTCAGGACTACCATTGTCTCTCTGGGACTATGCGTTAAAGACTGCAGCTTATTTATTGAATAGGATATCAAGTAAATCAGTTCCTTCTATATCATATGAGATATTGAAGGGCAGGAAACCAAAAAACTTGGGGGTGTCCTGCCCATGTAAAGAAGAACGATAGTGATAAGCTTGAGTCGAGAACCGATAAGTGTAGGTTTGTGGGATATCCAAAAGAGACGTTTGGATATTATTTCTATCACCCTTCTGAGCAAAGGGTCTTAGTGGCCAAGAGAGCTGTATTCCTGGAAAGAGAATATCTACTCCAGAAAAATAGTGGGAGCCAGATAGAATTTGACGAGGTCCAAGAACCACAACCCATAGACACAAACTCATTAGATGAGACTGTATCGGTTGATCCTATTCAAAGTGAAACGCTGACACTACGGAGATCTGGTAGATTACCAAGAGAACCTGAGAGATATGTTGGACATGTCTCAGAAGGGTCCTCTAAGGTATGTATCGATGAGGATGATGATCCTCAGTCGTACCAGGAGGTGATCCGTAGTGTAGACTCCGAGAAATGACAAGAGGCAATGGATTCAGAGATCCAGTCCATGTACACCAACAAAGTTTGGAACTTAGTTGATGTACCCGAAGGAAAGGTCCCTATCGGCTGCAAATGAATTTTCAAAAGGAAAATCGGTGCAGATGGACAAGTTGACACATAAAAGGCTAGTCTAGTGGCGAAAAGATATCGTCAAAGGCAAGGCATTGACTATGACAAGACTTTTTCGCCGGTAGCCATGGTTAAGTCAATCATAATCCTCCTTGCCATTGCTGCATACCTGGATTATAAGATCTGGCAAATGGATGTGAAGACAGCTTTTCTTAATAGAAATCTGTCAGAAGATGTGTACATGGTACAGCCTGAAGGATTCACCTCCAAGCTACATCATAATAAGGTATGCAAACTTCAAACGTCCATTTATGGATTAAATCAGACATCTAGAAGCTGGAACTTAAGATTTGACGAGACTGTCAAATCTTTCAACTTCATTCGGAATGAAGATGCACCCTGTGTTTACAAGAAGGTTAGTGGGAGCTCTGTGACCTTCTTGGTCCTTTATGTTGATGACATCTTACTTATTGAGAATGATGTAGAGATGTTGACATCAACTAAGTCTTGGTTGTCCAAGACTTTCTCCATAAAAGATTTGGGAGAAGCATCCTATGTGCTGGGCATAAGGATCTATCGAGATAGATCTAAAAGGATGTTAGGATTATCTCAATCCATGTACATAGACACTATCCTCAACAGGTTTAGGATGTAAAATTCCAAGAGAGATCCCATTCCCATGAGACATGGAATTTGCCTATTCAAGGGGATGAGTCCTAAAACTTCTGAGGAGGTGGCACACATGAATAAGGTACCATGTGCTTCGGCGATAGGGTCAATCATGTATGCAATGCTATGTACACGGCCTGATGTTGCCAATGCTTTAAGCATTGTCAGTAGATATCAGGCAAATCTAGGCGAAGAGCACTGGAAGGCAGTAAAGGGCATCCTTAAGTACCTACGAAGGGCTAAGGATCTTTTTCTGCTTTATGGAGGAGAGGACCTACAGCTTAGAGCTTACACAGATTCTAGTTTCCAGTCAGATCTAGATGACTACAAATCCATGTCTGGATTTGTATTCATGTTGAATGGAGGGGCAGTCAGTTGGAGAAGCTCCAAGCAAGACACGACTGCAGACTCGACGACGGAGGCGGAATATATTGCTGCAGCTGAAGCTACTAAAGAAGCCGTCTGGATGAAGAAATTCATCTTGGAACTTGGCGTAGTTCCCGAGAGATCAGCTCCCATCCCATTATTTTGTGATAATAATGGGGCCATCGCCTAGGTGAAGGAACCGAGATCTCACCAAAGGTCAAAGCATATTCTCAGGCGCTTTCACCTTATTCAGGAGATTGTTGATCGTGGAGATGTGGCAGTAGAGCGTGTACCATCAGAAGACAACATAGCAGATCCACTGACTAAGCCTTTGACACATACTGTATTTGAGCATCATCGGGATGAGATGGGTCTCAAAGTTGTGGGCAATTGGCTGTAATTCAAGTGGGAGATTGTTAGTGTTAGTGTGCTACAAGCCAATTTAGGGTCGGGTATACCCGATATATGTACGATCTTGTTTATTATTAATAAAGTGGTGTTTGAGCGTAAATATGTGATTGCGTTACTTTACGTTGTCCCTAGGATATGTGGTTGTAAAGTCAGCTCGAGATGGGATCTCGAACATGAGATTGACTTTACATGTACACATGCCTTAAACTGTTCCTAGTTGGAGGGTAATCACTCGGGGACTTTGATTACCTATTAAACAAATACACATGATGTGTCAGTGACCAGTCTCATGGTCATTGGTGCGGGGCACCAACACATATGTGTAGGTGTATGTCCTTGGAGGATGTACACTGAACTGATCCGCTATTGGATCTTCAGATAGTTGATTATACCTAATGTCAACTGAAGATCCAATTGTCTCAGTAGCATCGTTGGTCCTTTGACCTGAGGCATTGATCGGATCTTACACGAGGATTGGAATGGTTTAATCACTTGGCTAAGTGACTTTAACCATAAGTCATGAGTTACCGAGTCGTTAACCACTCCAGGATACGTGTGAAAATCATCAATGGTCAAGAAGGGATCGCTCACTGTCGGGTATATATCAGACAGTTAATGGGTCATGACATTGACGCTCCGTTAAATCCCTGGCCAAGGTCGTGTGAGTTTGTTTAGAACGGATGTCATACACTTTAAGGAGGTCATAGTCAAATGGCACGATCATGGGGTTTGACAGAAACCATACCCTCGATCGTACCAGACTCATAGAAGGAGCGAGGGATTAAATCGATGCGGTAACTATGGACTCACAGGTTCCAGACAGGCTGGTTTTAAACCCGGCGTCATCTAGGATCACGCGGATTTGCTTGACCCAACGTGATCAAAGGTTCGGAATAAATTAAACTATTCTTCGGCTCTAGTAGAAGCGAAGAATACGTTTAATTTACTTCTAATTGGGAATTAGAAGTTAATGGGCCTTAAACTAGAGTGACTATGGGCCTAGAGGATCACACACAATGGATTCTTGGGTGACAGATTATTATTATACAAATGTATGTATTATTTCTGTTTAATTCCTTTTGGAAAGGAGTGTAAATGGAGCTTAATACATATGTATAATAGTAGATATGATATATATATAATTTTGATCTTTTGGAGCCCTTTTAAAAAATGACCAAACTCTATATATAGCATCCTACCTGAGTTCATTCGAACTCTTCTCTTCCAACCCTTTAAGCTAATCAAACATTAAGGCTTAAAGGAGAGGATTAGCCTCCCCCTTTCTCCCTCTTGCTCTCTCTCTCTCTCCAGAAGGTGATAAAGCCGGGGAAGGTCGTGCCGGGGAGGTACCGTCGCTGCGCAAGAGTCCGTGTGGATCTGCTCTAGAGGCCGTACAGCTGTGCGGCTCGATATTCTGCATCGGACATCGCGGACAACAACGTTCTGCGCACGGTGAAACACGCAACCCGTAATTAGGGTCTTAGAAACACTGATTAGAGCACAGATTAAACTTTCCATAGCACCGGGATCGGGTAAATAAATTTTTGTTATCCGCTGCGTTGCCCGATAGTGTTGTGCGAAACCTTACAGCTACCTCGTCACATATCACGTTTGATATTAGGATGTTAGCTCGCCACAAACCACGTTAGACACAAAGGCGCTAGTTCGCCTCAACACGCGCGCTAGACACTAAGACACTAACTCGCGTTCAAACCGGAAAGGGAAAAATAATATTTTCTTTCTCGTGTAGGAAGTTTTCAATGAACAACTTTGAAAGTCAAACTTAGAACATAAATAGAGAAAGATCAGTTTCAAGATAACAAACTCGTGGAGGGTCGTGATGATGAAGCTTCCTTCATATTGCAGTTACCAACGTCGAGAAATCACCCTCTCCTTATGGTTGCCGGTGTAAGGTTCGTTCTCCGTCTTTGGTGTCAACTCCATCAACTCTAGAAGGCCTCAAAACCTACCTCTTATACCCCCAGAAAGTATCCTCTTAAGATTCTGGTGCGATCGGGAACATATCTAATTGGTTTAGGAAAGTCTACCCAAACTTGTGGAACTTAGTGTTTCCGTCTGTGTCTAAACTGTCTTCGATATCGATTATCTATTTTCATTTTTAACAAATTCCTTCAAACTTAAATCTTTGGGGATATAAATTTCACTTCCTAAACACACTCAATAATTAGCATTTGTCATATAAACAGAAAACTCAGCACATTGCATAAACAGAGCCCAGTAGACCTGTAGTTTAATCATCTCTTGGACCAACAAACAGTAGATTATGCTAAAAAAATGATGATTATGTGCATGAGCAATTAACAATGAAATAGAAGACACGCTTTTCTATTGGAGCATCTCATCTGCCATGGTATTTATTAAGTCATGTTGATGTAATCAAATCAAGCCTAGGACAGCATAATAGCTGATTAGGCCAAACCCATCAATTCATCAACCTTAACCATCATGGATATAGCTTGGACTCCAATACATTAAAATGGATAGATGCCTCGATTATAAGGAAATGCCCTTCTACGAGAATAAATCCCTCTACAATGAAAAGCACTCTAGAAAGAGTGTGCAAGGCCTCTCTATGGCAGCCCTTGCCCATACTTTGATCGCAATCAATTACATGCAAGACGTGATGTTTAAACCTTTCTTTTTCAGGGGACGCACTCTCTAAACTTCAAATTGACAGAAGTACGATTGCACAAGCTATCGCACCATGCAATATTAGAATACTGTATCCAAACCTTGCCGACATAAATAGATAGGAAGCAGTTCATTTTTGGAAGTAACATACCCCGCTTGTGACAGAAAAAAACGTACCACCATTTTTGATGGATCAAATTCAGTCGGTAGTATTAATTTAGACCTGGCAAAACCTAATCTGACCCCATAACATGATCCAACCCAATCTTAATTTTAAAAGCATATTAGAATCGTAACTTCGATGATCGAGTCAATTTCAGGTTGGGTCATTCTGACTTGCGTATTCTTCTGGATCATCAAATTTGACTTCAAGTCGTGTCAACCCGGTCTAACCCATGCTCTTTGCCCTTAACTTGCCATGACCTGACTTGTCTCAACTTGATCTAGGTCAGGTTGGGTCATCTTAAGATCAAGCAAAATTAATTAGACTCTACTCATGACCCGATCCAATTCCGATTCATTGCCACCTCTAGTGTAGTACTCAAATGATGATATAACCGAGTTTCTAGAGCTAATTTATGATGTGGAAGAATTACAATCTCATCCTGAATGATACCCTATTGAACTTAACCTACTCAAAATTAAGGGGTGCAAGCGAAATGGCGACGAACAACTTGTGAACAAACTTGATAAAAGCTCGATTTGGCTGACTAAGGAAACAAGGCAAGCTTCAACAAAATTGTAGGCTCAATTGCTAAACGAGTCGAGTTTGAATTCTAGGAGTACTCAACTCGTTTATATTCGTGAACAAACTTGATTAACATTCAACCATGTTTCTTTTTTGTAATATTGGCATATGATCATTTAATAACTCATTCATAATTAGACCGTATCCTATCTAATAATATAATTATATAATTAAATATAAGAAAGAATACTTTTTTTCATTCATTTATATTTATTTATCAATTCAAACAAGTTGGCAAACAATAAACAATATAAGAGTAGTATCCGAACAGTTTGAATTAGGTTTGATCATCAAGCAAGCCTGGTTTGAATAAAGTAGTACTTGGGTTGTTTACTATTCAAATAGCTCTTGCTCGGTTAGAGCTCGGCTCAATAATAAATGAACTAAAGTTTGAACAACATAGCACTCGGCGAGACTCTGCCTCGTCTGCAGCCAAATCCAAAAATTATATACGATCTACGTCTCTTGCAGCAAAGTACAATGTCATTCACTCATTATCGAATATCTCTACCCTTCATTGCTTATGATCAAATGCCCATGAGGAACAAATCCAATAATCATCAACAATGAAACCTGAAGACTCTTCAGTAGAGAGAATATTTCTCACATACATGGAAATGCAAAGTTGCAAACAAAGGTCTAGCCCATTGGTGCGGTACAGAATCTTCAGGTACTTCATGCACCTTCTCCATAAATCTCAAGAGTCACATGATCACGGATGATTTTGTTCTGACCATAGTAAAGAGTAAAGACAGCCATGAGCATGGGTCAAAAATGCTGAGCTTTTTGTTCCTGCTTACTTGATGGGGAACACTGTTTGCTAATTTTTCCCCTAGCACTACTTTTCTTTGCCACCACTGCCCCTGGATTGCCCTTTGAGAGAGAATTCTGAGGACAACACCCTTACATGGAGATAAGGAAAGAATCCTAGGGCCCTTCACCTCCCTTTTACTCTTCCCCTGCCGAGGTACTACTCTGTCGGTAGCGTTGCATGCCTTCACCACCTTACATTCTGTAAACAACATATTACTGGACCCGTAGTTTAAACAATCATTAAACCAACAGGGGAAAGATAAACAAATGAAAACTATATTCTGCATCAACTTCCAAACCATGGAAATTAAATTGACTCATAGAAGACAAAGTTTTCTGCATTAAAGTACCCAATAAAATTTCGTTTAGTCATGTCTGTGACAGCACAATGGTAAGACTGTGCTGCATTAATTAAAAGTTCACTTGTTCATCAAAATCTCCCTTTGTACTCCCCAAAAGAAGCATGTTAGAAGACGTAGACAATTCAAACACCATCTCTTACCAGCTCGCAGACTTCTCCTTGACGCGCTTGTAGGGTTTGGACGCTGTCTGTGGCCTAATCTTCCATCTGCTTTTCTACTAATTTTGGTCATAAAGAGTAGACCGGTAAATTGAACCATCTTCTGGGTGTTTGAAAAGAGTTCCTGTTATAAGACATAGTTCAACTACAAGAAACTCTCATGGCTGTGGAGGAGGACAAGACCACTGACTACCTGAGTTGGGTGGGGGGTGGTCCCCTTTCCAGACTCTAGAATATGGATTTCTCCTGGCCCTCAAAACAATCCATGGCGATCGAATTTGATTGAATGAAGGCTCCTAGCCATCCCTAATAAATGCTCTTGTGGGTCCTACTAAGTCCCAACCATGCCTCCCTAAACAAATCTTATTAAAAGCTCAACTCAATCACTGACCAGCGACGGTCAGCGATGAGGCCACACAATCACACGATTTTCTGGGATTTCGGTGCATTGGTCAGACCACCCAATATTTTGATAACATGGGTTCCTCAGTAGTCTACCTGTTTTTCCTCAGAAAACATGAAAATTGTCACAAGGGGTAGGCAAAAAGGGTGGATCTTCAATTTCGTGGGGCACACAAGAATACGTTGGGGGAGTAGCAGGAAAAGGGAAGATTTGCACCTTTCCCCATCAACCACACTTACCCAACTGCTGCCTCACATGAACGAATTGCAGGGCATTTTATTTAAACTCACAATCAATAAAGACTCCAAGCTGCCGTGCATCTTTTTTTTGTATTATTTTTCCCGTTGAGAGTGTTGGAAGGGGGAGAGGAGGAACACACTTGCTCTTTGTTATTTATTTATATGCCCGGGAAGCCTCCACCGTACTTGCATTGCCACCGGACCCATCACAGTATTAGGAAGAACAGAGGAGGGGAGGGAGAGGGAGATGAAGCAGCTAGTGGGGGTGTTGTCTTTGTTCCTTCTCCTGTTGAGCCAGCAGCACCAACTTGCAGATGCAGGGTGGGGTGGGGGGTTCGTCAGGGTCAGGGGCCAGCACTTCATCCTGAACGGGAACCCATTCTTTGCCCATGGCTTCAATGCCTACTGGCTCATGTCCCTGGCCTCAGACCCTTCCCAAAGGGTCAAGGTGTCCACGGCCTTCCAGGAGGCCTCCAGCCGTGGCCTCACCTTGGCCAGGACCTGGGCCTTCAGTGATGGTGGCTACAATGCCCTGCAGACCTACCCAGGAGTCTACAATGAGAAGATGTTCCAGGTAAAGCACAAACTGAATCCATTTCTCATATGGGTTGTTTGAAACTGCAGATCCCTTGGCTACATTTGCTTACTGTGTTCTTCTTCTACCCTTGGCATCTGCTTTTCTGGTTGTTATGCAGGGGTTGGATTTTGTGGTATCTGAGGCAAGAAGGTACCGGATCAAGCTGATACTGAGCTTTGTAAACAACTATGACAGCTTTGGTGGGAAGAAGCAGTACGTGAGCTGGGCCAGGGGCCAGGGGCAGAGCATATCATCTGATGACGGGTTCTTCTCAAACCCTGTCGTCAGGGGATACTACAAGAACCATGTAAAGGTAAGAAAGAAGCAGGAGAGATGAGAGATGAAGGAGAAACAATGGGGATGATATTTCTACGCCTCTTAGCATTGCTTACTGCCTTACTGGTGTCTGCAATGCCCTTCTTCCTCAACAATCCTCGACAGAGGGGCTCTGTTCGAAGGATTAGCAGATTCCTTAAATCTGTCTTTTTTCCCCCTGAAATCATATCTGTATCTGTAGTTTGCCTGTTCTTTGACACTGTTTCAATTGTTTCTTCCAGCTATGCCTATTAATGATCCCTAGGACATTTCCTTTTTGCTTTCTTGTCTGTGTTATCCACCTACGAGGCTACGACGCCATCCTTTTTTATTGGCTGTTTTTTTTATAAGTTTTTGACATTTCATATCAGCACCACCTGTTTTTGTAGTTGAATGGTCAAAAGTTTAGAGAACTATTATTAGTTTTTGTCGGTACCCCCTGGAGAGAATTATTTGAAAGTCTTTAATATCATCACCAATTTGCCTACCTGCTGTGTCCGTTTATCCGTTAATCTATTGGAAAAATGTGTGAGGTTCTTCTAATGGGTTTTCCTTACCTTTGATGCTTATGGCTGCACCAGGCTGTGATCACAAGATTCAACAGGTACACTGGAATTAGGTACAGAGATGACCCAACAATCCTTGCATGGGAGCTTATGAATGAACCCAGATGTACATCTGATCCATCCGGGAGAACCCTACAGGTCGCATCCTAGCGATTTATCCCTCACAAGTGCTTTAAATCTTCGTCAGATTCTCTTTCTTATGTTCCTGTTTCTTACCCTTTCTTTCCCATCCTCCTTGTTTTTTTTTTCTTTTTAACATCCTAAGGTGACAATGTCAGCCTTTTGTGATGAACGTCTAATAGCAAAGAGGTTATTTCCATTCAAAATTTGTTTCCATGCATTCGGCTAATCCCTTTTCTGTTTGTTTGCAACAGGGTTGGATCACTGAAATGGCAGCTTATGTGAAATCCCTAGACAGCAATCACTTGCTGGAAGCTGGCCTGGAAGGGTTCTACGGGCAGTCAGCACCTCAGTGGAAGAAAGGCATTCCTGGTTTTGACGTCGGGACAGATTTCATAGCAAATAATCGGATCTGGGGCATCGATTTTGCTACAGTTCACTCCTACCCGGATCAATGGTAACCATCATCCTTCCCATGTAAACCTAGGAAATATCACAGAGAGAAACAAGTGTTTGTTACCTTTTTACTTTGTTGCTAGGGTTTAATTAGAAAACAACATTACAATAAGCCCAAACTACCCATATGGTTAACAGCATCTCCTTCTCATATGTTGCATCATGACATTTATCCCCGTATATGACATTTATCTCCTCCTCATATGGTCAACGCATCTGCATTTCATCAGCTTTCTTCTTGAACATAGAAATTACTTCATCAGTTCTTGATCAAGCTACTAGATTCAAGTTACGCTACACTATCCATATATGAGTACCTTACGAGATTGTGTTTCAGAAAGACATTGGAAATAATCCTCAAATTTACAGTTTTAAACCAATGGGCCATACCCTATATTTCCATCTTTCTGAAACCGTTTCTCTAATTTCATGAATTCAATGCAGGGTTATTTGATTTGATGTCAAACACCCTAAAATATCGGTTCTGAAATCGCTCATTTTAAAACCAGTGAAAGCATGATCCCTGGCTTTTACTGGTTTTAAAATGAGCGATTTCAGAACCGAGTTTCAAGATCATCACTAGTTTTAAAACTCTCGATTTAGTTTTTAACTGTTTGAATTGAAGACCGGAATCGGATATATGGGTCAATATGATCTTGAAACTCGGCAATTTACGTTAGTCCAAATATAGATAAGAAAACACCATAAATAAATTTACAGTGATCCAAACATCATTTTTTCTCATTTTTCCATATTTTACAGTATTCCATGGCACACCAAAGAACCCCAAAGGAAATGCATGCGTTAACTTGTGACTAATGCATGCACCAGCTTGTGAGTTTTAAATTTTACTTCATCCCACACTTCCTAACATGGTGAAACAGTCTACCACCTTCCAAAACGTTCCCCTTTAATGAAAAAGGTACTATATTAGGGACATGCGAATAAGATCCTTTTGCACTAAATGCACCTCCTGGCTTCTCCATGAACAGGCTATCCAGAGCAGACGACAGAAACCAGCTTGCCTTCCTGAACAGATGGCTTGATACCCACATCCAGGATGCCCGGAACATCCTCCAGAAGCCCTTGCTGCTCACAGAATTCGGCAAGTCCTGGAAGGATCCCGGCTTCAACCCCGGCCAGAGGGACGCCGTCTTCGGCACCGTCTTTGCCAAGGCCTACTGGTCGGCTAGGAACGGTGGCCCGGCCGCCGGCGCCCTGTTCTGGCAGCTCCTGACTGAAGGCATGGACTCCTACAGGGATGGGTATGAGATCATCCTGAGGGAGATCCCACAGACGACGTCGAATTTGATCACCCGGCAGTGCCGTATCCTGCGGTACCTGGGGAAGCTGTATACAAGGCAGAGAAACGTTGAGAAGCTGAAGAAGGCAAAGGCCATGAGAAGATCTCAGAGACTTTCTGGAAACAAGGGATAGATGTCGGCAACTCAGGCCAAAACAGGAGAACACTGAGCCCTGCAAATAATCTATTTGGAATTGAGCAAAAGAGGCGAGAAGGGTAGGCAGTAATTTGGACTCTTGAGCAAAACAGATACCCACAGAAAAGGCAAACTATCTTCAACAGGGAGACACACTGAGCAAGGAAAACTATCAATTAATTTGGACAAACAACATATGCCCTCCTTGAGATGATAGCTGCTCATCCAGGAGTCAGGTTCTTACTGTTGACACTGCAAGTTAAGAATGCATGGGTGTTTCAGTGAGGCAATTAGACTGTCAGTTTAATGTTCTTGTTAAGTGAATCAATACATCAACCTGCAGTGATATATGAATACACTTCTTAGCTACTGTCAGCAGCAATTTTCTCCTTGATTAAGTGAATCAACACATGAACCTTCTTCTGTAGATGATACTTTGCATTTTAGTTATACTCAGAAGCATTCCTCTCCTTGGCATGCTGGCGATTTCGCATCAGTCCAACCCTTCCCCACCCCACCACCAACACATGAAAAAGAAAAAAAAAGGTAGGCAAGAGGTTAAACTGTTTAAAGGAACAAAGTATTGCAAAATCGAAGATGGACACTTGCCATCAATTTATCTGGAAATAATAGTATACACTTGCTAGTCTCCAAACATGAAACATGATTTTCTAATGTACATAGGAGACTGCAGACTGCTGCTACATTCATATTATTCCGTAGATATTTTAGTGTAGCAGACTGCCAATGCAGAACCTCCTCCAATACCAATGTGCATGCCTGTCTGTTTGCGGATTGGTTACTCACAAGCCCACACAACTGAAGGAGATATACCGGCTTTTATTTTCTTTGTACAGAATTGATCATTGCATCACTTCAGCTACATTGTAGATAGGGAGATCTGATCACTGCATGAAGCATCTTATATCACAGTCCCATCTTTGATTGTTGTGCTCTTCGGTATCATGGTGATCCCGGATCTAATATAGAATCCTTCACTTGGCCGATCAGCTTCTTGAACACCCTGCGTACAGATGAAAACTGGGCGGGGTCAGTCTGATAGTCCATTTCTGGGGAATGACAATGGGATTGAGGATGACACTGCACTTACGTCTCTATTTTCAATGATGGCTTTCTTTCCAATCTTCGCGTTCTTGTCAATGATGCAATTCCTGGAGGAAAGAAATGTGAAATACAGTTCACCAAATTCTCATAGTCCCATGTCATGCTCTAGGGTGATGGCCAGAGTCTTACCTGATCTTGGTGTGTTGTCCCACGCCAATGGGAACCTTCCCCTCTGCTAGTACAGAAGCTCTCTCAGCTTCAGTTTGATAATAGTCAGCACCCATCATCATGGTATCCTGATATGCCAAAAAAAAGTGTAACACAGAATAACCTTACATGTAAATGGTTCACGTAAAACTCATCCCAGCCTTCAATCACAATAAAATATTAAAAGAATCCAAGGCTTTGTTTAGTGATTGTTAGCTGCAATGTGATGACCACTGATCTCTATATGCTGGCATTTTCACTGTTATAAAGCCATGATCTGTGCAATGCATTCCACATCACGAGCTTAGCTCACTTTCATCCTTAATCCTCCTTTTTATATCTCGTGTACTTCCTATTTTTCTTATTCATGTGGATCGAGGTATTGTCACATTATTTCTGTGATTGGAAGCTATGTAGTTTGAGGCGTGAGGCGGCCGAGGCGACCAGGGGGTCGCCTCATGCCTCAAACGCCTAGGCGATGGCCTAGGCGTTTGAGGCGTTTGAGGCGAGATATTTTTTAAATATGTATATATAATTCAAAAAATAAATTATGTCTGAATATCACAAAAATACCTATATAAAGGCAAGAAATTTCCTAAATTCATTCAATCCTATGATTCAAATTATTATGACTCACTAAATTCACACAGAATTTAACAAACCACTGTCAAAAACCAAATTCTGTGTGTCTATGTGAGATAGAGAGCGAGACAAACTGTGGTCAGAGCGAGGCGAGGCGAGCAGCCACCGCCTCACCTCTGAGGCGCGCCTAGGCGCGCCTCAGACTACATAGATTGGAAGTATTAACTTCGACACAATGACTCACTTTACCCTTCCATTGTTTTCCCTTCTCTTATTAGTCCTTTATATTCTTCTCTTTTTTTATGTCTTTCCCTTTTCTCATTTCCTTTTTGATGGAAGAAATTGCTGTTCAATCCTGTAAGATGTACAGTTTTGTTCCATTTTTGCTGACAAGAGGTGTTCAAACATGCAGAAAAGTGCACAGTTAGTAAATGGATCACCTTCAATTCAACACCATACTCTAATCGTGATCTATCACCCACAATAGAGTGCTCAACACTGCACTGATTCAGGAAGCAACCATGCGAGATAATAGAATCGATGATCTGCATGGTTTAGGTAAATTTGTCAGAGAAGAAACAGTACAGGAACAAGAGGAACACATTTTTTGGGGGGAAAGTAACAGGAGGAACGAATTAACTCCATGTATATATACATACCCTGCACTTGTCTACTTTGGTTGGCGGCAAGTGACGTGGTGATGTGTAGAAAGGTGTCTGGGGATCATAGAACTGAAACTTAGGAGGCTGCAGAAGGAGAAAGCAGGAGAGGCTTAGAACTAATCATATATATGAATGGTATTTATGCAATGAATAAAAATAAGATGCGCAACAACTCTTGATTATGTGAACCAATTGAATACTATTGCATTTTCTCCATTGAGAAGACCAACCTGATCTGTCAGAGCCAAGTTTGCATCAAAAAATGACTTAATTGTTCCAATGTCTTCCCAGTAATCATTGAACAGATAAGCCTGTCAAGAAAGATGAGAATTTGACATCACTCATTAGGCCTACAACATAATGCAAAGGGCCAAAGTTGTTCAAATTATCATATTTACAAGATCTAGAATCTCTCTTTCCGGGATGAAATCCACATTCTCCACAAGGTGAGAGAAAAATGAGTAAAATCAAGAAAAGGGCCACAATTCCCCTCTCACCTGGACATTGTGCTCTTTCACAGCAGATGGGATGACTTCTGATCCAAAATCATTGGATGTTGGATACCTCCACCTGTAACATAGAAATCCAGTGATCAATCAATCTTTATAGAATTAAAAAATTTTATATTGTTTTTGTATTTCTGCTTGATTTGAAGTACTTGCCTCAAGAGATTTAGAAGAATTTCTGTTTTAAAGGCATACACTCCCATTGATGCAATGTAGGGAGTTTTTTTGGCTTCATGAGGAGACAGCCCAAGAACGGTGGTGTCAACTTTCTGCATTGAAACATGCATGCTTATGAGACAAAAACTATCCCTGAATGAACAAAGGGAAAGGTACGAAGATATGCACATACCATGGATTCCAAAGCGTCACCCTTCGGTTTCTCAGAGAAATATAAGACCTGACCCATTTTATCAATCTTCATCAAGCCAAAATCAGATGCACGGCTTCAAGGAAATATAAGTAAGAGTGGTTACGTTACAAATATCTAAAGACAGCTTGTTATCCTTACAATAGAATATAACTCATGGCCAGCAATAACAAGTAAAATAATCTATGACTAGAAGCAACAAGTAAATTCTTTGCACTCAGATGATGAAGCAAATGATGTCTATGATATATCTATGATCAAAAAGAGCAGAGATGAAGGATCATATACGTAGAAGAGATTGCATGAATAATCACTACCAATGTCACATTCTAAGACAAGGCACTGAAATGACATTAGGGCACTTACAGAAGAATTAAATTGGTTCTGTTAATATAAACCACATCACAATTCACAGGAAAAATTGATATTAATGTTGTACAGAACAGAGTAGTAGTAGCAAGCAACTGGCCAGACTTAGTTAGAGCAGTTTAATGTAGGACTAGAACCTAGATTCAGGTAAAAATGTCAAAAAAGATGAAAGAGACATTCTACAAGTTGTGGCCGAAGAACCAAGGCTTTACAGAAATTCTGATTCAGATTAGATAAAGAAATAAAACTTGAATTATATACAGAACAATTAGGACACTAAGCATACCTATCATCCATGGGTATGGTTGAAACTGTGATATCAGCCCGCGTATCTCTGTGTTTCTGCAGATACATCACCTTGTCAGTAAAGTTGAAGTTAAACACATTTAAATTCTGCTGCATGATATCTAACTGAAAAGTATTCAGCATGCCTGTAGGAAGTCCATATAGTCCATCCTGTAGAGATGATCACCAGACAGGATCAATACATTTTCAATGTTCTTGTTCCGTGTATCCTACATCAAATTAACCAAAGCCATCAAATATCAATGCACGGTTCCGATGCTGAGGAGTTAGGATATATACTAACTTGCTCGAACAGAGTGAAATACCAACCTCAAAAACCCAGATGAATTGCCTGACGGCATCTGCTGTTCCCCGAAACCAGTTCATGCCAGTGTCACCGGGGGTTTGTGTGGCTGCCAAAACCTGACAAACATGTTGAACCAGCTTTTCATCAGCAAGAACGCAAGGAAAGGATTAAACTGGAGACTGTCCAAGTGGAAAAGATGATGTAAAACTACAATCAATAAATGCAAAGTTGGGATTAACTAGATGAAGATCAATCCTCTGTGAAATGCAAAGTGCTGGAGATTGGAACAATCTTTCCAGTTTCTCCATGACAATGATTGTTCAATTATTGCAGTCTTGCAAAATAAGATTCATGTAGACATCAAAGTTCTTAAGGCTTGTAATGTCCACCTGTTTCCTGGGAATATATATATATATATATATATATATATATATATATATATATATATATATATATATATATATATATATGTTGATATATTTTTGCAGACAAACCTCAACAAATCCATCACCAAAGTTAACACCATTCCCAAAGTTGTATGTTCGAGCGAGGTGGCGGTTAAGAGATGCAGAATTGAACTGGGTCATGACATAAATCTTGTTTATGCCACTGTTGATGCAGTTGCTCATCGGAATGTCAATAAGCCGATAGCATCCTCCAATTGGTACCTGCACATCGGGGGGGGGGGGGGAAGAAAAGAAAAAAGGAGTATTAATGGTATGACTAAAATATTCTAAAAATATTTGATTGCAAGTAAATTTCATTTATAAATTGTTGAACAGTCCTTGGATAGCTTAAGATCCCTACTTGAGTTGGCCTAATCAGTTATTAGTTCATAATCAAACTCCAGGTTGTGAACACTAATTTTCAAAGAACAGGAACTTTGCTTCGAAAATATTTGGTTAATGGTATGATAACTCAAGATCAACTGTAACCTTGGGTTGGCCTAACAGGAAATAACAAAATTGAACCACTGGTTGGTGCTAAAGAAGGATAATTTTTGAAGAGCTAGTCCTTTTTATCTTCAAAAATCATCAATAAATAGTTAGCTCAAGATCAGTAATCTAGAGTAGGCCTAACAAGAACAATTAAACACTGGGTTTATTAATATGATCCTATTACCTGCCATGTGCAACTGTTGAATCCACAAAATCGCAATATTGAGATACACAGGCCCAGGGTCATAAACACATGAACCACAACTGATTTAACCAATACGGGACTATTGCCCGGGAGACTATTCCAACAGCAACAAACAAGGAATCAGTAAATGACAGTAAGCGAATCCCCGATCTAGCAATTTTATGCAACTTACATCAAAGAAATGAGAAAAAAGAAGAAAAACCAACTTACAGCGGGTTTGGCTCTTGTGCTGGTGAGAGGGAAGAGCCGAGTCCCAGCGCCTCCCCCAAGGATGATCGCGGCGACGTTCTTTGGGTTCACCCGCTCCCTCTCAAAGAACGGCGCCTGGAATGTCTGCAGGATCGGGTAAATATATGAGCATTCGTAGCAGCAAGATTTAGATTCAATAGCAACAGTTTTCTGTGCTCATTGGGCTGCACCACCACCATTCCCTTCCTACTCACCAGGGTGTCATTGCTGACATCTGATGTGAGTATGGAGACGGTGACACCGGCGCGAGGGGTGTTCCGGCCGGCGCTCAGAGCCCCGGTGCCCAGAGAGCGCGCAGGCAGCTTGGTGCCCCAAATTCCCGTGTTCCTTGAGCTGCCACCTCGCACTTCACCACCCCAGGTGGCTCTTTCGTACCTCAACAAGCAGCCACCTCCGCGGCGTGCCCGACCCACGCACGGGATGTTGGCTCTCAGGTTCATCATCACACTGCTGGCCTCCGTGGTCGCAGAACCTCCAAAGACAAATTATATTTACCTTTCTTGTTTTCTGTCTTCTTCTACCCTTCTTGTCCTTCGTATTGCAGTGATCCTACAGAATTTTGGAAGGAGACCATCAAGAAACGGGAAAAGGAAGGACTTTTAAAGAACTGAACTGATGACCATGTTTCCTATTGCAATTTGCAGGCACAACACAGACGTTGTGGAGTGTCAATAACCGGGGATGTGGCCACAACAATAACTGAATTACAAAAAACAGAGATCAACCTGCCATGATCCATGCTAAAACAGAGGTGATGATATGGAGTGGGACATCTAGATGCCAAGAGGAGGATACAGAGGGAACAAAGAAGAAGAACAAGACGGATCAGAAAGTAGAAAATCGGGATCCCAATTGTGCACAACGTAACGCCACTTCACACCAAGAAACGCGATCAGTGCATAAAGTGGGGAGCGCAGGAACATGGAATGCGAAGAGACCCAGATCAGCAATGCCATATTTACATGCAGAGAATGTGAAACGCACAGAGAGAGAGAGAGAGAGAGAGAGAACCCCTCTGATCTGAAGAGCAGAGGAGGAAGTCAGTCACAAAGGCAGAAGCAAAAAGGCGATCCTGAAGGAGACCTAGATTGCCAAAACAGAGCGGCATGGACATGCAGCAACCCGGTAAGAGAAAGGACATACAGAGATGAGTGGGAAGACAACCTACCTTTACGCCCAGATGCCGAAGTGATGCACGGGGGTCCTACGGCCTTTTGAGTTCCTCTGCTTCTCTCCTTCTCATTGTTCTCAATTGTGTGTGTGTTTGTGAGAGAGAGAGAGAGAGGGGGGGGGTGGGAGGAAGTATGTGTTAGAGAGAAAGAGTTGAGAGGGCAGCAGCGGGGGAGAGAGAGAGTTGTTTGTGCGTGTGTGTATTATAGAGAGTGTGTGGTGTTACGTAGGCGCATATTAGAGAGAGAGAGAGAGAGAGAGAGAGAGAGAGAGAGGGAGTGGTGGCAGAGAGGGAAAGGTCGGTGGAGAGAGGTGGCGGAATCACGGGGAAGCGATGGGAGGAGGAGGAGAGGGTAAGACGGGAGGGAGGGCCTTCTTTATAACAGGGCTCGGAGGGTGACACTGTTAAACATGTAAACGGATGGAATACGGAATTGACGGTGTTGTATCTAAATTCGTATTTGATTAATAATTAAATTATTTAATATTTTATTAAATTATTTATCAGATATTTTATTTAAATAGTTATTTGATGAATATGAATTTAAATTTAATTCAAATTTTAAACGAATAATTATTACTTAGAGATGAGTCGTACGAACTGTGTAAAAATATTGTAGATTATTTTTTAAAAAAGGTGAAAATTATTTTAATTTTAAAAAATTATCAAAAGATTAGATTTTATTATAAAAAATAAAGAAATATTTATTAAATCAGTGTAAATAAAATTATATTTTTAAATTATATTTTGAGATAAAAAAGAATAACTAAATAATATGTTAAGATTTGAGTTAATTATATATATAATATGTATATCTTTAGATATTTATTTAAGAGTTCATATTTAATCAGATAATATTCAATACTGATATCTCAATATCCGAATATATCCTATTAATAATCAGATCATTCAATATCTGATTAAATTATTTATCAAATGTTTTATTTAAATAATTATTTGATTAAATAAATATTAATATAAATTTGATTCAAATTTTACATAAATAATTGTCATTATATACTGATGCAGTTGACTTAAGGGTGTGTGGGGGGGGGGGGGGTGCACGCACAGTGCACCGACGCAGTAGAGAGAAGAAAGAGGTGATGTCATGATGCGGTGGGGGGGGGGGAGGACCCGCGGACAGGTCTCTCGACACTGTGCCCGTTCGGTTAGTGGTCACTCGTACGGTTGTACCCCCCTGGGTTTCATGTGACCGACGACCCCTTTCCGTCTTCCCTTCTGCGCTTCCTCCCTTCTCCACCGCTAATTTATGCCACCACGGGTCCACCACGGACCACCCACCGTAGATTTCCTCCTCCTTTTTTTTTTGGTCCTCCGAATTTGTCTTCACGTGTGTTTTTGAGTACACGACCCCGCGGGTTACGGACCTACGGTGCAGCCCAATACACGCGTATAATTTTAGACAACGAAAGCGATGTAGTTTACGAGGCTGCATACGTGGTATGTGGAGTAATATCGGCTGTAAATCCCGTGTGCATTAAAAGTCATATATTTTAGAAATTTTTATATGAAAATTATTGTTAGAGGTGAATTTATAAAAAAATCATTCTTAAAAATGTATTAACAGACATATCACTAGGTTAATTTAAATAGTGCATAAATGTCATTTAAATCTGATTTTTTACAAGTTGTTGATAAAAAGAAGTGATATGCATGCAAATAAATATGGTATTTTTACATAATTCAGATTTACGCAGTGACATACCTACTAATGTATTTCTAAGAGTGATTTTTTTACAAATTCTCCTCTAAAAATAATTTTCATGTAAAAAATCCTATATTCTATTTCGATTGATTTCACACCGTTGTCTCCAATATTTTGACTGCACACTAACTCTGTACACTCCCCTCACATAGTTGTGTCTTATGAAATTTAGATGAAATAAAAAATACTGCAAGTTGTTGAAACATAGTTTATACATTTTGTAGCGGTAGGAAAATGGTTCCTAGGCCACGTACCACCTTCTCTATTTATTTATTAGGGAAGTCGTCTCGCGCCCGTGGATGCCTGCACACACCAAGAAATCAGAAGGGCGTCAGAAGGAGTCATGGGTGTTACCCCAGGGGACAACCTTCCGATGCTTAAGTCAGCTAGGGATTAATGAGCAAATAGAGAGGAGCAAGGTGAGAGAGAAGTAGGGGTTGTAGTCGTCAATCTAGGAGGCGTGTAGATCCTCTGCACGCGTGCTCGTCATTCCCAATGGGCTCTCAGAGAGTGCTCGCTGGGTGGTAAGGCCGCACAGGAGGAAGAAGCTCTCTGGATGTAGCGGACGTCCCTCTCGTCGTGGTAGCTAGTCGAGTTACTCTCTTCTCAGTAGGAAGCTCTGAGGTAGGAGTATGCTCTTGCATAGTAGCGTAGGGTTTTTAGTAGAAGAATCTACCGTGCTCTTCTCTTCTGTCGATGACCCTTTTATATGGGTTGTCCTGGAGCGAGGGCCTCATCCCTTGATAGGGAAGGGTCCGTTTAGTAGAGTAACGTTCCTCCGCTATGTTGGTGGGAGTTTCCCGTTGGAGGGCGATAGCCCCGGCGTCGGCCGTTCCCTGGGCGAGTCTTACGGCACTCATGGCACGTGCTCGCCCGTTACGGGGTCAAGGCCGGCGTCGTGGGGGGCAACGGTCGATCATCGGAGTGTCCTCCGGCGAGAACTACGCTTGGGCCGGCCTTATCAGCGTCGTGGAATCTGATGCCTTGCTGGGCCGGTCATCTTCTTATTGGGCTGAACACGTATGTTCGTTCCTTGCTTGGGCTTAGTGCGTCCAAACCTCAATGGGTCGCGGGTGCGTGGGCCGTTTCTGGGTCAAATCAGATTTAGCCTCCTCACTTTGCCCCTACTCTTAGTTACCGAGCACTCGCAGGGGACTGAGAGTAGCCCAAGAGAGGGTTCTTCTGGAGGGTGTGATCCGAAGATGATTTCCTCGCACGGCGGGAGTTGGTAGCTTCGAGGGCTGCTTGGCGCGCAACGTGCCTCTGGCGGTGGCAGAAGTCACGCTGGCAATGATGACGCTAGGTCTTGTCCTATTCTGGGGATGTGGGCTCAGAACGGTCGCCTGACTTTGGTAGCCGTACCGCCGCAGTAGTCGACGTCCCTTCACCTGACCCTCAGGGGGTGCAACCGTCAAATTGTCGTGGACGGTTTATAAGAAGCGTCGAGGGGGCTCTCGCAAACCACACCCACATCCCGCTGGTCGTCGCACTCCGTCATAGGCGTCTTCCTCCCCATTGCCTGGTGAGGATCCTCTTTTCTCTGTTCTTCTTTTCTTCGGTAGGGATGCGTCCGTGTAGGAGAGCTCTCATTGTCGAATCTTCCTCTTCGGAGGATACGCCTCAAGGCTGGGGCGGTGTGCCGAGCACTTCGGGTGCGGGCACTAGCCATCCCGATTCCCAGCCTCTAGTGGCCTATAGGGTATTCCATGGTTTGCGGGAGACCTTTCAGATCCCCCTGAGTACGACATTGTCTTCCCCGCTGCGGGAGACGACATAACGAGTCATCCTTCTGGCGGGATCATGATCCCGGTGGCTTCCTTCCAGGCGGGTCTTCGTATTCCGGTCCACCCTTTCATTGGAGCCGTCCTTCACCATTACGGGCGGAACCCTGGGGGGATAACCCCCAATTCGTATAGTATCCTCTGCGGGTTTGTCTATGCTTGTCGTGGAGCGTCGGTGGCGCCGAGTGTCGATCTGTTCCGGCAGTTCTTTCTCCTTCAGAGTTGTCCATCCGACACCTTTTTCGCTTACTTCAAGGCCCGTACCCGTGACCATTTTATCTCTGTCTTCCGTACCGCGTCCAACCGTAAGGGGTGGGTGGAGCGGTATGTTTACTTGATCAAGTCGAAGGACTGGGAGAGAGCCTCTGATGGCTAGATGCGGGGTGGCTTTCCTCGCACTTGGCGCGACTCGAAGCCTTCTCTGAACGCCGAGGGTCGCCGGGATCTGAAGGCGGTTTCCCGGTATCCTCTCGTCGATGCAGACCACGTCTTGACCCCGGCACTACTTCGAGAGCTGGAGTTGTGTCCTCCGTTGCCGTAGGGTACTGGTCTTGCCCCCCGTAGGGATGTGGTGGTAGTGGCTGATGCTTGACTAACCTCGTCTTTGCTTCCAGGGGCGGTTGAAGCCCAGGGGTGGACCCCTGAAATCGTCTGGCTGCCGTGGCTTGCTCCACCCCCCGTGGATCACGTCACTCCGGGAACCGGCCAGGTGTCGGTTGTCGCCCCCCCAGGCCAAGTTACTTTCGCCCCGGGGATGTTGCAGTATCCGGCCCCTGTCGGCATTCCTCTGGTGCGTTCGCCCGAGGCGTCGGTGGCTAGTGGAGGGCCTAGTCTTCGGCGAAGTTCCCCCGAAGCTACTTCGAGTGCTCCCGGTGAGGAGTCCGCCATGGCTGGTGGTGGTCGGGCTTGTCCGATCGAGGATGAGTTGGCGGAGATGGACAGTCGCTGTAATGCCCCAGGTTTTTCGGATATTTATCGGATCAGGATCCGTGGGTTTCGGATCATCTTTTCGCGGGTTGCGGATCGTGTCCGAGTGAGCTTCGGACTTTTTATACCGAATTGTCGGACACTTCGGTGGTGTGCCTGTGAATTTCCTTGGGTCCGTGACGTTGTGGGGAACACGTCGGTAATTTTCTAGAATTTTCTGAGTGCCCTTGTGAGTCTCGGATCGTGTTTTGGGTTTTACGCGTGTTTTTGTCAGTCGGACCTACGGAACGCCGTGCAGGGTGAACCGTTGTGTTCTCCGACTCCGAGACGGCACCAGTGCGTTGTGCATTTTCTGAGGATCGTGGGGTGTAATTTTCATAATTTTTAGAATTTTTTGGATTTTTTGGGTTTGTCCTATATAACCCTCCCACCCCTCTCTCTCCTCTCATTTCTCACTCTCTCCCTCTCTCTCTTCTCCCACGCTCTCCTCTCACTCTCTCCTCTCCGGCGGCCGACGGACCGAGGCGGGGGTAAGGCGGGGCGACGCGGGCGAGGAGGACGGTGAGGATGGGTCGAGGATCGAGGGACGGGGGCGCGGTGAAGCCGGTTCGTGAGCGCGAGGCACCGGCGGGGTTTCGTGAGAGTTTCTTCGTGGATCGGCGTCCACGGTGCGTCGAATCTTCGGTGGAGGTAGGGAGATGGACCCCCCAAATCGTGTACTTTACTTTCCGCGAGTTTTGTAGGCCGTGGCGAGCCGAGCGGATTTATTTTCGTATTTTGGGCAAAATTCATATTTTTGGGGTGTGAGCCGGATCTCCCGTTTTACGGCATTTTTAGCCGACCCTAGGGTTTAAATGCATGCCTAGGGGCTTGGGGAAAGTTTCCCCTTTTGTTTCCCCTTCACCTGGGGGTGAACAGGACGTGGACTGGATTTCTTCGCGATTTCTGCCATTTTCAGGCGCGGACTGAGAACGCGCTAGCCAAGGCGGGCGTGTTCTTGAAGATCGCGCCGCCCCGATAGAGCGTGTTCATCGGGGAAGATGAACAGTAAGGTGATTCCTGTCATGCTATAGGGTCATAGCGCGTTCTGTCCCTGTCGTGCCATAGGGTCATAGCGCGATCTGATCTTATCGCGGTATGGACCTATAGCGCGTTCTGTTTGAACGTGCTATGCAAAGATAGCGCGTTCTTGGAGGTGACCAGTCGGGTGGCCCAGGGTGGGTGGTCTATGGCTGATCATGCCTCCCTTGGCCGTGAGTATCTCGGGTACCCCGTGAGTACCGTGACCGTGTTTTTGGGTGTCCGGAGGTGTCGCTTTACCTCGAATAGTGTCTGATGTGACACAACCTCGGACTTAGTCAAACAAGCACTTTAAGCATCCAAATGGGCCTTAACGGGCCGCCGCTCTCTCGTTGCACTCGGTTCCCGAAGTGACTATGTGATACCAAGAGTGACTTATGGGAATGGGCCCTTGCTGGTAGAGGGCCAGCAAGGCCAAGAATTGACTCCCCAAGGTAGATTGCCCAATTCAATTGGGGCCGACAAAGTGCACGCGGGCACCGGTTCACAATAACCCACGGCGATCACTCTAAGTCATGGACTTGAGGATCGGGCGCTCCTCACGAATTCAGCGACGCATGATTCAAATATTGGTAGAGCTACACTAAGTGAGCAAGGAAGAGACACTTACTCGACCGGTTTGAAGAAACCGGTCCCGGTCGGAGACGAGGGCGAGCGGGGAGGCGGTGGTTCCCCACACGCCGCGGCGGTGTCGCTTGAACGGCCCGAACCACTTACAAAACTACTCCTCACGCAGGAGGGGGTTCTTGGGGTAGGGGTTAAGATAATACACTCAAACACTACCACCACGCAGGGTGGAGCCTTCAGCCGGCCAAGCGGGGAGGGGAGGATGGACCGAAATGAAGAGAAGTGATAACTATAAAGCTTGCAGCTGTGATCTGAGTTCTGGACAGGAGGTCGCCGTACTAGCTGCTTCGGACCCGTACGAGCTTCAAATTGATTGCAATCACCTTCTGTGGTTTCCTGACTTGGGAGGGAGGATACCAGAATTTTTGGGGCCGCTCAGGAGGACGGCGGTGGTCGCACCAGCAGCAGGAAGGAGTCTCCTCGGTCTGGCCGCAGGCTCTGTCTGGATGGAAGCAGCAAGTTGCAGAGGTCGCTGTACGCCTTCCCGAGCTCTGATCAGCACGAGACCAGCGGCATCGTCTTCGTAGTCGAAGTAGCTTTCAACAGAAAGTGACGGCGATGCTTTCAGAGGTCGGTGGCGATCGGTGTACACTGAAGAGCAGGTGCTGGTCGGTGTAGACAGCAGGAGGCAGGATCGGTGAGCACGAGGGAGAAAATCGTAACTATTTCCTCCGGCAGCCGAACGAAGTTCCGCTTCGTGTTCTTGAAAGAGGACTGGCAGAGGAAGACATCTTGTGAAGGGACTTCAGCCTGAATCCTTGGAGGTTGGTCGTGGCAGAACGATACTTCAGGTTCTGGTCCCGGATGCAGACTCCAATGCGCAGTTGTGGGAGAATGGCTCCTACGGTTGACCCCGACCTCGGAATGGGTTGATTCCACCTCGCCTGCGAAGTAGACTGGGAGATCTTTCCAGAGATGTAGGCCACGTCCCCAGATTCACCAGGAGGCAGCCGTGAGCGATGCTGCAACAGGGGCCAAAGTGCAGGTCTGCACAGCTTCAATCTGCTTCAAGAAGTGAGGGGGGAAAGAGGGGGTTTCTTGGTGGAGGGGAGGTGTAGGGGTGACCTTAGGTTGTAAGGGGGTCTTGGAGGGGATGTTCCAAGGTGTGGATGGGGGAGAATGGGGTCTAGAAGGTGGTGTTTGCAGTGGGTGAGAGGGGAGATACGAATTTGGGATGGGTGGGGAAGAGAGAAGGAGAGAATTTGAAAATGGACTAATGTGGTTAGTGGGGCTTTGGGAATGGGAAGAGTTGTGTTGGGGAAGGGAATGGATGCTTGGGATAGTGGGAAGGGTGCTTGGGGAAGTGGGTGGGGTAGTTGGGGGTTGGGAGGTGGAGCTAGGATTGGTGGAAGCTCCCTTGGGACTAGGGGGTGGAGTAATGGTGGCTTGGGGAAGTGGAGGGTCTTAAATGAGGTGGGTAGCTAGTGGAGGTGGTTGGGGAAGGGAGGAGAGAGAAGCAAATTCGAAATTGGGGTTGGAGGAGAGAGAAAGAGGGGTGAAATAGAGAGATTAAGAGGGTAATGGGTGGGGAATCTCTCCCCTAGGGTCTCTCACCCAAAAAACTATTGGAATCACTCCACTAACTAAGCTTTGGACTCTCAAATAGCATTTTTCATTGATTGATTCATTAACTCCAAATGAGAGGAGTGGGGGTCCTATATATAGGCAACCCACTCTTTACATTAAGTCCCTGACAAAATAAACAACTACAAATAACCAAGGGGGTGGGGGTGCTAATGGGCCTAGTCCAACAAATGGGGCCCAATAGCTACATTAGACATCATGATGATACCAAAACATAGGAAAATAAGTGCTAGACCTAGGGAAATGACTCAAATAAAATGGAAATACATCAAAATGACTCAAAGGAAAGCTATAAACTAGATAAGGGGCCTTAATAGCGTGAGGCCCAACTCAACCAGCTCCCGAATGTGAAGAAGTGGACCCGAGCCAAAGGGAGTCGTGGGTGATGCCACCATCAAATCCCCTGGGCCGCGAAGAGCTCGACTCCGTCGAGTAAGGGTCCATCCTGCTAAGGTATCGCTCGAGGAGATCTGGGTCCAATCGCTGTAGGTCCTCCCGACTCACCCATGAGTCTTCCGACGGAGGCCGATCCTTCCACCTGACGAGATAGCGCTCATAGACCTTGCTCCGGGTGGTAGTGACCTGCTCATCCAATATTTGTTCAATGCGATCGCGCTGAGCTCTTTTGGCTAGTGGACTCTCCTCACGGGTGGGCGCTCTCTCAAAGGAGGGAGTAGGCTCAATCTCCTCACTGGGTCTCACCGTGGGACCCTTGTAAGACACTAAGTCGGCAACATTGAATGTAGGACTTACTCCATAATCCTCGGGGAGATCTAACTCATAAGCATTTGCACCGATGCGCCTCAAGACCTGGAAGGGCCCAGTCCCACGTGGCCTCAATTTGGAGTTGGCTCCTGGGGAGAGCCTCTCAGTCCTTACCATCACATAGTCACCCACTTGGAACTCTAAATGACGCCGATGAGAGTCGGCCAACCTTTTATACGCCTCATTTTTCATGCCAATGTGCTTGCGAATTTCTTCATGCAATTCCCTAATATGTTGGGCAAAAGACTCAGCGGAAATGGACACTCTAGCATGATGGGGAAGGGGAATGAGGTCGGAAGGCTTTCTTGGTTTGTACCCATGCACGGCTTCAAATGGACTCATCCCTATTGACTTATTGGTGGAATTGTTGTATGCAAACTCAGCTTGTGGTAAGATGAGATCCCAATTTCCTGGCCGATCCTCAACAAGACACCTAAGGAGGTTCCCTAGACTCCGGTTGACCACTTCAGTTTGGCCATCTGTTTGGGGGTGGTAGGCAGTGGAGAATTTGAGGAGGGTACCCATCATGTGCCAAAGAGTTTTCCAAAAATAGCTAGTGAATTTGACATCCCTATCGGAAACTATGGTCTTGGGTAGCCCATGGAGGCGGACTACTTCATCAAAGAATAACCGGGCTATATGGGATGCATCAGAAGTTTTGTAGCATGGGATGAAGTGGGCCATTTTGGAAAATCTATCAACCACCACATAGATGGAGTCATGCTTCCTAGATGTCTTGGGTAAGCCTAGCACAAAGTCCATACTCAAATCTTGCCATGGTCGGTCGGGAATGGGGAGTGGGGTGTATAGGCCGGTGTTTTGTTTCACCTGTTTGGCCGAAGCACATGTGCGACATTGTCCAACTATTTTGCCTACATCTCTTTTGAGGCTTGGCCAATAAAATTGTTCCTCAACTAAGGCAATAGTCTTGTGGACCCCAAAATGACCGGCTAACCCACCGGCATGTAATTCCCAAACCAAGAAGTCTCGAAGAGATGTCCGAGGAATGCAAAGCCTTGGTCCCTTGAAGAGGAACCCATCCTCTAAAATGAATCCTTCATGCTCCTTGCTAGAATGAGTGGTCAAGTTGGCATAGATTTGCCCAAAGTCGGGACAACTAGGATAATCATCCTTGACCTTGTCAAAGCCAATCACTTCCACTTGGATAGTGGATAACAAGGACATCTTCCTACTAAGGGCATCCGCGGCCTTATTCTCACTCCCGGCCTTGTGTTTGATGACAAAGGTGTAGGATTGTATGAACTCAACCCATCGGGCATGTCGGGCATTCAACTTTTGTTGGGAATTGAGGTATTTGAGTGCCTCATGGTCGGAAAAGATGACAAACTCTTTGGGAAGCAAATAATGTCTCCAATGTCGGAGGGATTGGACCACGGCATAGAACTCCTTGTCATAGGTGGAGTATCTAGTCCTAGCATCACATAGCTTCTCACTAAAGTAGGCGACCGGGTGTCCCTCTTGACTAAGAATCCCTCCTATCCCAATCCCGGATGCATCACAAGTGACCTCAAAAACTTTAGAGAAATCGGGAAGACATAGGACCGGGGCTTGGGTCAACTTTTCCTTAAGCTCAAGGAAGGCTTTAGAGGCGGCTTTGGTCCAAACAAAGGTTCCCTTTTTGAGACAATCAGTTATTGGGCCGGTGATAGTGCTAAACCCCCGAATGAATCTCCTATAGAATGTGGCCAACCCATGGAAACTTCTAACCTCATGAAGGGTGTGAGGTTCCGGCCAATCAATGATAGCTTGGACCTTGTCGGGGTCCATGGAGACTCCTTTGGTTGACACCACATATCCTAGGAAGGTGATGGTAGTGGTCATGAAATGACACTTCCTTAGGTTGGCAAATAAACTCTCTTGCCGGAGGACGGTGCAAACTTTCCTAAGGTGTTCGAGGTGGGATTCATGGGTGTTACTATAGATGAGAATATCATCAAAGTATACCACTAGAAAGTTCCCAATGAAAGGCCTAAGTGCTTCCGTCATAAGACGCATGAAAGTACTTGGGGCATTAGAAAGCCCAAATGGCATGACTAACCACTCAAAGAGACCATCCTTGGTCTTGAAGGCCGTTTTCCACTCATCCCCGGGCCTTATCCTAACTTGATGGTAACCACTCTTGAGATCTATCTTAGAGAAGATGGTGGCTCCGGCTAGCATGTCCAACATGTCATCAAGCCTAGGGATGGGGAACCTATACTTGACGGTAATTTTGTTAATGGCCCGGCTATCCACACACATCCGCCATGATCCATCTTTCTTGGGGGTAAGGAGGGCCGGGACGGCACATGGACTCTTACTAATGCGGATGAAGCCCTTCCTAATGAGTTCCTCTATTTGCCTCCTAAGTTCGGCATGTTCCGTAGGATTGAGGCGATAATGAGGAAGGTTTGGAAGGGTGGCTCCCGGCACTAGATCGATTGCGTGTTGCACATCACGCATGGGAGGGAGTTGATCCGGGAGCTCTTCCGGGAACACATCATGAAATTCTTCCAATAGTTGTTGGATCTCTATGGGATGGGGATTAGAAGGAGTAGGTTCTCCTAAGCATATGACAACCGCACACAAAGGCACCCCTTGAGCAATTTCCTCTTCAAGCTCTTTCCTAGTGATGAGATGAATACCCTTGGTCATCCCCGTGGTCCTACTTTGTTTTGGGGTTTGGATAAGGGCTTGGGTTGGAGGGGTGGAGTTCCCCGAGATTTGTTGAGTGGTGGGGTGTGATCCTTGAGGGAGAGTGTCCCTCTTGGGTATTGGACGAGGTGGGGAAGGGTTAAGACGGATAGTCTTACCCTCATGCTCAAAGGTGCATATGTTGCTTCTTCCTAGAATGGTGGCATCCACATCATAGAGCCAAGGTCTTCCTAAAAGGATGCTACCCACTTCCATAGGTATGATGTCACACCATATTTGGCCATGGTAGGAAGAGAAAGTGAGAGGCACTAGGCATTGGGTGTTGACCGGGATGGAGTTGTTGTTGATCCATGAGACCCGGTATGGACTTGGGTGGGGGGTGGGAGTAAGCCCAAGGAGCTTGACGGTGTCGGGTGACACGGCATTAACACAACTACCACTATCCAAGATCACTTTTCTCACATGGTTTTTTATTTTGATAAAGGTGTGGAAAATTGAAGTCCGTCGCCAATCCTCTTCTTGAGGTTGGGTGAGGGTGCACCTAATGACTCCTAGATGGGAGTTGTTTGAAGGAGTGGAATGATCTAGACCCGACTCTAGACATTGGGCTTCATACTCCTCTTCCCAATCTATTAAGGCTTCATGTTCCTCAATGACACTTTCTTGTTCCTTTTGGGGTTGGACTTATTCCTCAATAAGCAAGCTAGATAACCCCTTAGATGGACATTGCCCCGCAAAATGACCATACCCATGACACTTATAGCATTGTTGGCGCCCACTTCCCGGGGTGGCTCCTACACTTGGTCCTTTGGGGTTGTCATCCTTCCGTGGGAGAGGGTGACTAGGAGCGGGTTTGTTTGGAGTGATGGGTGGGGGAGGGTTGTAGGACCTTAAAGGGGGATTCCCACTTGGGTTAGGAGCTCTCATGGGGGTGGGTGGAATGGGACGTGGTCCCAAGCCTTTGGGGTCGGTGGGTCGGGGAGGGATAAACCGGGAACTCCTAGAAAATCTTTCCACATCTCTAGCTATTTGGTAAGCTAGCTCAAGGTTATCAACATCCCTCATGAATAGTTCCCTCTTGATGTGGCTTTGAAGCCCATTCCTAAAACGGGACAAGGTGACATCCGGATCCTCATGGACTCCACACTTTAGAAGATAGGAGTCGAATTTTTCAATGTACTCTACCACGGTCTTTCCTTCTTGGGTGAGGCTTTGCCATTCATCTAGGAGCATTTGGTGGTAGGTTCGGGGGAGGTATTTGTTCCTAAGTTGGTTCTTCATATCCGCCCAAGTGTCAATAGGCTCATCCCTCCTAATTCGTCTTAGACCTTCTTGATTTAGCCAATAAGTTTTGGCCAACTTAGTGAGATGCATCTTAGCCAATCTTACTCTCCTTTGGTCGGACATGGGGTACCATTCAAAGTATTGGTCCATGGCGGTCTCCCATTCTAGGTAAACACTAGGTTCATGTGAACCGTCAAAGTTTGGGGCCTCTACCTTGATCATCCTTAAAAGGGGGTCATCCGGATCATCCCGTGGACGCCGGTCATTATTTTGATGGAGACGAGGCCTCTCATAATCATAGTAAGGGTCATAGTCCATTTCTTCCCTATAAAATTCAGCATGTGGGTAATGGGCTCTTGGGCCGTTGTTCCTTGGGTGGAACTCATCTCTATGTGGCTCTACATGTGGAGGGCGGGCTCTTGGACCTTGGTTCCTCTGGGGAAAACCATTCCTATGAAACTCACCATGTGGTGGAGGGACTCTTGGTTCATTGATTCTTGGGTGAGGATCTTCCCTATGAAGCTCATCATGGGGAGGGGGAATTCTAGGTTCATTGTTCCTTGGGTGGAACCCTTGATCTTCTAACCTCGCAATTCGATTGGTAAGGGACTCTAGTTGAGCAAGGATGGTGGTGAGGGCAGTCTCTACCCTATCTTGAGGTTCCTCCCTAGGAGCATCTTGGTTGAGTTGGTGAGGATTGGGATCCATGGGTGGAACCGATGACGATGAACCGGGTTGATAGCTAGCACCACTACGGGTGGACATGCAAGACAAAGGGCCAAAGTGGTGGACACACAATGCAAAGGTCCTAGGACTTAGACTTGATAGAGACAAGTCAAGGACTTGCTCTGATACCACTTGATGTGACACAACCTCGGACTTAGTCAAACAAGCACTTTAAGCATCCAAATGGGCCTTAACGGGCCGCCGCTCTCTCGTTGCACTCGGTTCCCGAAGTGACTATGTGATACCAAGAGTGACTTATGGGAATGGGCCCTTGCTGGTAGAGGGCCAGCAAGGCCAAGAATTGACTCCCCAAGGTAGATTGCCCAATTCAATTGGGGCCGACAAAGTGCACGCGGGCACCGGTTCACAATAACCCACGGCGATCACTCTAAGTCATGGACTTGAGGATCGGGCGCTCCTCACGAATTCAGCGACGCATGATTCAAATATTGGTAGAGCTACACTAAGTGAGCAAGGAAGAGACACTTACTCGACCGGTTTGAAGAAACCGGTCCCGGTCGGAGACGAGGGCGAGCGGGGAGGCGGTGGTTCCCCACACGCCGCGGCGGTGTCGCTTGAACGGCCCGAACCACTTACAAAACTACTCCTCACGCAGGAGGGGGTTCTTGGGGTAGGGGTTAAGATAATACACTCAAACACTACCACCACGCAGGGTGGAGCCTTCAGCCGGCCAAGCGGGGAGGGGAGGATGGACCGAAATGAAGAGAAGTGATAACTATAAAGCTTGCAGCTGTGATCTGAGTTCTGGACAGGAGGTCGCCGTACTAGCTGCTTCGGACCCGTACGAGCTTCAAATTGATTGCAATCACCTTCTGTGGTTTCCTGACTTGGGAGGGAGGATACCAGAATTTTTGGGGCCGCTCAGGAGGACGGCGGTGGTCGCACCAGCAGCAGGAAGGAGTCTCCTCGGTCTGGCCGCAGGCTCTGTCTGGATGGAAGCAGCAAGTTGCAGAGGTCGCTGTACGCCTTCCCGAGCTCTGATCAGCACGAGACCAGCGGCATCGTCTTCGTAGTCGAAGTAGCTTTCAACAGAAAGTGACGGCGATGCTTTCAGAGGTCGGTGGCGATCGGTGTACACTGAAGAGCAGGTGCTGGTCGGTGTAGACAGCAGGAGGCAGGATCGGTGAGCACGAGGGAGAAAATCGTAACTATTTCCTCCGGCAGCCGAACGAAGTTCCGCTTCGTGTTCTTGAAAGAGGACTGGCAGAGGAAGACATCTTGTGAAGGGACTTCAGCCTGAATCCTTGGAGGTTGGTCGTGGCAGAACGATACTTCAGGTTCTGGTCCCGGATGCAGACTCCAATGCGCAGTTGTGGGAGAATGGCTCCTACGGTTGACCCCGACCTCGGAATGGGTTGATTCCACCTCGCCTGCGAAGTAGACTGGGAGATCTTTCCAGAGATGTAGGCCACGTCCCCAGATTCACCAGGAGGCAGCCGTGAGCGATGCTGCAACAGGGGCCAAAGTGCAGGTCTGCACAGCTTCAATCTGCTTCAAGAAGTGAGGGGGGAAAGAGGGGGTTTCTTGGTGGAGGGGAGGTGTAGGGGTGACCTTAGGTTGTAAGGGGGTCTTGGAGGGGATGTTCCAAGGTGTGGATGGGGGAGAATGGGGTCTAGAAGGTGGTGTTTGCAGTGGGTGAGAGGGGAGATACGAATTTGGGATGGGTGGGGAAGAGAGAAGGAGAGAATTTGAAAATGGACTAATGTGGTTAGTGGGGCTTTGGGAATGGGAAGAGTTGTGTTGGGGAAGGGAATGGATGCTTGGGATAGTGGGAAGGGTGCTTGGGGAAGTGGGTGGGGTAGTTGGGGGTTGGGAGGTGGAGCTAGGATTGGTGGAAGCTCCCTTGGGACTAGGGGGTGGAGTAATGGTGGCTTGGGGAAGTGGAGGGTCTTAAATGAGGTGGGTAGCTAGTGGAGGTGGTTGGGGAAGGGAGGAGAGAGAAGCAAATTCGAAATTGGGGTTGGAGGAGAGAGAAAGAGGGGTGAAATAGAGAGATTAAGAGGGTAATGGGTGGGGAATCTCTCCCCTAGGGTCTCTCACCCAAAAAACTATTGGAATCACTCCACTAACTAAGCTTTGGACTCTCAAATAGCATTTTTCATTGATTGATTCATTAACTCCAAATGAGAGGAGTGGGGGTCCTATATATAGGCAACCCACTCTTTACATTAAGTCCCTGACAAAATAAACAACTACAAATAACCAAGGGGGTGGGGGTGCTAATGGGCCTAGTCCAACAAATGGGGCCCAATAGCTACATTAGACATCATGATGATACCAAAACATAGGAAAATAAGTGCTAGACCTAGGGAAATGACTCAAATAAAATGGAAATACATCAAAATGACTCAAAGGAAAGCTATAAACTAGATAAGGGGCCTTAATAGCGTGAGGCCCAACTCAACCAGCTCCCGAATGTGAAGAAGTGGACCCGAGCCAAAGGGAGTCGTGGGTGATGCCACCATCAGTGTCCCCGTGGGCTTAAGGGTCCGGGCAACCCTTTTGTGCCCCGGTTGTGTTATGTAGACCTCCGGTCGACCCGGTTGTGATGCGAGGGTCGACCTTCGGTCTCGTGAGTGTCCCGGACATCCCTTGGGTTCCGTGATTGTGTTTCGGGGATGTCTGGAGGTACCATGTTATCTCGATTAGCGTGCTCGTAGGTGAGGTGGGTCTGGGTGACCCCATGTGTTCCGGGCTTTCGTGTTACGCTTGATCGAGTCACCGTGGACCGGAGTGTGTGCGGTGGGGTTCCCCCGCACGTCGTGAGTTTCCTTGGAAGATGATTCCCGAGTGAGCCATGTATTTGGCCTTGGACCGCGAGTCCAGTTATCCGGCCAGAAGATGGAGGTTCCTTAGTTTCCTTCGTAAGGGAGGGGTCTTGGCTGTTCGTCGGCTGTCTCGATATTCGTATTACTGTAGTTTCTGACCTAGGCATAGGGCAGATTGACGGCGTGGAGCTGTCCTTGTACAACGGTCTTGACCGCGAGTCTCGTGACTCAAGGACCGTTGGGTTCATTAGGTCTAGTGGACCATCCAAAGTCTGGTGGCGTCGTGACGCCTGTTACTCCGTGTTACTCGCGATGGGTGCGTGAGTGGCTTTCCGTGTTCACGTTTAGTGACCTCCCACTAATCGTAGCCTTCTTACGGCACGCGGTGCTGACCCACCCGGGAGTGGTGGAGCGGCTTACCCGAGAGAAACGGTGAGTAGGCTGGTTACCGTAGGGCCCCCACGTACAGTCAAGTCCGGGCTTAGGGGGAATTACCAGCTAGAGGACATGCCTAGGGCGTATGGTCTGAGTGTGCACACTGGGCTGAGGGCTCCGGACCCGCGCTGACGAGCGCGACCTCAGCTAATCCTTGTTTGTGGTACCGGTTACTGTGTGTGTGTTTGAGTCTCACGCTCGGGGCGTGGTAGCTTGACACTTGTGGCACGGTATAAGATGTCAGGGGACGCATCCGGTCGTTCTTCTAGTGGGTAGTGCTCCCGTCACGTGACGTGAGTTTCCTCGTGAGTCGAGTTTCGCTTCACGTCTACGAGATGTGATTTTGCGTGCAGTTCTCGGATATTTTTTCGATGCCGAGGTCTAGGGGCTCCGGTGAGCGTCACCGAGGGCTTTCCTCTAGGCAGCGTCGAGTTCCCGACGGGTGGTTGTTTTCTTAGTTGCATGACTAGAGTGGTTCGTTGTCTGGTGGTCCCCCGACGGTGAGATCGGGGTGCGTGTTTTCGTGTACAGTAGGAGTAGCTATAGCGCCGAGTTTTTACTGGCCACCGATTTGATGTTCCTGCTGTTACTATTGTTCTTGCTGTTGCTGCTTTCCGTGCCGCCGTTGTTCTCAGTTTGGGTTCCGCGGGATCCCTACTGGGCCAGTGACAGGAGGCTCACCCCTGCGTTTCAGGTGCGGCGGTTCTTCCAAAGGTTCGAGGGTGCTGTGCGGAGGTTCTTAGTTGCCAGCTCGTCGGGTCGAGTGTTCACTTGGCACGTGGTACGTTTTACTGCTTTAGACTTTACTTTCTATTGGACTAGACTCTGTTGTAGCTGTTCATTTATTTATATTAATTGTTGAATTGTCCTGCTTTATTTCCTATTTCCTTGTACCTCCATACTCCTTTTTAGCCCTTCCGAGCTCCGGCTCGTGGGCGGCGGGCCAGGGTTCGAATGGCATCGGGTTCCTTTCCCGGTATCCGGATCCTGGGTCGCCACAGTCGCCGTCGGTCGAGGAATAGGGGGAGAGACTCGACTCCAGGCAGGAGCAGGGCTCCTCCTTCGTCCGGGGCGCCTCCCCCCAGTGTTCGCCTCCCGTCGTCGCCAGTGGTGCTAGCGGCTGCTACCCCGGCGTCTGTCTCCGGCAGACGGGGGCGTGAAAGGGGCAAGGCCCCTGCCGTTGTTGAAGTTGACCCTCTCCCTCCGTAGAGGGTTCCTCTGCGCGGTCAGTCCCCACAGCCCGAGGACTCGCCGAAAGGGGTGCCCGGTGTCCAGGGCATCGTCGACCTCATGATGCGGAGTGCTCGCTGGCATGAGCGCGTTGAGGAGCTGGGTCTTGGTGTCGTGGACGAGTTGACAGCCATTGCCGTGAAGAGCATGTGCCTGGTTGTTAGCGTCTTCGGGCTGTGGAGGCACCGTTTCCTGGATGCCGTGCGTGAGCTGGAGATCAGCCGGGCCCTTCAGGCGGGGGCCGAAGGGCATTGGAAGGAGTCCGAGGCTGCAAACGCTGGACTTCAGGAGCAGCTGTCTCAGCTTGAGTCGGCGCTGACGGGGATGGAGCGTGATCGGGATGCCTTCCGGGCGCAGGCTAATGCGGACGACGAGCGTGCGGCCAAGCTGGAGGCGGAGGCTCGAGCCATGAAGGCCCGCGGCCTGGAGATCGAGGCGGAGCTCGCCAGGCTGCGCATGTCTCTGTCCTCGGCCAGCGAGGAGGCTGTGGAGGCTTTTCGTCTCTCCTCGGCTTACAGAGCTGAGCTGACGGAGGCGACCCTGGAGTACTACGGGCCAGCACCTGACCGCGGCTTCCGGGAGGCCTGGAGTGCTACCGTGAGGGCCACAGTTGAGCACCTCGACCTCGAGGACCCGGTTCTGCCTCCTCCTGCAAATCCGTATGGCTCGGAGGCCGATGACGAGGAAGAGTGGCCTGACCCCGTAGAGGCGGGCGCCGAGCGACCGGTGTCGAGCGCGGGCAAATCATCCCTCGCGGAGGTCACCGTGGTGGACTTGACTAACGAGCCACCTCCTCCTAGCGCTGCTGCTGTGCGTGCGCCTGCTGAGTCCAGGGCACGTGATGATGTAACATGGGCATGTCCTTGAGAGGATGCCCCTAGTTATCTTTTCCTTTCTTTTTTCTACTTTTTTCAAGGCAGTAGCCTCTTTTTTGTAATTTTCTCCTTTTTTGGAACTGAAAACCTTCCTTTTATATGCAAATCTTAAGATTTCCTCTGTGTATGTCCTTCCTCCTGAACCGTCGCGAGATGCTCTGGGGATACGAAACGGCGTCCTTGATGAGGGCTTCTGAAGGAGCGCGACTTTCGGGATCCGTCGCTTCGACTTTCACGGATTTGATTGAGGCGATAAGAGTCCTCATGCTTCTGGGGACTCTGCTTCCCCTATAAATGGTGGCTCTCGCAGCGTTCCAGTGATCATCTCTGTGCCAACGAACCGTCGTAGGTAGCTTGCCCAGAGAATGTCCTCAGGAGAGTCTGGTACCTCGTCGGATGATGAATCGCTGTCGGCTCGTCGCCAACCCTTGGTCCTTCGGGGGAATCCAGCGTCGGTGCCGTGGCGGCCGTGGCCTGCGCTTGGAGAGGGTGTCCCGGCTCCTGAGCAGTACAGGCTTGGGTACCTGGACGGCTGGCGGGAGGCCTTGGAGATGGTTGACCGCTTGTATGCTGGTAGGGGAATCCTACTTCTTGAGCCGGATAAGTTCCGTCCTTGACGGGATGAGAAGTGTCAGGGTAGCGCTGCTTTCCAAACTTTAGCTATTTTCCCTTGCTTGTCTTCGCGGTGTATAACCGTTGTTTGCTCCTTGTAG
This sequence comes from Amorphophallus konjac, assembly GCA_022559845.1. Lineage (NCBI taxonomy): Eukaryota > Viridiplantae > Streptophyta > Magnoliopsida > Alismatales > Araceae > Amorphophallus > Amorphophallus konjac. The sequence continues at coordinate 52,753,961 of CM040118.1, forward strand.
GTGCTCGGTGAGATGCTACTCATTGCTGGAACATCTTCCTACTTTCTGGTAGGAAGGATCGTAAGGAAGGGTGGAATCTGTTTTTCATTCTTCCACTCGGTGGGCCTGGCCGTGCGGCTTGGACGACGGCGGTGGACTCCTCAGTTTGAAGGTATGGCCAGTACGCTGAGGTGGCCTTCCTAATGAGTTGGCCTCGTAGTCCTGCTACCTTCCGCCGGCTTGCGTGGGTCTGCTGGTTCCCTGTAACGGGCGGACCTCGCCGACCTTCCTCCGAGCGTGGGTGGCCGGAGCTACTGGCCAAGTTTTCCTCGTGCAGGCCTTCTACGAGTGAAGCCCTTTGTTGGCCTGAGGGCTTTGTCCCTCTTCTCTGGCATATGAGGCTTCTTCCGTAGGTATCCTCCTACAGAACAAAAATGGGTACCTATGCCTGCTTGAAGATTAGCATGATCATCGACAGAGGATGGTACCCAGGAAGCGAGTTGTTGGAGTCATACGTCGCCATCGTCGAGCACGTTTTATCTCTCCATGTACTTATATTTGGCCTGTGTGAGGGTACTTTGCCAATTTTCTGGCAGCTTGTACTTTGACTAAAGAAATATAAATTCTTTGATTCTGAGCCAATACTGATGTGTACCTTTTACTGGAGTTCTTCTGCATGCTTTCCTGGGCGATCCTCTGTGCTCGTCGTCCATAGTGCTCGTGTCCTCCGCGAAAACCCCTAGGTTACCTTCTCGTTTTCAAGGGGAACAGTGCTCGCCTCTAGGGAACCCTTAGGTTACCTCTTTGTTTTCAAGGGGAGCGGTGCTCTCGCCTCTAGGGAACCCTTAAGTTACCTTCTTCGTTTTCAAGGGGAGCAGTGCTCGCCTCTAGGGAACCCTTAGGCTACCTCTTTGTTTTCATGGGGAGTGGTGCTCGCCTCTAGGGAACCCTTAGGCTACCTTCACCGCTCCCCTCTAGGGAACCACTAGGCTACCTTCTTCGTTTTCAAGGGGAGCGGTGCTCGCCTCTAGGGAACCCTTAGGCTACCTTCTTCTTTATTTGTGGGCAACTTACCCTAGTGGAGTATGGCTGGTGACGTTTCACTGGAAGAACTTCTTGAGGTTGACGGAGTTCCACGTCCTGGGCACCTCTCTCCTCCCAAGCGTCACTAGCCTGTACGCTCCTTTGTCGAGTGCTTCTGCTACCCGGTATGGGCCTTCCTAGTTAGGTGCGAGTTTACCTGCGGCTCCTCACGGGTCAGCCACGCTTGCTCGCCGTAGGACCAGATCCCCGGGGAAGAAGTGTCGCTCCTTAACTCGGACATTGTAATACTACGCCAGCTTCTCCTGATATACCGCAAGATTTATCTGGTCATTTGTTCTTCTTTCTTCGAGCAAGTCCAGGTTTTCTCGCATTGCCTGGTTGTTCCTGGCCTCATCAAAATGTCCCACTCATAACGAGGGGTTGGATATCTCCACCGGGACTACTGCCTCATAACGCGACAGCGACGTGAAAATGGATCGACGGCAACTCCGGGACACGAACGGGACTGGATAGGATGCTACCTCACGCAGCTCGGCCTCACGCCGGACGGTCTCACATCGGACGACACACTCACACTCACAAAGAGGATGAGGGAAGGGAAGCACAAGAAGGGGCCAAATGCACCAACAGGATGTTCTTTCATATAAACTTTCATATCTCGTAACACACCCTTAGCCTCCTATTTATAGGAGGAGACTATAACAATTACACCCATAAACTTTATAAATAGCATATATGTCATTAGCTTAATAAACCAAACTCACCTACCTAACTTTTGACTTGGGGGGTTTTAACCAAATAAAATACACAAAACACACATGTTTATTGACTATGACTTAGCCTAATAAGACGAAAGTAAAAATATATGTACTAATACATGTATTTTACACACAATACATAAATACGTACAATACAAATACACACAAATAAATATTATGATCAGGACGCCGAGTCTTCAAACGAGTCGCCGAGCCATAAGCTCGGTGCAGTGGCGGTGCGGCGTCGGCTCCGAGCATTGGGCCCAGTAGTGGACCCGGTGTCCCCACCAACCCTCCCGGGGCGGCTGGAACTCGACTCCATCGAGTAAGGGGGGACACTGCTGTGGTAGTGCTCCAGCAGATCTGGATCGAGGCGCTGGAGATCTTGCCGGCTGATCCAGGAATCATCAGAAGGTGGACGGTCCCGCCAGCGGACAAGGCAGCGCTGGTACACCCTGCTCCGTGTAGTGGTCACCTGCTCGTCCAGTATCCTCTCAATTTGCTCGCGCGGTGCTCTCGAGGCTGTAGGACGCACAGGGGTGGGCTCACTCTCAATGGGAGGAGAAGTGTAACGACCCGAGAATCCGATTACCGGGAAGGCCCGATAACCCGAGACTCGTACCGCCACCCACGAGTCCGAAGACTCGGAAGGGTTAAAAGGATGGTGTGGAAACTACATAAGCATCACAGATAATTGCAGAAATTAAACAGGAAATAAATTAACAATTTACATGGTCCACAATAAAATAGCAACAACAGCAACAGTAGTCCACGACTAGTACAGTGACAAGAAAGAAAAGTACAGCTACACGGGGCATCCCCCGGCTCTGACCTCTGGCACTACCTCTGGGCACCCGCACCACGCTGCGCTCCTGACGCGCTCCCCGAAGGTGGCGCCTCACCTGAAACACGGTGAAAACACGCAGGGAATGAGTCTCAGAACAAGACTCAGTAGGGATCACTCGAACCCTACCTCGAAAAACGAGAAACCACTACTCTAGCGGTAGGAAAGTACCTCGGAAAGGAAAGCCCTGTACTCTACAGAACTAGACCCTACGGCACGCAAACCGACACACGTGCCACGGTACGAGAAGACCGAAACTCAACGGTCGAACCGTCAAAACCCGAAGGTCGGAAACACACGACTGACAGTCTGACACTCCGTACTCGACAGGAGTACCACCCACTAGAAGCACAGCCGGTAGCGTCCCCTGACGTCTTACACCGTACCGCAGGTGAACCGCCTGACGTGGTAGGTCCAACCCGAGGCGCAAACACCGTACAAGTAACCACAAACAAGTGACTAGCTGGGGTCACGCCCGTCGACGTGGGTCCAACCGCCCCCAACCACGTGTGCACACACAGACCACGCGTCCCAGGTCTGGCCCTCTGACCGGTTTTCCCCTCAGCCGGACTCTGGCTGCAAGACGTGGGGCCCAACGGTAACCGGTCCACAAACCGTCTCGAAAGGTCGGCCCGTACACCACTCCCTGGTGCGACTAGCACCCGCGTACTAGTAGGGTACGACTAGTGGAGGGTCACTGAAGGAGTAGACTCTCGAGTCAACGGAAAACGACGTCCGAACCCGACAACAGGTGGGAATCACCCCACACACCAGCCCCGTCGCACGGTGACCACGGTCGGAAAGGAAACAGACGCACGGCCCACGGTCAAACGCATGACCGAGGCAAACAGGACTTCCGGACACCAAAAACACGGTCACGGAACTCCACGGGGTGCCTGGGACGCACGCACGGCCCAAGGGGAACACCCAACAACGAACCAAATCGCGCTAGGGATACCTAGCGCGACAGGGCATGTCGCGCTAGGGTCCCCTAGCGCAACAAGGGTTGTCGCGCTATGGCCCCATAGCGCGACACGGACCATCGCGCTAGGGAACCCTAGCGCGACAGGGACCATCGCGCTAGGTCATCCTAGCGCGACGAGGACGATCGCGCTATGACCCCATAGCGCGACAGGAACCGCCAAACTGTTCATCTTCTCCGATGAACGCGCTCGGTCGGGGCAGCGCGACCTCCAAGAACGCGCTACTGGAGTATAGCGCGTTCTCAGTCCGCGGCCGAAAACGGTAAGAACGCCCAAAAAACCCAACCACGCCCCCATACCTCCATAGGAGAGGGGGAAAACAAAGGGGAAGACCCCTGGGGACCCCTAGCATGATTCTAGGCCCTCAAAACACGAATCCATGCATTGAATCCATAGATCGGGCGAGCTCTCCCCAAATCATGGAAAAACCCAAAAACGCTCCAATGATCCCCTCTCGGCCTCCCCGCGGCCTATAAATCACGGAAAAGAACGGCATGAGGCTAAGGAACGTCACCCTACCTCGATGGAGCAAATGCTCCGCCGAATCGATCACGAATCACGAAGAATGCTCGAAGCTTCACGAACTCCCCACGCTTCCCACGCTCGCCGCACGCCCACGAGATCGCCTCACCGTCGCCCACGCGTCCGCGCCGTCGCCCCGCCGCCGTCCGTAGCCGGAGAGGGGCTCGCCACGTCCGAATGGGAGAGTGGGAGAGAGAGGGGGCTCACGGTCGCGAGAGAGAGGGAGAGGAAGAAGAAAGAGAAAAGGGAAAAAGAAAAGAAAAAGGATTAGGATTTATAGAAAATCCAAATTTTCGGAAAAATACCGAAAAATAGAAAAATACATTTCTGGAATCCTTGGAACGCACCGATCGCAACGGTACCACTCGTGCCCGGGTGAACGGCCCAGTTAACCCGCAGCGAGCGTCCGAAGGAAAAGCCGAAACACACGCCGGGAATCGGAAAACACACGCGGAAAAGCCGCGGAACGCCTCCGGGCCTCCGAAACGACCCCGGAACGCGCCGATCCGAACACGAAAGATGTCCAAAACGAAATTTCGGACACAACAGAGCTGGACGCTCCGAAAACCAGATCCAGGACCCACGAAGAAGGATCCGAAAGGTCCGGGATATTACAAGAAGGCTCGAAAGGGTCATTAGGAATCGCTATGGGTTCCGTGTAGGTCACTAAGTCTGCCACATTAAAAGTCGAGCTAATCCCATATTCGGGAGGTAAGTCCACAACATAAGCATTGGAGCCAATCTTTCGCAGAATTGGGAAGAGACCATCACTACGGGCTTGCAACTTCTTAACGGCTCCCGAGGGGAGTCGTTCGGGTCGAATCCGTACCATAACCATGTCACCTTCTTGGAATTCATGGTGACGCCTATGCGAATCAGTCAATTTTTTATAAGTCTCAATACTGAGGTTGATTTGCTTGCTAATTGACTCATGTAGACTCTTGACATGCTGTGCAAACTCCTCAGCTTACTTGGACATCCTAGACTCGAGGGGAAGGGGAATGAGATCCACAGGTTTTCTAGGTTTGTAACCATGCACGACCTCAAAGGGACTCATACATGTGGACCTATTGGTAGAGCTGTTGTATGCAAATTCGGCTCTGGGTAAAAGAAGGTCCCACGTGCCAGGGTGATCCCCTACGAGACACTGCAACATGTTCCCTAAACTCCTATTGACGACCTCGGTTTGCCCATCAGTTTGGGGGTGGTAGGCAGTGGGAAATTTCAGTTTGGTGCCAACTAGGTGCTGAAGTGTCTTCCAGAAGTAACTAGTGAACCAGACATCTCGGTCAGACACGATGGTTTGGGGAAGACCATACAGACGAACGACTTCATCAAAGAATAAGTGGGCTACTCTATAGGCATCAGATGTTTTGGAACATGCAATGAAGTGGGCCATCTTAGAGAACCTATCAACGACAACAAAGATGGAATCATGCTTGTGAGTAGTGTGAGGTAAACCAAGGATAAAATCCATACTCACATCAACCCATGGTCGATCAGGAACGGGGAGTGGAGTGTAGAGACCAGTGTTCTGTTTGACCTGTTTGGCCATCGTGCATGTCCTACACTGGGCTACAATCTTGGCCACATCTCTCTTCAGACCAGGCCAATAGAAGTGCTCCTCCACAGAATGGATGGTCTTGTTGCGGCCAAAGTGACCAGCAAGACCTCCAGCATGCATTTCCCAAATTAGGAAGTCCCGAACAGAAGTCCTCGGGACACAGAGTTGCTGCCCTCAAAATAGAAAACCATCCTGGAGTAGATAGTCAGAAAAGGCTATCGAGGGTCCAGCAGACAGAGCAGAGTAGGCAGGGCCAAAATCAGGACACTCTCCATAGAGTTCCTTCATGCGGTCAAATCCAGTGACCTCTACCCGAACAGTGGAAAGAAGGGAGACCCTTCGACTCAAGGCGTCGGCCACCTTATTTTCCTTTCCGGCCTTATGTTTTAGGACAAATGTGAAAGACTGGAGGAATTCTACCCATCGACTATGTCTCGGGTTCAAACCTTTCTGAGAGCTAAGGAATTTCAAAGCCTCATGGTCCGAGTATAAGACAAACTCTTGGGGTAAGAGATAGTATCTCCAGTGTTTGAGTGCTTGGACCACGTCAGAAAACTCCTTATTATAGGTGGAGTAATGAAGCTTTGCATTAGAAAGCTTCTCATTGAAATAAGTCACAGGGTGGCTCTCGTGGCTAAGCACTCCTCCTATTCCTACGCCAGATGTGTCACAGGAAACCTCAAAGACTTTGGAAAAGTCTGGCAGGCGCAGGACAGGGGCTTTAGTCATAAACTCCTTTATGCCAATAAAAGCCTGAGATGCGGCTTTAGTCCACTGAAAATTTCCCTTACAAATACAATCTGTAATGGGTGCCATAATGGTACTGAAGCCCTGAATGAAGCGTCTGTAGAAAGTGGCTAGCCCGTGGAAACTTCGAACGTCATGGACGTTCTGGGGCTCAGGCCAGTCTACTAACGCTTGGACCTTGGATTGGTCCACATACACTCCTTGGCTAGAAACCACAAATCCAAGGAAAGCGACCCGGTCTGTCATGAATTCACATTTCTTGAGATTGGCAAACAGGGTTTCTCTCCTTAATGTCTCGCAGACTTTCCTCAAATGATGGATGTGGTCCTGAGGGTTGTTGTAATATCCCGGACCTTTCGGATCCTTTCTTCGTGGGTCCCGGATCTGGTTTTCGGAGTGTCTGATTCTGTTGTGTCAGAAATTTCGTTTCGGACATCTTTCATGTTCGGATCGGCGCGATCCGGAGTTGTTTCGGAGGCCCGGAGGCGTTCCGCGGCTTTTCCGCGTGTGTTTTCCGATTCCCAGCGTGTGTTTCGGCTTTTTCTTCGGAAGCTCGCTGCGGGCGAACCGGGCGGTTCCCCCAGGCACGAGTGGTACCGTTGCGATCGGTGCGTTCCGAGAATTCCAGAAATATATTTTTCTATTTTTTGGTATTTTTTCAAAAAATCGGATTTCCTATATAATCCCATTTCTTTTCTTTTTTCTTTTCCTCTTTCTCTTTCTTCTTCTTCCTCCCTTCTCTCCCGTGCGTTTCCACCGTGACCGCCCCCCTCTTCCGGTGCTAGCCCCGGCGCCATCCCCTTCGGCTGCGGATTGCGGCGAGGCGACGGCGTCGTGGCGTAGGCGGCGGCGTGACGATCACGGCGGTGTTCGGTGCTCGGTGAGGACGTGGGGAGTTCGTGAAGTTTCAAGCGATTCTTGAGGATCGGCGGCAATTCGCCACGTTTCGGGCAACCCCGAGGTAGGGTGACGGTCCTCTACCTCTGTGCGTTCCTTTCCCGTGATTTCTAGGCCGACGGGGAGCCGAGAGGGGTTCGTTTGAGCTCGGGACGGGAAATGCATGATTCGGGGTTTGAGCGCCGATTTAGAGTTTTTACCGCGCCATTTGGAGTCTTGGGGGCGTCATTCGATGCTCTAGGGCGTGGGGACGAGCTCCCCCTTTGTTTCCCCATCACCCGGGGGTGATTGGGGCGTGGAATGGAGTTTTTGGCCGTTTTCCGCCGTTCTCGGTTTTCCGAGATGATAGCGGTCCACCAGTAACTGCCTTCATTGGTAGCGGTCGGGTGGGGACCGCCTTCACCAGGGTTTTCGACCGTTGGGGCTTGTTCTGTCAGCAGGCGGTCGCGGTCTTGCGACTGACCGTGACTGCTGGTGGCGGTCAGGGGGCGACCGCTTCCACCATGGGGTCTGGCACGGTCTTCGAGACGGTTTTTTGACCGTTGGAGTCTGATCGCGGTCTCCTGGAGACCGCTATCTGGTGAAGATGATCATCAGGCGACCGCGTTCATCTTTTCTTGCACCAGGGTGGTCGCGGTCCCAGGAGGTCCGCGACTAGGTGGTAGCGGTCCTGGGTCGATCGCGACCACGGGAGGCGGTCCTCCGGTGACCGCGACTCCCTTTCCTCGCCGATTCAAATCCCGGACAAGCTAGTCTCGATCCCTGTGCTGACCCGTGGTCTGACTGATGCTGGGCATCATGTGGGGGCCACACGTGGGGTGCCGTGGGGTCCCGGGAGGTGGTGGCTCCGGCGTGCGTCACCGTGCATCGGTGTTGGTACAGGGAGCGTTCCTCGTACCTGCGATTGCGAAGTTATTTTCCGTTGGCTCGAGAGTCTACTCTTTGTGACCCTCCACTAGTCGTAGCCTGCTTACACGCGAGTGGTCCCGCCTGGGAGTAGGTGGAGAGGCTTACCCTGAGGACGGTTTTAGACTGGTTACCGTCGGGCCCCTCGTCAAATCAGAGTCCAATGCCAGGGGAAAATCAGTCAGAGGGCCAGACCTAGGACGCGTGGTCTGTGTGTGCACACGTGGTTGGGGACAGTGGACGCATGTCGACGGGCGTGACCCCAGCTAGTCACTTGTTCGTGGTTACTTGTACTGTGTCTGCGCCTCGGGTAGGACCTACCACGTCAGGCGGTTCACCTGCGGCGCGGTGTAAGACGTCAGGGGACGCTACCGGCTGTGCTTCTAGTGGGTGGTACTCCTATCGAGTACGGAGTGACAGACTGTCAGTCGAGTGTTTCCAACCTTCGGGTTTTACCGGTTTGACCTTTGAGCTTTGGTCTTCTCTCCGCGGCACGTGTGTCGGTTGCGTGCCGTAGGGTCTTGTCTTGTAGAGTACAGGGCTTTCCCTTCCGAGGTACTTTCCTACCGCTAGCGTAGTGGTTTCTAGTTTTACGAGGTAGGGTCTGAGTGATCCCTACTGAGTCTTGTTCCGAGACTCATTCCCTACGTGTTTTCACCGTGTTTCAGGTGAGGCGCCACCTTCGGGGAGCGCGTCAGGAGTGCAGCGTGGTGCGGGTGCCCAGAGGTAGTGCCAGAGGTCAGAGCCGGGGCATGCCCCGTGTAGCTGTACTTTTCCTTCTTGTCACTGCACTAGTCGTGGACTACTGCTACTGTTGTTGTTATTTTATTGTGGACCATGTAAAATATTAATTTATTTCCTGCTTATTATTATAACTGTTTAATTTCTGTAATTATTTGTGATACTTGTGTAGTTTTCACACCATCCTTTTAACCCTTCCGAGTCTTCGGGCTCGTGGGTGGCGGTGCGAGTCTCGGCTTATCGGGCCTTCCCGGTAATCGGATTCTCGAGTCGTTACAGCTGGTATCAGAGCGCGGTTGTAGAATTACATGAGAATCATAGGTAATTGTAGTGGTCCACTAGTCCACAGCGATGATGTACAGGTGACGCTGGCATTAGGCACCGCGTGTTTATTTTGACCTTGCCGTTTTCGTGTTTTCTGTCTTTTGCTTTAGGAGCGAGTATGGCGCCGAGGAGGAGCTCTCGCTCTCAGCAGGGGCAGTCGACTGGAGGCCAGGAGATCCAGCAGGGGGTCCAGGGGGACCAGGAGGAGCATAGTAGAGCGCCACGGGGAGCTACCGAGGCCGCAGATGCTGCGAGAGTTCCGGGGGCCGAGGATTTCTTCCATGGCATGTACCAGCTTATGTCTCAGCAGTTCGGCGGAGAGGCCGGTGAGGGCTCGTCAGTCAGGGGTGGGCCGGGCCGAGCAGTGAGGGACTTCATGCAGTTCCATCCACCTTACTTTAGCGGCCAGGCAGACCCTGATGCGGCTCGTGATTGGCTCGATGAGATGGAGCGGGTGTTCAGTTCTGCAAAGAGTGCTGCCGAGGACAGAGTGGTGTTGGCCTACAACCAGTTACAGGGTACGGCTCGGAGGTGGTGGTCTTCCGAGTGGAAGACGTCCTTTCAGCTTCGTCCACTTGAGCAGATCGAGTGGGATGTCTTTGTCAGTGCTTTCGAGTGTACGTACTGTCCAGATATTGTTGCTAAGCAGCGGATGCGAGAGTTTCTGGAGCTGGTGCAGGGCGACATGTCCGTGTTGCAGTACAGGGCCCGATTTGTCGAGCTGGGTCGATACGCACCTCACATCATGGAGCATGAGAGGGTGAGGACCACGCAGTTTGTACAGGGCTTGAGGCTGGAGCTGAGACACCATTTGATCGTGAACGGGGCCACTGATCTAGAGACGGCGTCTCATGTTGCGATTTCCTTGGAGATGGATATGCAGAGGACTCGAGGACCGATCAGCCAGGGGCAGTCTTTGTCAGGTCGCAGCCAGCAGTCGACTACCCAGCAGCAAGGTTTCTTTCAGTCTGCGTCGGGTGGTTCAGGAGTACCGGCATCGGTAGCTTCGGCGACAGGATCTGCGTCCTTCGGTACGAAGGTCAAGAAGTTCTTCTCGAAGAATTTTCGAAAGAAGAAGTCCAAGGACCAGGGGCAAGCTTCATCGGGCAGTGTACAGCAACCGATTCCTTTGCAGCGTCAGGGATCAGTGGGTGGATCGCGAGGACCTTGTCCACGGTGTGGTGGGACCCACCCAGGCAGGCAGTGCACGGTGCCAATCGTCTGTTTTCGGTGTGACCAGCCAGGGCATATGGCGCGTGACTGTCCCCAGAGGCCGCCACAGCAGCAGGTTCCCCAACAGCAGAGGCAGCAGCAGCAGCAGGGACAGTATCCGCCACTACCCAGGTCAGCTAGTGTGGGAGGCAGGCAGAGAGCTCAGGGCCAGATCACGCACATGACCAGGGCAGAGGCAGTGGCGTCGCAGCTCATGGAAGGTACCGTTCAGATTTTGGGTTGTGCGGCTCGGGTTTTATTTGATTCTGGCGCGTCTCATTCGTTTATTTCGGAGGATTTCACATCGAGCGTCGAGGAGCCGGTGACCCAGTTGTCCTGTGATTTGGCAGTGGAGTTGCCTTCGGGTGATTTTATGGTCACTCCGTATTGCTTCGACCAGGTTCCGGTGTGGATCGATGGGCGGAGTATGCCAGGCAGGTTGTATGCATTGCAGCTTCGGGATTACGACGTGATTCTAGGCATGGATTGGCTCGAGACTCATGGAGCGGTGGTGGATTGTGGGATGAAGAGGGTCTACTTCCAGCATCCGAGCAAGAGGACCTTCTATTTCCAAGGTATCCGTTCCACCTCTTCTCGATTCTTATCTCTGCTATTCGAGCCCGTCGATTGCTTGATTCAGGTTGTCAGGGTTTTCTCGCGTCTGTGGTTGTGTCTGACCGGATGGAGCCGAATGTCGAGGACATTGCGGTGGTGTGCGAGTTTCCCGATGTTTTTCCTGAGGAGTTGCCTGGATTACCTCCCCAGCGGGAGATCGATTTCGTGATCGAGGTTGTACCTGGTACGGGACCTTTGGCGAAGGCTCCCTACCGTATGGCCCCCGCTGAGCTGAGGGAGTTGAGGGCGCAGTTGCAGGAACTGTTGGCCAAGGGGTACATTCGTCCGAGCTTTTCCCCTTGGGGTGCGCCCGTGTTGTTCGTGAAGAAGAAGGACGGTAGTCTGCGGTTGTGCATTGACTATCGGCAGCTGAATGACGTGACCATTAAGAACAAGTATCCGTTGCCGCGGATTGATGATTTGTTCGACCAACTTCAGTCTGCGCGAGTGTTCTCGCGGATTGATTTGCGGTCCGGTTACTATCAGCTGAGAATTCGCGAGTCCGATGTGGAGAAGACTGCATTCAGTACGAGGTACGGGCATTATGAGTTTCTGGTGATGCCGTTTGGGCTCACCAATGCCCCAGCAGCCTTCATGGACTTGATGCAGAGGGTGTTCCATCCGTATTTGGACCAATTCGTGGTCATCTTCGTGGATGACATCCTTGTTTATTCGCAGTCTGCTCAGGAGCATGCGTACCATTTGGGTGTGGTGCTGCAGACGTTGCGAGATCACCAGTTGTATGCGGAGCTCAGCAAGTGCGAGTTTTGGTTCAGCGAGGTGCACTTTCTGGGGCACGTGATTTCTGGTGATGGCATTTCCGTGGACCCCGCCAAGGTCGAGGCAGTAATGCAGTGGCCGAGGCCGAGGTCGGTGACGGAGATCCGGAGTTTCTTAGGGCTTGCGGGTTATTATCGCCGATTTATCCAAGATTTTTCTCGCATTGCGACCCCGATGACTAGGCTCACGCGGAAGGATGTGCCTTTCGTCTGATCTGAGGAGTGTGAGCAGAGCTTCAAAGAACTGAAGAGATTGCTCACCTCGGCTCCGGTGTTAGTTTTGCCTTCTGGATCGGGAGGTTTCGTGGTGTGTACAGATGCTTTCGGGGTCGGATTGGGTGCTGTTCTGATGCAGCATGGTAGAGTGGTGGCTTATGCATCTCGGTAGCTAAAGCCCCATGAGGAGAACTACCCTACCCATGACCTTGAGTTGGCGGCGGTGATCTTCACGCTGAAGATCTGGAGGCATTATCTGTACGGTGAGAAGTTCGAGGTGTTTACTGACCATCAGAGTTTGAGGTATGTGTTCTCGCAGAGAGATCTGAACCTCAGGCAAAGGCGTTGGATGGAGTTCATGAAGGATTATGACTTCACCCTGTCTTATCAGCCGGGCAGGATGAATGTCGTTGCTGATGCCTTGAGTCGGAAGGTGGCGGTCAGTACCTTGATGTTGAGGAAGTGGAGGCTCTGGGAACAAGTGCCCGAGGTATCTTTCAGGCTCAAGATTCCCCAGGAGCCAGGGTTGGCGGTGCTTGCGAGTCTGACTGTCACTCCTGCTATCCGTCGTCAGGTGACAGAGGCTCAGCATGCGGACCCTGAGTTGCCCCGGATTCTGGCTATGGCTGACGTAGAGCTCGGCGAGGACGGTGCTGCGAGGTTTCGTGGCGGGCTGTACGTCCCAGCGGAGGAGCAGGTTCGTCGTGCGGTGTTACGCGAGGCTCATGGGAGCAGGTACACTGTACACCCGGGTGCGACGAAGATGTATCGGAACTTGCGGAGGCAGTTCTGGTGGCCTGGCATGAAGAGAGATGTTGCCGAATTTGTGACCAGGTGCCTGATCTGTCAGCATGTGAAGGCGGAGCATCAGCGACCAGGAGGTACTCTCCAGCCCTTGGATGTTCCTACTTGGAAGTGGGACCATGTGACCACGAATTTTGTGGTGGGGTTGCCGAGGACCCCGAGTGGACAGGACAATATTTGGTTGTTGGTGGATCGGCTGACGAAGGTGACGCGGTTGTTACCGGTCAAAGTCAGCTGGAGCGTGTCTAAGTTGGCTCGTCGTTATGTGGAGCGGATCGTGCCGTTGCATGGGGTTCCCATTTCGATCGTGTCGGATTGGGATCCGCGCTTCACTTCTGGATTCTGGAGGAGTTTCCAGCGAGCTCTTGGCACAGAGTTGGCTTTTAGCTCGGCGTATCATCCTCAGTCAGATGGTCAGTCTGAGAGGACCATTCAGACCTTGGAGGACATGCTGAGATCTTGCTGTCTGGAGTGGCAGGGGAGTTGGATTCATCACCTACCGTTGGTGGAGTTTGCCTATAACAACAGCTTCTATTCGAGCATCGGCATGGCTCCTTATGAGGCATTGTATGGGCGTCCTTGTCGGACTCCACTCGATTAGTTTGAGGTGGGTGAGCGTGTTTTGACGGGACCGGAATTGGTGCAGCAATGTGTGGACGTTGTGCACCTGGTTCGTCAGAACATGTTGGCGGCCCAGAGTCGGCAGAAGAGCTATGCTGACCGTAGGAGGTAACCTCTCGAGTTCGCCGTGGGCGATCATGTGTTCTTGAGAGTTTCTCCGATGAAGGGGGTGATGCGTTTTGGACGGCGTGGGAAGCTGAGTCCCCGCTATATTGGTCCTTTCGCTATTGTGGAGCGCATCGGTGAGGTTGCTTACCGGTTACAGTTACCTCCTAAGTTGGCGTCGGTGCATGACGTGTTTCACGTCTCGATGTTGCGGAAGTATATGCCCGATGACTCTCATGTGCTCGAGATTTCTATTTGGCCTGAGGTGACTCCAGACCTTTCTCTCCCAGAGTTTCCGATCCGCGTGGAGGATAGGCGAGAGCAGCGCCTGCGGAACAAGGCCATTCCCTTGGTAAAGGTCGTGTGGCAACGACACTCTGGTGGTGAGGCTTCGTGGGAACGTGAGGACGAGATGCGTCAGCAGTTCCCGTACCTGTTTGAGTGAGTCTTCCTCTTCTTTCCCCTTGGGTTGTTCTCAATTTCGAGGATGAAATTCCTTAAGGGGGGAGGGCTGTAATATCCCGGACCTTTCGGATCCTTTCTTCGTGGGTCCCGGATCTGGTTTTCGGAGTGTCTGGCTCTGTTGTGTCCGAAATTTCGTTTCGGACATCTTTCGTGTTCGGATCGGCGCGATCCGGAGTTGTTTTGGAGGCCCGGAGGCGTTCCGCGGCTTTTTCGCGTGTGTTTTCCGATTCCCGGCGTGTGTTTCGGCTTTTTCTTCGGAAGCTCGCTGCGGGCGAACCGGGCGGTTCCCCCAGGTACGAGTGGTACCGTTGCGATCGGTGCGTTTCGAGGATTCCGAAAATATATTTTTTTATTTTTCGGTATTTTTCCAAAAAATCAGATTTCCTATATAATCCCTTTTCTTTTCTTTTTTCTTTTCCTCTTTCTCTTTCTTCTTCTTCCTCCCTTCTCTCCCGTGCGTTTCCACCGTGACCGCCCCCCCTCTTCCGGTGCTAGCCCCGGCGCCATCCCCTTCGGCTGCGGATTGCGGCGAGGCGACGGCGTCGTGGCGTAGGCGGCGGCGTGACGATCACGGCGGTGTTCGGTGCTCGGTGAGGACGTGGGGAGTTCGTGAAGTTTCAAGCGATTCTTGAGGATCGGCGGCGATTCGCCACGTTTCGGGCAACCCCGAGGTAGGGTGACGGTCCTCTACCTCTGTGCGTTCCTTTCCCGTGATTTCTAGGCCGACGGGGAGCCGAGAGGGGTTCGTTTGAGCTCGGGATGGGAAATGCATGATTCGGGGTTTGAGCGCCGATTTAGAGTTTTTACCGCGCCATTTGGAGTCTTGGGGGCGTCATTCGATGCTCTAGGGCGTGGGGACGAGCTCCCCCTTTGTTTCCCCATCACCCGGGGGTGATTGGGGCGTGGAATGGAGTTTTCGGCCGTTTTCCGCCGTTCTCGGTTTTTCGAGATGATAGCGGTCCACCAGTAACCGCCTTCATTGGTAGCGGTCGGGTGGGGACCGCCTTCACCAGGGTTTTTGACCGTTGGGGCTTGTTCTGTCAGCAGGCGATCGCGGTCTTGCGACTGACCGCGACTGCTGGTGGCGGTCAGGGGGCGACCGCTTTCACCATGGGGTCCAGCACGGTCTTCGAGACGGTTTTTTGACCGTTGGAGTTTGGTCGCGGTCTCCTGGAGACCGCTATCAGGTGAAGACGGTCATCAGGCGACCGCGTTCAGCTTTTCTTGCACCAGGGTGGTCGCGGTCCCAGGAGGTCCGCGACTAGGTGGTAGCGGTCCTGGGTCGACCGCGACCACGGGAGGCGGTCCTCCGGTGACCGCGACTCCCTTTCCTCGCCGATTCAAATCCCAGACGAGCTAGTCTCGATCCCTGTGCTGACCCGTGGTCTGACTGATGATGGGCATCATGTGGGGGCCACACGTGGGGTGCCGTGGGGTCCCGGGAGGTGATGGCTCCGGCGTGTGTCACCGTGCGTCGGTGTTGGTACAAGGAGCGTTCCTCGTACCTGCGATTGCGAAGTTGTTTTCCGTTGGCTCGAGAGTCTACTCTTTGTGACCCTCCACTAATCGTAGCCTGCTTACACGCGAGTGGTCCCGCCTGGGAGTAGGTGGAGAGGCTTACCCTGAGGACGGTTTTAGACTGGTTACCGTCGGGCCCCTCGTCAAATCAGAGTCCAGTGCTAGGGGAAAACCAGTCAGAGGGCCAGACCTAGGACGCGTGGTCTGTGTGTGCACACGTGGTTGGGGACAGTGGACGCACGTCGACGGGCGTGACCCCAGCTAGTCACTTGTTCGTGGTTACTTGTACTGTGTCTGCGCCTCGGGTAGGACCTACCACGTCAGGCGGTTCACCTGTGGCGCGGTGTAAGACGTCAGGGGACGCTACCGGCTGTGCTTCTAGTGGGTGGTACTCTTGTCGAGTACGGAGTGACAGACTGTCAGTCGAGTGTTTCCGACCTTCGGGTTTTACCGGTTCGACCTTTGAGCTTTGGTCTTCTCTCCGCGGCACGTGTGTCGGTTGCGTGCCGTAGGGTCTTGTCTTGTAGAGTACAGGGCTTTCCCTTCCGAGGTACTTTCCTACTGCTAGCGTAGTGGTTTCTCGTTTTACGAGGTAGAGTCCGAGTGATCCCTACTGAGCCTTGTTTCGAGACTCATTCCCTGCGTGTTTTCACCGTGTTTCAGGTGAGGCGCCACCTTCGGGGAGCGCGTCAGGAGTGCAGCGTGGTGCGGGTGCCCAGAGGTAGTGCCAGAGGTCAGAGCCGGGGCATGGCCCGTGTAGCTGTACTTTTCCTTCTTGTCACTGCACTAGTCGTGGACTACTGCTACTATTGTTGTTATTTTATTGTGGACCATGTAAAATGTTAATTTATTTTCTGCTTATTATTATAATTATTTAATTTCTGCAATTATTTGTGATACTTGTGTAGTTTCCACACCATCCTTTCAACTCTTCCGAGTCTTCGGGCTCGTGGGTGGCGGTGCGAGTCTTGGGTTATCGGGCCTTCCCGGTAATCGGATTCTCGGGTCGTTACAGTTATGGCTATAGATGAGAATGTCATCAAAGTAGACGACAACAAAGCGACCAATGAGGGGTCGAATGATTTCCGTCATAAGCCGCATGAATGTGCTGGGGGCATTGGATAGCCCAAACGGCATGACGAGCCACTGTGGGGATATTTTTTGTTTGTGTTTATTTTTATTGGGCTTATTAGGCGTGCCAGTCACTGGAGTGACAATCCATTGTGCGCTCGACCTGACTCAATCAGTCGATTGTGATATTCGTGTCATTACCTGGAGTCCGTCATATCGTAAAGGCTATGACGTTAATTACGTCCTTCCAAAGAAGGACAACCCTTGATTAGTTGCCAAGAAAGGATGCCTCGGGGGCAAAAGAGATAAGACTATCATGTCGACTCCACTGACGGGATGCGAAACATGCATGGAAAACGTGCTATACGGGATGTGATAACGGTGTTACAACGCAAATCCGGCAGCATACCCCCTTATCTTGGACTATGCCAAAAGGGTATTATAGGTCATCCACCCACGGAATGTCGGGATGGAAGCCAAAAGAGAGGCGGGCGTAGCCCTGGATCCAAAAAGGATTTGAATGTGACGGGACAGTGTCCGCTACCATGGCGTTTGTTGATGTTCCCCTTAAGGGACCATTGGAGGACATGCAGTGGCAGAACTCCGAGGGTCAGCGGGGTGACAAAGAAACATCGTATTCGGTATAATGTAGGGGTAAAACCCCCGTTGATGTATCTCCCGTGGACCCGGATGAAGAACCATGATTCCCTCGTAAAGCGATGAAGGCTGGCATGGAGGTTGACAGGAATGGGACATTTGAGTTTAGACTGGATTTGGGTTTAATGGAGTTGTTGAGACATCAGATATTTGGATGGCAGCTGTTGTTGCGATGAAACTGCATGGATAAGAGCCGACGCGAGGGCCAAACGGCGCGGTGGGATCCCGGCGCGATGGGAAGCTCAAGGGCAATCGGCACGGTAGGCAACCGGCGTGGCTGGAAAGAAGGGCAATCGGCGCGGCATGGTTCCCGGCGCGCCCTTCACCCGGCACGAGATTGGCGCCGGGAGGAGGTGGCGCCGGGAGGAGATGGCGTCGGAAGGAGATGGCGCCGGTAGCTATCTTTTGTTGGCTTTCTAAGGTATTATGAGGGTTTCTTGTGAGTTCAAAGGGATCATTTGTATTCAATGGGGATTTCATGGTAATAATTGGGTGAGATAGAAGATGAGGGTGGATTCATTCACAAGGGGGTCCAAGGAGACCATGTAACTGTAATGTATATTCCCCTGTGGTGACCAAGGCGTGTGAGATGGTATAACTCAACTCCTTGCCACGCAGTCGGGGGCTAAATGCACAATTCTGGTGAAAACATCGTACTATGTGATCGAGTAAAAGTCTGAACGGATTTTGACAGCACATCCCCTTATTTTGGGAGTGTGCCAAAAGGGTATTATAGGTCATCCACTCACGAACTGTCGGAGTGAAAACAAAAATAAGAGCCGGGCGTAGCCCGAGATCCAGGGGATCTAAATCATATGGGACTTTATCCCCCTGTTGTGATATCCCCTGTACAGTCAATGGAGAACATGCAGTGGAAGGGCTCCATGACTTGATAGGGTTGTAGAATGTAGGGGGATTGACCCCTTTGATATAGCTCCCGTGAGGACAGAGGGAAGGGTAGTGCATCTCCATAGGACAGGATATGATGAGCAAGGTTGGCATGGCTTGACGGCATCGGCACGAACGCATCAAAGTGGCCGAAAGGTGTGAAGATATCGACGCGAAGAAGAGGATGGGTTTCGACGCGACACAAACAGCTCAGCCGGCGCGGCCAGCCCTCGGCGCGAGACTTGCGCCGAGAGGGGTTCGCGTCGGGAGGCCTCTTGAAGTGGGGTTTTTAGAGGGGTTTGAAGGCAGAGGCTTTGGGCATTTTGAAAGGGGGGTTTATTCAATGATCTGACGACCAGTTTGGACGATTGTAGAGAGGGTGATCCAGGGTAGAGACGACCTTCCTTTTGGGGCCTCACTGGGAGCAAAATCACGCACGGAAACTCACGATTCGGATTCGTCCCTCTTCATTTCACAGACGAGAAGCCATGAGATAGACTGTCTCAGGCTCTCGTTGTGAGTATGAGGTTGAAAGAACATATGATAGAAGAACCTTCGGCAGACTTAGAAAACCAAATGGTAAAATATGTGTAGTTATCAGTATCCGTAGCATGTAGTGAACCTCGGATGCAGAGGCAGAAAGAAAAGAATGATGAAAGGGCGGAACTCAGCCCATCTTTTATTAACTATTTTATCTAGAACGGCGTACACGAATTCAACTCAGAAGGAAAAATCCAACCCAAAAGCATACACACCGACTCTATCCCTGAGAACAGAGTTACATTGGCATTCAATGCTACTGGAGCAAAGATGCTCGAAAGCAGAGATACAAACGAAAAGGGAGAACAATATTCAGACAAAGCAAAGGGGGGAGAAGAACTGCAGCCCCTCGGGACGTCGAACGGCACACCCCACCTTGCTTCTTCCTTCGAGCCTATGCCTCTCTCTCTTTTCTTCAGCTTCTATGAAGGGCTCTCGAGCTCCCCCTTTCTTTTTTTTTGTGGCTAAATGCTCTCCTCCTTTTTTCTATCTCTGTATCTTCTTCTTCTATCTCCCTTCCTCTCCCCTCTCTTTTTCTTTCGAAGGGCAGCCTTCTTATAGAGGGATGACCTTCATCCTATCGGCCTGAGCTCCCCGGCGCGCCAGCATCCGTCTTCCCGGCGTGGGCAGCCCTCGGCGCTCCTCAATTCACATTGGGCTTGGCCCATTTTCTGTCATCTGGCGCAGGATCCATCTAATGGGCTCCTCCAGACAGTGGGCTTCTTGGCATATATATTTATCCTTCATGGGCTTGTTTAACACCTAGCGTTCACAAACACGTGTGAGGCACTGTGAATCCCACCTTCGGAGAATCAGAATTGTCTGAGCATCCCCTTTTTAGCAGACATATGATTGCCTGAATATTGGTATGGTTTTATCAGCCCGACTATCTGAATGATAGCCGTACTGGACAGCGGCCTAGCCAAGGATGGCTTTAGCCGAACAAAGTGTTAGGAGTAGTGGGCCTCTTCTATTCTGATTCTCAGAACTTCCAGGGATGGTACAGGAGCCGTACCCTTGACTGGTCTTCAAAGCTATGAATCTGCTTCGGTCTCTTCTGGTATATTTTAGGTGTCAACAAATGCCCCCCACCCGCAGGTGGCGTAAGCGAAGAATGAGTGACACGGGACATGCGGGTGCATATTGCACCACACCTTATAATTTCTTCAGGTCTGCTTCTGTTCATTGTTCATTCTTGTGACTCTGAGTTTTCATTCTATTTGTATAATCCCAGTACTTTGTCAGTATACTCGGATAGGTATCAGCATTCTTGATTTGATCTTCAGATTGCAGCACCCCTGGGTGAATCGAACGGCGCCACTGACGATCCCGGCACGGTCATCTCGGTGCGGCCATCGTCTCGGCACGATGGATTTCGGCGCGGTGGCTCCCGGTGCGCCTTCTTCTATTGGCGCTCTCGGCGCGATGCTGCTTTCGGCGCGGGGAGGATCTCGGTGCACCTTTTGGCGCATTTTCCTCTCGACGCGGCGGCCTTCTCGGCGCCCCTTTTGGCCCTGGCCTATTTTAGGCGTCGAGAGAGAAGAGAAAGCTCATTCTTCTCTGAGCTTTCTCTCTCTTTGGCCTTCTCTTCTTCCACTGCGTTGGCGATCGACGTGGGGAGCCTCCCATTGGTCGTTTTCTCATTCGGGACTACGTCCCTCCTTATTGCGGAGTCACCCCCTCTTGGTGGGTGCTCTCCTATTTGACTTCTGGGCATACCCCGGACAAGGGGAGATGCTGTCAAAATTTTTCTTAAAATTTTCTTTTCTATTTTCCTCTTCATATCATCTTATTTTCCCTTGATTTTTTGTCCGTAGCTGCTGAAATGGCCTCTTCTTCCAGCCGTGTTGCTTCTGGCGCTGCCGATGTCGACGCTTCTTCCCAGGGTAGGGTATTTGGCCCTGTTGTGACCTGGAGGAACGTCGGACAACTGGACCGGGGTCTTTGGAGGATCGCCATAGTCGATGAATCCTTTGACTCTGAAACAGACACAGTATCCTCGTCTCGCATTGTGACCGTCGAAGGAGGGCTGGACCTCAATCGTGATGACGAGTATCGCCCGGACTTCCCATAGGACCGGCATCTTGCACCGTTCATCTGCACCTTCAGCGTCTCGGGGAAGAGAGACGTCATGCTGGCTCGGATGGTGGAGCGGGCCATGTTGTTGGACCGGGACAGCTTGAAAGGTTCTGTGTACCGCGGAGACACCATCTATCTCCTGGGAGAGCGATGCAAATGGAATGCCATCTTGGGGGTGACAGAGCTGGAGGCAGAGCAGAAAATGCTAACACGGGCTCCAGAATTCACACCAGCTAGGTGGGACACCACTGCAGGTCGGGTCAACAGAGAGAAGCCCGGCTATGGTTTATTCTTGGCGCCCATCAAGTGGGGCTATAGAGATGAGCCATTCGTCCTGAACTGCTTGGCTGTCCAGTTCAAATTCCAGTTGGCTGCTGGGTGGTTTGCTGACACGAAAGTGACCGATGCCCATCTCTTCCGTGTAGGAGCGGTAGAATTCACAGAATATGTTCTGAAGGAGTGTGCGCCGTTGCTGGTCAGGGCCGGGGTGTATCACAGTGTGTATGCATCCCGTTTCAGGTATCTCATCTCGAAAGGGTTGTGCTGCGGTATGTTTGAAGTGTTCTGCCCGCAGTTCAATACTTTCTATACAGCAGAGGGCGAGACTTCTCTGGACCTCTGGAGCCTGTCACAACTGTCGGGTCTGCCGATCAACGGAGAGCCCTATGAGGAGGTCTGCCTTCATGACTTCATCAAGGATGAGACAGATGGTGAAGGTGAATATTATTTCGGCTACTCGTACCGGTACTTAATGAAAGCGTACCGCTCCCTCTGTAGAGCCGCATATCTTTTCATTCTTTTCTGCCATCTTGGTGCTTACTGGGATCTTGTTCCAGGAGCCTGACACCGCCATTCACCCGTCGGTATCGCCTTCTAGTGCTATCGTGGTTTCGTCGGAGGCTTCAGATGTGCTACCGCTGGCCACCGTGTCTTCTTCGGGGGTAGTTACCATACTTCGCCCTGTGCCAGTAAGAGTGCACGTAGCTGCCGAAGTATCATCAATGAGTCGAGCCCGTTGGGAGAAAGTCTCGCCCTGGTGCCGGCAATAGAGTTGAGAGCTGAAGCTGACCCGTCAAGGGGTTCTGCCTTTGTCCCGGCGGCCATAATGACCATTGCGCCTGACTCTGCAGCTCCATCCGTGCCAGAAATAGAGTCGGAACCTCTGCCTCTTCCAGCATCTGTGGAAGAAAGTTCTTCAAGGAGCCCGACGGAGCAAGAGCATGTTGCCGTGGTACCTGCTACTTCAACCCTGGCGGCCGTTCCATCTTCTTCTTTCGTGCCAGATATTGGCTTATGGGCCTCCATAGACGGGGAGGTGACCTTTGAGGTGGCTCCGGCAGCCTCCCTGGGCTTCACTTCATCGGAGGAGTTTGTTTGGCAGTATTTGGGGATGTTGCGCCAGGTCGTGGAATCTCAGCCGACCCTATCTTACTCCCAGTTGAAGGAAGTGGTCGAGCGACTGATGATCGGGCTGCAGGCATTAGGCTGTCCTTTGGACACCTGGACCCAGCGGGTGCTGTTCCTGCTAAAATTTTTAAATCGTCGGGACTTTCTTGGGAGAGTGATGAACGACCGACTAGCGGCCCTCAAGCTACAGAAAGCTGACTGTCAGGCAGCGCTGACATCTCTGATCTCCGATCTTCAGAAGAGTAAAGCCCATGTTGAAGCATCTGCTGCTCGGGCACACATTCTAGGTAGCCGACGAGAAGAACTCCGGGCTGAATTGGCTACCATTGAAGTTGAGATACCACAGTTGGAGGCTGCAGAAGTCCAAGGCATCGAGGAAACTTCTTTATTGGAGGGCCGGGTCACGTCCCTAGAGACTGAAGTGACTCCCGTTCAGGAGGAAGAACTGCAGCTCCATGAATTGGGAGCGGCTCCACATGTTAGGCTCATTGACTTCGCAGATATTTTCAGGCGGTCTTAGCTGATCTGCCTTTGTGATTCACCCCCTTCGAAGGGCTCCTTTTGTATTCATCCCTTCCTTTTTTTTATAATGAAATACAAGCTTCCTTCACTATTTTTGGTGTCCATCTTTGCACTTGTATTCTGTTACATCTTGTGGCAATTTTGGCGACCTGCTTGGAAGTACACCCCTGTCTGTGCCACAGGAGAGAGTCCACCCTTTCAAGGAAAGGATGGGGGCCTCGCTCCACCGCGTGACGGGGTTCCAGAGGCTGCCAGATTGGTGCAGACGTAGGTCTTGCCGACAAGAAACGTCGGAAATACGACTGCTGGCTAATGAGAGGTCCATCCCGGACAGTCTTCATCATTGGTGGGGCAACTGATGGGAGTGCGACTTAGAGGCATAGCATATACTTTATAGTAATCCCATTATTGACCCTGGTTCGGGGAAATGTTGGCTGACCTTGTTGATGATGACAAGGGTCGAAAAGGTAGCGACCGATCTTGCCGATGGTGACAAAGGTCGAAAAGGGTAGACGGTCTTGCCGATGGTGACAAGGACCGAAAAGGGTAGCGACCGATCTTGCCGATGGTGACAAGGGTCGAAGAGGTAGACGGTCTTGCCGATGGTGACAAGGACCGGAAAGGGTAGACAGTCTTGCCGATGGTGACAAGGACCGGAGAGGGTAGCGACCGATCTTGCCGATGGTGACAAGGGTCGAAGAGGTAGACGGTCTTGTCGATGGTGACAAGGACCGGAAAGGGTAGACGGTCTTGTTGATGGTGACAAGGACCGGAAAGGGTAGCGACTGATCTTGCCGATGGTGACAAGGGTCGAAGAGGGTAGACGGTCTTGCCGATGGTGACGAGGACCGGAAAGGGTAGCGACCGATCTTGCCGATGGTGACAAGGGTCGAAAAGGTAGATGGTCTTACCGATGGTGACAAGGATCGGAAAGGGTAGCGATCGATCTTGCCGATGGTGACAAGGGTCGAAGAGGGAAGATGGTCTTGCCGATGGTGACGAGGACCGTAAAGGGTAGCGACCGATCTTGCCGATGGTGACAAGGGTCGAAAGGGTAGACGGTCTTGCCGATGGTGACAAGGACCGGAAAGGGTAGCGGCCGATCTTGCCGATGGTGACAAGAGTCGAAAAGGTAGACGGTCTTGCCGATAGTGACAAGGACCGGAAAGGGTAGCGACCGATCTTGCCGATGGTGACAAGGGTCGAAAGGGTAGATGGTCTTGCCGATGGTGACAAGGACCGGAAAGGGTAGCGACCGATCTTGCCGATGGTGACAAGGGTCGAAAAGGGTAGACGGTCTTGCCGATGGTGACAAGGACCAGAAAGGGTAGCGACCGATCTTGCCGATGGTGACAAGGGTCGAAAATGGTAGAAAATACATATATATATATATAGGTGGGACATTGGATGAAGACTCCGCTTCGACCCTGTAAAGGGTCTTCATGACGGAGGATGGATCATCACTATTCATCATTCATTTATAATTTTTTTATTCACATTACTGACCTAAACGCCCTTTCAGGTTTTCGCCGAAGCCAGCCCCCTCTTGCTTTTGCCCATGCGCCCTCTCGGGTTTTCACGCGGCGGGGTACCCGATTTTACCTACGACGACCTTTCGGGTTTTCGCCACAGTTGGGTTATAGCCATTTTTGCACTTGTCCTAATATAGGAGCAAGTCTGGCGGGGTATCTCTATTTTTAACCCCATTTTTATTTTTATTTTCTTTTCTTTTTTGTGGAGTACAGAAGAACTTGACTACTAGAATGCCGACTGGCCTTGCCGATGATGACAAGGGTTGAATCCTGGTTTAGTTCGTCGACACTGGTTAAATGTCGAAGCAAAGGACATGGTTCATTCACAAGGACGTAAGATCCGAGTTAAGGTTAGAGGTCGATCAATCTTACCGATGATGACGAGGGTCGAACACGGGTTTATTCATCAGCATGGGTTACATGCCGAAGCAAATGTAGGATTATTAAACAAGGACGGAAGGTCCAAGTTAGGGGTAGAGATCGACCGATCTCGCCGATGATGGCGAGGGTCAAACATGGGTTTATTCATCAGCATAGGTCACATGGGTTTGTTAGAGGATCTCCGGTGAGACTTTTGATGATTGTCCTTTTTGGAGTTTCATCGGGGGAAGAACAAAAGAAATTTTTTTAAAAAAATTACCACTTTACCGACTTAAGCGCCCTTTCGGATTTTCGTCGAAGCCAGCCCCCTCTTGCTTTTACCCACGCGCCCTTTCGGGTTTTCACGTGGCGGGGTACCCGATTTTTACTTGCAGCGCCCTTTCGGGTTTTCGCCACAGCTGGGTTATAGCCATTTTTGCACTTGTCCTAATATAGGAGCAAGTCTGGCAGGGTATCTTTATGTTTAACCCCATTTTTCTCTTTCTTCTCTTCTTTCTTCTTTTTTTTTTAAACTCATGTAGCGGAAGGATGTTAACAGGGTCGGCTAGAACGCGAAGCCTTGCTCCGAACAAGGGATTCATTCGTTAGCAAGCAGGTAATGCTAACACAAAGGGTAGATTTATGCCAACTCGGGCGTAGGGCCCGTGATGGCAATGATGTACAGGGGGTTGGCTAGAACACGGAGTCTTGCGCCGAACAAGGGGTTTATTCGTTAGCAAGAATGTAATCCTAACGCAAAGGATAGATTTGTGCCGATTCGGGCGTAGGGCCCGTAATGGCAATGATGTATGGGGGTTGGCTAGGACACGGAGTCTTGCGCCGAACAAGGGGTTTATTCGTTAGCAAGAAGGTAATGCTAACGCAAAGTATAGATTTGTGCCGATTCGGGCGTAAGGCCCGTAATGGCAATGATGTATGGATTATGTGAGTCTGGCCAGGGCAAAGTGCCACTAGACCCAGGGTAAGTGTAGCTCGATCAAGGCGGAGTGCCACTAGACCAAGAGCCATTGGACCCAGAGTGAAGGTAGCTAGGTCAGGGCGGAGTGCCTTTAGACCAAGGGCGGAGGTAGCTCGATCAGGGCGGAGTGCCACTAGACCAAGGGTGATGGTAGCTTGGTTGGGGCGGAGTGCCACTAAACCAAGGGTGAGGGTAGCTTAGTTAGGGCGGAGTGCCACTAAACCAAGATAAGGGTAGCTCGATCAGGGCGGAGTGCCACTAGACCAAGATAAGGGTAGTTCGGCTAGGACGGAGTGCCACTAGACCAAGATAAGGGTAGCTCGATCAGGGCCGAATGCCACTAGACCAAGATAAGGGTAGCTCGATCAGGGTGGAACGCCACTAGACCAAGATAAGAGTCGCTCGATCAGGGCGGAGTGCCACTAAACCAAGATAAGAGTAGCTCGATCAGGGCGGAGTGCCACTAAACCAAGATAAGGATACTCGATCAGGGCGGAGTGCCACTAGACCAAGATAAGGGTAGCTCGACTAGGACGGAGTGTCACTAGACCAAGATAAGGGTAGCTCGGCTATGGCGGAACGCCACTAGACCAAGATAAGAGTAGCTCGATCAGGGCGGAGTGTCACTAAACCAAGGAAGGATAGCTCGATCAGGGTGGAGTGCCACTAGACCAAGATAAGGGTAGCTTGGTTGGGGCGGAGTGCCACTAGACCAAGGGTGAAGGTAGCTTGGTCAGGGCGGAGTGCCACTAGACCAAGGGTGAGGGTAGCTTGGTTGGGGCAGAGTGCCACTAGACCAAGGGTGAAGGTAGATCATTCGGGGAGCGCTGGTTGAACCGTGTGATACAGGTTTAGGTGCTTCCCATTAAGGGGAGAGAATTGGATGACTCCTTTGTGATCCGTAAGGATGTACGCACCCCCTTCATCTCGGTGGACGACATACGGTCCGACCCAGTTTTCAATCAACTTTCCCTTGGGGTTGGAGGCCATCACCTCTCTTCTTTTAACCATCACCAGGTCACCCCTTTTAAACTCCCATCCTTTGACCAGCTCTTTACACTTTGAACCGCACACACCATTCATCTCTCAGCGGTACACCCTAGTCTCCATCATCTCCCCAACGAACACACACATGCATGCAATAAAAATGGAGGGGGGCTATATGATAAAAGGAACGATGAATAGTAATAACAATAATGAGATAAAAGGGGTGGTCCCAACCAAGATAACAACAAGGGAAGATAATATCAAAGAAAGGGTAATGTCAATAAACAAACAAAAATAACAAGCGCCGACGACCATCGTGAATACAACAATATGGCAGCAGTCTCTCCTTCCTGGATTTCGAACCCGGGGATATTAATGATGCCCCTGTAAGCTGGAAGTCACTCTCGGGAGTTCTCTCTCTTGTCATGGTGACCGCCCGGCCTTACTTCGGGCCGATAATTCATCAGGTCCCCTCCCTCGTCAGGATCTGATTTGCCTCCCTGCATTAAAATTGCCGTCCCTCGGTAAACATTTGTACGGATTCGTCCCCCGGGTTATCATCTCATTTTCCGTGTAAACTTGTGTCCAAATATGAAATGGTCCATCAGTGACCGACATGACCCGAGTACTCAGGCCCCCACCTCGGGCTCACCGCATAACCCGACGGGTGTTTCCTTCCTCCATTAATCAGTATTTCTTTCGACCGTGGAGCCCTTATTTCTGGCAATTAATCAAGGGTATTCCCCTCTCCAAGGGGATGTAAATGACGTTGTGACCTTTATGGCACAACGGGTCTCAGTCCCGACCCGAACCACGCAATCGCCTGACTGAGTCAGATCGAGTGCACCATGGGCTCTCCGGAGCCCGAACAAATCGTCACTATGTGACTGGCACGCCCATGCACTTAATAAAACCAACAAACGGATGAACGAATAGAATGAAGATCTCTCGAAATTAAGTGCGTCCACAAGTCTGGCACGCCCGGTGGGACTGGATCACCCTTCATCTTTTGCCGGAACCAAGGGCTCCACGGCCCCCTTCTTGTAATACTGATTCCCTAATTTGCAAATGCAGGTTGCGTCACGGACGCCCCGATGGCACCCACTTTCGGCCACCAACCCGTCGAGAGTCACATGCAGAACGGCTACATGGTCGTCCCTCTCACCTTCGGGAGCTTCCCTCCTCGGTTGGCTTCCCCAACTTTTTGGGAGTGGCCTTCACTCACCTGTTGGACGTGGAAGCGTCTGACGGGATTAAGAACGACGCCTCCACCCAGGGGGCCACCGAAGCTGCTGCCAGCCGACCAATGGCCAAATCCCCCAAGACTGCCCCTATGAAGATATTGGGCTGCAACGTGCACCATGTGCACAAAACCACCGTCCCATCTCGCCCAGGCTCGGCTTCCCATCAGCGAAGGCTCCGGAGGAGTCATGCAACCACATCATCCGGAGGCCAGGTCTCCGGCACCGGCAAGTCTGCTGTCGTCGGAACGCTCCGAGTGCATCTTTCCGGGCGGCGCTCCGAAGTGATCCCGGATCGCATCATACCCGCCGTTCCAGTGCGTAACTCCTTTCAGCCACTGGAGAAGATGAAGGGCAGGATGACGCCCGCAGCTCCGGCCACAGTCCCACAGCACCGACCGGCCCCTAGGCCGGTGAAGGGCAAGCAGGCTGGATTCCCAAGGCAACCCGGACTATTTCACCAGCCTTGAGGGGACCCAGCACCTCTCGCCCGGCAAGGGCTAAACAAGTAGATCGGGTCAAGACATCGGCCCCCGTCTATCAGCCGGCATCGGCCACACTGACCCCACCAGAGAACACCCGCCGTCGACACCACCGACGTCACTACCAGGCTGCCCGTGAGGAGCCTGCAGCCTACATGCCTGTTACTATCAACAGGGCCACACCACCGGCTTCTCCTCCAGATCAAGACTGGGAAGGGGTGGAGCATGCCATGAGAAACTATCTGCGGGGCCCGGGGAGCACTCCCCTGGGTCGTCAGAGATTGCTGGGGGCAGTAGCCTCGGCATTTGAAGAAGAAGAAGCCCGACCCGTGCCTAGTGCCGAGTCGAGGAACTGCTCCGAGGAGCGCTATCAGTCCCCGCCGAGGGAAGAGGCGAGGCCGCGGGGGTCGGTCTTTGACAGATTGGTCTTCCCAAGAAGGCCGTCAAGAAGAGCAACAAGAAAAGGCAGGGACATAAGGGTCTACACTTGCAATATGGTGGGAGTGTCCGGTCGGTACGGGGCCTTACCGACCAAGCCCGAAGAAATGGCCAGACTTGTGGCAAGGCCAGGACCTCTCACCAGAAGAGGGAAGGCAACAACCGAAAAGACATAAGCTCACACTGAAGGAACTGACTACGGGGAATCGTCGACGGCCCTGGCCGCCAACGTCATTACTGAAGGTACCACGAGAGGACCATCCACTTCCTCCGAAGAGGCGCCAGCCGAAGAAAGAGGGGGCACCCCCAGCCTCTCAATGAGTGACCCCGCTGTATTACTCATGATGCAGCAATATCAAAGAAAGATCGAGTTGCTACAAAAGCAGTTGACCGACAGAGCTGCTCAACCCTCAACGTCCAGGCAGACTGAAGCACTACCAAAGGCCCCTGGGGGTAACGGTCAGGCCTCTGAAGCTTCTCCACAGGCGACGGTGTCTCCGCCGATCCCCAGCTACACCGGGGGCATACCCCTGCACCAGCCACAGCACATAACTCCGGCCCCGCCGCCGAACCTACCGTTCCAGGGATCCACCATTGCGCCTCAGGCGACAGTGTTAACGACGCCACTGGCGCAACCGGCTCATTTCTACCCGAATCCGGTGAACCCGGCGACGGTGAACAGACTTATATTGGAACAGATGATAGACGTGAAGCTGGCAGAGAGGGGCGATAGTGATTGCACGCCCTTTGATGTGTATCGGGTACCTTATCCGGCACACTATGCTGCAAGGAGGCTCCCGGTCGGCATCACCAAACCGTCGAAATTTGAAAAGTTTAATGGGCAAGGGTCTCCCAGGGAGCACATCGCCTACTATGTGAATATTATGGGGGATTTAGCTGCAGATGAAGCCTATCTCCTCAAATTCTTTGGCTCAACACTTACCGGGCTTGCTTTCGAATGGTACTCGAGCCTGCCCGCCGGGTCCATTGCAGACTGGCCCGACATGCAGAAGAAATTTAAAGAAAGATTCTACATAGCTGAACGGGAGGTCACCGTGGCAGAACTCTACGCCACGAGGCAAAGAAGCGATGAGTCGGCACTCGACTATATAAAGAGGTGGAGGAACCTCAGTATGAGGTGCAGGCGTCCCCCGCATCAGGAGGACGCGGTGTAAATTTGTAAACAGAACCTGAAGAAGGAAATCCTTGAAAGAATGATCGGTGCCGAGGTAAAGTCGTTTTACCGCCTGAACAACATAGTGGCGGAGATCGAGGCATTCCTTGCTCGATACTCTTCCACTCCAACTACATCAAGTCAAAGGGCCAGACAAGCCGAGAAGAAGCCGATGCCACCAGAAGTCCACACATTGGACTTTCAAGCTTTTGAGAAACAGACAGAGAAGGCCAAGTAGACGGCCAACCCACCTCCAGCCAGGGCTACTGAACGACGGGAAGGTCCTTCCCTGCGGGAGAAAATGAGGACTAAGTTGTATTCTTTTCCTCGAGATAAGTCCCGGATCTTGTTTGAATGGGCCACCAGATACAATAAAATTACATTGCCAGAACCAAAGAGGCCTGGCGACATAAAAAGAAAGGATGATCCTCGTTTCTGCCCGTACCACCAGATGCTGGGGCATACTGTTGAGGAGTGTTATATCTTCAAGGAACTTATTGAATCCTTGGTTAAGAAGGGAGAGTTGGACATGGGAGAGCACAAGGTGAATCCTCCGCAGCCGCATGAGATGCCAAACCTCGGCACTTCCGTTAACATGATCTCTCTTTACCAGCAGCTGCCTGAAGAATGGGCAGAAGCCAGTACAGCTGCAACATATGAAGCCTTTGTCATGGCACCAGCTCAAGACCAAGGAGGTTGGCAGGCTGCGCCGACGAGGAATAGAAGAAGAAGGCAAGCCCTCCGGCCCATGCCGGAGGTTCATATAAGGGGTGTCACACCTCAACCAGTCCCACCACCGGTGACGCCTGTTGGGCATGATATAGCCCCCCGGCTAGTCGTGCGACGCTTCACTAATAACAGGAAGAAGCATACGCCGATGCGGGTGCACAAAGGGACCAGTCCCGCAGTGGAAAGACTCCAGGCCATTATTGATGGGCTTGAAGATTATGAGCAGTCTGAAATCCGGCCCATGGAGCTGAAGGAATATGTCCCCTGGAGGGAGTTCGAATCACTCGAACTGGCTCCAAAAGCAGAAGCTGAAGCAAAGGAAGAGCCCCTCTTTTGGGGTGAGCCTCCCCAAGGCCAGTTGCCAGCCACTGAAGAAAAGAAGAAAAATAAGAAGAAAAGGCTCAGAAACAAGAAGAAGATCGGGGTTGTTCTCTCCTGCAACACCCTGTCGGCGTTGTTTGACACTGCCCTCTCTCTGGGTGAGGGAGAGCAAGAGACGCCCATTGAGCCATCAGAAGTGAACCAGGCCGAGGCATCCACCTCCCAGTATGCCACCAGGTCGGGAAGGAAATGGGGACGCCCTCCTCAGGCCAACCATAACATCCTGCTCAGGGGAGAACAGCCATATCATATCCCTGAACCTAGGATCCAAGGCATGGAGATTCCCCCTCCCTCGGGTCTCTACCCCGGAGAGCCGATCGGCCAGAATACCCCTTCATTCATTGAGTTTCTAACGACTCAAGGGGAAAGGCAGTCATTGTTGTGTAGTGGACAGCGGATCTAGAGGGGAGGGGTGAATAGATCTGCCCCTCTTTTCACAATGCAACCCTCTATATAGCTAGATAATGATAATAGCAGCGGAATATAACTAGCTAAACGAAGAACACAGTGATTTACTTAACAAGATGATTATGCAATATAGATATTGAACCTAAGCATGCATCTAACATAAAGCAATCGCACAAGCAAACCACAACACACGAGATTTTAAGGTGGTTCGGACTGAATCTCCAGTCCTACGTCCACCCCTCACCAAATCCGGTGAGGCTCCACTAGTGCCACACACTAAACCGCAAATCGGAAAGACCACCGATTGCCTTCCTACTAACCGCCGGTAGGGACGTCAACACCGCAGATCGGACAGCTTCCGATTACCTTCCTACTAACCACCGGTAGGGACGATCTTCAGTTCCAAATGTTTGAATGAAATGGAAAAGAACAAGATATGAAAACACTCAAACAAGATATGAAATATGTTCAAAGAGAAAAGATCTTGTCTGAGTTTGCTGGAGCTTGAATCTGATGATTCACTTGGCTTGGAGTTGATCTCCTCTTGAAGTAGCTTAAATCACTTGGAGATATGATGAAGAGCTTCTTCCCGGAGTACTGTTCACATCTATAGTAACTCGAACTCCTTTCCCTTGAACACACCCTTTCAGCTTCTATGGATCACCTTGAGATGAGGAAGAGGAAGATGATTGCAGCTTTTTCTTCACTTGGCTTGAAGTTGATTTCCTCTTGAAGTAGCTTCAATCACTTGAAGATTTGATGAAGAACTTCTTCCCAGAGTAGCTTGATTTGCTTCTTGAAACACCCTCCTTGTGACTTCCTTTGATCACCCTTCTTATCCTTGAGTGCTTCTAGCTTTGGTGGAGGTTGCTTGCTTCAGATCTCACCTTGAAACACCTTGGATGGATGAAGAACTCCAGCCTGAAGTACTGTTCACGGAGGTGCTACAGTACCTCGAAAATGACCTCCCTTGATCTCTCTTGAAGCCTTGAAGCATTAGAGTTTCTAACTCCTCATGTGTTGGTTTTATAACCCTTGGAATGGTCCTTGGACACCCCCCAGACCAGATCCATAAATCATGGGAGATTAGGTGATTTTTGATTAAACAAATACATGGAAAGAGGCTGGCCACGAGGTGGAATTCGAAGTCAAACATGGCTGCATCGGGGCTGGCGGTCGACCGGAATTCATGGGGCGGTCGACCGGAATCTGTAAAATCTCCAACTTGTCGGTTCTGGGAAAACCGGTCGACCGGAAAAGTAGGGGCGGTCGACCGAAATCTGTAATTCCTGGAGTGTTTCGTTTCTGGAAGAACCGGTCGACCGGAAAGGCAGGGGCGGTCGACCGAAACCTGTAAAACGTGGAATTCTTAGGCTCTGGCAAATCTGGTCGACCGGCCAAGGTGTGTAGGTCGATCGGAAACACCTATACCTGCAAAAATGAAGTGTTAGACCAATGAAACATGTTCATAAGTCAAGATATTCATGTCCTCATCAATTTCATGTATTTTAGGATTGAAATCAACTTAGAATATGCTTTGAGCATTTCTAAATTTTGTTCCGGGGGCTCCGCCCCCGAAAACCCCCGCAACATTTTAGGATTGAAATCAACTTAGAATATGCCGATCCGCGTGCGAGGGCGCAACATTGAGCTTTCACCTTTGCCATTTCTACTGAATTCCTTCGTATCTGTCATGAACAAAACATCGCGTGTGTCAGTCACATGAGAGTGGAAAGTATCAATGACTAATAGTGTTTAGCCATTATCAAAACCAAGAATACCACAGAACTCATATGACCATAGGATGATGTCGAATGACCCAAGTGACCACAGAATGACTCAAATGACTTCAGGGACACAACAGTCATGCCCCCGAGAGTCTCGACAGGTCAAAGAAGCAAGTAGCCTCTCGGCCCCACTCGTGGCAAGTCCTCCTCTGTCAAGGGAAGAGACTGGCAACATCCCGAACCTTACCGAGTTCATGCAAGAGAAGGCAGAAACCCAACAGGCCCCGCAAGCCCAAGTAATACCTGACCCGGCGGAGGAGACACCCCCTGAGCCGGCTCCCCAGGCCCAGACTGGGGGAGGGCGTAGCAAAGCCGAAGAGATGAAGTTGCTCGAGGTCCGAGCCGGCAACAGAATAGTCAAGCACTTGAAGAAGATCCCAGCCAGGTTTACCGTCTGGGAGATTCTATCTCTGGATGAAGAGACACGGTGGGCCGTCATCGCAGCACTCCAGACGCCAGCTTATGTGGAGGCTTGCCTTGCAGAAATGTCACCCGAGGTAGCGGTGGCTTTCACGGAAGAAGATATGCTCCTGCCTACCTGCAGTCACAATAGGCCATTCTACATGAAAGGGTAGCTGAATGGGCACCCCATCAATAGGGTACTGATTGACCCTGGGGCGGCAGTGAACATACTCCCTTACCGAGTATACCAAAAATATTACTTCGACGTGCATTTGATCGAGGTCAAGAATGTTAAGATCGCCGGCTTCAACCAGAAGTGTGAGGTCCCCATGGGGATTGCAGAGTTTAACCTCTCTCTCGGTGATTTCACGACTAAGGTCCAATTTCATGTTATTAACTCTGGTACCTCCTACAAAGCATTACTCGGCCGGCCTTGGCTGCACCAGAACAGGGTCGTGCCGTCTACTCTGCATCAAGTACCCTGGCGACGGGAAGGAGGAGAGAATCTTTTCCGACCTCCACCCTTTTGAGGTGTTCGAGTGCCATCTCTCAGACGCCAACCTGTATCTACAAAAATCGAAGCAAACTCCCCAAGTCACCTTAGACAATGGAAAGATGAAGGCGGAGCCGGACAGTTGGTTCCCTACACCACCGCCAGGATATGTGGCTCCCCGTCAAGTAGCATTTGTTTCTGGGGTAGAAGGAGTATTCAAAGCAACTCCCCTTTCCATCTACCCCGCACCGGGGTTGCCGCACCTCGAAGACTTGCTGGAGGACATCAGGGTCCCGTTCGGGATCATCAAGCCTCTCGCAGAAGTTGACTGCCAAGCGGTCGAACCATTGAGTACCTTTGAGGTGCCTAACCCCGGAGGACGGTCCACTATTTTCTATGTGGCTAATGAACACCCGATCAGAGGGGACGATGATTGTAAACTCCCTGACGAACTGCATGACCCACTCGTCCCGATCACGGGACTGCCCGGCATGACTGGTCGTGTAGCCAGAATGACCAGGAAACAAGGGGTCCCCTTTCGCCAGCTCTCCAGTCAGAAGGACATGTTCGAGAAGATGTGGAACCCACCAAACCTGGACCGGAGGTTGTTGCAAATCACCCGGCACCCAGGATTAGGTTTCTCATTAGAGGATTCCTACGAAGCCGACGTTATATCGGTCTCGGCTCCAAGCGGCAGCAGCCTCACGGGCGCCCAAGGCCCACAGAAAGTGCAAGGTCAGCAGTACCTTAAGCCTTCAGTCGGTGAAGATCAGGACGAGGAGGTATTCTTATGGAAGCCGCCTCCCTGCAAGAACAAGGGGAAGGCCCCGTCCTCCTCTGAGGGAGCGGCCCCGAACGACTCCAGCGACGGGCCGTCATTGCCTTCGTCGGACACTGATGTAAAAGGCAAATAGACAAGTCGAACTCCGGGCCTCCCTCGATGCGACTCCGCCCTGTTTGCCATGTGCTATCAACAGCAGCGAGAAATCGAGATGCTGAAGGCTCGGTTGGCCGAAGTAACCGCACTCATATCTGACTTGATTGGGGGCATCTTCCGGCAGCAGAATATCGGCATGCACCTACCCCGGGGGGCCATCCCGAACATCCCTACGCACTGGAGAAAGGAGACCAGAGGCGCAACTGTTTCCCCAGTCAGACGGCCGTCCGACCGGAATCCCACATTACAAGAGAGAATGCGGAGGCCCTACTCCTTCCCGAGAAATAAAACCCGAGGGATCTTTGAATGGGCTTGCTACTATGGCAAGGTTACCCTCCCAAGGCCCAAGAGGCCGCAAAATGCTCGCAGAAGTGGTGATCCTTTGTTCTGTCCGTACCACCAAATACTGGGTCACTCCATAGAAGACTGCTACGTCTTCAAGAACATTGCTCAGGACTTGATTGA
Organism: Amorphophallus konjac; assembly: GCA_022559845.1. Taxonomy (NCBI): domain Eukaryota; kingdom Viridiplantae; phylum Streptophyta; class Magnoliopsida; order Alismatales; family Araceae; genus Amorphophallus; species Amorphophallus konjac. The sequence continues at coordinate 52,789,564 of CM040118.1, forward strand.
GAAAGATGAGCTCAGAATGGGAGATTACGTGGTAGCTCCACCACGCCCTCATGCGACAGGCAACCCCGAAAGAAATATCTACATGGTGTCAGTCCAGCACCAGATCTTTGAAGAGGTGGTGGAGAATGGGCAACCCCGGCCGCTGGCGGAGAACCAGCCCCTGGTGCGACAATCCATCACTTCGCCCCCAGTTGGAGCCGTCTATGATGACTACCAAGAAGACCCCGGAGAAACTCTTCACTTCTCCGCACAGGAGGACCCCTCGGAGCCGCAGCCCGCCAGCCTGGAACAGGGAGATACCAGCAGAGCCTCACCGCCCAACGAGTCGAAGCAGGATGACGTCTATGGCGTCCTTGAAGCAGAAGACGGCAAAGATCAAGATTTCGTCGACTTATTGCCAGCACCGCCAGAAATTGAAGATGGCGGTCAGGCCACAGTAGATGAACTTATCGAAATTAACGTGGGCACGGAGGGCGACCCCAGGCTGACCTTTCTAAGTGCCCTTCTTCCTCTACAGGAGAGGGGACAGTATATCAAGTTGCTACAAGAGTTCCGGGACTGTTTTGCCTGGAATTATAAGGAGATGCCCGGCTTGAGTCCTGGCGTGACTCAACATGTTCTTGCCATCGACCCCAAGGTCAAGCCAGTGAAACAGTCTCCCCGGCGCATGAGACCGGAACTGATACACCAAATTTGTAAAGAAGTCGACAAGCTCATAGATGTCGATTTCGTAGCTGAGAATCAGTATACTACCTGGTTGGCCAACATTGTGCCAGTGAAGAAGAAGAATGGACAGATCAGGATTTACGTAGATTTTCGCGACCTGAACAAAGCCTGCCCAAAAGATGACTTCCCGGTGCCTATCACTGAAGTGATGATTGATGCAACCAATGGCCACGAGGCACTGTCCTTCATGGATGGATCGTCCGGCTATAACCAAATCTGGATAGCTGAGCACGACAGAATTCATACGGCCTTCCGGTCGCCCAAAGGAATATTCCATTACAAAAGAATGCCCTTCGGCCTCAAAAATGCCGGCGCCACCTACCAGCGGGCGATGACCAAAATATTCGATGAGCTGCTATACAACGAAGTCGAATGCTACATTGACGACTTGGTCGTCAAGACAAAGAAAAGGGAAGATCACCTGAAGGACCTTAGAGTCGTCTTCGAGAGGCTCCGGCAGTACGAGCTGAAGATGAACCCGATGAAGTGTGCCTTCGGCGTCTCCAGCGGGAAGTTCCTCGGTTTCATTGTCCGATATAGAGGGATCGAGATCGACCCTTTCAAAATAAAAGCCATCCAGGAGCTGCCTCCTCCGAAGGATCTAGGAGAGCTAAGATCCCTGCAGGGCCGGCTGGCCTACATCCGAAGATTTATTTCCAATTTGTCGGGGCGCTGTCAGCCATTCCATAGATTGATGATGAAGAATGCACCTTTTAACTGGAACCAGGAATGCCAAAAGGCCTTCGATCAGCTGAAGGACTACTTAAGGACCCCGCCTGTGCTGGGGGCACCTGTTAAGGGGAGGCCGCTTATTCTATGCATAGCCGCCACCGAATGCTCCCTGGGGGCAATGCTCGCTCAGAACAATGATGAGGGGAAGGAGCAGGCCCTCTATTATCTCAGCCGGAGGCTAGTGGGGGCAGAAGCAAAATACACCCCGATCGAGAAGATTTGTCTTGCCCTGGTCTTCACAGTCAAGAAGTTGAGGCATTACATGCTCTCCCATGAAGTGAGCCTGATCTCCAAGGCCGACCCAGTTAAACACATTCTCTCTCAGCCAGTCCTGAAGGGACGTCTCGGCAAGTGGGCCGTGCTGCTAATGGAATTTGATATCACCTACGTGCCACAGAAGGCCGTTAAGGGTCAAGCCGTGGCCGAATTCTTTGCAGCACATCCTGTGCCCGAAGATTCCCCATTGGCTACAGAGCTGCCCGAAGATGAAACGCTGGAGGTGGACCAAATCCAACAGGTCGCTTGCCAGCTGCACTTCGATGGAGCTTCGAGAATAGAAACGGCCCCGTCCGGACATACAAAAGTACGGGCAGGGGCCGGCATTGTCCTCAAATCCCCCAAGGGAGAAGTATTGCATACATCTTGCTCCATCAATAAACCTTGCACAAATAATGAGGTGGAGTATGAGGCTCAGATTATTGGTCTCCAAGTTGCGTTGCAGATGGAGATTAGAATGCTGCAAGTATTTGGCGATTCGTTACTAGTCGTCAAGCAAGTCCAAGGGCAGTTTGATATCCGAAAGCCTGAGCTGCTGTCTTACCATGCTAAAGCAAAGCGGCTCATGGAACAATTCTACCTTATTGAGATAGGCCATGTTGCCCGGGGAGAAAATGCACAAGCCGACGCATTGGCAAAACTGGCAAGCTCATTAGCAGTCCCGCCTAATGGATCTCTTAGCATCCGGGTGGTGAACCAGCGCCAGGTGCCTAGCATGATAGAAGAGCCAGAAGAAGAAGAACCGGTGGTCGCTGCAGCAGAAGCTGTCGGCCTACCGGACTGGAGAGATTCCCTCATGCAATGGCCTAAATACCAGCAATTGCCCAAGCTGAGAGAAGAAAAGATCAGCCTGATCAGAACAAATGACTCTTATGAGGTCCGGAACGGGATCCTATTCTGAATTATGGCGGATGCCAAACGGAAAGTGCTCCTGCGGTGCCTATCCATGGAAGAAGCTTGGAGGGTCATGAAAGAAGTCCATACCGGAACAGCAGGTGCACACCAAGCAGGACCAAAGATGAAAATTGAAATAAAGAAGCTTGGCTACTACTGGCCAACCATGTTTGATGACTGCTGCAAGTACGCCAAGTCTTGTCAGAAATGCCAGGAGCATGCCACAGTACCCAGGAGGCCGCCCGTGCCGCTACATCCGCCGGGTGGGGAACAGACGTCATGGGCCCATTACCTGCGTCATCCGCCGGGTGCAAATACATTTTGGCGGCAACTGATTACTTCTCCCGTTGGGCAGAAGCCGTTGCTTTGAGAGAAGTGACCGGTGAGATCGTCGCCAGATTCATCCGGCGCAACATCATATTCCGATTTGGTACGCCAAACCGAATCATCTCAGACAATGGAAGTCACTTCCGCAACCAGAAAGTCTACCGGCTGGCCGAGAAGTACAAGATCGACTAGAGAATGTCAACCCCCTACAACCCACAAGCCAATGGTTTGGCTGAAGCTTTCAACAAGACTCTTTGTACTCTCCTGTCCAAAATTGTTAGTTCTAACAAGAGGGACTAGGAAGAGAAAATGTATGAGGCCTTGTGGGCGTATCGAACTGTATACAAAACTCCGACGGGTTGTTCACCCTTCTCTTTAGTGTACGGCTCAGAGGCACTCGCCCCCATTGAGCTGGAAATACCCTCCCTTCGGGTCGCAATCCAACACGGGCTAGTCCATGAAGAGCAAACAAATGTCGAGCGAAGGCTCGAAGAGCTCTCCGACCTGGAGGGGAAGCGGCTTCACACCCAGCAGAACATCCAGATCTATCAAGCCCGAATAGCTCGCGCTTTCGACAAGCTCGTCAAAGAGCGTGAATTCAAGAAGGGTGACCTCGTTATGGTCAAAAGGAGGGAAGTCATGGCTTCCAACCCCAAGGGCAAGCTAAATGAAAATTGGCTTGGACCCTTTGTAATCCAAAAGGTCTATGAAGGCGGGGCATATGTGATAGTCGATCATCGGGGGGAGGTCCAGTTTCCACCCCTTAATGGTAGGCATCTAAGATTGTATCACGCTCCAATTCCTCCATTCAATGAATAATACATTTACCCGCCCCACGGCGGGCGGATTTACTTTCAATTGCTTGAATGGTTTGCTTGTCGCCTGTTACGGACCACAAGAGAAGCGACCAAAGGGAACGCGCGCATACCAAAAAAAAGGGAAGAAAAAAAAAGAGAAGAAAAAAAGAGAAGGAAAAGAAAGAGAAGGAAAAGAAAGACAAAAGAAAGGAAAAGAAAGAGAAAAAAAAGAGGGAAGAAAAGAAAGAAAAGAAAAAAAAAAGAAAGAAAAGAAGAGGAGGATGCAGCCCCTCCAATAAACGAATCAACCCTGTCAGCCCTTGACATTTTGTCGGCACTGACGAAAAATACCCCACCCGGACCTTTCGTCCGAGATTGGGGAATCAACCCGTCTCCTTGCGTCGGCACTCACCTGTACCGACAAATATTCCAATAAACGAATCAACCCTGTCAGCCCTTGACATTTTTGTCGGCACTGACGAAAAATACCCCACCCGGACCTTTCGTCCGAGATTGGGGCATCAACCCATCTCCTTGCGTTGGCACTCACCCGTACCGACGAATATTCCAATAAACGAATCAACCCTGTCATCCCTTGACATTCTGTCGGCACTGACGAAAAATACCCCACCCGGACCTTTCGTCCGAGATTGGGGAATCAACCCGTCTCCTTGCGTCGGCACTCACCCGTACCGACGAATATTCTAATAAACGAATCAACCCTGTCAGCCCTTGACATTTTTGTCGACACTGACGAAAAATACCCCACCCGGACCTTTCGTCCGAGATTGGGGCATCAACCCATCTCCTTGCGTTGGCACTCACCCGTGCCGACGAATATTCCAATAAACGAATCAACCCTGTCAGCCCTTGACATTCTGTCGGCACTGACGAAAAATACCCCACCCGGACCTTTCGTCCGAGATTGGGGCATCAACCCATCTCCTTGCGTTGGCACTCACCCGTGCCGATGAATATTCCAATAAACGAATCAACCCTGTCAGCCCTTGACATTCTGTCGGCACTGACAAAGAATACTCCAACCGGACCTTTCGCCCGGGATCGGGGAATCAACCCTCCTCCTTGCGTTGGTGCTCACCCGTACCAACGAACACACCCAGAGACAAATAAACCACACCTGTCATCGGCACTCTATCGGCGCAGATGAACAACCCTCTTTTGACCAAGACCTCCCGTCGGGGTCATTGAATAAACAAACTCTTCTCTCCGTCCCTTCGGGCGACGAACAACCCCTTCTGACCAATACCTCCCGTCCGGGTCGCCGGATGAACAAATTCTTCTCTCCGCCTCTCCAAGGTCGGATCAACCTACTTGGGTTAAACATATCGGTGACATCATTCGACTGAGTCACTTTATGGACATGGTGGAGTGGTCCCCTCGTCCCCCCTCTGGAAGGGGCGAGCACTCTCCTATGCTCATATGCGGATCTCATCAGGGTCTCCTCGAATAAACTGTTAACGTGAACTTGCGTTCCATCACATAGCAAGAAAAAAAAGAAAGGGAGGGAAGAAACCGTCCGACACCACACGCATACCATAGACACATGAAATAATTGCATTGTATTCTTTTCAGAAAAAAAATTACATTGGCCTCGGGGCATACCCCGGTGTGACATGCAAAGAAGGGAGTGGAAGGGGAATCGACGGATATTCTAGCCCTCGGAAGATGTCCTCAAAAGGGAGGATCCCGACGCAAGTGAAGCTTATCATCTCACGCAGGCGGCCCTCCTGCGCCTCGACGCGTTCCAATTCTGTTGTCACAGTGGCCACGCCTGCCTCGACAACGGCCAACTCTTCAGCCTCCTGGGCCTTAGCCGTCTCTGCCTTGACCAGGTCAAACTCCGCCTGGGTAAGCCAGCCCCGGAGTTTCTCTATCCGGCTCCCCAAGGCATCAATGTCGGCATTGTACCTGTCCAAGGCTCCTTGATGTTGCTCCCGGCTGTCTCTCCGAACAGCCAGCGCCTCCAGATACTCGTCCCTCTGGGCACCGATAGCTGTAAGCTCGGTCGGGGCTAGCGTCTCGAGGAATACGCGACGGTTTACGTATTTCAACAATAAGAGAACACGTCGCGACCATTCTTCCAGTGGGCAGCCCATCATTTGCAACGCCTTGGTCAGCTGCTCCACAATAGCTTTCGCGCCCTGGTATGTGAGCGTCGGGTCGGCGACGACCATTGAGCGCAATACCAATAGTGTCTGGCGGACGGGCAGATCCGAGCTCACATGGCCGACAGAAGGGACGACTGGTGGGTCGAAGCTGACTTCGCTGTCCACAGCCGCCCACAGCTCTGTGTCGACCATGACCGAGCTACCCGGAAGGGCCACGGATGAAAGGAGGGGTCTCCCGGCCTCCAAAGATGACCCCTGACCAGCCACCGCCATAGGTGAGGGAGAGACCATAACGGAGACGTTCGGCGCCACCATGATGAGCGGCTGCTCCAGCTCCATAGACCGGGCAGGTCCCGAACCCGACGATGCCGCCTCCTCCATCCTAACTAGAGCCCCGGTAGACAAAGTTGCTTCGGCCTCCGCCACCTCAGCTGGCGAAGTCTGTATGGCGGACGGGTCCAGTGTCGCTCCCGGGAAGTCTTCATCTCCCCCTGCCTGGAATTCCTTCCAATGCTCATGGAGGATCGCCAATATCTTCCCTAGAAGCCGAGCTTCCTCGGGTATCACCGGCGCCGGGATCGGTGGCAGTGGGATCACCAAATGCGGGATGGCTCCCATCTGTAGAACAGAGGTCAAGGACCCCACGTCCGGCCCCAGAAGCATCTTCAGCCTTTTAGCCGCATGCACGCGGAAAGATGAGCTCCACCTAGGGACGGCTTTACGAGCCCGAGGCGCGCGTGCTCCATGGGGCGTTGTTGTCACATGGCCATGTGAAGAGAAGTTAGCCATTTACCAAGTGGAATAAATCATTGAATCTTCAAGAAAGCCCAGCGTATTCCCCTGCTTACCTCGCCCGCCGGCACTATGCTGCTCTCCGGCGTTACCTCTCCCCGGGCAGCAACTTCAAAAATTGTCTCCTCCCGAGTCTCGGCTTCGGGTACCACCGGCACTTGCACTTCGACCTCTGGTGCTATCTCTCCCTCTTCTAGGGCTTCGGTGGCTGGGGTAGAGGTCTCCACGGCTCCTTCAGAAGCACGAGCCTGTATTGCCTCGAATAAATCGATAACTCCGAGCGAGAGCTCAGAAGGAAAGAAGAGGAAACTATGCACTCACAGCCACTACCGCTTCTTCCCGAAATGAGACCTTGGCGGTCGAAACAGCAACGCCGGAGCTCACCACGACCTCCTCTCGCCGCACAGCCTCGGCCAGGGATGCCAATTCGTCCAAAGCCGCAGCAGCTGTCTCTCGCCTGATAGCTCTCGCCCCCGGAACTTGGATCTCTGCATCTTCTGACGGGGCCTGTCCCTTTGAAAGCCAAAAACAATAAGATCAAGAAGATTACCCGAGGGCCTAAAGAAAGAAAACATGAATTAACAGGTTCACACTTACGGGTGCCTGCTTCACCAGGCTAAGAGACACAGACAGTACTGGGGCTTTCCAGGCAGGAACTTGAAGTAGAGGTTCTCGGGGGACACCCTCAGTTGAGAGTACTTCGTCAGAGGAGTAGCCGTAGTCTACCTTCTCGCCCGATGAAGATCTAGGGCTGGTGGGCACTTCCTTTGCTGGCAAGGCAGCCCCCGCCTCAACATCCGAGGTCGGCAGTCACGCCTTCCTTGACCGCCGCCCCTTCTTCCGATATATCTGCCAGAACCGGGATGCCTCCGGGGCCGCCTCCGGTTCTGGGACCGCCACATCAGCTCCTGCATAAGCAAGGCAAAATCCAGATTCGGTCAAGCCCGCAAAATTTCGAGGAACGAAGAAAATTAAACGAATGACAGCTCGATAAAGTGCTATACCTCCTTCGACTTCGGCAGCAGGAGCTGGGGCGAAGAAGGTCTCTTCGACGGATTCTACCGCCTCGTGGGTCACAGGCGCGGGCCTCTTTACGACAGCTGAAATAAAAGGACATGGGTGTCACAAGGAGCGTCCCTCTTAGCATCTCAACAAACTCTGAAGAGCCTCGAAGAGCAGAAGGGACCCAACCTGCAGACTGACTCGGCTCGGCCTGAGCAGCTTCGAATTCCTCGAATGAGGAGATTACGGGTGCCGGGGGAGCGGTCGGCGTGGCTTTGGCGGCCTCGGTCTTTCTGCATTTGGCCTCCCGCCGCCCAGCCGCCTTAGCAGCATCCACAGCCTTCTTCACGGGCGATTTCGCCCGGGACCTCTTCGCAGGCGGGGGCAGGGGGGTCGTGGTCGGAGCCGCTGGCACCTCCTCGAAGTAACCAGGTTTCCCTGCCTGCCGCAGGAGATTGCGATACGTCGCCAATTGAGTGCTGTCGGGGTGATCTGTCAAAAAAAGGGAAAACAAAGGACCCGATCAACGTCCAATATTCAAGAAAGGTCAGCACTGAGGAACACAAGGGAAGGAAGAAAACACTAAGTACCGTGGGGGCCAGTGTACAGCCGTAACGTTATCGGCCAATAGCTAAGGGACGATTCCTTGTCCCGACGAGCCGCCTCTCGGACCAGCCAGCATACGTCTTCAATTTTCTGGCAGCGATCTGAGAGGGCAGCCAGGTCTGCATGCTTCTTGGCAGCCAGGTGACAAAAGAGGTTGAAATGGTCCATCCCCCATCCCTCGGCATAGTAGTAGGCGATGTGGAGGCGCTTGCCCAGGATGACCATGGCTGAATCTTCAATCTTCAACCCGTGCATTCGAAGGAGGACATAGAGCCACGTGGTGTCCTTGTAATTCTCCGGGTTCCGCTCCTCCCTCCTCACAAATGTGCGATAGGGACACAATGCATCCCTCTCCGGTCGCCAGCTCCTCGCCGGGGTGCCTTCTTCCTCCATGGGGAATGGATAGTTGATCAGTTCCAGGTGGTCACTCCCGATGTGGCAGAGGTTTCGCAAGGTCTTCTTGAAATCATCCTTTGCCACAGGAGGCAGTTTGGCCTGCGGCGCTAGCTTGGTCTCACGAGCTGCCTTGCGCGCAACTATGTAGGCGGCAACTTCCTGTTCCTTGCTGCGCCTCAATCGGAGTAGGTGCTCCGGGTCAATATCCAGCACCAGCAATGGCTGTCGGCTCAGAAACTTTCTCTCTGCCCCATCCCAGCAGTCGGTCCGGCATAGCCGTTAAAAAGCTATCCGGGCATTCCACCACTTCACATATTCGAGGGTCACCCGTGGAACCCGACCCGGGGCTGACACCCGAAAGCTGGTAGTGTCTGCCCGATGAAAGAAATCCCACCAGGTTCGGGCAGCTTCGGCGGTAGGACTCCCTCGGAGGCTTCGCACCGGTAATTCAAAGCGAGCACTGTGTGCCGGGATATGCTGGTCATATCCAAAATTCCTGCCGAAGCGAAAATGATAATATGGCTCCAACAGCAAACTGTCCCCTTTGCGGAAGGCCAGCACACTGGGACGGATGGACAGCGCCCAGGCCCTGAGTTCCGGCTCCAATAGCGGGCGAACCACATTCTCCTGACTGATCGGGTGCACATACTTCTCCACTTGGTCGTCTCGGCACTCCCGGTTACTGTTTACTAATGGACTTGAGTGAGCGGCCAGGGTCCAAAAGTGGATGGTGCCCGCAGCATCAAGGGGCACCGTCGTCAACTTGCCTCGAATGTCGTACAGTCGCATGGACATCGAGCTTGATGCCACACTCGCAAACTCCAACATGCGTGGAACCAATCCCCAGCCTTGAATGGTGCGCGGGGCGAATTCTAGGAATAAAGAACAGACCCACGCATTGAAAAAATGCAGTGGGCACACATACCGCGCTTGACGTGGGAACTGTTGGTGGCTGATGTCCCCGAGCGCTTTGTATATCAGACACAGCGTGGCCGGGCACAAAGACAGCTTGATACCCCAGGCCATCTGACAGGCAGGGTAAATGGCGTCCGGGCGAATGACGGTCTCATCCCCGTGGGGCATGGCGAACGAGCACAGCCAGTACGTCAGATACGCCGCGCAATGTGTCAATGGGTCAACTCCCATCGGGTTCAGCCCGCCGCGGCGCCCTCGAGAAGGGATCTTCCCGTCAACCTTTGACTTGGCGCGTTTCTTCCGGCCGGCAGCAGTGCCAATGTGTAGGAACTCCTCATACTGCTTCAGCCCATCGTAGAAATACCGCACCCACAGGACCATGCGGACCCTTTTTCGTTCCCCTCGGGGGGGTTGCCTCCCGCCATGCGACAACTGATACAATTCCCGGTACGCCTTCATGAGGTAGCGGTATGAATAGCCCAGGGAATAGTAGCCATCCCCGTTGGTTTCATCCTTGATAATATCCGGCGGACAGACTTCCTCGTAAGGCTCCCCGTCGATGGGCAAGCCACTGAGCTGATTGAGACTCCACAGGTCTAACGAAGTCTTGCCCTCTGCGGTGTAAAAGGTGTTGGTCTCTGTATTAAACACCTCGATCATCCCGCAGCAAAGACCCCTGGAGATAGGGTAACTGTACTGGGAGGCGTACACACTATGGTAGACGCTAGTCCGGATGAGGATCGGGGCATAGTTGAATAGCACATACTCTGTGAATTCCACGGCCCCTTCCCGGAAGTTGTGCGCGTCTTTGAGCTTCAACTCTCCGAACCAGCCCAGAGCCAGTTCATGCTTGAATCGGATGGCCAAGCAGTCCAGCAGAAAAGGTTCCTCTTTGTATCCCCACTTCAACGGAGCCAGGAACAGACCGAACCGGGGATGCTCACTTTGAACCCGCCCGGCAGATGTGTCCCACCGAGCATGGATGAATTGAGGCGCCCGCACTAGTTTGTCCTCTGCCGGCAGCACGGCTTCGAGCCCCAAGATGGGCTTCCACTCCCGAGCTTCCCCCACTAAGTACATCGGGATGCTCCTCGAAAAACTGTAAAATAGGCTGTCCCGGGACTGCAGAATCGTCCGCTCAGCCTCTTTGACAACCTGAAAGTTTCGCCTCTCCTGGTGACTGAGGTGCTTCAGGAAGCGAATTAGATGCTTGTCCTTCAGGAAGTCCTTCCGGTACTCCTCCATAGCCCGGTCAAAAGTCATGACGCCGTCAACCTGAGTAAGCCTGCGGTAATCCATTGTCTCGGTGTCTGAGCCCGACGATCCGGGCAGTGCCGCTATCTCGGTGTGCTCCCTGTCCAAGTCTTCTACGTTGAACCAAGTGACTGCTGGCACCGGAGGTGGGGGAACGTGCTCGGCACCGGAAGCAGCAGAATCTCTCGGGGCAGCCATTTCTCTGTAAAGGGCAAGATACCGCAAGTCAGAACAAGGCATAAGTAAAGGAAAAGGAAAGGGAATTATAAAGGGGGCTACACTACAGTTGAATTAAAAGAATGCCAATAATTTCTGAAGAAATTTCGGCAGAGTTTCCCCTAGGCCAGAGGCGTAAGGGAAAATACGGGTGCACGCCCATAAGGAGTGACGGCCCCAACAAAGTCACGGTGTGCCCAAGGGCGACACCGGAGGTCCTCTGGTTGAAGAAGTCTTCTTTCCTCAGCGGTACGCCCAGGCCACATCCCCTGGCAGCACACCCTGTGCCTCTTCCCAGCGGCACGCCCCCTGGCGGCACGCCTTCAGTGGCCCCAGTGGCACACACCCTGTGCCTCTTCCCAGCGGCATGCCCCCTGGCGGTACGCCCTCCGTGGCCCCAGCGGCACACCTCAGTGGCCGCCCTAGCGGCACACTCCCTGGCCGCCCCAGCGGTACGCCCTTTTGGTCGCCCCAGCGGCACACTCATGCCCCCTGCTCAGCGGCACACCCGTGCCCACTCTCAGTGGCACACACACGCCAACCCCCCCAGCGGCACGGTCTGTGCCCTCGCCAGCGGCACAGTTTGACGCCATGGCCGCCCCCATGCCAAGAAGAGGAACAAAAAGGGAGAAGGAAAAGAGGAGAAGAAGAAGGAAGAGAAGAAGAAGAAGAAATAGAAAGAGGAAGAAGAAGACGACGGGAGCCTAGGGCTCTGTCGCCCCCGAGCAAAGGAGGAAGAGGAGAACGAGAAGGAAGAGAAAAGAGAGAGGAAGAGGAAAACGGAAGGGGAAAAAGGAGAAGAGGAAGAGAGAGCAGGAGAAAGCAGAAGGGGGGGAAGACCCCTCCGTCACGACCCCTCACCCCGGTGAAGACGACGCCGATAACGGCGGTGGCGACGTTCGGTGAAGAGGAAGAAGAAGGGAGGGGGGTTCGTCCGCCGAAGAGAGAGAAAGAGAAAGAGGGGAGGGAGAATTCGAAACGGGGTGACCGTTCAACCCCCCCCCCCCCCCCTTTTTTATATGGCAAGCGGAAAGAAAAGAAAAAAGGAGGGAATAAAAAAGAGAGGAAAAAATATAAAAAAAGAAACGAGAAAAAAAAGGAAAAAGGGGAAAAGAAAAAAAAGAGAGAAAATAATAATAATAATAAACATATATATCTACACATGTATATATATATATATAAATATATATATATACGTATATAAATAGCGCACCATGATATATGTCTCCGTTGGAACGGTCCATCCTCACGTTCTTCCGAGCCGACGAACGTCTGAACGGGTGAGGACGACTCTACCCTTTGCGTCAACATCAATTCCTCACCGACGAATAAGTTCTCCTTTGGCGCAAGGCCTCGTGCCCTAGCCACCTTCTCTCGTACAAAGTCGCCGTCACGGGCCTTACGCCCGGCTCGGCAGAACCTCTACCCATGCGCTGGCATTCGTCCCTTGCCAGCGAACACACCCCTTTCCGGCGCAAGGCTCCGTGCCCTAGCCACCCATTCCATACAATATTGCCATTACGGACCCTACGTCCGAATCGACACGGATTCTCCTGTTGCGCTGGCATTTTCTTCTTGCCAACGAATGAGCCTTACCTTCCGGCGCAAGGCTTCGTGCCCTAGCCGACACTTGCGTATCACTTGCTCGTCAAAAAGAAAGAAAAATGGGGTTAAAAATAGAGATACCCCGCCGGACTCGCCCCTACTCCGGGACGAGGGCAAAAAGGGCAACAACCCAGCCGTGGCGAAAACCCGAAAGAAAAGAAAAAAGGAGGGAATAAAAAAGAGAGGAAAAAATATAAAAAAAGAAACGAGAAAAAAAAGGAAAAAGGGGAAAAGAAAAAAAAGAGAGAAAATAATAATAATAATAAGCATATATATCTACACTATATGTATATATATATATATATATATATATATATATATATATATATATATATATATATATATATATATATATATATATATATATATATATATATCATCAGAGTCTTGTCCCAATTAATTGGGGTCGACTACATGAATCCTGTTTCGCCAAAGATTTCTATCAAGTGCAATATTCATATTTAAACTCAAGGAACTAATGTCCTCCCTAATAACATCGCACCATCTCATTTTAGGCCTTCCTCGAGCTCTTCTACTAGCATCCACTAAGATTTGATCACATCTTTTAACCGGCGCTGAGTTAGGGCGACGAAACACATGTCCAAACCACCTGAGTCTATTTTCTCTCATTTTACTATCAATTGGAGCTATCCCTAAGTCCTTACGGATGCGCTCATTCCTAATCTTGTCTTTCTTAGTCTTGCCACACATCCATCTCAACATCCTCATCTCTGCTACACACATTTTGTGGATGTGTTCCTTTCGTACTGCCCAACACTCGGTACCATATAACAGAGCAGGTCTCACAGCCGTTCTATAAAACCTCCCTTTGAGTTTCACAGGCATACGACGATCACAAAGGACACCTGATGCACTTCTCCATCTTAACCACCCTGCCTTAATCCTATGTGTAACGTCATCATAAATCTCCCCATTCTTTTGTATGATAGACTCTAAGTATCGAAAGCTACTACTCTTCGGAATGTTATGTCCATCAATTAGAACCATGTCTTCCTGAACCACTCTCCCATTACTAAAATTACAATGCATAAATTCTGACTTGCTCCTACTAATTTTAAAACCTTTAGACTCCAAGACAAGTCTCCAACGCTCTAACTTAGCATTTAGAGCATCAATACTCTCATCAATTAAAACAATATCGTCTGCAAAAAGCATACACCAAGGGATATCCTCATGCAATTGTTTAGTTACTTCATCCATAACTAAGGCAAAGAGATACGGACTTAGTGCAGAACCTTGATGCAAACCTATAGAAACGGAAAATTCAGCAGTCTCCCCAGCAATAGTTCGAACACTGGTAATAGCACCGTCGTACATATCCTTAATCAAATCGACATATCCTTGAGAGATTCCTTTCTTTCTTAATGTCCACCAAATCAATTCTCTCGGTACTCGATCGTACGCCTTCTCTAAATCAAGAAAAACTATATACAAATATTTTCTCATCTCTCTATACTTCTCCATTAGCTGCCGTAGTAAGAAAATAGCTTCTGTAGTAGATCTATTTGGCATAAAACCAAACTGATTTTCCGATACAGTAGTCATACAACGGAGGCGTTTTTCAATTACTCTTTCCCAAAGTTTCATAATATGACTCATAAGCTTAATTCCACGATAATTATTACAACTTTGAATATCTCCTTTATTTTTATAGAAAGGAACTACAACACTTTTTCTCCAAACTTCTGACATTCTCCGTTCCTTTAAAATTTTATTAAAAAATTTAGTTAGCCATTGAATACCAATATCTCCTAGGCCTTTCCATACTTCAATAGGTAAACCATCTAGTCCTAAGGCCTTGCCCACTTTCATTTTTCTTAAAGCATCATCCACTTCTGACATCTTAATACGCCTGAAATATTGATATGTATCAAATATTGTGGACTCTTGGGTACCTTCTAAAGATAAATCCTTGACGGAATCTCCATTAAGTAACTTCTGAAAATAGCTATGCCACCTCCCTTTAATCTCAAGATCTTTAGTTAAAACCCTTTGATCTTCACCTTTAATGCACCGAACATGATCTAAATCTCTAATTTTCCTTTCTCTTAATTTAACAATTTTAAATATGTCCTTTTCACCCTCTCGGGTTCCTAATTTATTATATAAATCTTCAAATGCCTTTGACTTGGCTTCGCTAACTATTTTCTTAGCTCTCTTTTTAGCGATTTTATAGGCTTCTAGGGTTTGAGCATTTTTGTTAGTTTGCCAGACTTTAAAGCATTCCTTTTTTACTCTAATAGTATTTTGGATTTCCTCACTCCACCACCAAGTCTCTTTTTCTAAGTTCTTTTTACCTTTAGTTTCGCCTAAGAGTTGTTTTGCAACCCTCGTTATACAATTTGTAACATTATTCCACATTACATTAGTTTCTTGTTCTAAATTCCAGATATTTTCCTTTAATAGATGATTTTTAAATGTTTCTAAACTTTTACCTTTTAAATTCCACCATTTAATCTTGGAATAATTATTTATAATGATCTTTCTTTTGAATTTAGGAATAGTGACATCCATTACTAACAACCTATGTTGAGGGGCTAGACTCTCACCAGGAATAACTTTGCAATCTTTACATAAAACTCTATCGACCTTCCTAATGAGAAAATCGTCAATTTGACTTATATGTGTTCCACTCTTGTATGTTATTAAGTGTTCGTCCCGCTTCTTAAAGAAGGTATTAATAATTGCTAGATCGTAGGCCATAGCAAAATCAAGAATAGTGTTACCCATATCATTTCTATTACCAAAACCAAAACCTCCATGAATCCTCTCATAGCCTCTATTATCTATACCCACATGACCATTAAGATCCCCTCCAATAAAGATTCTCTCTTCACTAGGGATATTTTGGATCAAACTATCAATAGCCTCCCAAAATTGCTTTTTAATGCTCTCTTCTAATCCTACTTGAGGTGCATATGCACTAATTATATTCTAAATATCATCACCTAAGATAAGTTTGATTACCATTAGTCTATCCCCCAATCTATTTACTTCCACAACTCGGTCTTTTAAGTTTTTATCTATTATTATAGCAACACCATTTCTAGAGTTATTATTACCCGTATACCAAATTTTATATCCATCAATGTCTTTAGCTTTATGTCCTTTCCACCTAGTTTCTTGTAGGCAAGCTATGTTAACCCTCCTGTCCTTCATTAACTTAACTAATTCTAAACCCTTACCCGTTAAAGTTCCTATATTCCACGTAGCTAGACGGATCCTATATTTTTGGACTTGCTTCTTTACCCGTGTGCGTCCAACCCCACACAAGAACCCTTGCCTATTTGACACCGCAATCGGGTGCCATTGCGGCGCGTCGCTTACGGGGAACGCCCTAGCTAGCCCTTGCTCACTTGTCATTCCATCCGGGTTCCGATGTAACGCGTCACTTACGGGGAACGCCCTAGCTGGCCCTTGCTCACTTGTCATTCCATCCGGGTTCCGATGTAACGCGTCGCTTACGGGGAACGCCCTAGCATTAGCACATAATGTATTTGGATCAGAATTCATGTTGGAGATGTGACAAAATTTTACTGCTGGCTGTCGACCTAACGCAAACCCTCCTCTTTTCTCATCCGGGCTTGGGACCGGCCATGGCAGAGTTTTATATATATACGTATATAAATAGCGCACCATGATATATGTCTCCATTGGAACGGTCCATCCTCACGTTCTTCCGAGCCGACGGACGTCCGAACGGGTGAGGACGACTCTACCCTTTGCGTCAACATCAATTCCTCACCGATGAATAAGTTCTCCTTTGGCGCAAGGCCTCGTGCCCTAGCCACCTTCTCTCGTACAAAGTCGCCGTCACGGGCCTTACGCCCGGCTCGGCAGAACCTCTACCCTTGCGCTGGCATTCGTCCCTTGCCAGTGAACACACCCCTTTCCGGCGCAAGGCTCCGTGCCCTAGCCACCCATTCCATACAATATTGCCATTACGGACCCTACGTCTGAATCGACACGGATTCTCCTGTTGCGCTGGCATTTTCTTCTTGCCAACGAATGAGCCTTACCTTCTGGCGCAAGGCTTCGTGCCCTAGCCGACACTTGCATATCACTCGCTCGTCAAAAAGAAAGAAAAATGGGGTTAAAAATAGAGATACCCCGCCGGACTCGCCCCTACTCCGGGACGAGGGCAAAAAGGGCAACAACCCAGCCGTGGCGAAAACCCGAAAGGGCGCTACGGGCAAAATCGGGTACCCCGCAGCGTGAAAACCCAAGAGGGCGCGTGGGCAAAAGCAAGAGGGGGTCGGTGCTGGTGAAAACCCGAAAGGGCGCTTGTATCGGTAATGTGGTTCAAAAAGAGAGAGAGAGAGAAAGAAAAGAACAGAAGAGACCGACATACCAGGTCAGCTCCCGGCACCCTGTCGGCACTGACGAAGAGACAAAGAGATCAACAAATCAGGTCGGCTCTCGGCACCCTGTAGGCACTGACGAAGAGACAAAGAGATCAACAAATTAGGTCGGCTCCCGGCACCCTGTCGGCACTGACGAAGAGATAAGGAGACCAACAAACCAGGTCAGCTCCCGACACCCCATCGGCACTGACGAAGAGACAAAGAGACCAACAAACCAGGTCAGCTCCCGACACCCCGTCGGTGCTGACGGAGAGACAAAGAGACCTATCAACCGTGTCAATGCTCGACACTCCGCCGGCACTAGCGAAGAAAAGAAGAGACAAACAAGTCACGTCGGCTCCCGACACCCTGTCGGCACCGACGAAGAGAAAAAGAGACCAGTACACCCGCGGGCACCGCCCGGCTCATCCTTCGCCTACGCTGCCCGTGGGTGGGGGCATTTGTGGACGCATAAAATTACACGTCGATACGTCCCGCCGAGCCCCGCATTAAATGTCAAAGTCAAAGGAAGAAGACCTTGAGAGACTGGCCACCCAGGGCTCCGGGAAGATACTACCACCCGACAAATCTCCGCATTTGCATGGGTGCATTAAAAGACCGAGGAGTCACAGGATGTCCTCCTGAATTAACACACTGCTAGGGACCCTCCTTCGAGCCCCTAACGGCGAAGAAATATCCTAAAGAATGCACGGCTTCAAGCTACTTAAGCAAGGGCCTGAGGCCCTTCAGCGGCACGGCCATGAGCTCTCAGCGGCACGGCCCTTCAGCCTCCAGCGGCACGGGCCTGAGGCCCCTCAGCGGCACGGCCATGATCCCCCAGCGGCACGGCCCTTCAGCCTTTCAGCGGCATGGCCATGTGGCCCTCCAGCAGCACGGCCGTCTGGCCCTTCAGCGGCACGCTTCATGCAGGGTTTCACCAAGTCTATACATTCATGCCTAAAGTCTGTACAGGCTCATGTATGCTCACATTGCGAAGTCTGTACAGAGTTCTGACAAACGCGAAGTCTATACATCCGAGCTCCAAGTCTGTACACTGGCTCGTTGCATCAAACGAAGTCTGTACAGCCATCAGCCAAATTCTATACGTTGGTGAAGTCTGTACATCCACCAGTTCAACTGCCAAAGTCTATACACTGGTGAAGTCTGTACATCCACCAGTTCAACTGCCAAAGTCTATACACTGGTGAAGTATGTACATCCACCAGTTCAACCGCCAAAGTCCGCACGTTGGCGAAGTCTGTACATCCGCCGGTTGAGCTTCCAAGTCTATACACCGGCCCCTGCAAGTCTATACATTGCAGCATAATTGAAGTTTGTACAGCCTTTGCTTTGCCAAAATCTATACATTGATGAAGTCTGTACACCGCTTTTGACGCGAGCCCCTGCAAGTCTATACATTACAGCTGAGCTGAAGTCTGTACAGCCTTTGCTCTACCAAAGTATGGATATTGTGAACTCTCAAGTTTGTACAACGTCCGGTTGCCTTGCCCACGAAGTCTATACACTCCTTCACCAAGTCCTGGCCCTTCCAGCGGCACAAGGCTTCTTGGCCCCTTCAGCGGCAAGGCCTTTGGCCCTTTAGCGGCACATCCTTTCTGCCCTCAACGCCATGCGCCCTTTCCCCAGCGGCACAGCGCTGGAAGCCTCCCGACGGCATGCACCGGCAGAAGACACAACGGTCAATAGGCAGACCCATTGGCGCGCAGTCCAGCCACTTCAAAGCCAGCTAGCGCCTGTCTCCGTGTCACCTTCTGGCTGGAGGAGGGGAGATCTTCGCCTGACGAGGAAGATACCGAAGTCAACCTCGGATGGCAGTGCCATCATGAGGCGACCTCGTCAACCGTCCGCGTATAAAAGGCCCCCCACAGATAGAAAGAAAAAGAAGATGGATTTCCGCTAGAGAGAGAAAAGAAACACAGAGAAAGAAGAGAGCATCTTCGTGCCAAGAGGCCCGTTCGAGGCAAGGAAGAAGAGAAGAAGAAGGTAGAGGAAATGTAGGAAGAAGAGAGGAGTGTTGCATGTAGCAGAGGGGGGAGGAATGGAGGACAGGGAATGGTTACCCTTCCTCGTTCCAGCCCTCTCTCCAACTCTTTTTTTTTTCTATTCTTTGTTTTCTTCCCTCCGTTTGTTCAGGGATGCATTGTATGATGTGTGATCTTCGGGCCATGATTCCCTTTTTTATCATCTTGAATCTTCCATGAATGAAATAGTGTTTGGTTCTACTTCTTACTGCATTTGTCATCTTCTTCTCACCGGTCTCTTGTGGTTTTACTTTCTCTTCCCTCAACCTCCCAACTCCATGTTCTACTTGATTTCCCGTAGCGCTGGTTTATGCAGTTAATAGAGTATGGCCAGCTTCGTCCCTCTTCAATGGCTCTCCGTTGCACAACAACCCTTGATATCCCCTTCTATCTCGGGTCTGTGGGAGCCCATTCTCTTTGACACATTGGAGTCACTCGATGCCCAGAGCATTCTCCTCTGCCCTCCTTCGGGACCAGTGGCATGCCCACACACCCTCAAGCTCCCAGCCTTTCTACCACTCAAGGCCCCCAGCGGTACACCTCTCCCACGCGGCCGTTTGGCGGTATAGCCTTCCTTGAGTCTGCTTGGCGGCACACTCTCCTCAGGGCCATTCAGCGGTGCACCCTCTCTCTGCTTGTCAGCGGTACACCCCCCCTTTCCTTGGCCGCCCAGCGGCACACCCTTGGACTGTCAGCCTGGCACTCCTTGATTGTCACTTCCCGGTGTACTCACAGTTTGCGTCAGTCTATTGGTTCCTCGCTCGATGTTTTCTCCGAGTTTCCCGAAGTTTCCCTAAAGGCGGCTGCTCCGGCACCCCCCTCAGCTGTTGGTTCATGCCACCCCTGTGGGCATGTTCCTTGTTATTCCTTTACCTCCTGGGTCAAGGGGAGGTGCTGCCGAATTTTTACCATGAATAACAACAAATTTAAGAGATGAAAAGAAGCAGCAAACAGATGGACTGAGCAATGATAAAAACACCCTAGCCAACTAAAAGGACTATGCAAGATTCAAGGAACTGGACTGAACAAGACTTCAAGCACTGTATTGCTAAAATATGACTTGGGACTCAATCTCATGACAGAAGAATGAAAGCTTAACCATCTAAGATGCCTCATCTTGAACTGAACAAGGAATCCTCTCTTGAGTCCTGGCCCACCCCTTCAGCGGCACAATCCGCTTGGTTTCGTTTGCTACTTTTCCCAGCGGTACACCCTGGCCTACCTCTTCCAGCGGTGCGCCCTAACCTTCTATCCTCCAGCGGTACGCTCCCCCTTGCTATCTGAGCGGCACGCATCCTCCCAGCGTTCCATCAAGTCTATACATCGCTGCATCATTCACGTTCAAAGTCTGTACATCGTCTTCTTGTTCATGCATTGCATCATTTGAATTGAAGTCTGTACAGCCTGTGCATGAAGTCTGCACACTGTTTGGTCACACACACTTATAAGTCTATACATTGGCAGCTCTACCTACGTTGCACTCATAAGTCTATACATTTCTCATTGGCTTGCTTCATGCTCCAAGTCTGCACATTCCACGCTAACGAAGTCTGTCTAAGTCTGTACATTGCTTCTTCATGCATTGCACGAAGTCTGCACATTGTGTGCTGCATGCTCATCAAGTCCATACACTGGCTAGTCTGCACAAGGTGTAAGTCTATACATTGGCTGCCGAACGCTCTTCAAGTCTACACATCGCAGCATGCCTTCGTCTAAGTCTATACAGTGCATCATGGGCTTCAAAGCATTTCCAAGTCTATACACTGCACCGCCTCATTCATCGTCTTGCAAAGTCCATACATCGCCGCTATGTGTGTGCATCGTTGAACAAGTCCATACATTCATTGTACCGCTGGCCCAGTCTATACATTGTCCGTTGCATAACACGCAAGTCTACACATCGTGAGCATCTCGCTGCCAAGTCTATACACTGCATCGCTGGGCAAGTCTATACATTGTCTGTTGCATACAGCAAGTCTGTACAGTCATCGTGGCTCGTTCACGCATCAGCTCCTCCAGCCCTTCCAGCGGTACGCTTCCAGTCCCCCAGCGGTACGCTCTACATTCTCCCAGCGGTGTGCTCCCCTGGTGTCTCAGCGGTAGGCTACGCCCTCTACCCTTCAGCGGTACGCCCATCTCCATTCTTCCAGCGGTACGCTCCCCAGCGGTACACCCTTCTTTACACTTTGAACCGCACACACCATTCATCTCTCAGCGGTACACCCTAGTCTCCATCATCTCCCCAACGAACACACACATGCATGCAATAAAATGGGAGGGGGGTTATATGATAAAAAGAACGATGAATAGTAATAACAATAATGAGATAAAAGGGGTGGTCCCAACCAAGATAACAACAAGGGAAGATAATATCAAAGAAATGGTAATGTCAATAAACAAACGAAAATAACAAGCGTCGACCACCATCGTGAATACAACAATATGGCAGCAGTCTCTCCTTCCTGGATTCCGAACCCAGGGATATTAATGATGCCCTGTAAGCTGGAAGTCACTCTCGGGAGTTCTCTCTCTTGTCATGGTGACCGCCCGGCCTTACTTCGGGCCGATAATTCATCAGGGTCCCCTCCCTCGTCGGGATCTGATTTGCCTCCCTGCATTAAAATTACCGTCCCTCGGCAAACATTTGTACGGATTCGTCCCCCGGGTTATCATCTCGTTTTCCGTGTGAACTTGTGTCCAAACATTTTACAGACCGTCTGTCGGCATCCGGGCGACTCGGACACGGGTAGAGCCGTCGCTGTGTGAACTTAGGTGCCACAATCAATAAGTTAACCAAAAATAGATTAGTATTAAATATATATCCCTATTATATATATAATTGATATAATATTATATATAATATTATATATCCAAAGTATATATATTATATATATAACTCCTTTTTTTTCAACCTTCAATTTTTTTTCAACATTCGCCCACCTTTTTGACTTTTTTTTCACACTTTTTTTTTCAACTCCAGGGCTTCACCTAACCTCTTTTTCTTTGACTTATCACACTCTTTTCCACACGTTTTGTTCTTTCTGCAATCTTCAAACACTTTTTTTTCTTGTTAAGCTGTCGACTCTACTGCGCAAATCACGCAGACAGAGTCCGCTTTGTCCGCGGGCGGGCGCAGCCCCATGGGTCAGCGCCTGTGGATGCTGGTTGGTGGCCGGACAGACGCACGGGGGGGGGGGGGGCAGGCGGACGGTGGCGATGCGTTGGACAGGCGCGGCGGGTGTGCTAGGCACATTGGGCGGGACGGGCACGCTGGGCGCCCTGGGTGCGCGCTGCGGGATCGGCGGGCTCGCAGGGCAGGGACGGCCGCAGGTGGCCGGTGAGGTGACCGGCGGGCGCGGTGGCAGTGGCCTCGGGCTGCAGCGGCCGGGGGCATGGACGGCAGCGGCCAGGGGCGGACGGGGTTATCGTGGGGCGCCTACTCCCGGGCCGGGCGCGTCGCGAGCCGGCGCTGGAAGCCGGAGGTGGGGGAGACGGTCGTCGCGGGCGGCTCGCCGTAGCCGGGGAAGAGAGATGGAGGGGAAGGCGGTGCTCACGGAGGCCTCCGCGTCTGCCTCGGGCGGAGTCGGTGGCCGCGGGGGCGCTCGTCGGTGCAAGCGGGCTCGCCGGGGACGGCACAGGCGGCCGGTGGCGGTAGTGTGGGCTCGTGCGCGGTGGCGAGCCCAGGCGGGGCGTCGTGTGGCGGCGGGCTCGCAGGGGGGCGCCGGTCGGGGGTGCCGGGATCAGGAGAGAAAGGGCGGGGGAGAGAGGCAGATTAAGGGAGAGAGAGAGATTAACGGGGGTGAGAGAAAGTGTGTAACAGAGAGAGAGAAAGAGATTAAGAGAGAGAGAGCAGAATTTTTTTTCCAATTTTTTTTTCTATCTCTTTTTTTTCAAGATCTTCCTGCTACTATTTTTTCTCCTTTTTTTGTCAAAACTTTTTCTATCAACCGAAAGAGAGAAGAGGATACGACGGGGACGACGGAGGCGCCGTTGTTAGGCTCTGATACCAAATCTGACGCGGCGGCGACGTGAAAATGGATCGACGGCAACTCCGAGACACGAACGAGACTGGATAGGATGCAACCTCACGTAGCTCGGCCTCACGTCGGACGGTCTGACACCGGGCGACACACTCACACTCACAAAGAGGATGAGGTAAGGGAATCACAAGAAGGGGCAAAATGCACCAACAGGATGTTCTTTCATATAAACTTTCATATCTCGTAACACACCCTTAGCCTCCTATTTATAGGAGGAGGCTATAACAATTACACTCATAAACTTTATAAATAGCATATATGTCCTTAGCCTAATAAACCAAACTCACCTACCTAACTTTTGACTTGGGGGGTTTTAACCAAATAAAATACACAAAACACACATGTTTATTGACTATGACTTAGCCTAATAAGACGAAAGTAAAAATACATGTACTAATACATGTATTTTACACACAATACACAAATACGTACAATACAAATACACACAAATAAATATTATGCTCGGGACGCCGAGTCTTCAAACGAGTCACCGAGCCATAAGCTCGGTGCAGTGGCGCTGCGGCGTCGGCTCCGAGCATTGGGCCCAGTAGTGGACCCGGTGTCCCCACCACCTCAGCTCCGTAGGCGAGATGAAAGGGCATCTCCCCGGTGGCGGCTCTAGCGGTGGTCCGGTGAGCCCATAGGATGCTGGGGATTGAATCAATCCATGTGTCGCCTACTTGGTCCAGGTGAGTCTTGATGCCGTGGAGTAGAGTCCGGTTGGCATTTTCCATCAACCTGTTGGCTTGGGGATGTCCCACTGAGGTGTAGTGGTTCCAGATCCCCAACTCCGAGCACTTCTCCTGAAAGGTGGTGCTCGCGAACTGTCTGCCATTGTCGGTAGTGAGAACCATGGAGATCCCAAACTGGCAAATGATGCTCCGTAGCACGAATTTCCAAGCTGTTTCGCTTGTTATTTTTCCCAATGGTTCGGCTTCGATCCATTTGGTGAAGTAGTCGATGGCGACTATGAGGAATTTCTTCCTCCCTTGTGCCTCAGGGAAAGGCCCCAGTACGTCGATCCCCCACCGCGCAAACGGGCGAGGCTCTGTCAAGGTGTGGAGCTGCGTCGCCGACTGGTGGTGTAGGTGGGAGTATTTCTAGCATTGGGGGCATCTTTGGACGTAGTTGAGGCAATCTTACTGCAAGGTGGGCCACCAATACCCTTGTCGGATCAGCGTCCTCGCGAGTGCTCGTCCTCCCACATGACTTCCGCAGAGTCCTTCATGGGCTTCCTGGATGGCCTGGTTGGCTTCCGTGGGGAAGAGGAACTTGAGTAGAGGAGCTGAGAGAGACCGGCAATATAGCCGGCCGTCCACCATAGTGAAGTGTGCCGCTCTCGCCCGCGTGCGTCGTGCTTTGGCGTGATCGCCGGGGAGCTATTGTCGAAGGAGGAAATCGAGTAGAGGATCCATCCAGGATGGTTCGTAGTCGATGGCGTTCACCTAGGGTGTTGGATCGTCTATGCTTGGCACTGACAGTTCCTCTATCAGGACTGATCTCGAGCTGGAGACCGTAGTGGCTGATGCTAGGCAGGAAAGGGCATCTGCTCGGACGTTCTCCTTGCGTGGGATGTGGACAACTTCAAAGTGGGCGAACTCATTCACCGCGGCCTTGGCCTTCTCTAAATATTTCATCATGGAGGGGTCTCGGGCCTCGAACTCACCCCTGACCTGGTTGGGGATGAGCATGGAGTCGCTATATGCTCGCACACTTGATGCCCCCAGGTGTTTCGCCATGCGTAACCCAGAAAGGAGTGCCTCGTACTCGGTCATGTTGTTCGTGGTCGGGAAGTTGAAACGCAGGACGTAATGTAGCTCCACTCCTTCTGGTGAGAGTAAGACTAGCCCCGCGTCGCTGCCCACGGCGCAGGAGGATCAGTCGACGTATAGCTCTCAGGCGGGCCCCGAGGACTGCTTGGGTGAATCCTCGGCAAGTATGGTGCATTCGGCGACGAAGTCCGCGAGAGCCTAGGCCTTGATCGCTGTCCTCGGTCGAAACTTGATGTCGAATTCTCCCAACTCGATGGCCCACTTGACCAGCCTTCCGGACGCATCAAGGTTCTAAAGGATTTACCGGAGGGGCTGATCGGTGAGGACGTCGATCGGGTGGGCCAGGAAGTACTGTCGCAGCTTGCGAGCAGCTGTAATCAGTGCGAGGGCAAACTTTTCAGTCCGTGAGTACCGGAATTCCGATCCTTGTAGTGCTCGGCTGACATAGTAGACGTGCTTCATGACTCCTGCTTCCTCCCGTGTGAGCACAGCACTCATGGTGCTGGGTGTCACAGAGAGGTACAAGAGCAGCTGTTCCCCTCCTTGGGGTTTGGCGAGGATAGGAGGCGTCGTCAGGTAACGCTTCAGTTCTTCGAATGCCTGCTCACATTCCTGGTCCCAGTCGATCCATCCCTTCTTCTCTGGCGCCAGGTTGGCCTGCTTGATGAGCCGGAAGAAGGGTAGACATCGTTCGGCGGCTCGGGATAAAAATCGGGCCAGAGCGGCGACGCACCCGGTGAGGCACTGTACGTCCCTCATCCGCTTGGGTCGCTCCATCTCCAATACTGCTTTGATATGATAGGGGTTGGCTTCGATTCCTCGGTGAGTAATGAGGAAACCTAGGAACTTGCCTGAGCGCACCCCGAACGCACACTTAGCAGGGTTGAATTTCATGTTGTACCTTCGAAGCGTGGTGAGGGTTTCCACCAAGTCGCGCAAGTGCTCAGCTGGTCGGAGGCTTTTCACAAGCATGTCGTCGATGTAGACCTCCATGTTGCGGCCAATCTGCGAGTCAAACATGTGGTTGACTAGGCGTTGATACGTAGCTCCGGCGTTCTTCAGCCCGAACGACATGCGAGTGTAACAGTATAAGCCGTGGTCGGTGATGAACGCGATCTTGTCTTGGTCGAGCTGGTGCCTGGTGATCTGATGGTACCCTAAGTATGTGTCAAGGAAGCTCAGCATTTCATGCCCGGCCGTGGCATCGACCAGCTGGTCGATCCGTGGCATGGGGAAGCTATCTTTGGGCGTGGCCTTGTTAAGGTCGGTGTAGTCCACTCACATCCGCCACTTCCCGTTGCTCTTGGGAACCAGGACTACGTTGGCCACCCAATCTGGATACTGGGTAGGCCGGAGCAGTCATGACCGTAATTTTTCGCCCACTTGCTACTTGATGATGGCTTGTCGCTCGGGGTTGCAGCGTCTTCGACGTTGCTGTACCGGGCGGTAGTTAGGGTCCAACCTTAGTTGGTGCGTGATGACCTCCGAGGGAATTCCGGGGAGCTCATCCTCGGACCAGGCTAACACGTCCTGATTGGCTGCGAGGAAGCTTGGGTACGCTTACTTATCGTGCTCGGACAAGGTAGCGCCAATCCTCAGTGATCTGCTTGAGTCATCCCCAACTTGGATGAGGTATAAGTCCTCGGCTGGCGCGCTCATGCTCGGACCTGGATCTTCGGTCCTCGCATTCTTTTCGTGTGGTGCGTCTTCGGGGTGTCGGTCGCGGGTGGAGATAAGGTAGCACCTCCTGGACTCCCGTTGATCGCCCCGGACTTCCCCTACCCCATGGGGGGTGGGGAACTTAAGCTTCTGATAGTAGGAGGAAGGGACGCCTTGAAGCGTGCCGAGGATTCCTCGGCCGATGATGGCATTGTATCCTGTCATTGCACGGATCACAATAAAGTCGGCGAGGAAGGTTACCTCTTTTGGTGCCGTCCCAAACGTGATCGAGAGCGAGACACGCCCTTCTGGGCGAACAGTCGTGCCGGAGAATCCATACAGCGGCGTGTACAATGGCGCGAGTCGTGACACGTCCACACCCATGAGTACAATACAGTCATACGCGATAACGTCGGGTCCACTTCCATTATCTACCAGGATGCGGCGCACAATACATTGATTGATGGTGGCAGAAACCACCAAAGCATCAGAATGGGGCATCGTGACGCCGTTAAGGTCATCTTTGAAGAAGACTATGGGGTCTCCCGGGTGGCCTGAAGGGGAAAAGTCCCTTGGGGTTCCGTCACCTTCATTCACCGTGTTGATAGCCGTTGCGTACCGATGCCTTCTGCTCGCGTTGTCTCCCCCGGCAGTGGGCCCCCCAGAGATCATCATGATCTCCTTTCTGTTGGGCCGATTGTCGATCGGGGGAGGCGTCTTCTGTCGTCTCTCGGTGTTTTTAGCGAGGAACTTATCGAGGAGCCCTTGCGTACGAGGTCCTCGATGGCATCCTTCATATTGATGTAGTCGGCGGTGTCGTGGCCATGGTCCCGGTGGAAGTGGCAGTACTTCTTCTTATCCTATGAGTTGGGATCCGACTTCATCCGCGAGAGCCACTTGAGGAATGGCTCCTCCCTGATCTCCATCAGGATCTGGTCGGGCGGGGTGGTCAGGGGTGTATAGTGGCAGTAGCCACCCCTTTCCTTCTCGGAGCGGTCGCGATGGTCGCCATCGCGTCACTCTCGCTTACTCTAACCCTCGCGCGGTGGGTCGGCGGTTCTTTTGCGGTCGGGCTGATCGGTCCCGGCCGCGCGGCGCAGGCCGCGGTGTTCTCCTCGCAATGCGCGTGCTTTTGGGCTAGCGCGAGGAGGTCTGGAAGGGTCGTTGGGGCTTCGACTCCGAGCGCGCGTCGGAGGATGTGGTCTCGCGTCCCCTGAGTGAGCGCCATGGTGGCGATGCCAACGTCGAGATGGGGGATCCGGAGTGCCTCTACGCGGAAGCGAGAGATGAAGTCCCATAGCGCCTCTTCCTTTCCCTACCTGAGGGCGAGTAGGGTTACTACAGACTTGGCTACCTTTCGGCAGCCCACGAAGTTCTCCTTGAACAGCTTCTTGAGCTGCTGGAAGGAGGAGATCGTCCCGTCTGGCAGGGACTCAAACCATGCTTGGGCGTTCTCCCGAAGGGTCGTGACGAACGCCAGGCACTTCACGGTGTCTGAGGCCTCGTGAAACACTAGGTGGGACTCGAAGCCGTGCAGGTGGTCGGCCGGATCGGTGGTGCCGTCGTCGGAAGCGAATGACGGCAGCTGGAGCTTTGGCGGGATGGGGGCTTCCATGATTTCCCTGGAAAATGGAGCGTGGAAGTCCTGATCATCATCAATGAGGCCGCGGTTCTTGGCGGCCAGGAAGACGTCATCTAGGTACCAGACCTTGTCCTCTATTTCGTCGAAACGTCGGAGCCGGCGGTCCATCTCCGGGTTGGAGTGTAGAGGGATGCGTCCCCTAGACGCGGGCACGTTGTGCGATCGCCGGGTCCTTGCGACGGAGGCATGGGATGCCTCCCGTATTTGCCGGAAGTTCTCTCCGGCCTGGCCTCCCTCGCCCTCTCGTCTCTCGGGTGGGGCGTTTTGGGGCCTCTAGTCTCGGAGCTCTCGGTAGAATTCCGCCAGGGCTCGGATCTCCTGGCGGAGCTCGTCTAGGTCACCTGGGGTGACCTCTTGTCGGTGGTGCGCGGAAGAAGCTTCCTGTGATCCCTGGCGAGAGTTGGGTCCCTGATGGGAACCCCGCCCCCGGTTGCTGGCGTTGCGGAGGCTTCCACGAGGCGCTATAGTTTTTTGCTCATGATTCCCATAGACGGCACCAAGAAGTGTAGCGGCAGGAAAATGGTTCCTAGGCCACCTACCACATTCTCTATTTATTTGTTAGGGAAGTCGTCTCGCGCCCGTGGATGCCTGCATACACCAAGAAATCAGAAGGGCATCAGAAGGAGTCCCGAATGTTACCCTAGGGGACAACCCTCTGATACTTAAGTCAGCTAGGGATTAATGAGCAAATAGAGAGGAGCAAGGTGAGAGAGAAGTAGGGGCCGTAGTCGTCGATCCAGGAGGCATGTAGATCCTCTACACGCGTGCTTGCCGTTTCCAGTGGCTCTCGGAGAGTGCTCGCTGGGTGGTAAGGCCGCACAGGAGGAAGAAGCTCTCTGGATGTAGCGGACGTCCCTCTCATCGTGGTAGCTAGTTGAGTTGCTCTCTTCTCAGTAGGAAGCTCTGGGGCAGGAGTATGCTCTTGCGTAGTAGCGTAGGATTTTTAGTAGAAGAATTTACCGTGCTCTTCTCTTCTGTCGATGTCCCTTTTATATGGGTTGTCCTGCAGCGAGGGACTCATCCCTTGATAGGGAAGGGTCCATTTAGTAGAGTAGCGTTCCTCCGCTATGTACGAGGGAGTTTCCCTTTGGAGGGCGATAGTCCCGACGTCGGCCGTTCCCTGGGCGAGTCTTACGGCACTCATGGCGCGTGCTCGCCGGTTACGGGGTCACGGCCGGCGTCGTGGGGGGCAACCATCGATCGTCGGAGTGTCCTCCGACGAGAACTGCGCTTGGGCCGGCCCTATCAGCGTCGTGGAATCCGATGCCTTGTTAGGCCGGTCATCTTCTTATTGGGCCGAACACGTATGTCCGTTCCTTGCTTGGGCTTAGCGCGTCCAAACCTCAATGGGCCGCGCGTGCGTGGGCCGTTTCTGGGTCAAACCAGATTTACCCTCCTCACATTTAAAATGTAATTTAAATTTTTTTTAAAAAGTTAGACTTAAATATAATAGTTTGCACTAAAATCAACTGTGAGTTATATTTCAATCGTGAAAGTTATATTTCGATGATGTATAATACTTTTAATTCACCTAGATTTCACAAAATGCATCGACCTATATGTGGCGGCTGCATGGTGTTGGGTGTAATCAAAGTATTTAAGACTTGGGCCTTGTTTGAAAATTTAATAGGATTATGATTTTTTTCATAATCTTTTAGAGTGAGAATAATCTAATGAAAAGGAGTTTTTGGGAGATTATGAAAAGTGGAGCCTTTTCACCTTATCTCTCTCTCTAAAAAATTAGATTATGACTTTTGAATAATCTGACGTGACATTTAGATATTTGGTGGAGCTTTGAATGGGTAAAGATTCCTACGCCATAATCTATGACCCATTTAATTACCAAACAAGGCCTTAAACATCGTTACTACGGTATTGATTAATTAAAATAAGGTGTGTGGTGTTAGCTAGACGTCAAGATGAGTAATACTTAGTACATATGTGGCACTAATTATACACACCGATGTAATTAATGTAATATTTATTATTTTTTTAATTCTTTAAGTGACGTTTATCCTAAATTTGTTTGGCTCTCACGTCACGTCCTAGATGACGTGACGTGAGAGTCAAGTAAAAATAAAAATCAGATTTTATGAATAATATAAAATATTATTTTTTATTATTCACATAGAGATAAATTTATTTTTATTCGACTCTCACGTCACGTCATCTGATGACGTGGCACGAGGATCAGATACATTTGAGATAAGATCACTCAAAAAAATTTAAAAAAATATTACACTATTTATATCAACGAGTGTAATTAATGCACTAAGTGCACTAAACATTACTCCGCCAAGAACAAGACTCTTATATGTAAAAATACATCACTTTACATGTCATTTTCAATTTTTGAAAAGGCACGTGTTCAAATCTCACTTCTTATAATTGTACAAGAGGAAAGACTTAAACTCGAAGATACACGAGGACCTATGTCCAATGCCGCCCTTCGGTCGTGAGACCCGTTCAAAATTTAGTCCCCATTTGCACGTAGGGGTTTATTTCTTGTGATGGGATCTCCATATCTACAATAATTATTTATATCGGTGGGATGGCCGCCTATATATATAGGTAAAATTTTCACAATGTTGTGTGAAAAAATCTCCTAATTATGAAAAATATTTAGAGATTGTTCAAAAATTCTAAATATCTTAAAACAATATTCACTCAATAGATTAGAGGTACAAGTGTAGGGAGCGTTCAAAACATCAAATGTAGCTAATCTCAATACACAATTTGTATGCCATGGAGAGCATCACTTTACTCCATTTTTTGTGCCTAATTTCTTCCGGAATTTAGAAGAATTCGAGAGATGTCTACGTGTCTTGAACTATATACTCAGGAAAGATTTTTTCTTTTGCGTTCGGTTATTTTTGTAAGATTTTTGACGAATTTTCTTTTTATCAAAACTTATCTAAGTTCAGCTCTTGACGTTGCTTTCTAGAATTTGACCAAAAAAAGGTGTTGCTTTGTAACGTGTCGGCGTCAGACGAGAATGGTTAATCTAAAAATTTATTGTAGAGAGCGAGATTCGTCACCTCGATCCATGAGTTATATTTTTAAGATTTGTTTGATGTAGGAAGGAGAGGTAGTCCACGCGAGTAATCTGAGTGATCTCAAGGGATAATCTTCTGATATTTAAGTTAGACAATTATCAATAAAGGAGGGAGAGCGCTTGAGAGAGGCGCATAGGGCCCAGAGACGGTGCCCTACTGCTCAATAGGAGTAAAGGGAGAGTGCTCGAATGAGCACGGGAGAGGGAGAGGTGAATGGGGAGACGAAGTCTCAGCTCAGTTTGGGAAGGGTGAGAGACTTGAGAGAGTTAAAAGTTTGAGGGGCATAGACTGAGTAGGGGGCGAGAGCTCGGGAGGTGAAGGCCGAGTGTTCGGAGGGGAGGAGCAGAGGTAAGTATGAGAGAGAGAACGAGAGAGTGGCAAGTGTGGCATATATATCTCCCTGGTCGTCTGGCCAGGGTCTTATTTATAAGGTCTTCGTGGAGTTAGTTCGTTGACTTTTACCTTCTGACTTGGGATCACTAGGGTTATCATGGCCCTGAAGATATGGGCGGCCCACCTACTCGCTTGCCAGGGCAGTTGAGGCATGGTGTGACATGATGTTCCTTTGTTAGAGGCATGGGCCCTTGCCTGCTGCTCTGTTGTCATCTGGTGGTTGTACCACCATTAATGCTATAGAGATATATTGATAATTTTGTAATATTTTAGGGGTATATGGAAAATGTTCCTTTCTAATTTTACTATTTTTTAATGAAAATCTTTGATAATCATTCTATATCTATATCAACATTAATATTCTATACTCTTGAAAATGTGACGAGGTCTGTGAGCAGGGATCGAGGAGGATGGGGAGGGGTGGTGCTACCCAAGGGGTCTCTCTCTCTCTCTCTCTCTCTCTCTCTCTCTCTCTCTCTCTCGGGGTATTTTGGGTATTTCACGTACCCTAATAGTTTCTGTGGAATATTCCATAGAATATTCCCCTCTTGTTAACATCCAAAAATCATAGGGATATTATCACGACATTTCGAGCTATTTGAAGAGCATTCTTGACAATAGGTCTACACGAATATTTGGCAAAAGAGATCTTTGCAAGGGTATATATGTAAAAATCTCAAAATAATATAATCTTGATTGTGAGAGTACTCCAAAATAGCATCTTCTGACTTTCCTCCATTTTTAATTTTACGATTTATTTTTAAATAAAATCATTGACAATCCTTGTATATCAATATCAACATTGATATTCTATACTCTTGAAAATGGAATGAGGGATGTGAGCAGGCACCGGGGAGGGGGATGGGTTTCTTCAGAAGGGGAGAGGGATGGAGGGGTTTCACTGGAGAAGGAGAGAAACGGGGAGGGGGGGTGCTCACCCGATGGGGAGAGGGGGGATCTGTAATGCCCCAGGTTTTTCAGATGTTTCTCGGATCAGGATCTGTGGGTTTCGGATAGTCTTTCCACGGATTGCGGATTGTGTCCGATTGAGCTTCGGACTATTTATACCAGATTTTCGGACCCATTGGGGTGTGCCCGTGAATTTCCTTGGGTCCGTGGCATTGTGAGGAGCACGCCGGTATTTTTTTTAGATTTTCGGAGCGCCTGTGTGGGTCCCGGGTCGCGTTTTGGGTTTTACACGTGTTTTTCGTCAGTCGGACCTTCGGAACTCCGTGTAGGGTGAACCGTTGCGTTCTCCGACACCAGGACGTTACCACCGCGTTGTGCGTTTTCTGAGGATCGCGTGGTGTATTTTTCCTATTTTTTGGTATTTTCTAGATTTTCCAGATTTTCCTATATAATAACATATTAACCTCATTCTCTCCCCATTCTCTCTTTCTCACTCTCTCTCATCTCTTTCTCTCCCCCTCTCCCCAGGCGGCCGACGGTGGCAGAGGAGGGCGAGGCGGCGATGGCGGGAGACGAGGAACGAGGAACGGGTCGAGGATCGAGGGCCGGTGGCGCGTTGAAGTGCGGTTGCGGGTTCGTGCCGCGGCGGGGGTTTCGTGGGCATTTCTTCTCGGATCGGCGTCCTCGGGACGCGGAATCTTCGGTGGAGGTAGGGAGATGGATCCCCAGCTCATGCACTTCCTTTCCCGCGAGTTTGGTAGGCCGTGGTGAGCCGAGCGGACATATTTGTGAATTTTGGGGGAAAAGCATGATTTTGGGGTGTGAGCCGAATCTCCCGTTTTACAGAGATTTTGACCGATCTAAGGGTTTAGAATCATGCTAGGAGGCTTGGGGATGGATTCCCCTTTGTTTCCCCATCATCAGGCGATGATCGGGGCGTTTTCGTTCTCGGGACGATTTAGCGGTCGTTCCAGAGACCGCTAGGGGCGCCAAGCGGTCATGTGGAGACCGCTAAGGGTTCCCCTATGTCGGTTCATGGATGGCGGTCATGCGATAAACTGCCAGTGGGTTTAGCGGTCGATTGGTATACCGCTAGCCAGTGTCTCGTGGTCCATGGGTAGACCGCCAGGCACCTGATAGCGGTCAAGACTAGAACATTTTATGTTTTGGAGTCGTTCGAGGTCGGTCGAGTAGCGATCTTGCGACAGACCGCTAGGCATCGCCTAGCGGTCAGGCAAAAGACCGCCACCTGCCCAACGGTCCGAGAGGTGACCGCTAGAGGTTACGAGTTCCTGAGGCATTAGCGGTCCAGGGGTAGACGCCAAGATGAGTAATACTCAGTGCATCCAGTGCAGTAAGTGTAACACTTTTTTGTTGTTGTGACTTTCACCTTAAATTTGTTCGGCTCTCATGTCACGTCACATGACTTGAGAGTCAAGTAAAAATAAAAATTAGATTATATAAATAATAATAAAATATTATTTTTTACTATTCACAATGAAATAAATTTATTTTTATTTGACCCTCACATCACGTCACGTCATTTCAAATGACGTGACGTGAGGTCCAAATAAACTTAAGTGATAGTCACTCAAAAAAATTTTAAAAAATAATAAATATTATATTATTTACACCAGCGTGTGACGTGACATGAGAGTCAAGTAAAAATAAAAATTAAATTTTATAAATAAAAATATTATTTTTACTATTTCTATGGAGGTAAATTTATTTTTATTTATCGATGATGTGACGTGTGAGCCAAAAAAATTCAAAAAAATGATAAATATTACATTAATTATATTGATGAATGTAATTAATACACTGGGTGCACTAAGTATTACTCCGTCAATATATACAACAAGACTCGTATGTAAATATACATCACTTTACATGTCATTTTCATTTTTTGAAAAGTTATGTGTTCAAACTTCAAATCTCACTTATTATAATTGTACAACCGAAAAGACTTAACTCAAAGATACACGGGGACCTATGTCCAAGGCCGCCCTTAAGTCGTGAGACCTGTTCAAAATTTATTCCCCATTTGCAAGCAGGGGTTTATGTCTTTTGTGACGGGGTCTCCATATCTACAATAGTTATTTATATAGGTGGGATGGTCGCCTATGTAGGTAAAATTTTCACAATGTAACGTGAAAAAAATCTTTTAATTATGAAAAATATTTAGAGATTGCTCGAAAATTCTTAATATCCTAAAATAATACCCACCCAATAGATAGGAGGTACGAGTGTAGGGAGTATTCAAAACTTCAAATGTAACCATCTCAATACACAATTTGTATGCCATGGAGCGCGTCACCTTACTCTGTTTTATGTGTCTAGTTTCTTCTGGAATTTAGAAGAATTTGAGATAAGTCTACTTATCTTGAACTATATACTCATGAAAGAGTTTTTCTTTTGCTTTCGATTATTTTTGTAAGATTTTTGATGAATTTTCTTTTTATCAAAACTTATCAGAGTTCGGCTCTCGACGTTGTTTTCTATAATTTGGCCAAAAAAGGTGTTGCTTTATAACATGCTGGCATCAGACGAGAAATGGTTAATCTAAAAATTTATTGTAGAGATCGAGATTCATCACCTCGATCTACGAGTTACACTTCTAAGATTTGTTTGATGTATAAAGGAGAGATAGTCCCCGTGAAGAACTTGCAAACACAGAGAAACATCAGAAGAAATCCTGAGAACGATTCCATAGGACGATCCTCTGATACTTAAGTTAGACAATTATCGATAAAGGAGGGGGAGCGCTTGAGAGAGGCGTGTAGGGCCCGGAGGCGGTGTCTTAGTGCTCAATAGGAGTAGAGGGAGAGTCCTCAGATGAGCGTTGGAGAGGGAGAGGTGAATGGGGAGACGAAGGCTCAGCTCAGTTTGGGAAGGGTGAGAGACTTGAGAGAGTTAAAAGTTTGAGGGGCGTAGACTAAGCAGGGGGCGAGAGCTCGGGGGGCGAAGGTTGAGTGCTCAGAGGGGAGGAGCAGAGATCAGTCAGAGAGAGAATAGGAGAGTGGTGAGTGTGACATATATACCTCCCTGGCCGTCTGGCCAGGGTGCTATTTATAAGGTCTTCGTGAAGTTCGTTCGTTGACTTTTGCCTTCTGACTTGGGGTCAATGAGGTTATCATGGCCTTGAAGATATGGGCGGCCCACTTGCTCACTTGCCAGGGTAATTGAGGCATGGTGCGACCTATCGTTCCTTTGCTGGAGGCATGGGCCCTGGCCTGCTGCTCCGTTGTCGTCTGGTGGTTGCACCATCATTAATGTTATAGGGATATGTTGATAATTTTATAATATTTTAAGGGTATATGGAAATTTTTTTCATTTTTAATTTTACTATTTTTTAATGAAAATCTTTGATAATCCTTTTATATCTATATCAACATTAATATTCTACACTCTTGAAAATGTGACAGGGTTTGTGAGCAGGGACCAGAGAGGGACGTTTCATCAGAGGGGGAGAGGGATGGGGGTGGGGGGTTTCATCGGAGGGGGAGAGAGATGGGGAGGGATGGTGCATGCTCACCCAAGGGGGAGAGGGGATCTCTCTCTCTCTCTCGGGGGATATTTTGGGTATTTTGCATACTTTAATAATTTTTGTGGAATATTCCCCTCCTGTTGACAGCCGAAAATCATAGGGATATAACCACAACATTTCGAACTATATGGAGAGCATTCTTGACAATAGGTCTACATGAGTATTTGGCAAAAGAGATTTTTGTATGGGTATATATGTAAAAATCTTAAAATAATATAATCTTGATTGTGAGAGTCTAAAATAGCATCCTCTCACTCTCCTCCATTTTTAATTTTATAATTTTTTTCCAATTAAAATCTTTGATAATCCTTGTGTATCAATATCAACATTGATATTCTATACTTTTGAAAATGGAATGAGGTATGTGAGCAAGCACCGAGGAGAGGGATGGGTTTCTTCAGAAGGGGAGAGGGATGGAGGGATTTCACTGGAGGAGGAGAGGGACGGGGAGGGGGGTAGGTGCTCACCCGATGGGGAGAGGGGATCTCTCTCTCTCTCTCTCTCTCTCTCTCTCTCTCTCATAGAGAGGTATTTTGGGTATTTCGTAAACCCTAAATAATTTCTGTGGGATATTCCACCCAATATTCCCCTCTCGTTGACAGCATGAAACCATAAGGGCAGTTTTGATAACGGAGCAAGCCACCCAGGGTTTGCGTATTTGTCGGTGCGCTTCCGATTTCCCTCCTATTCGCTAGTAAAAATCGTAGTCGGCTTTGATAGCGTACCATATTAAGTGGGTTTCACACGTAGAAAAGGGTGATTTTGATCGAATAAGCCATTCGACCAGGAGGGGTCGAATGGCTTATTCGTCGAGTGGGTCATTCTCCCTTGCTCTACGCGATTATCAAAGACACCCTAAGAGTATAATCGCAACATTCCGAGTTATTTGAAGGGTATTCTTGACAATAGGTCTAAATGAGTGATATATTTGACAAAAGAGATCTTTGCACGGGTATATATATAAAAATCTCAAAATAATATTGTGAAGATCTAAGAAGGGGACTCAAAAGATCTCACTTCTGAATCTACAAAGATGGGCAAGTGCTTATAAATTAATAAGACTTGAGTCTTCTCCTTTGAGAGTCCTTTTACCAGTAAAAAAGATAAAATCTTAGCCACCTTTAGACATAGCGGGGACAATATCTCAAATGAGACATCCCAAATTTGTACGTCTTTATTAGCACTGTCTGTGGGAAGTCTCGGCCCAATAAACATAAAACTCACCTTTACTTGGGAGGGCTAGTGTGGAGGCCTAAGAAGGGGGCTCA
Organism: Amorphophallus konjac; assembly: GCA_022559845.1. Classification (NCBI taxonomy): domain Eukaryota; kingdom Viridiplantae; phylum Streptophyta; class Magnoliopsida; order Alismatales; family Araceae; genus Amorphophallus; species Amorphophallus konjac. The sequence goes on from CM040118.1 coordinate 52,826,923, forward strand.
CAACATCCATATCGGACATTATAAAGATGAGCATGTGTTTATAAGTAAGGCCCGAGTCTTTTTCTTTGAGGGCCCTTTTACTAGTAGAAAAGATAAAACTCTAGCCACTTTCAGACGTAGCGGAGATAATACCTCACATGAGACACCTCAAATTTATATATCTTCAAATATAATCTTGACTGTGAGAGTCCAAAATAGCATCTTCTAACTTTCCTCCATTTTTAAGTTTACTATTTTTTTCAATTAAAATCTTTGATAATCCTTCTGTATCAATATCCCACACAGAAAATCAAATTAGTAATGATCTAAGGTATTGCTCTTGGATGTGAAACTTGCCTATGATGTTCCATATGTGAAATGTTTTGCGTTTGACATAAATAGTTGAGCCAAGCTGGTTCAGGAGAGAGACAAGACATTTAATTCCATTCATAATATCAAATTTCACATGTTTAAACTTGATTGAGTGTTGAGATTGAATACTTTTTTTAAAAGAAACGTACGATATTCATTCATTCCAAACGAAAGTTACAGTAACAGGACAACACAGACACAACCGTACATGCATAGCCATGACTGGCCCAAACCATCATCAACCCTGCGAAAGGACAGGAAGGCGAAACGAGAACTGTAGAGATCACTGACTCTCGACTTGGCTGGGACTCCTGGAGTCGTCGAGAAGAGGGCAGCCGCTGCTGAAGGGGACGGGTTCCTGCCTCGAGGAGCATAAAGCTGCCAAACCGCTCTAGTTGATGGCGGTGAGAGAAGGGTGCTCGGGTGGCCAGCATCCAGTTGGATGCGTGGGGGGGAAGCTCTGTATCTTCGAGCCCTATCCATACCGAGGATGGTAGACCGTAGCCTGCATCACTGGTCTGACCCATTCTTCTTCGGGAGCCCAAGAAAGCGCCCATCGCCGAGGTAGAGAGCCCAACGGAGGAGTAGGACAGAGTGGGGAATGGATGGAATGTTTCAAAAGGTAGAGGGGCGACCGGAAGGTGAGAGAGGTCGGGGAGGAAGATGGAGGCGGGGAATGAGAATGGGGTCAGGGGGGTGAGGGGGAGACGGAGGGGAAGCAGGGGGGAGCCCGATTGGGTGATCGGGCAAGGAGGGAGAATGGGGAGCGAGAGACAAGTGAGGGAGGGAGAGCGGCGGGGAAGGATGGAAGGGAAGGGGGGGCGGCCGGCGGAGAGGTGGGGGGAAGCGGGAGGACGGGGCAGAGAAGGGTGGGGGCGCGGGGAAGGAGAGAAGACTGTGGAGGCAGAGGGTGGAGACGAGGGGCAGCCGGGAAAGAGGGGTTTTAAGGGGTATTGAGGAGGAGGGAAGGGGGGCGACTGACGGAAGCGGTGGGTTTGGGGGTGCCGGGGTCACGGGAGGGAAGGGCGGCGGAGTGGGGATGGTGGGGGAGGGACCACGAAGAAGGGGGGGAGGGGCGAGAGGGAGGGACGGGGGGGGGGGGGGGGGGGGGAAGGAGGTCGGCATAGACGGGAAGGGGGGCGGGAGGGCGAACCTGGAGAAGGGGGGGGGAGATCCCGCCTGGAGCTCCTCCCACCCTGCGATCCGCCGGCGCGAGAGACCCGGATGAGGGCCGCGATCGGCGATGGGATCCACCGCCCGGGATGGCGATGAGGGTTCCGAGGGGGTAGGTGGGAGCTCCCACCTCCCTCTCGTGCGAGCCTGGGAAGGGGGGTTCCCTACGGGGGCTCCCCCACCCGACAAAAGCCACCGAGGCCGGGGCCGACGGTGAAGGTTCCGCTGGACGGACCAACGTGCAGAGCCACCACCGGTGGATGGTGAAGGAGAGGGGGGGAGTTCACGGCGGGAGCTCCCCCCCACTAACAGTTCGGCGGGGGCTCCCGCGACTGGAGGGGGAAGCTTGGCGCGCAGCGGGCGTACCCCCACCGAGCGACTTGAGATTGAATACTTTATATCTTACATCATGACTTGAACAATTTAACGTGCTCAATCATCGAGACCTGCGATCTTCGTCAGCCAAAAAAATTAAATAATAAATATACAATGACCATTATTTCTCCAACCATTTTGTCGTTCAAATACTTATTAACATATCTAATATCATTGCCAACTAAAACTTACTATAGAATAACTTCCGAGAATTATACGTGAAACTCAACTGAAAAGTCAATATTTGTTCACCTCCAAATTGTCCAGTAATATTCTGATCGTTCAACTACCACAATTAATATCCGTTAAAATAAATCCAATGATTGAAATTAAATAACAAATAGTTAGGATAAATATTTATGATGTGAAACATCTATAGAGTTTATATCTTATTGTATATGTTTTCTAAAAATAAATGGCGTCAGTATCAACTTTGGTTGTATACAAGTAATACCTCGTCTGATATTTTTACCAACTTAAAACACTTAAATATTGCTGAAGCATATAAAGAAATAGTTTTAAAATCTATTTGAAATGCAACCCAAAGACCAACAATTACCCAGGCTAAATCGTAACCATTTACATTTACGGGTCATTTGGTGTGCGATAAAATGCTGTAAAACATTGTTAAATACCATAAAATGACATTTTCAGTACGTATGGAATGCTGTAAATTATTTTACAGCATTTTTCTTATGTTTGGTGTTTCATAAATTGTTGCGTTTCAAAATCAATTAACGATATGGCATCTTTTTTAACCGATTTCAGCTTCCATGTAGAACCACCAGAATGTAAAGTTAGAGATTTTAAAACCAGATATTTTACTTTCATGGATTTCAAAAACAGGTGATTTTAAAACTATTACTTTACATTATTTAGTGGTACGCCTATATATGCTACTGTTAAAAACACTGTCCCCTGATGTTGCTTATGAGAGAAAGTTCAACAAAAATAAATAATTCAGCATGCTAATCTTCAGGATTTTTCCTTGCATTTACGTAGTGAATAGTTCAAATTCATCACGGATTAAGATCTAATTGAATAAAACAGTTCTTTTTAAAAGAATAAGATCACCAAGGATGGACCCAGACAGGGATTATTAGTTTAAGACTTAAGAGCACTGGCGTATTCAAGAGTCGAGCAATTCATGTGGTTTTCTTTATCCTGCCATCACAATGGTTCACGAGTCATGAACAGATGATCCTTATAAAGAAATGCAATCGGATGATGCCAGTCTAATTAAGATCTTCTATATTTTTATTTTGCTTGTGCACGTAGATACGAGACCACTAACGACAAGCTTATCATTATCAACACCAAACATTAGCGGAGGCATGGAGATGAGAGGGGGAGCCGAAGACAAGGGTGGAAATTTTTTTTAAGAACAAAAATCTACGACCAACATGAGGGGGAGAGCAACAACTAGGGTAAGGAACAGACATCAGGACCTGTTGTTGTCAGTGATGCCCACATCTGACGAGGTTGAAGGAAGAACCAGCCATGAAAAGATGAAATCTTTGACATGACACGGCTTTAGATGGTGGAGAGGGGGATTTCTGTAGCCCACCCAAAGAGCAGTCCAACAAGACTCAACAGGGTCCAACGAGGTAAGCTCACCCGAGTGATAGTCCACGGGGCCCACTCAGGGAAGAAAAGTCCAATAAACAGACACTCGAGGAACCAACCCTCCCCGGCGGCCCCTAGGCTCGGAGGGCCCGAGTGATGGTCAGGTCACAAGGAAGGTCCGGCCCAGGCCATTTTTCCGCTCGGGAGAGACAGGCGCCAACCGACCTATCCGACCCCTCCTTTGACCGAGCTATCCTCCTTGCCCGGACAGGGCTGGCGTTTCAGGAGCTCGGACTGGACGCTAGCCGTTCGCGCTGCCTTTAAGAGTCCCCAACGGACAGGGGAATCAACCAGCCACTGGGTTTCAAGGCGATAACGCCCCCACGATAAAGGCCATGAAAGCCCACGCTGAGGACGTAACTCCCGCCGGAGACCCCCCAGCTGACAGGACTCCTGAAGGCGGCACACTACTTAAAACCAGGGCTACCCTCCGGTGGAGGGAAAGAGAAAAAAGGAAGGTAAAACTCCTGAGCAATCCGCTTCACCCCCCCCCCCTTTTGGTGGAGAGGAGTCTCGCGCATCAGCTTTCCTCCTCCCTTCATTGCTTCCACCACAGCTCTACTGACTTAGCCATCGGAGGGTTTCGCCCCAGGGAAATCCCCTGGGCCCTCTGACGCGTTTCCCTGTCTTACAGTTCATCTTCTGGTGATCCACGGCCCGCTCAGGACGCAGCGCGAGATTTCGCCTCTTCATCTGGCGCCGTCTGTGGGAAACGCACGAAGAGCCGAGATGGTGAGAAGAAGCTCAGGGAGGAGATCCGCCGTCGAGAAGGGTAAGGCCGTGGTGACGGCGGGAGAAGACCCCTCTAGGGCCTCACAGAGCCCTCCCTCCAACACCAGCGTCCCCACCAACGGGCCGCCGCCCCTTCCGACGGCAACGGGGGTAGCCCCCAACGGCGGCGTCGAGATCTTCCAGGCCCTCAGTAAGAAGCTTGACGTTCTCGTGGAGCTCATGAGGGCCCAGGCGGCGAGGGATGCCAGGTCTCGCGCCCCGTCCGGGAGCCCCCCCCGTCGAAGTGCGTCCCAGCACACCGCTGGAGGCCGCTTCACCCTCCGCGGTCAGCAGCTCATCCGCAACCACGCGGGAGGACCCTCGCAAGCTCCACCCCCGGAGCAAGAGGCTTCCTCCACGCCCAGGAAAGGGAAACAGGGGGCGAGGCCTCCACGCCCGAGCGCCGGCGGTCCTGAGGATCGCCACGACGCTCCCCCCAGCCCCACGGCGCGACCGCAGCCGGAACTATCCCTTCGGCTGAGGGATTTCGAAAGACGCTTCGCAGAGCAAGAGCGCGCCCTCCGCGCCCTGCAGAAGACCTCCCTCCCGGAGGAGGAGGAGAAATCCCCTTTCTCCGAGCACATCTTGAAGGCAGAGGTATCTCCTAGGACCTCCATTCCTACCTTCAAACTCTATGATGGACAGGGCGACCCAGCCGACCACTACGACAGCTTCGACGCCCTGGTGACTCTGCATGGAACACCGGATCCCATTAAATGCCGAGCCTTTGCGGCCACCCTGGTCCAAGGCGCTCAGGCGTGGTTCCGGGCCCTCGCCCCTGGGTCCATCCAGGACTTCAGGCAATTCGGGCGAGTCTTCAAGGAGAGCTTCGCCGGAAGCGCCCCCCCGAGGTCAGTAGCGGGGCTCCTGGCCCTCAAACAGGCACAAGGGGAAAGGCTCCGGGCTTATGTCCACCGATTTAAATCGGAAGCCCTCAGAATTCCCCGCCTGGATGTGGCCTCAGCCACGACCGCTCTGACCAGGGGCACCCGGGACGAAAATCTCCGCCGCGAACTGGTCCTCCACCCTCCCTCGACCCTTGCCGAGCTAGTGACTCTGGCTCTGCGCCACGCCGAGTGCGAAGAGGTGCTCAGCGCCTGCCGAGACACAACCGGCTCGGGTCGGGAGGGGGACAAGAAGCGGGCCCCCGAGTCAAACCCTGGCTCGGGCAAGAAGCGTGATCGGGAAGGAGAGCGCAAACGGAGGTACGAGCGGTACACCCCGTTGACCACGCCAGTCTACGAGATCTATGAAGACATCAAAGACTCGGGACTCCTCCGCCAGCCCGAACCAATGAGATCGAAGAACCGCAAGCGCGACAGACATTGCTTGTTCCACGGCGACCACGGGCACCACACCGGCGACTGTCACCAGCTCCAGGACGAGATCGAACGCCTCATCCGTCAGGGGCACCTAGCCCGGTTCGCAGCTGGGCACAAAGAAGACAAAGACGCCGCCGAGGAGATCGACAACGCCCCCCGAGGGGTCCACATCAACGTCATCTCCGGAGGAACGGCATCGGGCGGCGACACCAGCCGAGGAAGGAAGCGCCATGCCGAGCGGGCCAGCCGGGTCTCAGAGCCCTCAGGGGGCCCGCCGAGGGAGCCCCAGGTCATAGTCTTCTCCGACCAAGACCTGGAAGGGCTAAGCACCCCGCATGATGATGCCCTCGTCATCTCGGCCACAATAAACCATTGTAACGTAGATAGAATTCTGGTTGACAATGGAAGCGCCCCCGATGTATTATCTTATGACTGTTTCCTCAAGATGGGGGAAGACCCATCCAAGCTCCGCCCGATCCGAACCCCCCTTTGCGGGTTTAACGGCCTGGCCACCTACCCCGAGGGAGCCCTAAGCCTGCCGGTCACCATCGGCACCCCACCCAAAACCGTTACGGTCATGGTGGACTTCATAGTGATCAAGGGTATGATAGCGTACAACGCCATTTTCGGCCGGAAAATTCTCAGCCGAATGAAGGCCGTACCATCTACCTATCACCAAAAAATGAAGTTTCCCACCAAAAACGGGTTGGGGGAAGTCCGAGGTAACCAGGCCACGGCTAGAAGGTGCTACAACATCTCGGTGGAAGCCTCAAGGCCGGACGGAGGGGATAAGGGCCCCAAGGGAATCGAAGGGAAGACCGTAACCGCCGAGCCCGGTGGCGAGTTGCTAACGGTGTTCCTAAACGATGACCCGGCCCTCGGAGTAAGGATCGGAGCCGACCTACCACCTAAGGAACAGCAACAATACAAGAAATTTCTTTCTGAGTACGCTCAGGTCTTCGCTTGGGCCGATGATCAACTCCCTGGCATACCAGGGGAGACCGTGATGCACAAGCTCAGCCTTGACCCCACCGTCAGGCCCGTACAGCAACGGAGAAGGAAGCATGCGCCCGAGAAACAGGCGGTCATCAAGGCGCAGGTCACCAAGGGACAAGAGACAGGCCTCTTCAGGCCAGTCCTGTACCCTACGTGGCTAGCCAATGTCGTCCTGGTGCCAAAAACCACAGGCAAGTGGCGAATGTGCGTGGACTTCACCGATCTGAATAAGGCTACCCCCAAGGACTGCTATCCGCTACCGAGCATCGACCAATTGGTTGATTCAACCTCGGGCAACGAGATACTCAGTTTCCTGGATGCCTATTCAGGTTATCACCAGATCAGAATGAATCCAGAAGACGTCGAGAAGACAGCCTTCATCACTGACTGCGGCGTGTACTGCTACACCCGGATGCCCTTCGGGTTAAAGAACGCCGGAGCCACATATCAGCGGCTGGTAAACCACGTGTTCGAGGGACAGCTAGGCCGGAACGTCGAGGCTTACATCGATGACATGCTCGTCAAGACTCCCAAGGCCCAAGACCACTTCGCCGACCTTGCTGAAACCTTCGGCACCCTCCTGAAGTACAACATGAAGCTCAACCCCGCCAAGTGCGCCTTCGGAGTAAAATCGGGAAGTTCCTGGGTTTCCTAGTCACTCAGCGCGGGATCGAGGCCAACCCCGACAAAGTCCAGGCCATCCTGGACATGCGCCCGCCCACGTGCATTAAAGACGTCCAGCGTCTGACGGGGCGTGTCGCCGCTCTCAGCCGTTTCCTGTCCCGTGCGGCCGAACGATGCTTGCCCTTCTTCAAATTAATGAGGGGGCCCAAGCTGGCATCTGCTACGTTCGCATGGGATGAGGAGTGCCAGGCAGCATTCGCCGAGCTTAAGGAGTTCCTGGCTTCGCCACCGGTGCTCTCCAAGCCCGTCCTAGGCGAAGTCCTGCTGCTCTACCTCTCGGCGACGCCATCCACGGTCAGCTCGGTCCTGGTCAGAAATGACTCGGGAATCGAAAGACCGGTCTACTACACCAGCAAGGTGCTCAGTGGGGCCGAACGGAGGTACCCCGCAACCGAGAAACTCGTGCTAGCGTTGGTCACCTCCGCGAAGCGCCTCCGCCCCTACTTCCAGGGGCACCCCATCACCGTGCTAACCGGCGAGCCGCTGAAGAAGATTCTGGCCCACCCCGAGGCCTCGGGGCGACTCGTCAAATGGGCCATCATGCTCGGGGCCTACGACATCTCGTACCAGCCGCGATCAGCAATCAAAGGCCAAGCGCTCGCCGACTTCATTGCCGAAAGCACCATCCCTGCCGAGGACAGGCCTCCGACCGCGACCGAGCCAGCCTGGGAACTGTTCGTCGATGGGTCGTCCAATTCGGCAGGCAGTGGTGCGGGGATCCTCCTAAGGTCCCCCGAAGGGATAGAGCTACAGTACGCCTTAAAATTCAACTTTCAGGCGTCCAACAACGCTTCCGAGTACGAGGCCCTTATCTCGGGAGCACGCATGGCCCGACGGCTGGGGGTCGAGCGAGTCAGGATCCACACCGACTCTCAACTAGTCGCAGGTCAGGTCAACGGCGAGTATGAGGCTCGGGAGGTACCCATGATCAAATACCTTCAGCTGGTCCGGAGCCTGGCCCAACAGTTCGAGGGATTTGAGGTAGTCCGGATAGCTCGGGAGCGAAACTCCCGGGCGGACGCCCTCTCTCGATTGGCCTCCTCCCTAGACCCGAAGGTACACGATCGGTCCTCCTAGAAGAGCTAGAGCGCCCGAGCATCGACACGGAGCTCCTCTCTGTTGACTCGGCCACCCCAAGTGACTGGCGCTCCCCCTACCTGTCCTGGCTACAAGACTCCCAAGAGCCCTCCGACCCTCGGGAAGCCCGCCGAATGAAGTATCAAGCTCGGCGCTTCATCGTCCTCGACAACGCCCTCAACCGAAGATCGTTCTCCGGTCCCCTCCTGAAGTGCCTCGGTCCTGACGAGACAGGCCGAGCCTTCCAAGAGATTCATGAAGGCCTGTGCGGAGCGCACTCAGGGGCCCGATAGCTAGCCCGAATCCTGTTACAACAGGGGTACTGGTGGCCCACCCTGCAGCGCGACTGCTCAGCCTATGATCAACAGTGCGACCGATGCCAGCGGTTCGACCACTTGGTCCATCAGCCGGCAACGGAACTTGTCACCCTAACCGAGCCCTACCCTTTCGCTCGGTGGGGAATCGATATCCTTGGGCCATTCCCAACGGCCCAGTCCCAGAAGAAGTTCATCATCGTCGCCATCGACTACTTCACCAAGTGGATCGAGGCCGAGGCTACGGCAAGGATCACCGAGACAGTCGTTTGGGGCTTCGTTTGGAAATCGATCATTTGCCGCTTTGGCATCCCCCGAGTGATAGTAAGCGATAACGGTCGGCAATTCGACTCTCGGTACTTCCGAGACAGATGCGCCGACCTAAATATCCGCAACCACTTCACTTCGGTCGCCCACCCTCAGGCCAACGGGCTGGTTGAAAATGCCAACAAGACTATCTTGAAAGGCATAAAAACCAGACTCGGCAAGGCTAAGGGTAGCTGGCTCGAGGAATTGCCTAGCGTACTGTGGTCGCACCGAACAACCCCCAGGACGGCAACCGGTGAAAGCCCCTTTCAGTTGGTATATGGCACCGAGGCCGTCGTTCCGTTGGAGATCGCCAACCCGTCTCTCCGAGTGATCAGCTTCTCACCCGAGGCCAACGGGCAAAAATTGCTCGAGAACCTCGACCTGACAAGCGAACTCCGAGAGATCGCGAACGTCCGGGCAACGGAGTACCAGCGCCGCCTCACTCGATACTACAACGCCAAGGTCCGAGACAGACGTTTCCAACCGGGGAACTTCATCCTCAGGAAAGCCGAAGCCTCTCGACCACTGGAGGCGGCGGGCAAGCTATCCCCCAACTGGGAAGGTCCCTACCGAGTGGTCGAGACGCTCGGGAAAGGTGCGTACAGGTTAGCGACAATGGAAGGGGAGCCTATTCCTCGGACGTGGAACGCAGCCGCACTACGCAGATTCTACTTTTGAAATTGTACAGCGAGATGGACAGAATAAAATTCCTGTTCTTTTCATTCCAAACCGTTGGTACATCAGGTAGGCAAATGCCAGTACATCACATAGCAAAAACAAAGCAAAAGTCCGTCTAACATCGTTTCAAGGGGTCATCGCTCGACTGACTCGGTCTTGATCTCCTCGCATCCAGCCACTGACTCTGCCTCGTGCGGAAACTGGCTCGGACAAGAGGTGGTCGAGCCAGTTGGCTCGGATGGCCCGTGACAAAGGTGACAGAGGGACTTCAGGAGGAAGGCCACCTTTAAACGTTGAGGAAGGCTACCTCCCAAGTTGGCAACAACCGGGAAAAAGGAGCGCCGTGAAGGCCCCCCCTCTTCCAAACTGCCAACTCCTTGGAAGGAAGGAGAGAGCAAGCAGCCCCCGAAGAGTGAAAGAAATGAAGAGCAGAAGAGGGAAAAAGAGGCTGCAGACGGAGGAAGGCCTCGGTGAGGAGGGAGCCGGATACGCCTCCTCCCCTCACACGGAGGGAAGTGACGGCAGACTCCCCTGATGCCCCCATCCGTCCTCCGCCTCGGCGTCCACCCGGAAGCCTCGCCGGAGCCAAGAAGAGGCCAACGGCGTGCTTCCACACGCCAAAGTCCTCCCCAGATCCGCGCGGCGACCGTAGGACCCGTCTCGTGCACGCGCGGCGACCGTGGGATCCGTTCAACCTCACAAGACAGCAGGAGCCCACCGCTCCCCGTCGTCGGCGGCATCGCCCTCCGAAGGATCCTCCATGCTCCGGATGCAAAGGCACAACGCGGAGTGAAAAGGAAGGAGCAAGGAAAGACTGTTAGAGACAATCCCAAGCGGTGGAGAGGAAAGGGCGCCTTCCGGTCCTTCTTATAGGCCAAAGGAGGCTACACGCCTTAAATGCCCCCCTCGGAAACACGCCGAAGGATTTCTCCCCTGAACAGTCACCTCCAACTCCTCGTTTCCCGCCCTCGCGGGATTCACGAAGCGGCCTGACATTCAAAGCGTGAGGGGACGGAGGAACGCCCCGTCAGAAGCCTACCAAAACAGCGTGCGAAAACCGTGCAGGACATATCGGCACCTCTCAACCACCCAAGATTCGCCAACCAAATCACGGCAAGGATAGTACCCAAACAGAGCAAGTCATTTATTATCGTACCAAAAGGAAACCCTCTAAAAAGAGGAAAGAGGGACAAAAAGGGAAAGAGGCACAATACATCAGGCCTCGGGCCCACTTTGACGCTCGAGACCGGCGGAAGGAGACGCGTCACCCCCGGCGCCTTCGGTGACGGCCGGCTCGGACACTGACCTCGCCTGTGCGAGAACTGTCTCAGTCGTGAGCCCTCCCGAGAAGCCCGGAGCCGGTGACCCCGACGGAGGCGATCCCTCCGAATCTTCTCCGACCGACGAAGAAGAGCTGGAAACCGACTCATCCGAGTCATAACGCTGGCCAAAGGGGAACTCGATCGCGGAGTTTTGTTCATGGGCGCAGCCTACCGCCCGGCGATAGCCCTGCTTGAACCCCTTTCGAGCACCTCGGCGTAGCGCTACCTCGTAGTAAGGTAGGGCGGCTTCCAACAGGTCGGCCGAGTAAGCATCCGAGCTCCTGTAACGCTCGATTGCCTCCGCCTCGATCTGTCCCGCCCTACCGACGAACTCGACCCGCGCCCGCTCCGCCTCGGACGCACGTTCCTCTGCCCGGGCCCGGTCCACCTCAGCCTCAGCTCGGAGACGCTCCGCCATCTCCGCCCGATCTAGCAGCTCGGCACGCTCGAGCTCCCAGCGATTGTCCAGATCGAGGCGACGCAGACGCTCCTCCTCCAAGGATCGGCTTGCCCTCTCAAGAGACTCTCGGGTCTTGGCGAGCTGTTCGGTCAGCACCTCAGCCTCCAGTCGGCTCGCCCGCGCCACCTCTCGGAACGCGGAGAACTCCTGCCGGAGTCCCTCATGCTCCCCCTTGAGTCGGGCCAGCTTCCTCTCGCATCCCCCGAGGGTCCAGGCAAGGTTCGACCGCTCCGTTTCCGTCCGCGCGTGCGCCTCCGCCATCAAAGCCGCCGACCGAGCTATGACCAGGCCGCCTTCCATCAGAACATCGAGGAGCCCGGGGGGGGGGGGGGGTATTGCGCCTTTCTCCCCCCTTCGTCCTCGCGGCAATCGATCGGCAGACCCGATATAGGTCGCCCGTAATGCCGAGCCTTTCCAAGGGCTCCGGCAAAGGAGACCGCTCCGCCCGGGGCACTCCGCCAGAGGGCTCTGCTCGAGCAACGGGACCGGCCACCTCGCGCGCCACGGTCGGTTGGGGTTGCGACGCCTCCCCGGGCGAACCCCCAACCTCGACCGATGCCGCAGGTCCAACCGCACCGGAAGCTCCCAGCATCTGGGGCTGCAACGCCCTCGCGGGCGAACCCCCAGCCCCGCCTGTCTCGGCCCGCACCTCGGCGACCGGGACGTCACCGCCTCCGGCCGACCCCTGGCCTCGGTGACTGCTACTTCAACATCGGCCCCCTCTACCCCCGTGGGGGGGAGAGCCGACCTATCGCCGTCCTCTGAAGGGCCCCCGGTCTCCTCGGCCCCCTCTCGCCCGGCAGATGGGGGAGCTGGCCTCGAGGGGTCGGCCCCATCTTGCCCCCGGGAGGGGAGTGCCGCCGAGCCAAAGTCGCCCCCGGCGGTAGGAGGGAGACCTGCCTTCTTGGCCCGCTTCTTGGCCTTCGCGGCCTCCCGCAACTTTCCCGCCATGGGATCCTTGCGCTTTGTGCCAGCCGGCCGTGAAGACCCCCCGGGGGTCACCCCCTTGCCCTTATCCCGGGCTTGGGCGCGACCCACAGGAGCCTCCGGCTCGTCGGCCGCCGAGTCATCTTCTCCCAGATCGATGACCTCAGCAGTATCCTCCAGAGGTTCCCGCCTCACGTCTACAGCAAAGAAAGAAGACCCGGTCAGGAGAAGAAAGGTAACTACCACCCCAGGGGAACAACCTAAAGGGCGGTACCTGTCGACTTCAACCGCGTAAGCAGGCACCGTTCGATGTTCTCCGGCGTCACCAGCTCCTCGGTCGACCGGCGGTTCTCCAGCAGACGGGCGGCCTGCTGCTCCACATGGGGAGGGAACTCCTCCTGCCGAGGAGGAATGTTCGGATGGAAATTGGGCGAGATCCGGCATCTCCAGAGTTCATCCGTCGCCTCCGCCTTCACCCAGAAGAATTGGGTTTTCCACCCCTTGTGCGAGGAGTCCTTCGCCGCGAGGGCGATGCAACTCCTGTTCCTCCTTGCCTGGATAAAGTAAAAGCCCTTCCCCGCCGACGGGTGCGCCTTCAACTCGAAAAAGTAATGAAAGAGGTCCAAGGAAGGGAAAATGTTGTGCTGGCGACAGAGGATCCGAAAGGCAGAGAGGAGGAGGTACGAGTTGGCCACCAGTTGGATGGGCGCCAACCGGAAAAGTTCGAGGATCTGGAGTACGAGGGGCTCAAAGGGAAGGCGGAACCCGCTTTTCCACGCCATAAGAAACTTGCAGATGTGTCCCGTTCGGTCGTCCAAACTCGTCTCGAACGGGATGGCGGCAGCAAAGCTATACCTGAAAGGCAAGCGAAAGCGATGCTCCAGCTTCTTCACCTCTGCCTCCCCCAACTCGCTGCAGCGGGAGACAGGCTCCCGCCTCACCTGCCCGAGTTCCAGCGGCGGATCAGCCATCAAGCCGGAAGAGGACCCCTCGCAAGAACTCGAAGACTCCGGATGGGAAGGAAGTTGCCAGACCGCCTCCGCGGTTGTCCTCGCCAACTCCTCGAACGCCGCCGCAAGACTTCGCACCTCCACTGTGCCCTCACGGCGCATCAAGAAGCTCCGAAAGCCAAGAAACTAAGGAAAGCCCGAAACCCTGGAAGCCTAGAACGATGAACAGCGCCCAACGCCTATAAAACCCTGGAGGGAGGCGGCGCGTCGTTCCGTGCTCCGAGAAAAAGGGGGGCCCCTTCAGTTCAAATCCGTCAGGATCATTATTACGGGCCCAGGCGACCACTCCACGTGGCACCATAAACGCCAACGGAATTCCACCCACCTGAGCCACGCCGGTCCAAAGCCTCAAAAACTACTCAACCGAGCCTCCATGGCTCGGGAGTAGGAGGGGGACAAGTGGAGAGGGGGATTTCTGTAGCCCACCCAAAGAGCAGCCCAACAAGACTCAACAGGGTCCAACGAGGCAAGCTCACCCGAGTGATAGCCCACGGGGCCCACTCAGGGAAGAAAAGCCCAATAAACAGACACTCGAGGAACCAACCCTCCCCGGCGGCCCCTAGGCTCGGAGGGCCCGAGTGATGGTCAGGTCACAAGGAAGGTCCGGCCCAGGCCGTTTTTCCGCTCGGGAGAGACAGGCGCCAGCCGACCTATCCGACCCCTCCTTTGACCGAGCTATCCTCCTCGCCCGGACAGGGCTGGCGTTTCAGGAGCTCGGACTGGACGCTAGCCGTTCGCGCTGCCTTTAAGAGTCCCCAACGGACAGGGGAATCAACCAGCCACCGGGTTTCAAGGCGATAACGCCCCCACGATAAAGGCCATGAAAGCCCACGCTGAGGACGTAACTCCCGCCGGAGACCCCCCAACTGATAGGACTCCTGAAGGCGGCACACTACTTAAAACCAGGGCTACCCTCCGGTGGAGGGAAAGAGAAAAAAGGAAGGTAAAACTCCTGAGCAATCCGCTTCACCTCCCCTCCCCCTTTTGGTGGAGAGGAGTCTCGCGCATCAGCTTTCCTCCTCCCTTCATTGCTTCCACCACAGCTCTACTGACTTAGCCATCGGAGGGTTTCGCCCCAGGGAAATCCCCTGGGCCCTCTGACGCGTTTCCTTGTCTTACAGTTCATCTTCTGGTGATCCACGGCCCGCTCAGGACGCAGCGCGAGATTTCACCTCTTCAGATGATCTTTGGCATTGAGGTCTCAAGTTTTTACTCTTTCCTCCTCCTCCCTTGGCCTAATTTTGTTTGGAGTTTATCTAGAGATTATTCTCACTTTATTTCGATTTAAGTCGGATTAACTTATCTCATCTCTTACACCTGAGATAACTTACTCTACTATCATCTCAAAATAAAAAAATAAAAGTTGATAAAATAAATTCATTTAATTTTAATCGAATTATCTTTAATCCCGAATCAAAACGGGGGTTAGGGAATTTATTGGTGGGGGTTCCCGTGTGTACGTGATTGTGGGTGTCTTTGTCGTGGCTTTTGACTCGTCACGAGTTTAGTTGGTGCCCCCATCCCCATTATTATCTTGGAAAGCATTAATTCCCTCCAAGCCAAAGAACATGTACGAAATTGCAAAATGTGAATTTCACATTTTCAAAAGCATAGTGGGGGCGCACAGATCAAGGGAAATAAGTAGCTTGGCCCACCTCCCTTCCCCAAGGACAAAAAGAATGACTCCCCTTTTCTGTTTGAGCAAAAACCCTTGATTCTCTTCATGTGAATAACAGAGTGAAACGAGACATGACTTTCTGCTTGTCTTCAGTACCATTGAATGCTTGCAGCAGGGCCTGGCGTTCATAGCTCTATAGCACTGCTGGACGTGCCGTCCGACGAGCTCCTTCACCGCCGGTAATGGAGAGGGCTGCCGTTTAACTCTATCGTTGCCGGTTAAATGGCTTGCTGCCGTTTTAACTCTTTCGCTGCCGGTTAAATGATGGAAAGGGGCCTGCCGATTATGCGGAGAAGCCGGTTAAATGCGTTGGGGGAGTGGCCCTGCCGCTTAACCCATGAGCTGCTGGCTAGTGGGGGCGCTGCCGTTTTAAGTCGTGGCTGCCGATTAAGGCTATGGCCGCCGACTAAATCGACCCCTGCCGATTAAGGCAGCACCTGCCGGTTATGAGCAGGGAGTCCTGCTGTTTAAGGGCGCCAAAGCCTGCCGGTTAAAGGCTTCTTTAGCCGCTGCCGATAAAAGCTCCAAAGGCTGCCGGTTATCCCGTGAGGAGGGTGAGCTCGCTGCTGCTTGCAGGGGGACCCTGCCGATTAAGTGGGCCGCCGGTGAAGGCGTTGGCTGCTGTTGCTGGAGGGGGGGAAGTCGCCGATTAAACGGCAGGCAGTTGCTGCCGATTAAAAGAGGTGGGAGGAAGCTCTCCCCCCCCCCCCACCCCCCCGTCGATAAAACGGGCAGAGCCCGTGCCGGGAAATGCAGGCCCAGGGGACCTGCCGATTAAGTCGCTCCCCCTTTTTCTTTTTGCCCTCAATTCTTCTTTATTTCGTTCGT
This sequence comes from Amorphophallus konjac, assembly GCA_022559845.1. Taxonomy (NCBI): domain Eukaryota; kingdom Viridiplantae; phylum Streptophyta; class Magnoliopsida; order Alismatales; family Araceae; genus Amorphophallus; species Amorphophallus konjac. Next base: position 52,842,824 of record CM040118.1, read on the forward strand.
GTCTTTTCTTTCTTCTTCTTCTTCTTGATGCTTGATGTCCCTGTCGGCTGAACTTGCTGCAAAAATAACAAAGCGAAAAATTTAGTATCCACGGCAAGTAACACAAAGAAGGGGTCAACTGGGAACGACAAACGCGTTCAGAGGGGGGGGGGGGCAAAGAAAAAATAATTATTACACGGACAAAATCACGGAGGGTCTTTCACGTATATATTTCAGCCGTCCACCGGGGAACTAACACAGCTTTAAAGAAAGATCGAAGGAGATCGGCAAGGGAAATAAGCACTTTTCATTTCGTTCGTGCCTTACAACGAGAGGACGGGAACACTAACAGAGGGAGTACATCCAAAGTGAAACATGGTAAAAAAAAAGAAAGATACAAGGTCGGGGGAAGGGGGTGGCGGAGCATTGACTCCTCTCCCCCCGGGGGGGCCTCCTCTCTCTTTTTTTCTCTCCTTCTTCCTTTTATTCGCACCGGTCGCAGCATGTTTTGAGATACAAAGGTCCAGGGTCATAATCATATGAACCACAACTCATTTAACTAATACGAGATTATTGTCTAAGGGGAACCATGTCCAAATATTCTAACACTCCCCCTCACGATCAAGATGGGCCGTGGACATTAATCGGTACCATGTTGAAATCCACAAAACCGCGGTGTTAAGATACAGAGGCCCAGAGTCATAAGCACGTGAACCACAACTCATTTAATCAATACGGGACTATTGCCCAAGTGGAACTATGCCCAAATATTCCAACACAACATGTCTCTTGGCGTGTTTTCTTTCTTTCCGCCGCACGCAGTATGCTTATGTCTGTTTTTCTTCATCTGGGTCTGGGGACCCTTTTACAGGGGGATCAGAGGTGGCAGGTCACCCTGCGTTGTGGAGCTGCCGAACAGAGGGACCCCTACCGGTTCGGCTAGAACGCTGCCGGATCAAAGGCCCTGTCGGATGGGCTTCTACTACCGGAGACATCAGCTTCCGCCGATTGAGGGACGCTGTGATGCGGGACGGACCACGGACACGACAAGCTCGCGATTGTCCCTTAACGAGGGAAGCGTCGGACGTGCGCGATTGAGAAACCGGCAATGAGCTACGGTGATCGGCTCTCTTTTGTGCCCGGATCGAGTCACGGGACGGTCACTCTCTCTCTCGCAGCAGCGGTAATAAACATCATATAGCGAGCTAGATATCCCTACACATGCTCTCTAGTAGCGGCATAAAGATATATATACGAAAGAAAGCAAATGCCGAGAAGGGAGCGGAAACGATACCTCCACGCTACCGGGCGTGGGGAAGACGGACCTGGCCGATCTCGTACTCCCGGAACAAATATTACACAATAATGACAGCCATGAAATATCGCCCACTCCACGCAGGGAGGTAAAGTGCTACACAAATGGGTCCGGGAGGACTGATTTCGGGTTGACGGACGGCTTCTCGCGTCTCTTCGGCAGCACCCGAAGTCGTGACTGTGGGGCCCGCGTGCTGGCCGGAGGGGCCGTGTGGGACCCGGTGGCACCACTGTAGTGGGGATGCTTAGGGAAACGCTCCCTGAGATGGCGGCACGCTGGAACGTCGACCGGAGGCCGGGCGGCTCCGTTCGGCACCGGTCGGAATAACCGGCTACGGATCTGCCGGTTCTGTTTTCAGACGCGCGATCCGGCGAGATCGGACGCTGCGATCAGCCCCGATGTCGGATCGACACGAAACTGGCGCCGTTGGAAAGCTAACTCGAAATACTTCGATCTAGGACCATAGAGAAAAAATGGAGTGCTCCAGATCTGGCCTTGACCGAATTTCCAAGATGCTATTGTACAGTGGCCGAAATCTCATATCAATAGAGAACGTTCCTGAGAGTTGGCATTGACGGATAAGTAGGCCTCCGAATATGAAGTTGGGTTCTTCATCAAAGTTGTGTAGGATCAAGAGAGGAAACCGGGGATATTTTTTATGAAAGGTTTTGTGGAGAATTGAATTTTATAGTAATTTTATATTGGAGGTGGGTCGGATCTAGAAACATGCAGACAGAACGGATTTAGGAACTTGGGAGAATTTTGTAAAATATGAGGAAGGCTAAAAAAAAATCAAGAAAATTTGTGGAGAGAGGAAAAGGTGGACATAATCTCCAGTAAAACTGGGGACGCCTGGAAAAATCAAAAGATGGGTCGAATATGGGGAACTCAGGCGGACTGTTACAGTGAACAGACAGCATATAGATCTGGGAAGGGGTTGAAGACCAAAAATGGAAAAATAGGAAAAGAAGGAATTTGGGCGTGAAATGTTTTGTGGAGATGGGGTTTCAAGTGGGGAACAAAGCCTGAAAATTTCAGATCAAGTAGATGTCGGAGTTGAGTGCAGGAATTCTCGTAGTAGACTTCTGTTCTGTAAAACAGAACCTTGACAGCACTTCAGAATCGGCGTCGCGGCGGCTCGTTGGCGGCACGAATGGCGGCGGCGGCACCGGAGATGAACTCAGAGATTGAGGGGGAGGAGATAGAGAGGATCCACTCTAGAATTGGGGGTTGGAGAAGGAAGAACCAGAGGGGAGAGGGCTGGGGGCGCAAGAAGCTCCTTGGCTTACACAATTTTTTCTATTCTTCATTAATTATCAAATGAAAAATACAAGGTTTTATATGATCCTCATCAAATGCAATCTCCACCTTTGGATCTAGGGGTGGGGAATGGATGGCTTGGATGAAGTGTGACCAGCACACAAAAATTAAAAATAAATTAAAAGGGGGGGCGGCCTATTGACCAAGGGGAGGGGGGTAGGTGGCATCTTGGACTTTCATGTCTATTTGTCCCCCATGTGGACAATTGACATTCAACCCTTCTAGATGGCCACCTAGGATGGTTGACCAGCCCCACATGGATGACATGGACCAATGGGAAAGGGCTGAGGGCCCCCTTGCTGGTCCTACTGACAAATTACGTAAAAACCCACACAATCAGTGGGAATGACGTATTGGCTTATAAAGCCGTACAATTGCGCATATACTTTCCCATGGATATACAAATAAACTAAAGGACATAAATACAAAATAAAATGTACATGCTCGGCGTCGATTCCCATCACCCTGCCACAGGATCGAGATTCATGCAGGATGGACCCTCGGGCTACCAGATCGAGCGGCCTCTACCGATGATGCCGATTGAGGTAGCGCAACAGGCTGCCAGTTCAACCTTAAACGACTGTCGGCTCGAGGGGATGCCGGATGGGGCCTCACGAGCTGCCAGATGGCTCACTCTTCTCCTTCCTTTTCCTTATTTCATTCTTGGGCATCTATGACCCGGTCCAGGGGAGTGTGTCCTCAGGAGCGGCCTGCACTTCCTTGACTCCGAGTTTAATTCGTCACGCGGGACATGAATTGTGGTAGTTCGTAACCACTCTCTTCGGGCGTCTCGAGCCGTTGTATTCTTCGCTGCTGAGGCTCTTGAGCCGAGTCTTCAACAGTGCATCTGTTCAGGAAAGTTTCGGCTTCCTACAACTTTAATTTGTCCATTCGAACGCAGGCTTGATGTTATGTAAAAAGGTATTCTTGGGGTATGGCCATCTGGACCTCTCTTTTGGTATTTCTTCGCTGCTTGGTCAGTAGGGTTGACTCAGAGGCAATGCATTCTATAGGTATTTTGTCTTCCCACAATTGTGGTATATTTGGGTGTCACATTTTATGCATCAATAGTGGCTCAGAGAAGAGACGAGGGAGAGGAAAGATTTACAGTGCAGGAAAAGTAACTTTAAGGAAATGCAAGAAAAATAAGTGAACAGTGATGGAAACAAGTGGATACGGTGGAGAATAGAGGAGAAACAGAATAACTAAAGGGGATTTGGTTTCACGTTGGGAGAAGAAGGAGAGAGAAAAGATTCGACCTCACGTCATAAGGAAATTCAGAAGGAGTTAGACATCTCGCCAAAAGGAGGAGCGCACAACAGCACTTCAAATTTTTAATCTAATCATTGCTTACTCTAATTAGGGTTAGCACTTTTTTATTTATAGATAATAAAAATTATAAATATACTTTTTCTTTTGTTTTAACAGCAAAACATCCCTACTCTTAAGATAAATAAAAATACATAACAAATAAAATATACTCTTAACAAAATCTCAACTACCTAACAACTCATAATTTATTGACCCATAAATTGACTAAAAATATAAGAAAATAAAATTTTGATCTTCAACATAGAGGTCTTCAACGATTCTCAATAAATTAGAATCATTCATTATAAACTGTGTAACTCGATCCACATCACTTGTGCGTGTAGATACGAGACCGCTAATGACAAACTTATCATTATCAGTACCAGATATTAGCGGAAGCATGGAGATGAGACGGAGAGCCGAAGACAAGGGTGGAATTTTTTAAAAAAAAAATCTACGGCCAACACGAAGGGGAGAGTAACAAGGCATGGAACAGACATCATGATCTGTTGTTGTCAGTGATGCCCACATCTGATGAGGTTGAAGGAAGAACCAGCCATGAAAAGATGAAATCTTTGACATGACAAGGCTTTAGATGGTCATTGGCATTAGGGTCTCAAGTTTTTTCTCTTTCCTTCTCTTCTTTTGACCCCTCATTGTTTGGAGTTATCTCAAGATTAATGTCGTTTATTCTAAACTTAAGTTATTTTATTTTGATGGGAGTAGATTTAGATAATTTACTTAAAATTAACTTAATCCGAATTAAGTCGGATTAATTTATCACACCTCCGCATGTGAGATAATTTATTCTGATGTCATATCAAAATAATAATAATAAAAATTGATAAAATAAATTTATTTAATTTTAATCAAATTATCTTCAATCTCGAATCAAAACGGGTCCCGGGGAATTTATTGGTGGGGGTCTCCGTGTGTACGTGATTGTGGGTGTCTTTGTCACGCCTTTTGACTTGTCATGGTTTTATTAACAGGAAGTCATTAATTCCCTCCAAGCTAAAGAACACGTACAAAATTGCAAAAATGTGAATTTCACTTTTTCAAAAGCATAATGGGGGCGCACATGGAGACATGCCCGCTGCGCGCCGAGCGCTCTCCCCGTCCAGTCGCGAGCGTTCTCGCGGAACCGGCGGGTGGGGGGGAGCTCCCGCCGAGGACTCCCCCCCCCCCTCCTCCTTCTCCGATCAGGAGGCTTCTCCATCTGGTTCGTCTCTCCGGGGGCGACCACTGGACTTTTGTCAGGTAGGCTCCAAACCCTACATGGAATCTCAGGGAGATCGGAGTCCCTCCGATCTTCTCTGGCTCCCTCCCTCCTTCCTCTTGCTCTTCTTCCCACCTGTGCTTGCTCTTCGGCCTCCCTCCCCCGCCTTCCTTTTCCTTCCCTTCCTCCTACCCATGCTGTTTCTTCCCCCCCCCTCCTGCGCCTCCTTCGGAGCTCTCTGTCCTATTTCCCCTTCTTCCCACCCTCCCCACCCGGGCCTTTCCCCTCCGCCGGCGTCCCCCCCCTCCTTTCCCCCTCCCATCGCGTCTCTCCCCCCCCCCCTCCAGTGGTGTTCCCCCTCCCCCGGCCACCTTCTGCATACCCCCTCCCCCTATTTTACCCCCCCCTCCCCGGTGTAACCTCCGGCCGCCCTCTGCCTTCCCTTCTGCCCCCCCCTCCGACCCTCAGCCTTCCCCTGCCCCGTTCTCCTCCCCCAGGTCACCCCTCCCTCCGCCGCCCTTCACCCCCACTCCCTTTCCCGTCGCTTCCCGCAGCCCCCCCCCCCACCTTCATTCCCTTGGCCCTCCTCTTTCCTTTCCCCTCTTGCCCTCCCTCCGCCCTTTCCCTCCCTTCCCCTCCGGCGTCCCCCTTTCTTCGATTCCCCTCCCCCTTCCCCCCCCCCACCGGTGTTCTTCTCCCTATCTTCCTCTACCAAACCCTTTTGTCCCCCCGGGCCTTCGGCATTCGTGGGGTTCACCGGTCGGAGTAGGTGGTCTGCTGGTTACTCTTGCAGGTGACGGATCCCCTCGGTTCTTTCAGAGCTCGGAGATGCTGCGCTTCTTCCAAGCACCCCTCGGTTGCTTGTCTCCCGGGTCTCTCTTTCTCACCGCTTCTGGTGTTTGCGGTCTGGATGCCTTATGCTCTTCGAGGTCGGCATCATTCGCCTTCGATTCGCCAGCTGCCCCAACGTCGTCAGGTGTCTCCCGCCTTCGGGTTGTTGCTGTTGTCTCTCCGTTTTCATCTCTTGCAGCTCGTTGGGCCGTTGACTTCTTAGGCCAGTGTGGGTTGTTTCTATGGTTTGGACTTTGTCCCCTTTGTATCATGTTGCTTTCGTGAATTGAACGAACTCTCTTGATTTCAAAAAAAAAAATGGGGGCGCACATATTAAGGGAAATAAGTAGTTTGCCCCCACCTCCCTTCCCCAAGGACAAAAGAATGACTCCCCTTTTCTGTTTGAGCAAAAAACCCTTGATTCTCTTCGTGTGAATAACAGAGTGAAATGAGACATGACTTTCTGCTTGTCTTCAGTACCAACATGGAAGGGGGCCTCCATGGTTGATGATGGTGCATTTGGATCTTGGGGTTACGTGTGGCCGTGGGGTTGGTGCTCTTGAAATGTTGTATTTTGGCTTTGTTTGATTTGACATGTTGTTGGGTGTCTTTTGTGGATGTCTAGGTTTGCTTCCAAGGATGTAGAGACCATCAAGTGTCTACAGATTTCTTGGTCCCACTGTCACATCGCCGGCTGCTCCTCTGCCACTCTGCAGCCACAGATCAGATATGTTACATACTAGAGGTCAGGCACGGGGGGGGGGGGGGGGGGCGGACTGCCTTTGATGGTGAAAGGGGGACGTCCCGGTCGGACATTTCCATGTTCAAATCTTCACACCCATCACATAAAACAAGAAGAATCTGCCACCACTTTCGGCACAAAAGATAGTTGGGTACCTCTTTATTGTGGATAGGGGAACACTGATGATGATCTATATTAGGCTGCACAGCCAGTACCTTGTAATAATGTTACCGTAGTACCGAAGCCTCCGCTCCACTGTATCCGTTTAGCTAAATATGGTACAGTGGTTTTTCACAACATCCACAGATATAACATTGATCGAATGTGTCACTACTAAGATTTAATTCCATTCTCTAGATTTTTCTTTGACATAAATACGTTTCATTCATTCCATATGAAAACGAGAGTACATGGATAATAGTGAGACAAACCTGTATAAGATAAGCTTTACCTTGACCCATCCTGTCAACCATCCTTTCACAATAAAAAAGATAAAACAATAACTATATAGATTGAAATCTTCGCCCGCGGCTAAAAGCGCCGAGGAAAAGGTGTAACCCTGTCTAAAAGTTGAGGGTTACTGTCTCGAGGAGCACGGAGCTGCCCACTAATGCATCTGGTAACACGCATCCTCGGGGATACAGTGGGGATATGTGTCAGATCTCCGAATTCCCTTAAGGCCGAGGGTAAAATCATAACCATAGTTCCAAGAGGATACATTCTCAACCTTTGGCAAACTCTTAAAGATACGGCTAATGTCTTGGAAAAATCGACAGGCAAACACCGAGGATCACCCAGTCGGGGAGTTAGACAAAGAGGGGGGGAGAGTGTGCTTCAAAGGAGTTAGCAGCAGGGATTGAGAACAAAGAGGGAGAGTCTTCAAGAAAACTTTACACCAAAAGATGTATGAGAGATGAAACACAGGAGGAGGCTAAACAAGGGGGAAACAAAGAAGCTGATTCCAGAGGAGTCCAGGAGAACTCGCCTGCCTGATTCCAGATGAGCTCAACAGAAGCTCACCTGACAAAGTCTAAGGGGTCCCGGAGCGCCCACTTGACAGGCCTCCTACAAGAGGGGGGGGGGGGGGGGGAGTTCCCGCCGGGAGCTCCCCCCACCAAGCGTTCCACCAAAAAAGGTGATTCTGAGCGGCCCTGACCCAAAGACTCACGAGCGCGTCTTTGACGTCTGATAAATCAGACGTCACATTATACACAAATGTTATGAATTAATAAGTATGCGAGACAATTAAATCATCCATAATTTCAATAAAATATAAACATACCGTTTTCATAAATATAAACACACATAGTTTACATATACACGAGTAAATATTTCCTTAATCCAAAAATCTCATTTACATTCATGACATAGAAGTAAACTAAATCTACTTGTCATATTCAGTGATATCTAAAATGTTCTCGGATCTCTCCCCGACTCGCTTCTCGTCAGAGTCAAAATTCACACTTTGTAACTCCTTGTAAAATGGTTAATCACATGTGTCAGTCTAAAGATTCAGTAGACATCAAAATTAATAACATGTCTATCGTATAATAAATTTCATAAATCATATAATAATTTTAAATTATCATAACTCTCACATGTTCTAAATATATGTCATAAATTAAAGGAAGGTAAGTAACGGAATAAAGCAGACATTAGATATATGTATATATCCTTCAGATTCTCACTATCCATTTAACTATCAAGCGATTCAAACTTACAAATGATTTGGATGACAAATTACATCATCTTCATGTGAACTTAACAAATCAAATCATATGTGTAAGTATTATATATCATATCATAATTTTATATGCAAATTTTGAGGTTCAATTTAATTAAAATAAATTATATTATATGTAATTTAATTTCACATGTCGGGCATACATCCAAATCACGACATAAGAGGTAACACATATATACGTACTGTAGTGCCAAATGAAGGCATTTAAATGGAAGGCCTAAACGAATGGGACCCATCGGTCTCAATCAACTACGCAAGATCGGGAGCCCCATAATTCATCAAATTGAAATATGACTTTCAAATTTTCACAAAAGTATGCTCGTCTTCGTACACTGGCCCTAAGTTCTCCAGCCTCCTTTGGCCATCGTCTCTCCGGTCTTCAGCTCTGCTCCTGACTCCTACAGCCAGTACGTCACTCTCCCAGGGAGCTTCGCTTGAGGCGGTGCTGCTACCGGCTGTCCAGCCTTTTGGTCATCTTCACGAGGGGGGTTCCCCCTTGGTTGCTCTCGGCGAGTTTGGAGATACCGTCGGGCCGCGCGGTCCTGTTGTTTTGGAGTCTCAGGCCTTTGTTCTTTGTCTCCTCCCCTTGGCTGTCCTTTTGGGCTCTTCCTACTGCTGTCGCCCTCTTGTTCGTGGTTTCTTGTTTTGGCCACGTGTTTGGCTGTTGGTTGTGTTCTTCTTTTGATTTTTTGGGATTTGCTGTTGTGTTGTATTAGCCCTCTTGTCATCCTTGACAGGGTGTTGCCCCTCTCTCGGACCTGACTCGTCCCTTGTATCCCCCCATGTTATGTTCCTTACTTCCTGCTCTTCTTAATGAAAAATCGCTTGCGTGGTGGCCGAGATGGCACGTCCTATCCTTTCCGCAATGAAGGGATGAACGGACTCCCTCGTTTCTCACCTTGCAAGTATTACCTTTCAGTTAAAAAAAATATGTTTGCTGCGAGACGTCACACACTCACTTAAGATGACACTGTCGATGTATTTAATTTAATACCGAATCATTTTACAAATTTTATCTAACTAATTTAAAATTGATAAAATAAATTATTTGATGGTACATCAAATATGATTTTTGACATTTGAAATTTTGTTCATAAATAGTAAGATCACGTCTATTTTTAGACCGTCGTCACATGCACAAAGTAAATTTCAAAATATCAGAACCAAATCAAAACAATACAAATAACAAATAACGTGAACTCAATTTATCGCGTGCACATTTTTAAGGTGAAATCTTCAAATAAACTAAATAAACTCTCCAAGTTTTTATAATAATTTTTGATCTACGACGTTTCCCAAGTGTTGGGATGTTTTCCCCGGTCTCTACTCTAAACACAATAATAATACACTCCTTTAATTAAATCTTACCTAAATAATAGAAGTTAAAACTACTATTTTTTCCCCGGTCATCTTTTTCTCCTTCTCCTCCTTCCGCCGTTCTCCCTCTCTCTCTCACGCTAGTTAGTTCTCACTTTCTGTTTCAGGTTCTGGTGGCTCTGTCGATGAAAAATGAGCAGAGACTCGTCGAAATGGGAACCGCGTTAAGTCCACCGATCAAGCCATTCATTTAAACCAATTCCCCGCTTGTTTGTTTTGGAGGATAAGGGCGGATACCTTACTCTTATCCATCCTAATTGATTGGGATGTTCATACAAGATATTCCAATTTAATTAGGATATATAAACTCTTATCCGAGTTAAAGGTGAGATAAGTTGTTCTAAGAAAAAGGTAGAATAAGAAAGTTTAAATTTTTTCACATTTCTCGAGGAGATATTTTAGATTATCTTATTTCTCAATCAAAATAAAATAGTGTATTTTATAGAATATCTTACCCGCGATTAAGTTAATATGCTTAACTTAACCTGCAAACAAATAGGCCCTCGGGATCCCCCGTTAATTCACAAATACCACCTTAGCCAAACCCAATCCTCCGTCGTACAGCCCCCCACCGGAAGAAAATCGACAAAACGCTTCTCACGTCAATACCCCTTCCACGGCCACTGCCAAATGCCAAATTGACACTAATGAGTGGCGTCCTCGTAATTTAAGCAACTTATTAAATTGGTGTTTGTCATTTTTGACCCGACTATATTTGAAAGAGTGAATAACATGAAATTTGTAGTTAATTTAATTCTCATTTTAACGAGTCTAATATTATTCATATTCTGATATTCCTGTGCGAAGATATGCTATTAATAAGTCAACTGTTCATTAAAATTTATTAATAAAATTTAATGACCAGAAATTTATTAAGTGGGCTGATTTATTGAACTTTTTTCGTAAAAATCTAATTCGATTTTGAACTTATTAACATTGAGATATTACATGAGGAATGCCCTCACTGAATATATATATTTTTTAGTAGCTCTTAAGGCCTCCAACATTTAAGATCATATGAGCTACAAGGGAATGATAGGTCAAGAGATATCTATGCCTGCAGCCTTTTTCTCCGTCTTGGTTCTCCGTTTTCTCGCGTACCAAAAGATCCAAGATTGATTAATAGGTCTCACTCTTCGTGTCAAATAAAAGAGTTTGACCTACTGCACATTCAGGTGTGTTACATATTTTAGGTGTATATACAGTATATTTATATTTTTCATTTTTTAAAAAAATAAGATGACTCTCAAAATATCTTAATTTAGGGTGTAACTCTTGTCACTATCTGATTATTTAAAAAACTAAAAATAAAATTAATTAATTTTAAATAATAAAGTCAATATTATTAATTTAATTTAATTTTTTATATTTATATAAGTTAATACTGACATGATTTACACTCCAAATTAGAGTATCTTTAGAGTCACATTAAAAAAAATAAAAAAATAAAGATACTACACATCCAGCAACACACTTGGATGTGCAACGAGTCTTACTCCAAAGAAAAAAAGATAGCACCAATGACGGGTCTAAAGCTTTGATGCCCACAATGTTGGAGTTTTATATATGGCCCATGGGCAACCAAGAGTTGTGTGGGGATTGGCATATGAGCCAATAACCTCATTATCTCAAATTGGGTCGTGTCAATTTTTAAAACTAGCAATGCGTGGGAATTGTTGCACGTCAAGGTGTGTGGCGCAAGTATTCTTCTCAATTGTATTGCTCATTTAGGATGACAATTTCTTTTGAAGGTTACGACAATAAACATGTCATAAAGTTGCAACAAGTATTTTTTTCTCAATTATGTTGCTCTTTAGGATGACACTTGTTTCTGAAATTTAGGGACGGTAGACAAGTCAGGCTGATATCAGGGCCACCCAACTTGATTACGACGGTAGGAGCCGCAATGGATTATTGGGCCACCCTGGATCGGGGTTTAAGTCGGAATTAGAAACTCCACCAATTGAAATATGACGAGATCTAGTCATCTTGAGACGAGTAATGTTTACCGCAAACGATTCTTTCTGATTTTGTTATAAGCTGACAACTTACTCGTCTATGTACAAAAGGCAAAGATACATATTTTTTGCTTTTACACATAAACCAAGAGGAGAGAGGAAGGAGGAGTTTTATTTGGTCACGCGCTCAATTCTCGAGAGATACATGACTTGAAGTTTTATGATTCGTCAAATTCTTCGTCATCAAAAAAATAATATATCCAAATATAAATTTATTCATTAGATTTCTCGTCACCAAAAAAAGATAAAGAAAGAGAGAGGACAGAGGAGACTTGCAACAAAGTTGCACACTATTTAGTTCGCAACGGGTACTACACCTTTTCTGAGATAGGTCGCATAACGGGCACCATAAAAAATGGTTTAGTGTAAAATCGGGTAATTACACACCCCAGGTGTACACTATGTTTATCTTTTATTTTATTTTTTTTATGATGTGAGATCCAAGTCATCTTAATTTGGAGTGCAAGTCATACCTCTGTTAGACTGTCCAAAAAATCTTTTAAAAAAGTTCAGGTCAAGTGAATAGTTACGGGCTCATTTTTTTGAATCAATGTTTTTTATTTTTATTTTTTTGAGTTGTTAGATGAGGGTCTAACTTATATCACAAATTATGATGGCTTACGTCTCGTATCATAACAATTTTAAAAATATAAAAAAAATAAATCTAGTGTACACTCAGACTGTGTAATACTCCCATGTGTGCACTGAGCATTTTTCCACTATGAAATAAGGGATCCATGGTTGGGCTAGTCCAGGAGCTTGCTGGGTTGGCCGATCAAGGGTCCAGGCTTGGGCTCAGAGAGGACTGGTGAAGGAGGCCCAGGATGAAGCCCCTTTATTCAGTAGGTGAGACTCGTCTTTGATCGCATGACGTGTCATATCAAACGCCACCTCTCAATGGCATTGGATCCACCATGCTGTAAAATATATATATATATATACTTGACTAAGCAATCTCCACTTCCTTCCTGTGTTCCCAAAAGCAAGATTTTTACTGACTAGTTTCTATTTTCCTTAATCTCGCAGTTACAGAATTGTTATGGTCCTTTGGTCATGGGAAATTTTAATTGAAAGGGTAAAAACAAGTTAAATGCTCATGGTTACTCTGGGCATTGCGTCAGTTAACCAAAATGTCCCTTTAACCTTGATGAAAGTAGGAGAGCAATACGACACCGGATGTATCAACCTGAGGACGAAGCTGCCACAAAATTCGTAGATCTGACTTCACCGGTGAACTAGTTAGTATCATAGATGATTCAACTCATTTAGATGTCGTTCCAGGTCATGTAAATTGTCCTAATCAGTGGTTTTGGATGGAAAGTTGGAATCAAAGAGTGATGAGTGAAACATGGGATGATCGTATGTCACGTTCTGTATTTTATACTGTCGAGATATTGTCTATTTTGACTTATAAATTTTACGATTTTATCCCTTTCTAACAGTGATCGATTTCGGAATGGAAGACTTCCTAGGAAATCAACCATCCCAATACTACTTTACGTTAAATACGCTTAACTACGGAGTTCTTTGCAAGAACTGAGTCTATACTTCAAAAGACGTCTCGATGATATAGAGTACAATTTAATTATATTTATATAGGCGACGTCCTCGTTGCAGGACACATCTAATATACAATCAAATCCTCGTACAAGTAAGATTCTAGAGATGACCTATACAGACTCCAAAGGTGACTCTCACTATGCAGCATTTTGTCTCATTGTGAGTTCAAGAGACGACTCTTATAATGTACCACTTTATTCTACATGACACTTAATTCTTATACTTCCGACTGGGGTATAACTCTGATATCATTCTCACACGTCCCTTACTCTATATCGTCGAGGTATTGTCTGCTTTGACATATCGACCTCGTAGTTTTATCTTTTTTTAATAGTGATCAGTTTTAAAATGTGATATTTTTCGGGAGGTCACCTATCCCAATATTACTCCCCATTAAACTCCTTCAACCATACAGTTCTTTATAAAAATTGAGTCGATACTTCAAAAAAGACATCTCAGATACAGTATAATTTAGTTATATTTAAGAGTGTTACACCGTATCCTAAAACTCAATTATTTACTACACCAATATTAGGAACATAGCAAACGACGGTGCTCTACAGTGTTCTTTTAGCGGATCAAAATGATACCTTGACTTGCCTGAAAATATGAGCATATCGAACTGCACTGACTTAATATCACTTACTACACACAGATCCACACCCACGAACATGGAAAAACATTATGGTTTAATTTTCAGGGACGTCAAGTTGGTTTCTCATGTATGTTGGATCTGGCGATATATTTTATCTTATTTATGTCTATTGATGTATCTCTATATCTTTGGAACAGGCGATACATTTTACCTTATTTATTTCTACTGATGTATTTCTATATCGTTGGGCTGATGGCTGAAGTTTGATTGAATATTTTTTGACACTTTGGATAATATTATATGAATTTCAACTATGTACGAGTATTGTATTCAAATTTCAAATAAATCAATTGCTTAGCATATTTCCAAAGCATGTTCGCAGAAATTCTCATCCATATACCTATTGCATACTATTTAACCACTAGTCAAAAGTCTATATTTTTTTCCAAGTCTTATAGTTGGTACTGTTAGTCGTACATACTGTTAGTTTTGTGAAATCTACTAGCAGCATTTAAAACGCATGGATGTACACTCACTACAACTCACTAGGGATATAGAAGGCAACATGCTCCACTCCACTGCCTACTTCGAGCTGATGTTTGCTAATGATTGTGAAAAAGTTTATGTATTAAGTCACGAGTCACTTATGAAAGCTCTGAAGAAGCTCAGAAAGAAGTTAGTTGGAGAAAACCTCCGATACAGATAATAAATAGGTCTCTCTCTCTCTCTCTCTCTCTCACACACACACACACACACAGAGTTAATGTTAGAAAGAAGTTGTATAATCAAGAAGAAAGTGTATAACGAGTAGTTTGCTCAGAAATACTATAAATTCAAGACTCTTCGGGCCGATTTGATAATCAATCAGAACAAGGGTCCTGTCCTACCCGAGCGGAGGCAACGTATTCGTGCCCTCTCGCTTGAATCCGCATTCAGTCTCGTTCGACCAAAATCAATCCAAAATCGACTGTTCGACTGGAGTAAACAGGTGATTATCAAAGAACGGGCTAACAGTTGCCGGCAAATATGCGCTGGGAAATCGAGTAGGCGCTCCTAACCAGCGTATTCGATCATCAAATCGGCTCTTTCTGGGTGGACAAACTATTGGAATTGAGCGACTTGAGTGAACATTTCAAATGTTGTGATCAACCTTGGACTCCACTTATTGAGCACTCCATTGAAATACTACAGTCTCCAGTGAGTTAGGGCCGTACAAGAAAATATTCAACAGCTTGAGCCCATTGTATCGAAATTTTTTGTGCGTGTCAACAATCTCATTCTTCTATCTCATTCCTTCTTGGTGTATGCTTTCTTTTCTCCACATCCACCTAGTATTAGAGGCATTTACTGTGTAGAAGCATCTTCCTTTCTTTATGTGTGATTGTAACCGTCGGAGAGTAGTTAAGGGTCTGAAAATCCTTTTACACTACTTACCGGCAAGTCCATGGTGAACTGGTCACCTAAATAAAAACAATAATTATTTACTTGCCAACAATATTATTAGTGAGCTGATACACCTGATCAAAACTCAACGCATATATTTTAGAATAGAAGTAGTGAAGCCCCAAGTTGTTGCTTGAGTAACTAGACTTAAGTCACCGAGTGATGTCCAAACCGATATAAATTTTGGTGTTCATACAGTGTGATTCCATCTCATCTATCTTATCATCTACTTTGTTTTATTTAATACATGTGTTTAATTTTAAGTAGTTATTTCTAGTTGGCACTCTCATTCACCCCCACCACCCCTTTTGGGGTGATTCACTACCAACTGTTAGTAACTAAAGGCTCTCTAGAATTGGCCTTTCTCTTCTATGACTTTCTCCTACATAGTCATGAGGCTCACTAAAATTCATTTTCCTCCTACCATTTCATATGACTTTCTCCTACATAGTCATGAGGCTCACTAAAATTCATTTTCCTCCTCCCTTTTCATATGACTTTCTCCTCCTACATAGTCCTTTGACACCTCTGTGAGAACTTTCACCACCCCGATACTAAATGTAGAATAGAACGAGTGATATAAGAGTATCCACGTTTTACACCAAGTAACCAATATTCTATCTAAGTAACTAATAGTATGTCTATTCTATTTTTTATGAAAGATTTTTTACATTTTTATTTATATCATGATAATGGATACATACATCACTTCTCTTTATTCCATGGTGGGTTGCGAGTAACTTTTGAATCTTTTGACTAAAAATAGCTTTTAAAATCGTAATAAGTTTAAATAATAAGGTGTTTGGGGACACTACTTTTTTGAGATTATTTTGTTTCCAAAATTTAGTTCATTTCAATTTTTGACATAATTTTTCAAAATCATACATATTGGTTGATGACACGTTTGGCAAAAGTATAATATTTTTCAAAGAATATGGAGCCATATTTGGCGAATGTTACTTCAATAAAATTTTAAGAAAAGGATAAACGTCTACTCGGATAGTCAACCTCACATTTGTATTGTAACGACCCGATATCCCGAATCTCAAACCGTCACTTACGAGCCCGAAGACTCGGAAGTGTTAAAGGAATGGTGTGGAGATACACAAGAATCTAAAATAATTACAGAGCTACGCAGATTAAATGAATTAAGCAGGAAGCAATAAATGACATTAATTAAATTACATGGTCCACAAAGTAACAACAGTCTAAAATATAACAGTAGTCCACAACTAGTACAGTCTAAAGAGCAAAAAGTATAACTACGCGGGACATACCTCGGAACTGGCAACTGGCAACTAACCCTGGGCACCTGAACCATGTGGAGCCTCGGAAGCGCTCCCCTGAAGCCTCGTCTCACCTGAAACGCGGAAAAACACGCAGGAAATGAGCCTCAGAATAAAAGGCTCAGTAGGGATCCTCCGGTCCCTACCTCGCAAACCAAGAAACCGCGTGAAAAGGGACTACAAGCTACCACTAGCAGGACGTAGAACGAAGAGCTGCAAGAATAAATAAATGGGAAAGCTCTACTACGCCTAGTACCGAACGCACGGCACAAAAACCAAGACAACTCGTCAAAGCCCAAGAGTCACTACCAGACAAAGACATGAGTACCAACCCACTAGAAGCAAGGCCGAATGCGTCCACTAACGGCTTAGAACGCGCCTCAGGTGTCCCCCTCAACCCCTCGTGGAACGGGGACACAGTACTAGTAATCACAGAACAAGTGACGTACTAGCTGGGGTCGCGCTCGTCAGCGCAGGTCCAACCGCCCCCAATCACATGTGCACACACATACCATGCGTCCCAGGTCTAGCCCTCTGACTGGTTTTTCTCTCAGCCGGACTCTGGCTGCAAGACGTGGGGCCCAACGGAAACCAGTCTAAAAATCGTCTCTCGGGGTAGCCTCGCCACCACTCCCTAGTGGGACCACTCGCGTGTCGGAAGGCTACGACTAGTGGAGGGTCACTGAAGGAGTAGACTCTCTAGTCAACGGAAAATAACGTCTAAACCGGACAAAGTACAAGGACTGCTCCTCGCACCGACACTGACTCACGGTGACACAAGCCGAGAACACCACCTCTCGGGACCCCACGGCACCCTAACATGTGGCCCCCACTTGATGCCCAGCATCAGTCGGACCACCGGTCAGCACGTGGATCGAGGTCCGCTCACCCGGGACTCGAATCAGCAAGAAAAGAACTCCGGTTGGACAAACACAGTGAACGGTCCATGCACCCTGGGCCGTTCCACTTTACATGGTCTACCAAATGACCGCTTACACACCACGCGCACGGTCCTCCCTGGGCCATGTCAAGAATGCACGGCCAACAGGGGCCCGTGCCATCACTAGACAGAACGAAAAGCCACACGGCCACACTCAGGCCGTTCAAGAACCACGCGGTCCAACGATAGGCCGCTTGGGTACCTGAACGGTCCTCATTGGGTCGTCCAATCGCCCAACGGCTCGAAAACAGAACGGCTAAACCCTGGCCGTTCATGAATGGCACGACCAGTTCTTAGCCGCGCAGGGAGATGAACGGACCCCACCAGGCCTTTCAATTACCCAACGGCACAGAGACTGAATGGCTTGCCTCAGGCCGTTCTGTGACTACACGGCCAGCCCTGGGCCGTTCAATCCCATCACTGTGCAACGGTCAAAAACCCATGGGGTGCACGGTCAGACATGGGCCATTCAGTGATTACACGGTCGCTCGATGGGCTGTGTAACCCCCGACGCTCCAAGACCACAGAGCAGTCGAATCTTGGGCCGTGCCATGGTGTACACGGCTCCTGTTAGGACTGTGTACATCCCGGCAGACCGAAAACGACGAACTTGCTGGAAAAGCCCCATTTTTGGCTCCAAACAACCCCATTTGAGGGGGAAACGAAGGGGAACTCATCCCCAAGCAACCTAGCATGCATCTACACCCTCAAATCATGAAATCGCGGCTCAAAACACTAGATCGGGCGCTCGAACCCCAAATCATGCTTTACCCTTCCCGGCACAAAACGACCCTCTCTCGACCTCGCCTCGGCCTAGAAATCGCGGGGAAGGAAGACATGGAGCTAGGGAACGTCACCCTACCTCGATCTCGCTTCGAGGCGCGCCGGATCATCCCCAAACAACGAAGAACGCCGTTGAAACTCTCGTTCCTTCATGCTTCCCACGAACTCCGCACGCCCACGCGATCGTCTCGCCGCCGCCGCCGTCGTCACGCCGTCGCCCACCACCGTCTGCAACCGGAGGGGCGCGCCGCGTCGTCGCCGAGAGAGGAGAGAGAAAGAGAGGGGGGCGTGGGTGTGTCACAGCGGAAGGAGTAAGAAGGAGGAAGAAGAAGAAGAAAAAGGAGAAAGAAAATGGGTTTATATAGAAAATCTGATTTTTCAAAAAAATATCAAAAAATAAAAATATATACCTCCGCGATCCTCGGAACACGCTGATCGCCGTGATACTGTCCCGGAGTAGGAGAACGCTACGGTTTGCTCGCAAATGCGTTCCGCAAGCCCTGTCAGGGAAAACACGTGAAATCCGCAAAACACGTCCCGGGACTTTCGAAACTGATCCGAAACGCACGGATCCGAACCCGAAAGATGACCGAAAGATCCAGGGCATTACAGCCCTCCCCCCTTAAACAAATTTCATCCTCGAAATTCAAAATAAAGCACAGGGGAAAGAAAAGGATACTCACTCGAACAAATAAGAGAAATGCTGACGCATCTCGTCCTCATGCTCCCAAGATGCCTCACCGCCAGAGTGCCGCTGCCACACCACTTTAACCAGAGGAATAACCTTGTTCCACAGGTCCTGCTCTCGCCGATCCTCAATACGGATAGGGAACTCCGGAAGAGACAGATCGGGAGTCACCTCGGGCAAAACGGAATCCTCCAAAACATGAGAGTCATCGGGCATATACTTCCTCAACATCAAGACATGGAACACATCATGTACCGCCGCAAACTCAGGAGGTAGCTGCAACCGATAAGCAATCTCGCCAATGCGTTCCACGATGAGAAAAGGACCAACATAGCGGGGACTCAACTTCCCACGCTGTCCAAATCTCATCACTCCCTTCATGGGAGAGACCCTCAAAAATACTCGGTCACTGACCGTAAAACAGAGGGGATGCCTTCTCCGATCGGCATAGCTCTTCTGCCGACTCTGCGCCGCCAACGTGTTCTGACGAACCAGATGCACCACATCAATACACTATTGCACCAGCTCCGATCCCGTCACAACACGCTCACCAACTTCAGACTAATCGAGTGGAGTTCGACATGGTCGCCCGTACAACGCCTCATAAGGAGCCATCCCAATGCTCGAATGATAGCTGTTGTTGTAGGTAAACTCCACCAATGGTAGATGGTGAATCTAACTCCCTTGCCACTCCAGGTAACATGATCTCAACATATCCTCTAACATCTGGATGGTCCTCTCTGACTGACCGTCTGACTGAGGATGATATGCTGAGCTAAACGTCAACTCCGTCCCAAGAGCTCGCTGGAAACTCCTCCAGAATGCAGAAGTGAAACGCGGATCTCGATCTGACACGATGGAAATGGGGATTCCATGCAAAGGTACAATCCGCTCCACATAAAGACGAGCCAACTTGGGCACGCTCCAGCTGACTTTGATCGGTAACAACCGAGCCACCTTCGTCTGCCTATCCACCAGCAACCAAATACTATCCTGCCCACTCGGAGTCCTCGGCAATCCCACCATAAAATCAGTGGTCACGTGGTCCCATTTCCACGCGGGAACCTCCAAGGGCTGGTGTAATATCTCGGACCTTTTAGATCCTTCTTCGTGGGTCCCATATCTGGTTTCTCAGAGTGTCTAGCTTTGTTGTGTCCGAAATTTTATTTCGGACATCTTTTGTGTTCGGGTCGGCACGATCCGGAGTTGTTTCGGAGGCCCGGAGTGCATCAGCGGCTTTTCCGCGTGTGTTTTTCGATTTCCCGTGTGTGTTTCGACAATTCCTTCGGAAGCTCGTTGCGGGTGAACCGGGTCGTTCACCTAGGCGAGAGTGGTACCGTTGCGATGGGTGCGTTCCGAGGATCACGGAAATGTAATTTTTAATTTTTTGGTATTTTCTGAAATTTCTAACATTTCTATAAATATCACTCTTTTCTCTCTCTCCCCCACCCTTCTTCTTCTTCCTCTTCTTCTTCCTCCCACCGTGACCGCCCCCCTCTTCCTCTCTCTCTCCCATTTCGACGCGGCGGGCCTCTCTCCGGCTGCATACGGCGGCGGGGCGACGGCGCGACGACGTGGATGGCGGCGAGGCGATCTCGTGGGCGTGCGGTGCTCGTGGGAAGCGTGAAGGAGCGGGGTTTCCAAAAGCATTCTTCATGGTTTGAGCTCGATTCGGCGGAGCTCTCGCTCCAATGAGGTAGGTGTGAGCGACGTCACGCGGTTCGGGGAAGAGCGGAGAGGACACGGAGCGCGCGCGAGCTCCTCTTTTCTTTCTTTTTGGTGTTTGTTTGCTGCAACACAGAAATAAGAGAAGAGAGAGAAGGGGCCACCACGGGAGATTGCTCCGGCGGGGTGAGCGGGACAAGTGTGATATAGCAAAATATGTGGTTTAAACGGCCATAGCGGGAAGTGACTCGCCGCGGCCTCGGGGGGACGGGAATGGTGCAAAAATTAAAGAACAAGAATTGAAACGGCCATTGGGGAAGTGACTCGCCGCGGCCTCGAGAATATGAGCAGATAATAAGATGACAGAATATAGAAAGAATACAAAGAGCGGGAATTTAAACGGCCATTGGGGAAGTGACTCGCCGCGGCCTCGAGAACACAAACAGATAAGAATATAACGTATAAGAATGTGAATTTAAACGGCCATTGGGGAAGTGACTCGCCGCGGTCTCGAGAACACGAATAGATAAGAATATAACATATAAAAATGGGAATTTAAACGGCCATTGGGGAAGTGACTCGCCGCGGCCTCGAGAATATGAGCAGAATATAACAGAGTATAAAGAGAATATAAGAACGGAAATTTAAACGGCCATTGGGGAAGTGACTCGCCGCGGCCTCGAAAATAAGATGTGATCGCCAGGGGCCGAAAGACCCCAAAATAAGAAAGTGATCGCGCCTACCTCAAGAGCGGGAGATGGCGGGTTGCTTCTTCCTCTCCCTCCGGCCGGCCGACGGAGAGGGCTTTCCTCGGCTACCCTTGCAAAACAACGACAAACAAATGACAAGTGGATTAGAAAGATGGAGGTGTAGTATTCAAATCCTTGCGATAAAAATAACGAAATGATGGCAAGACACACACCTGGTTGGTGTTATCTTTTAAACCCCTCTCGGACTCGAGTAGGAGGAAAATGAGATGATGGATGCAAGAAGTATAAAAGAAGAGGCGCCCTTATGAAGGGGGATAGAGGATGCGAGATGATGAATGCAAAAGAACTACGAAGAAAAAGGGGAAGAAAAGGCTTATTGGATGAGCCGAGGGTGAAATCCGGCGGAGCTCCGGCAGCGTGGGGACGACGTGGAAGCGCGGTGGATGAAGACGACCTTCCTCTCGCGAGCGTGAGCACCCGAGAAGCCGGCAGAACCTCCACCTACAAAAGAACCCACGGGTTAGAAAATGACTCCGTAGCCTCTGGGCTCCGGCAGCCTATCGGATCACTTCGAAGCTCTCCCAGAACTGAGGGGGTGGGCCTCTATTTATAGAGCTCCGGAGGGTGGAGGCGTCCAGGACCCTGGACACCTCCATCAGGGCCGAAATAATATTTTATTCTATTTTTATTGATTTTTTTGGAATACTTTTGTGGAGGCGTCCAGGGTCCCGGACGCCTCAAGCAGGTCCACCGAAAATCGACGACGGCCACACGCGGTTTGGCACAACGCGTGGTTTTGTGAGCGGCGCCTCGTGATTCAGAAATGGGCGCGTCCAGCTGACTGGACGTCTCATATTTTGGATTTTTTCACACACGACAAACCGTCGTTCGGTGGCCGGCGCCCGTGAGGGTTTTGATGGAGGCGTCCAGGGGCCTGGACGCCTCCAAAATTATATTATTTTTTATTTTTCTTTTGTCTCTTATACCAGGGCTGGCATTTTAATTTTTTTATTTGTTTTTATGGAGGCGTCCAGGGGCCTGGACGCCTCCAAATATATATATTTTTTTATTTATTTTTTGTCTTTTTTATGCCAAGTGGCATTTTATAAATATTTATTATTATTAGTTTTTATGGAGGCGTCCAGGGGCCTGGACGCCTCCATTAAATATATATATTTTTATTTATTTTTGGGCCCTGAGAAAATAATAAAATAAATTAAAAAGATGGGGGCGTCCAGGGGCCTGGACGCCCCCATTAAGACCCACCCGGGTCCTCAATCGGCGGCCGCCCGGTAGTCAACATCTTGGTTCCGGAACCTCTTGATGCGTCTGACTGGTGTTGATGCCGTCCGAATGCCGTGACGAGACGATTCCGGATGCCGAAAAAGGCAGAAGAAGACCCGAGAAAAGGAAGCACTCGAGTGATTCAAAATGCGTAAGCCGTTGCGGGGCGTTGTATAGTAATATGAGACTTTCTCAGGAGACGTCAGGAATGGCGTGTCTACAGCTGCCCCGCCTTGGCGTCTGCTTTGCAAGGGAGCGACACGTAGTGGAATGGTATCGAAGTGGAGTGGAGTGAAGTGGGAGCGGACTGATAAGTTGATGCCAAGGTGTGATGAGACACGCTTTTGACGTTACTGTTTGGAATCTTTCCTGGAGTTTCAATGAGGCGACCTTGAAGAAGGTCTTTCAAATATTGACGATTGCTTGGACGGAGATCAAATAAGGGAGGGTGAGATGTGCGCTCAGGCACGAAACAAAAGGAGACCAACTTCTCGGTGTGGAAGTACCTGGGTCATAAACCGGAGGTTTCACCTTTGGGGAGCGGTTACCAGCCAATGTGGAAGTGCTGCGGCCAAGGTGGGTCAAAAAAGGTAAAGGAATATCTGAGGGTCTGTCCAAACAAGGGTCTCCTTTGGAAGAGCAGCGTAGGGCTGTCTCAAGGAAACTCAGTATTTCATTCGGAGTGGAATATCTCATATTTGTGGGAATTGGAGCACAACGGCTTTCACAATCGAATCACTTGAATGATCTTCCGCAATAAATCAAAGTCCTATATGAATGCATGCTGGGTTCAAAGAAAAATTTAAAACAAACTAAAATAGAAAATAGCCAAGGATAATATTGTCAACTTGTGAAGAACGGGTCAGGATACCGACCCGGTGAGCTGATACTGGGCTGGGGCCCGTTTATCCGCGCATCAACTCACTGAATGGAACCGTCGTCCCCATTCTATCACAAATTGACGGCCTATCCGTACAACCCAAATTCTTCCGGGATCATCACCGTTTTTGTTGAAGGGGAACTCAGATCCCAGATTCGTTCGGGCCGCACGGTCCTCGGCATGTTCTAGTAGCGTACGTATCATATACTACGATGCATGACATGGTGGGACCAACCAATGAAAGGTGGGACAGGAGATAGGACAAAGACGTCCGTTAGTAAAACCTGCACAGGCCAGCAAAGGTTAGCAACATCAGAAAGTAGCAGAATCATAGCAGAATCGCACCACAGTATAAAGGAGATCCAGACCAAAATCTGACAATGACCACTGATGTGACATGTTCTGTCCTGTAGCACCTTCCCTTCCTATAAGAACTCCCCTTAGGCTAGTTCATTCAAATGCACCAAGGTGGGTTTTGGAAGCTCAGGAGAGGAAGAGAGGAGAATCTAGAGATTTCAGGATGGAAGGAGAGTCTTCCCGCGTTATGAAGAGGAGCAGGCCTAGCAGCGAGATCAGGCGACTCTCCGACCTCGAGGGTCATCTGAGTGGGACGATCTTGTCGCATATGGTAAGCTGATTCATTTCAAATTTTTCATGTGAACCTTCTTCTTACTTCCTTCATTTCTTATTTCTTTCCTCTTCCAGCCATATCCACTCTTCCCAGGCCCGAGGAAGTTTTCCAAACTGCCATGGCTTTCAAAGCTAACTTCCAATATCTCCATTGGCATGAGGGCCATACTCTCGAAGTGGCATTTGCAGGGGCTCCTTATTCATGCCAAACATTACGAGAAGATTCGTATGGACTGGGCGGCTATGGGCGCACTAGTGGAGATCTGGCATCCCCAGACCCACACTTTTATCTTCCCGACCTTCGAGGTGACCATCCTCCTCGAGGAGGTGGAGCTTCTGCTCGGATTGAAGAAATTCAAGAGTGACGGGAAGGTGAAGGCTATGCGGATGCTGACACGGGGGACTTCTGAAAGTGTCCTTGGAAGCTTCATGCCGCCCGACGCAGCCCGAAAGGTCCGTACTCAAAAGGGGATCGATCTCCAAAAGCTTGCGGAGTGGGTCATGGACGCCCTGAGAGGGTCACCAGACGATGACTATTTGGAGGGAATCATGAAGGGGTTCACCATTTGTCTGGCGGGTGCTCTCTTGTTCCCTTATACCGACAACATGGTGGAGGAAGACCAACTGGGTGCTATCTGCGGGATCTGGCGTGGAAAGAGGGTGGGACCCGCCGTCCTTGCCTATCTTTACAGCGGTCTTACTGCCTCGAGCATGGGTAAGCCTCCATTTGGTTGTGCACTTGTCTTGAATTGCTGGCTGGATTTGCATTTCAAATTCGACCACCGCGAGGGAATGCCAACCGCTTCGAAGCTCTTCCAACAAAGCCCTCTTCATCACATAGCCGACGTGTTAGGCTTCGGTGGTACTGTAGTGAACCGCGTTCCGTGGCTGAAGAAACGTGAAGACTGGCGGTCTCACTTCGCACCGTGACACAAGGCTTCTTTACTTGCGCACCGGCATGTTTGCTTTCGCTAGATCTCCTCATGAGGCCTTCTCCCGAAGTTGATCTTCAACTGATCGGCGCGACCGAGTTTGTTCTTTACAACGCGCATCGGTGCTGCCTCCAGATTGGCATCCCACGCCATTCGTTCCCGCCACCGACTGGCATCGTTCCTTTGAAGAAGAGGGAGTTGGGTACTGAAGCGGACGCGAAGGAAGCGAAGGCCATTAAAGCTCCCTGGAAGACAAGTGTTGCGGGAAAGGCATTAGCGCACGTGGTGGAAGAATGCGAGCCGTGGAGGGCTTATGTAACCGAACTGGGGAAGTTAAGGCCTAAGGCGCCTAAACCCCTGATGTAGCTCATTCTGCTTTCTGATGGAATAAAATCTGGCATTTGGATGTTTCGGACCCCCGTCCCCTTAATTATTATCTTTTTTGTGGTTTTTCTTTTTCTTTCCTTTTTTTCTTTTGTTTGGATTATATACATGCTCTAACCCCTTTTTTCTTTTTATTATATTTTTTATTATTTTTTATTATGGGGGCGTCCAGAGGCCTGACGCCCCTATTTTTTTATAATTTTTTTTTCAATAAATGTTTTTTTGGGGGCGTCCAGGGTCGTGGACGCCCCTAATTTTTTTTTTTTTATTTTTTGATTTTTTGTTTTGGGGGCGTCCAGGCGCCTGGACGCCCCTAAGTTTTTTTGAATTTTTTTAAAAAATAAAAAAGTGGGGGCGTCCAGGGGTGTCCAGGCGCCAATTAAAGCACAAATTATATATAGGGGGGGCTCCCCCCCCTTACTCACTTACTGTTCATTCAAACGATCCGGTCAAACCTGACAGACCCATTCTTCGCCCCAATGGAGTTAGGAGGCCCGAACCGAGGTGGAGACAAGCGTAAACGACTGGCTCGTCGTCCGAGGAGACTGAGAGACGATGCTGAGGAGGCCGTAGCAGAGGAGATTGCTGCGGAGGAGGAGATGGAGGTGCCGCTTCTGGCCGCGGAGGCCGCTGCGGATGCTGGTGACGCGGGAGAGGACGATCACGACCCGGTAAGTACTTCGGAATTCTCACTCTGTGGTTCAATAGGCTAAAACGGGCGTGCGAGAGGCTGTGAGAGAAGGCCGGGTAGTGAGAGAAGGAGGCGTCCAGGGGCCTGGACGCCTCCACTTTTTCTTTTTCTTTTTGTTTATTTATTTATTTACGTAAATAATAAAATAAAATTAAAAAATAAGGAGGCGTCCTAGGCCCTGGACGCCTCCATAAAAATATACATATTATTAATAAATTTTGTTTTGGTTTTGGGTTTTTTCTAAAAAAAGAAAAAAGCAAATTGGTAGGAGGCGTCCAGGGCATTGGACGCCTCCACAAGAAAATATAAATTTTTTAAAAAAAGTAAAAATAAAATAAAAAGAATAAGTAGTATATATACAGTGTTATTGTTTATTACTGTTCATGATGCTGATGTGTTCTCTGTTGGTTTTGTGGTGTGCAGGGCGTGATGAAGGGCCGGATCAGCTGGTCCCTGGTGGTGGCAGCATACCGCGGGCTGCCGGACTTCCAGAGGGCGCGTGTGGACGCCATGGGCTTTGGAGCTTTCCTTAGGATCGAGCCCTTCCGGCTCGACCTTCCTCTTATCCAGGCACTGAGGGAGCGGTGGCACGCACCGAGCCGGGCGTTTTTGATGCCCTGGGGGCACATGGTGCCGACACTAGAGGACGTGGCTCGGATTACCGGGCTACGGGTTGACGGAGAGGCAGTCAGCGGGGTCACCTACCCCGACTACCGAGAGAGTGCCCTGGACCTGCTGTGGTTAGAGACGAGCGTGACTGATAGAGACAGCAGGGTAGTCGGCCGAGTGGAGATCATGGAGGCGCTCGGATTCGTCGACCCGCGCCAGCGGGTTAGCGAGACTGGAGCGGAGTTCTTGGCTCGACTGGAGGGGGATGCTCGTGCAGCTTTCACCCAGGATCCGAGCGAGAGGGAGCTGGTGGACCTAGATCTTCGGAGGTTTCTTTTCTTCTTCCTGGGCCGCCTTCTGCTGGGGACGAAGGGGGATGGCATCCACTGCCGTTTCCTCGGGATCTTGGCGGATCTGGACAGAGTGGGACACTACGCGTGGGGAGCGGCTCTGCTTGCCCATTTGATTGCTGATCTCTCCCAGACTTCGGAGAAGGAGACGACAGTCAGTGGCTTCGCACCTTTCCTCCAGGTAAACATTTTATTTATGCATTCCCACAGTTAAATATGCAATTATTGTACTAATGATGTATGATGGATGCAGGTGTGGAGCTATTACTATTTCCCGATGGGGAGGGCTAGGCATGGGAACAGGAGGGCCGTGCCTCTGGCGCGGCAGTGGAGGCCGGTCGTGGTTGCAGCACCCCACGGCTACCAGCTGGCGTCACTTCGTCGGGAGCTGAGCGAGTATCCCGAGGCCATGGTATGATGCGTATGATTTTTTTTGTGTTTATGCATGTGACTGAATGGTAACTAACATAATGTATGTATGGTGATGCAGGTGGTGTGGAGGCCCTACCTGGGCATGGGCGATGCTGGCCAGCCCTGGGTTGTAGCGGGTCTTCCTCGCTTCAGGCGGGACGTGTGGGTCCATTGTCTGAACGAGATTGAGCCGCTGCGGCTTAGACTGGTCATGAGGACGTTGGGGCTGGCCCAGGAGTGGGTTGATGTAGATGCGCCGGCCCGCATTGGGCGGAAGACCAAGGGGAAGGCGAAGATTGTGGACTGGCGTACGCGCTTCCCAGCACAGTACCAGGACTGGCAGCAGGGCGGGGTCCCAGTGGTGTCCCATGTACAGGACAGCACAGATTACATGAGACGATATCGAGCTACGTACGGGGACCGCCTCTCCTTCGGCGGTATGGCAGGGGTAAGTGTGAAATGAAAATGCTTCACCCTTCTATATGTATATGCATGTGGTACTGACTTATGTGCAATGCAGGATGCTCGTGACAACATGATCGCCGACCTGCGGGCCCAGCTGGCGGACGCCAGGCGGCAGTTGGTGGCCATCCGACAGGAGTTGGAGATCCTGGTGAGCCTATGCAATGCATTTTTTGTGACCTGGATTTTTGATGCTTAGCCTTTGACTGACGTTTGCCCCGTGTTTCAGCGGGCCCACCAGACAGCGGCAGCCGGGATGGCTGGTGGAGCGGGTTCCAGTTCGCGGGGCCCTCCTCCGGAGGTTTCTGCCCTCCAGGAGCAGCTGGCGCACGCGGTGGCTCGGGCTGAGGAGGCCGAGCGTGACCGCGAGGCTCGAGTGAGTGTTTGCTTGGCCCCGACCCTTTTCTAGCTGCTTTCCTTCTATCACTGTTCTCTTACGGTGCATGCGTGCTTTGACAGGTGGCCGAGATTCGGGAGGCCCTGGCCCGTGCTGTTCGTGCTGAGCAGGAGCGCGATGCCTGGGTGGCAGAGCGCGATGCCTGGGTGGCAGAGCGTGACGCCCGGATTGCGGAGCTGGAGGAGGAGCGTCGACGGGAGGCTGAGGAGCTCCCTCGTGACGTGCTGGATCTGCGGATCGCCCTCGAGCTGTCGAGGAGAGAGGCGATGAGGGAGAGAGAGGAGAGGGAGAGGGATAGGGAGAACGTGGAGAGAGAGAGGGAGAGCGTGGAGAGAGAGAGGGAGAGAGAGAGGGAGGAGCGACAGCGGGATCAGACCGAGAGGAGGGCTCTAGAGGCCCAGCTGCTGGAGCTCCGATTGAGTCTCGGCACGGCGGAGGGGAGGCTTCGGGAGAGCGAGGAGCGGTACCAGAGGGCGAAGGAACGCGGGGCGCGACTTCGTCAGTCTGGTTCTTTTTCCATGGGCAGCTATCTGGTCTCTTCGGCCGAGGAGCGTCGTCGCGCCTTCGAGGCTGGAGTGCCACCGCAGGGCGAGGCGAGCACGGCTTCTCAGGGTTCGCAGAGGCCCCCTAGGGATCCCCGGCAGAGGAGGGAGGAGAGAGATGACCAGGAGGGTGGTGGTGAGAGTTAGAGAGTTGCTTGTACACGTCACCCTTCTCACTGTATGATGTACTTTCGGCTATTATATGAAATGGAAATGGCTTTTTTGTGTTGTGTGTACCTTTCTCTCTCCCACACTTTCTTCTTTGCACTGAGTTGTCCTTTGAGGCACGCTCCGCGAGACCTTGCCCTGAACAGCGGGGAACTACGCTTTGCACGGGGGGATTTTGTTTCCTTTTCCCCCTTTTGGGCGCGTCCAGGCGCGAGGACGCGTCTTAATCCTTGAATTCAAATTTAAAGCGTCGGGTGGCCTTTCTTCTCCCGTGCCTTACCCGCAAACGAGCCCGCCTTCTGCCGAAACTCGCTTGCCCCCTTTCTCGTCTTCCTCCTCTTTTGATCGATGGAGTTCGGTGGGCCTGACCACGGTGAAGGTGGAGAGGGACGCGGGACCCCTCGCCCAAGGAGGGACGCGCCCGAGCACGGAACGGCGTCCATGGAGGAGGAAGGGCCGCTCCGGGCCCCCGAGGGACCTGAGGGGCCCGATGGCGTGGGAGGAGGTGAACACGGTTCGGTAGGTGCTTCGATCTCTTCCTCTTTTAATTCATTTTGGGTTTTGAAGCGAGCCGCGCGAGGGGGAAAGGGTTCGGCGAGTGTTGCACTCAAATGATGGACGCGTCCTAGACAGGGGACGCGTTCCTTTTGACTGATGTGGGACCCCTTTCTTGGTGCAGGACATGGCAAGGACCCTGGGTCTGGCCGATGAGTGGGCGAGTGCGGACGAGCCGAGCCGCGTCAGGAGGGAGAGTCGCGGCAAGGCGAGGCTCGAGGAGTGGCCCGTACGTCTCCCTGGACAGCAAGGGGGTATACTGGTGCAGGACAGTGCCGACTTCCTGCGGCGGCAGAGAGAGAGCTACGCGGGGCTTCCCCAAGCTGGGGACACGCGTGGCATCGGCGGCTCGCGCGCCCAACTGTCAGAGACTAGGCGGCAGCTGGCCGTCGCTCAACATGAGTTGTCGCTCCTGGTAAGTTATGTGCCGCACTTTTAACTTCAGATTTTGGAGTTTCACTGACGGCCGTTGTTTATTTTGTTCCAGCGTGCCCAGCAGACAGCGACGGTGGGAGTGGCTGGCGGATCTTCCAGTTCCTCGGCCCCTTTTCTCGAGATTGCCTCCCTCCGGGAGCAACTTGCCGGTGCGGTGGCCCGCGCGACCCGGGCGGAAGAGGAGCGTGACGCCTGGGTGGCGACTGTAGCGGAGCTGCGGCATCGCGGTGAGGAGAGACCTTCTCCAGACATCCTGGAGTTAAGGGTTCTTCTGCAGATGATGAGGAGAGAGGCAGAGAGAGAGAAAGCCGAGAGAAGGTCCGAGCGACAGCGGGATCTGACCGAGAGGAGGGCCTTGGAGGCCCAAGTGAGGGAGCTCCAGCTGGGCCTTCAGGCCGTCGTGCAGAGGCTAGGAGGGATGGAGACGCGCTACGAGAGAGCGCGAGAGTTCGGGGAGCGACTCCGCCAGTCCGGTCGCTTTGCCGCCAGTGGCTTCTTTGCCACGCCAGGGGAGGAGCAGCGAGTCACTGCTGCGGAGCAGGCGCCCAGAGGCGAGGCAGGTGCTACTGCACGGGGATCCCGGAGGCTTCTGAGGGACCCTCACCTCGGGGGAGAGGAGGAGAGTGCCCAGAGAGATGAGTGATGGTGAGGATTGGCGAGCTAGTGGACCCGCCACCTCTCTATGATTGTAGTGTTTGTGACAGCTTATGTAGAATTATGAATGGAGTGATTTGATTTTCTGCTGTTTATTTGTTCTTTTGTGCGTTCCTTCTTCCCTACACTTCTTCTCCTTTGCACTGTTCCCATGTGATAGGTCTGTCGAGACTCCGCCCCAAGCAGAGAATCGCATCTTGTTGTGACCATTTTTCACGGGAATCTGCCGTCGAAGTCAATAATGACGGCCCTAGTTCCTTTTCCTGAATACTGTGTCAAATTTTGCGGACGTCCTCCAAATCATGATAGGGTATCCCTAGACAACATAGGGGCTATTCGTCCTATTCTTCGTTCAGTCAATCACCCTGTGCGAGCGGTGAAGCGACACATGGGACCGCTTGGCAGGTGCCTCATTGCGAGGGCTATAATTGACAGGTGATGGAGGCAATCTTGGCCTGCACTCCTTCCATTTCTATAAATTCGTGTCCCTTTTATCCTCCCAGGTATATCGAGAGCTAACTCGAGGAGCACAAGTTCTCACGGGAGAGGAGGAGTTCAAAAATTTGAGAGTTGGATGGAGGGCGAATCTTCCCATTCCTCGAAGAGAAGCAGGTCCAGTGGTAGTAGTTCCAGGAGGCTTTCGGACCTTGAAGGGCACTTCTGCGAAAGGGCCCAATCTCAACTCGTAAGCCAAGTTTTCTTGCCCTTTTCTCATTCTTTCTTCCTTTCTTCCGACCAAACCTCACCCCCATTCCTTGTATGTGTAGGTTGTGATGAAATCACAAATCTTATGGGAGTTGGTAGTAGCAGCGTACAGGGGCCTCCCAGATTTTCAGAAGGCGAGGCTAGACGTGATGGGATTTGGTACCTTCCTTCGGATCGAGCCGATCCAGCTCGACCTAGTCCTGATCCAAGCCTTGTGTGAGAGATGGGACCCAGTGAGCCGGGCATTCCTGATGCCCTGGGGGCACATGGTGCCCAGCTTGGAGGATGTGGTCCGGATCACAAGCCTGAAGGTAGAGGGCGAGGCAGTGACCGGAGTCACTTACGCGGACTATAGAGAAGGTGCCCAGAAGTTACTGGGTTTGGACCTGGATGGTCGGAAAAACAGGTCGGTAGCTAGGGCGTCCCTGATGGATGCATTAGGGCTCACCGACACTCGTCGGCGGGACGATGAATCCTCAGAAGAGTTCATGGAAAGGATAGAAATAGGATGCCGCGCCGTGTACTGCACAGATTTCGGCGACTGGGAAAGATGCAACATAGATTTGAGGAGATTTCTCCTCTTCCTTTTGGGGAGATTGGTACTGAGCTCGAAAGGGGACGGTATCCAATGTTGCTTCCTGGAGCTGCTGTCAGACCTTGAAAGAGTAGGGTATTATGCCTGGGGAGCCGCCATGCTGGCACACTTGTTTGCAGGCCTATTCCAAGAAACGGATCGTGAGATGACTGTGAGTGGTTTCACACCATTCATCCAGGTATTTTTGGTTTTGCTTGTTTTGTATTTTTTTTGTGTTTTTGCAAAGTTCTGATGGCCTGCGCCGAGCAGCTGTGGAGCTATTATTACCTCCCTATGGGGAGAGCTCGGCATTGGCGACCTGCGATGGTGCCGCTAGCCAGGCGGTGGGAACCCATCATGAGTGCGGCACCCCTAACCTACCAACTGATGGTGCTAAGGCGGGAGCTACAGGAGTTCCCTGCAGCGATGGTAAACTGGAGACCCTACTCAGACATGGTCGATGCCGACCAGCCGTGGGTTCTAGCAAGTCGTGCCCGGTTCGGACGGGAACTGTGGATGCACTGCCTGAATGAAATCGAGCCTCTTCGGCTACGATTAGTTATGAGGACTTTAGGACTGGCTCAGAATGGGTGGATTCAGCTGCGCCACCTCGTGTCGGGAGAAAGACGCGGGGACCGGCGACCTGTATTGACTGGCGCGTGCGATTCCCCGAACAGTACGAAGATTGGCAACGGGGTGGCATGATTGTAGAATCGCAGGCGCGGGATAGCGAAGACTACTTGCGTCTATATAGGATAAAGTACGCAGAGCGGCTCCAACCCCGGGGACTTGTGGAGGTAGGTTTCCCCTTTTTCTCTTTTCTTCTTTCTCCTTTTCTCTTTTTTGGTTTTCTGGTGGAAATGCTGACTCGTATGGCTGCAGGATGTCCGGGATGCCATGATAGCGAATTTACGAACTCGCTTGGCAGAGATGGAACAACAGTTGGGCGATGCCCGCGGAGCTACGAGCGCCTTGGTAGGTGTACAGTACGTTCCTAATTAAATCCCAGATTCCAGATGTTGGCTGCTAATTCACGCGGTCGTAGCATGCCCAGATTGGCGCGGCTTCCCCAGCGATGGGAGTAGGTGGTGCCTCTTCCAGCTTGTGGATTCCCACCTCCGAACTTAACTTGCTTCATGAGCAACTTGCTCACGCCACGCAGCGTGCTGCGGAGGCAGAAGGGATGCTCCGTATACAGGTAAAAGTTTCAGTGTTGAGTTCTCTTGGTTTACGCCTTATCGCGTATCTGAGATGGTACACTTGGCAGGAAAAGGAGACGGAAGAAGCGCTTGCCCAAGCTGCGCAGAAGGAGGCTAGGATAGCAGAACTGGAGAGGGAACTGCGGCGTCATCCTGATGACGACTCCTCTAGGGATGCCGTGGAACTGAGGATCACTCTCCAGTTGGAGAGGGAAGACCGTGAGAGAGAACGTGCAGAGAGAGAAAGAGACGCGGAGAGAGAAAGAGCCAACAGATTGACTGAAAGGGAGGAACGAAGGGCCATGGAGGCCCAACTATTCGAACTCCGAATCAGCCTTGGCCTTGCTGAACAGTGGCTGAGAGATGGTGAGGAGCGCTACCGAAGAGCACGAGAGCGTGGCTTTCGTGTTGGTAGCTTCTCTACTGCTTCCGTGATCAACGCCGGGATGTGGGAATAGGAAGGGGAGTACAGAGCGGTAGGAGTACCGCTTTTCGTAGTTGGGTAGCACCTTTGAGAGCGTTTTGCCCGGAGAGTAGTGGGACGAGTGATGCAGAGAGAGAGGGCGGAACTTGATGTAATTTTTTTGGTTTTTGGAATAAAATACAAGGTTCGGTTTGTTTGTTTTTCACCTTTGCTTCTGTTGCCTGAATCCCTGCACACATCACTGAAACAAACAAATCAGAATTTCTGTTCTGACTTGGCCCCTTGCTCAATAAGCAAATGGTCACTGTGACTGTCCTTGATAACTGGTCAAGGGGCCAAGCCTTTATTTAACGAAGGCAAGGGAAAGATGCGGTGATGATAAATGCGACAGGCAAGCACACGAATGCAAGCGGTATTAAAAGTGAGATGCTGCACGCAAATGTAATCATGCAAAATTGATTTGTTTTCTTTTTTTATATTTGATATTTTTTTATTTTATCATAAAAAGATTTTTTTTGTTTGCAAATATGTGCATTTTCTCTTTTCCATTTTTTTGCTTTTATCATTTCGATTTTTTTTATTGCTAACGCCCGGCAAGCACCCAAATGGCACCTGACCTTCGTGGGAACAGGGGTTTCTTACTAACCTCCCAGGTATCCTAAGTGCACATCTAGGTTGATTTGGGCCTCTAGACCCCTCGAATGATGATCCCGCCGGCTAAGACTTACCCTGATGACAATACCGTCATGCCATGCTTAGGCTCCCAGTCGCTTCCGACCACAGGGATTCACCCAAAAG
This sequence comes from Amorphophallus konjac, assembly GCA_022559845.1. Lineage (NCBI taxonomy): Eukaryota > Viridiplantae > Streptophyta > Magnoliopsida > Alismatales > Araceae > Amorphophallus > Amorphophallus konjac. The sequence continues at coordinate 52,877,434 of CM040118.1, forward strand.
GTGTTCGAGATAAATGATTTGCCCGACTCGGGTCTATTTCCTCACAACTCTAGATGGTATATGATGGAACACCCTGGAACCCTAACGACCAACCGCGCGACGCTGACCCGGAATCAGACGCCGTCGCACCCATAGGTGACGCGCTTGCATTGGCCTAAGCCCGAGGTTAAACAAGAAGACATCAAGGTGGTAAACAGGGGTCTTGACCAGCCAGAAACACAGAGACTCCTTCGCAGCGATAGCTTTTGCTTTTCAAAGTAGGCAACCATATGTGTATATTAAAATAAGGTCGCAGACCCTAGGCAGTTTTCACCCTTCAGAAACTCCATCGAACCTTCATCTTTAGAGGGAGAAGGAAGAGCGTAGGGGATAAACCTCCTGAGAGGACCGGCAAAGCCGTTAACCCGGCGAGCGAATAAGGGCCCATTAACTCTTTCCTTTCGGACAACTTCGGACCAAATCTCGAGCATTTACATTCCACGGCCCCTTTTGTGGATTCAGACTTTTGCTTTGAGGGGTTCCGTTTATCGTAACAGGCACGGTCACGACCAGGCTTTTCTCTTGATTTTGATTTCATATTTCTTTTTGTGAGGGAGATATAGTCGTTTGACGTTTGTGGGCTCCCTTTTCGTATGCCTGCGGGGACACTGCCCTCTTCTCGTGCACTGATCGATGCTCGAGGAAATGGATCCTACTCTTGCCCTGGGGGTTTGAGTTTCGTTTCTCATGCTCAGCGTTTTAAGGGCGCCGACTGTCTCATTTGGTCGAAGAGAAAAGAATAAAGATTACAGCTTCCGGAGATCTTCTGGGTGTGGCCCTACCGTAGGTGATGCTACCAACTTTTTTGAATAAAATACATAAGTGAACACATGTTAGCTTCCTTCAAGCGAGCATAGGCCGACGTGGCCGGACAGGGGTCTCCACGGTTCTGGCAAACCAAGACCCGGTGCCTACCAAGCCTTAATGGGCCCTATCCTAATATGAAGGTTAGATGCAGGGACTTAACTATATGGTGACTGTCGGGCATCGGCATTTTGAATTTTTCATATTTTTAGTGGTTTTCAATATTTCTTTATTTTTGATGTTTTTTATCTTTTCATCACTTTTTTTTGATTTGTGCTAAGGGTAGTATTTCTTAAGATAAAGCCCATTCCAAGGGTGGGATAACTCGGTCCCTTCGGCGTTGATTAGCTTGTAGGCGTAGCCAGGGTACACGGCTTGAATTACAAATGGTCCTTCCCAATTGGGTTGGAGTTTAGAACGCGGCCCTCCAGGTTTGACAAAAATTCTTTTTACGACCATCTCACTGACTTTGAATTTTCTCTCAACGACTTTCTTTTGGTAAAAGCGAGCGAGTCTATTTTGATACACACGCGCGTGTTCGGCAGCGGCCAGCCGCTTCTCATCCAAGAGTTCCAACTGGGCGAGGAGTGAATTACGACGATCGTCGAGGGGAAATTCCTCGTCCAATTGTACCCTGAGAGAAGGGATCAGAGTCTCGTACGGGACTACCGCTTCCATACCATAAGTAAGGGCAAATGGAGTCTGCCCGGTGGGGGTACGGATTGAAGTGCGATAGGCCCATAGAGCTTCGATAAGCTTTTCTGGCCAGTCTGAAAACTTACTAGACTCGCAGGTTTTTTTGATGATTTTGAGCAATGTTTTATTGGTGGCCTCCGCTTGGCCGTTACCTTGTGGGTAATATGGCGATGAATGATGCAATGCAATTGCGTACCTTTTGCAGAGGTCCTGTAGGTCCTGAGAAATGAATTGTGGCCCATTGTCGGTGACGATCGTGCTTGGGATGCCGAATCTGGCGAGAATGTTCTTCATGATGAACTTGCAGACTGTTGACGCCTTGATTTCCGCGTAAGCTTCGGCTTCGGCCCATTTGGTGAAATATTCCGTCGCAGTAAGGATGAAAGATTTCTGCTTGGTGAGGGATTTGGGATCACCTAGGGGACCAATGATGTCGAATGCCCACATGGAGAAAGGCCATGGGGAGGATATTGGATGAAGTGAGGAAGATGGTGAATGGATTTTATCGGCGTGAAGTTGACACTTGACACACCTACGGACATAGACAGCACAATCCTCTTCCATAGTGGGCCAGTAAAAGCCTTGCCGAATGATATTCTTGGCGAGCATCTGACTATTTACGTGGCCACCGCACACACCCGAGTGCGTCTCCTCTACACATTTCCAGACCTCATCGTCATCAAGACATCTTAACAGAACACCAGTAAGGCCCCTCTTATACAACAATCCTCCAACTAGGGCGGTTTATTTTAAATAAGTGGGGGATAAAACAAGATTTAGGTGAAAGATACCTAGAAGAATTTACAGGATGAGAAGAAATCAAAGAAATCAGTGAGGACTAAAGCCTCGGAAACAGTGTTAGAACGGGCAGGTGCCCGAGGAAGTTAATGTGGAAGGAACCGGGTCGAACCCGGGAGCGGGATCGGGAGGAATCAGAAATTGATGAATCGAGAGAGGCGGATCCGAAGGGTCCGGACGTAAAGGAGGAGAATCATGGGGAAATGAATCCGGAGGTTCCGGAGGAAGAAGATCATGAGGGACCTGATGCCCTGGGAGGTGTGTAAAAAGATAATTCAAAGGGGTGAAAAGAATGAAGGACGTGATGACTTGGAAGAACAAAAGGATAAATCGAAAGAAGGAGAGGCCCGGAGGTTCCAGGTGGATATGGGAAGGAAGGGCGCGATGCCCTGAGAGAGATGGAGAATAAGATAAGAAATCCGGAGGTTCCGGATGGGGGTGAGAGATGGATAAAAACATGGAATTAAATAGGGAGGGGTCCGGAGGTTCCGGACAGGGATGAATGCAGGGGTCCGGAAGCTCCGGACAACAAGGAACGTGAGGGTTCAGGGACCCTAGAGCAGAGGAGCTTGATGACTTAGATTTAGATGACGGGAGGCGTCTCCTTAACCAATGGACTGTCCATAAAAAGAAGTTGAATAGCAGCAGTGATGGACTGGGATAGGAAGTGGATGAACTGATGTGGGCTCCTTCAACAAGGGATTTATTGTCCTTAAGCTTCACTTTATGCTTTTCCCTCTTCTTGGTAAATACTCTCTCATAGTGCGGCCCTTCAACCTTCAACATGAGTTCTCGGCCTCCTGGGTTTGCAGGCTGATCCCAATGATGTGCCCAGGTAGAAGGCCTCTTCTTTCTCTGACCAACCGGGTCCATCAGTACGGTCAGGGCCCACAGGCTCTCATTTGACGGACTTCTAATAAGGCCCTTTGGACATTCGTACATGAACGGTAACTCTCTTGGCAAAATATCAAAACAAAGATTTAAGAGCTCCGCTTGTGAAGTAGGGATCTTGACATGAAATGACTCCTTTGGAAATAACTCCCGTGATAGATGAACGGTGTCTATCATTGGAAGTTGGATGCTCGGCATAAGGAGCTTCATTTTTGGGGCACTGCTCAAGGCTGTTGGAATATCACACGTGATCATGCTGGGTAACATAGGCGTTCGCCTCTTGCAGGGAAGTTGGTGGTGAGTAGACATGATGTTAAAAGCTTCCAACAAGAACTGCCCTGACCCACCCCTGAGCATAGAATTCATCATCTCCTCGGCAGTAGAATGTGTCATCACTATGCATGAGGAGAACCCCTTCTTTTGATTGGCCATTTGGACTATGACCGAACAAGGGGTAATAAGAGCCTTGAAAGCATGTTGGCCAATGAGTAATGTGATCATGGTTATTTTGGCCCCTGATTTGGTCAGCACCAATTCCTGAGGGTCCTTCTTGATGGGCATTGGTGCAGATGGAAATTCGGCCTTCTCAAAGGTGACCGACACAAGAACCCGAATCGGCATTCGGCAAATTAAATCTTGGATCTTGAATGGCATTGCCGTGGCCAAATTCTTCTTGTCCGATTCTTGAACATCATCTTTGGCACATGTATTTGTAGAAAGACACCCACTCCGAGAGGTGGTGGAAGGAGGTGAGATTGAGACAATAGGCTCAACGGGTAATGGAGATTCAATGATGGGGGCTATAGGAAGGGTAAGTGGAGGTTGAGACACGACGGGCTTCTCCTTGTTCTCGAGAGGAGACGAGGTTGGCTCATGTGCAACAATCAATGGGCCCGGCTCAGGGTTAATCACGGGTTTAGGTAAGGGGAGTGGAGGAATAGGAATGGTTGGATTCGGGGTTACAAGGCTAGTGGAGGTTTTAGGTGGAGACGATGGAGGATTACTCGGTTGGGAACAAGAGTTAGTGGAATGCTCAGTGGAAGCCAATGGTGTGAGGGTTATTTGTACAATTGAAGGGGTGACAATAGAAGGCTTAGTGCGTAAGAAGCGTCGGATTTTGGTGGTACGTGGGGGGTTAAGGGTAGAAGGTGATTCATGGTGCATTGATGCGGGTTGTTGGGGTGTAAACCCGTCATCGTAACACCATGATGACTCACAAGCAGGGGTAGAACTAGTGGCTTCATCCCGAGCAGGGGGTTCTTGTGGGAGCAGTGGAAGAGGGAAACGAAGAAAACTCGGAGTAGGTGTACATTCAAAATCTTCATAAATTTCATCATGTGCCATTTCCAATTCTTTATGATCATCAAGTTCAAATGGACGCCGTGGCGGAGGCACGTTGATGAGTGGAGGTGACGTGTATTGACATGGAGGAATTTGCGTATATAGATGTGGATGTGGAGGCGGAGAGCCGTATGGATTAGTGTGATGAATGGATGGTGGGCAGACGGCGTCCACTTGATTGTAACAACTTGGAAGAATATCTTGCTCACTCATATCCCAGATGCCATACTCATCTCTTCTTTCCTTCCAATCCTTCTCCATTTCGGTAATATTATTCATGAAAGCGTGAAGGGGGTTGGCTTGAGGAGGGGAAGGAGGAAGAAATTTCCTCTCAATAACAGCCTGTAAGGCTCCAAGTTGAGAGCTGAGAGAGTCGACATGAGAAGCCATGAAATCCCAGGCATAGGGAACACTAGTGGAGGGGGAAGCTCCACTAACAGTGGCCCGTATTCCATATGAGGACTTATAGGACGGGCCAATGTCCATGGGATGAACCTGTGGGTCAGGCTGATAGCCCCAGTCTGAGTTATAAACCCCGTAAGAGTCATGACATGGGTCACGTATTTGAGACCCATGATGGAAGGCGTCGGCCTCGAAACAATTATAATTATATTCAGCCATCCATCATGTTTTTTCGAGAGCATAATAGCATACACCAACAAACGATCAGCAGAGATTAACACACAAGTGAATGCCTTACGTCTTTTTTTTGTGTTTTGATTTTGATGATTTTTTTGTGTTTTTAGCGAGATCCGAAGTTCACACAAAATAGGGACCCTAGTTTATTTTTGTTTCACCGCCGTGTCAGCTAGGGTCTCTCGTCTCACCACGAATGAAATGACTAACTCCAGGGAACTTCAATGGTACAACCAGCCCAGTGAACGAAGAGGAGATTCTTCGATGTCGGGGACTTACGGAGGTCCCAGTGTAGGAGATTCTAGTCCGTTGAGAGGAATTCCCAAACGGAGAGTCCTTCCTTCACCGGGAAAGGGTGATCCTCAAAAAATGAAAAAAAGGATAGAAAAGAGGAATGGATGTATGCAATGGAATGCTGACAGATATATGGAGTGGGAAAACAACAGAAATAACAGACATATAATAAACAAAGAACCAATCAAAACTGACGGTGCTGCCGTGAGCACAACGGGGGCACGCGCGGGCGCGAAGGTGGAGAGGCACGGGTGGTGCCGAACTTGCAAGGGTAGCCGAAAGGAAGCAGTAGACGTCCCACCGTGATCGCCAATCTGTGAGCGACGTCACGCGGTTCGAGGAAGAGCGGAGAGGACGCGGAGCGCGCGCGGGCTCCTCTTTTCTTTCTTTTTGGTGTTTGTTTGCTGCAACACAGAAATAAGAGAAGAGAGAGAAGGGGCCACCACGGGAGATTGCTCCGGCGGGGCGAGCGGGACAAGTGTGATATAGCAAAATATGGGGTTTAAACGGCCATAGCGGGAAGTGACTCGCCGCGGCCTCGGGGGGACGGGAATGGTGCAAAAATTAAAGAACAAGAATTGAAACGGCCATTGGGGAAGTGACTCGCCGCGGCCTCGAGAATATGAGCAGATAATAAGATGACATAATATGGAAAGAATACAAAGAGCGGGAATTTAAACGGCCATTGGGGAAGTGACTCGCCGCGGCCTCGAGAACACAAACAGATAAGAATATAACGTATAAGAACGTGAATTTAAACGGCCATTGGGGAAGTGACTCACCGCGGCCTCGAGAACACGAATAGATAAGAATATAACATATAAAAATGGGAATTTAAACGGCCATTGGGGAAGTGACTCGCCGCGGCCTCGAGAATATGAGCAGAATATAACAGAGTATAAAGAGAATATAAGAACGGAAATTTAAACGGCCATTGGGGAAGTGACTCGCCGCGGCCTCGAAAATAAGATGTGATCGCCAGGGGCCGAAAGACCCCAAAATAAGAAAGTGATCGCGCCTACCTCAAGAGCGGGAGATGGCGGGTTGCTTCTTCCTCTCCCTCCGGTCGGTCGACGGAGAGGGCTTTCCTCGGCTACCCTTGTAAAACAACGACAAACAAATGACAAGTGGATTAGAAAGATGGAGGTGTAGTATTCAAATCCTTGCGATAAAAATAACGAAATGATGGCAAGACACACACCTGGTTGGTGTTATCTTTTAAACCCCTCTCGAACTCGAGTAGGAGGAAAATGAGATGATGGATGCAAGAAGTATAAAAGAAGAGGCGCCCTTATGAAGGGGGATAGAGGATGCGAGATGATGAATGCAAAAGAACTACGAAGAAAAAGGGGAAGAAAAGGCTTATTGGATGAGCCGAGGGTGAAATCTGGCGGAGCTCCGGCATCGTGGGGACGACGTGGAAGCGCGGTGGATGAAGACGACATTCCTCTCGCGAGCGTGAGCACCCGAGAAGCCGGCAGAAACTCCACCTACAAAAGAACCCACGGGTTAGAAAATGACTCCGTAGCCTCTGGGCTCCGGCAGCCTATCGGATCACTTTGAAGCTCTCCCAGAACTGAGGGGGTGGGGCTCTATTTATAGAGCTCCGGAGGGTGGAGGCGTCCAGGACCCTGGACACCTCCATCAGGGCCGAAATAATATTTTATTCTATTTTTATTGATTTTTTTGGAATACTTTTGTGGAGGCGTCCAGGGTCCCGGACGCCTCAAGCAGGTCCACCGAAAATCGACGACGGCCGCACGCGGTTTGGCACAACGCGTGGTTTTGTGAGCGGCGCCTCGTGATTCAGAAATGGGCGCGTCCAGCTGGCTGGACGTCTCCATATTTTGGATTTTTTCACACACGACAAACCGTCGTTCGGTGGCCGGCGCCCGTGAGGGTTTTGATGGAGGCGTCCAGAGGCCTGGACGCCTCCAAAATTATATTATTTTTTATTTTTCTTTTGTCTCTTATACCAGGGCTGGCATTTTAATTTTTTTATTTGTTTTTATGGAGGTGTCCAGGGGCCTGGACGCCTCCAAATATATATATATTTTTATTTATTTTTTGTCTTTTTTATGCCAAGTGGCATTTTATAAATATTTATTATTATTAGTTTTTATGGAGGCGTCCAGGGGCCTGGACGCCTCCATTAAAATATATATATTTTTATTTATTTTTGGGCCCTGAGAAAATAATAAAATAAATTAAAAAGATGGGGGCGTCCAGGGGCCTGGACGCCCCCATTAAGACCCACCCGGGTCCTCAATCGGCGGCCGCCCGGTAGTCAACATCTTGGTTCCGGAACCTCTTGATGCGTCTGACTGGTGTTGATGCCGTCCGAATGCCGTGACGAGACGATTCCGGATGCCGAAAAAGGCAGAAGAAGACCCGAGAAAAGGAAGCACTCGAGTGATTCAAAATGCGTAAGCCGTCGCGGTGCGTTGTATAGTAATATGAGACTTTCTCAGGAGACGTCAGGAATGGCGTGTCTACAGTAGGGGGACGAATCTCTATGCTCATCCCGTCATCCCCCGCGATTTGTAGGCCGAATGGGAGCCGAGAGGGGTGTCTTTGAGCGGGTTAGGGCAAAATCATGTTTTGGGGAGAGTTCGCCCGATCTATGTTTTTTGGCAGTGATTCGGCATTTTGATGGCTTAGAAGCATGCTAGGGGTCCCCAGGGGGCTTCCCCCTTGTTTTCCCCCTTTCATATGGAGGCATGGGGGCATGGTTGTGTTTTTGGGGTGTCTCTCGTTGGTTCGCCATCGAAACGGTGTGACAATCTTTCCAGAGACCGTCACAGTCTGTGACGCACCAACGTAGGTGCATCACATGCTTGTTTCAGCCAACTGGGCGATCCGTGGGTGTAACGGTCCCACGATAGATCGCCAGGGCGTTGTGACGCGCCTAGGTTGGATCGTCACCTGACGATCTGACCGTTGGCACCCGACCGTTGGGTTTTGACCGTTGGGAGGGGGGGTCAAGGATTGTAACGTACCAGGACTGGTGCGTCACAGCCTTGTAACGCCCTTGCGTTGGAGCGTCAGAGATGACACGTCCTCAATCTGTGACGCACGAAGGGAGGTCCGTTACAGCCTGTGACGCCCCGTGAGGTGTGCGTCACAGTCATTTTCTGCTCGCCTTGTGACGCACCAGGCTGGGTGCGTCAGGGCCTGTGACGCACCAAGGTAGGCGCGTCACAGTTGTTTTTACACCGAGAGTCTGACGCCCCTGTGTTGGGCCATCAGGTAGCTGTGAGGGTCCAGCCTTAGACCGTCAGAGGCTGTGACGTGTCTAGGGCAGACCGCCAGGCTCAGGGTTGCCCCGGGTGGTTTGCAGCCCCGTTTTCCTTCTGACTGTGGTCACCGTGCGACGGTGCTGGTACGTGGGATGGTCCCCGTACTTCGTCGGATACGGATGTGATTTTTCGTTGACTTGAGAGTCTACTCCTTCAGTGACCCTCCACTAGTCGTAGCCTACCTGCACGCGAATGGACCCACCAAGGAGTGGTGGAGAGGCTACCCAGAGGACGGTTTTTAGACTGGTTTCCGTCGGGCCCCTCGTCGGTAGCCAGAGTCCGACTCCAGGGAAAAACCAGTTAGAGGCCAGACCTAGGACGCATGGTCTGTGTGTGCACACGTTGTTGGGGGCGGTTGGACCCACGCTGACGGGCGTGACCCCAGCTAGTCACTTGCTTTGTGGTTACTTGTGCAGTGTCCATACCTTTGGTAGGAGCTACCACGTCAGGCAGTTCACCTGCGACGCGGTGTAAGACGTCAGGGGACGCTACGGGCTGTGCTTCTAGTGGGAGGTACTCCTGTCGAGTCGGGAGTGACAGACTGTCAGTCATTGCGACTTCGACTTTCGGGTTTTCGTCGTGTTGACCGTTGTGTTCCGGTCGTTTCACCGCAACACGTGTGTCGGGCTTCGTGCCGTGAGACCAGTGTTTTGTAGATTACAGGGCTTCCCTTTCCGAGGTACTCGCTCACTGCTAGCGTAGCGGTTTCTCCATTTGCGAGGTAGGGTTCGAGTGATCCCTACTGAGTCCTGTTCTGAGACTCATTCCCTGCGTGTTTTCACCGTGTTTCAAGCGAGGCGCGGCTTTAGGGGAGCGCGTCTGAGGCTCAGCGCGGTTCAGGTGATCAACGTTAGTGCCAGAGGTCAGAGCCGGGGTATGCCCCGTGTAGCTATACTTTTCTTTCTTGTCTCTGTACTAGTTGTGGACTACTACTGTTGTTATTTCATTGTTATCTCGTAGACCATGTATCATGTAAAATGTTAATTTATTTCCTGCTTAATTATGTAACTATTTAATTTCTGTAATTATTTATGATACTTGTGTAGTCTCCACACCATCTTTTTAACCCTTCCGAGTCTTCGGACTCGTGGGTGGCGGTGCGAGTCTCGGGTAATCGGGCCTTCCCGGTAATCGGGATTCTCGGGTCGTTACAGCTGGTATCATAGCGTGGTTGTGGAATTATACGAGAATCATAAGTAATTGTAGTGGTCCACTAGTCCACAACGATGATGTATAGTTGACACTGGCATCGGGCATCGTGTGTTTTGCTTACCCTTGTTGTTTCCGTGTTTCCTGTCGTTGCTTCTGGAGCGAGCATGGCGCCGAGGCGGAGCACTCGCTCTCAGCAGGGGCAGTCGGCTGGAGGTCAGGAGATCCAGCAGGAGGTTCAGCAGGAGCAGGAGAAGCAGAGTAGAGTGCCACTAGCGGCCACCGAGGCAGCGGATGCTGCGAGGTTTCCGGGGGCCGAGGATTTCTTCCGTGGCATGTACCAGCTTATGTCACAGCAGTTCGACGGAGAGGCTGGTGAGGGCTCATCGACCAGGGGTGGGTAAGGCCGAGCAGTGAGGGATTTCATGCAGTTCCATCCACCTTACTACGGCGGTGAGCCAGACCCTGATTTGGCTCGGAATTGGCTCGACGAGATGGAGCGGGTGTTCAATTCCATGCGGTGTACTGCGGAGGACAAGGTGATGTTGGCCTACAACCTGTTGCAGGGCACGGCTTGGGAGTGGTGGTCTTCCGAGTGGAAGACGTCTTTCCAGCTTCCTCCACTTGAGCAGATTACGTGGCGTGACTTTGTCAGTACTTTCGAGCGTACCTACTTTCCAGAGTATATTGCTACGCAGCGGATGCGTCAGTTTTTGGAGCTGGTTCAGGGCGACATGTCCGTGTTGCAGTACAAGGCCCGATTCATTGAGCTGGGACGGTATGCACCTTATATCATGGAGCATGAGAGGGTGAAGACCGCACAGTTCGTACAGGGCTTGAGGCAGGAGTTGAGGCACCATTTGATCGCGAACGCTGCCACTGATTTGGAGATGGTGTCTCGTGTTGCGGCTTCCTTGGAGATGGATATGCAGAGGACTCGAGGACCGATTAGCCAGGGGCAGTCATTGTCGGGTCGCAGCCAGCAGTCGGCTACCCAACAGCAGTGTTCTTTTCAGCATGCGTGGGGTGGTTCAGGAGTGCCGGCACTAGCAGCGTCGGTGACAGGATCTGCGTCTTTTGGCTCTAAGGTCAAGAGGTTCCTCGGGAAGAGTTTTCGAAGGAAGAATAAGGGAGGCGGTGAGCAGTAGGCATCATCGGGCAGTGTACAGCAGCCGATTCCTTTTCAGCGTCAGGGATCAGTGGGTGGATCGCGAGGACCATGTCCACGATGTAGCGAGTACCATCCAAGCAGGCAGTGCACAGTGCCGATAGTTTGTTTCCGGTGTGACTAGCCAAGGTATATGGCGCGTGAGTGTCCTCAGAGGCAGCAGCAGCAGCAGTTTCTTCAGCAGCAGCAGGTTCCCCCGCAATAGAGGCCACAACAGCAGCAGCAGGGACAGTATTCGCCGCTACCCAGGTCAGCGAGTGTGAGAGGTAGGCAGAGATCTCGAGACCATATTACACACATGACCAGGGCAGAGGCAGTGGCGTCACAGCTCGTGGAAGGTACCGTTTAGATTTTAGGTTGTGCGGCTCGGGTTTTGTTTGATTCTGGCGCGTCTCACTCGTTTATTTCGGAGGATTTCGCGCTGAGTATTGAGGTGCCGGTGACCCAGTTGTCTTGTGATTTGGTAGTGGAGTTGCCTTCATGTGATTTTATGATCACTCCGTATTATTTCGATGAGGTTCCTGTGTGGGTTGAAGGGCAGAGTTTGCCGGCTAGGCTCTATACGTTACCGCTTCATGACTTAGATGTGATTTTGGGCATGGATTGGCTCGAGGCACATCATGCTTTGGTGGATTGTGGCTCGAAAAGGGTTTACTTTCGGTGACTTCGTGAACCCACCTTCTATTTCCAAGGTATCAGGTCTTCCTCTTTCCGCTTTCTTATTTCTGCGATTCGAGCTCGTCGTTTTCTTGACGCGGGTTGCCAGGGTTTTCTCGCTTCTATGGTCGTGGCAGACCGGATAGAGCCGGATGTCGAGGACATTCTCGTGGTGTGCGAGTTTCCTGATATTTTTTCGGAGGACTTGCCTGGATTGCCTCCCCAGCGGTAGATTGATTTCGTGATCGAGATTGTGCCTGGTACGGGACCTTTGGCGAAGGCTCCCTACCATATGGCCCCCGCTGAGTTGAGGGAGTTGAGGGCGCAGTTGCATGAGTTGCTGGCCAAGGGGTACATTCGCCCTAGCTTTTCCCCTTGGGGTGCGCCTATGTTGTTCGTGAAGAAGAAGGATGGTAGCTTGCGGTTGTGCATTGACTACCGGCAGCTGAATGAGGTGACCGTTACGAACAAGTATCCGTTGCCGCGGATTGATGACTTGTTCGACCAGCTTCAGTCTGCTCGAGTCTTCTCGCGGATTGATTTGCGGTCCGGTTATTATCAGTTGCTGATTCGAGAGTCTGACGTGAAGAAGACTACGTTCAGCTCGAGATACGGGCATTATGAGTTTCTGGTGATGCCATTCGGGCTCACCAATGCCCCTGCAGCCTTCATGGACTTGATGCAGAGGGTGTTTCATCCGTACTTGGAACAGTTCGTGGTCATATTTGTGAACGACATCCTTGTCTATTCGCGGTTTGCCAAGGAGCACGCGTACCATTTGGGTGTGCTGCTGCAGCCGTTGCGAGATCACCAGTTGTATGCGAAGCTCAGTAAGTGCGAGTTCTGGCTTCGTGAGGTGCACTTTTTGGGGCACGTGATTTCTGGTGATGGTATTTCTGTGGACCCCGCTAAGGTCGAGGCAGTAATGCAGTGGCCGAGGCCGAGGTCTGTGACGGAGATCCGGAGTTTCTTGGGACTTGCGGACTATTATCGTCGATTTATCCAGGATTTTTCTCGGATTGCAACCCCGATGACCAGGCTTACGCGGAAGGATGTGCCTTTTGTCTGGTCTGATGAGTGTGAGCAGAGTTTCAGGGAACTGAAGAGATTGCTCACCTCGGCTCCGGTGTTGGTTTTGCCTCCTGGATCGGGAGATTTTGTGGTGTGTACAGATGCTTCCGGGGTCGGACTAGGTGCTGTGTTGATGCAGCATGGTAGAGTGGTGGCTTATGCATCTCGGCAGCTGAAGCCCCACGAGGAGAACTACCCTACCCATGACCTGGAGTTGACGGCTGTGATCTTCACGTTGAAGATCTGGAGGCATTATCTGTACGGTGAGAGGTTCGAGGTGTTCACTGACCATCAGAGTTTGAGGTATGTGTTCACACAGAGGGACCATAACCTCAGGTAGAGGCGTTGGATGGAGTTTATGAAGGATTATGACTTCACCCTGTCTTATCACCCGGGCAGGATGAATGTCGTCGCCGATGCTTTGAGTCAAAAGGTCGCGGTCAGTGCCTTGATGTTGAGGAAGTGGAGACTCTGGGAACAAGTGCCCGAAGTTTCAGGCTCAAGATTTCTCAGGAGCCAGAGTCAGCGGTGCTTGCGAGTCTAACTGTCACGCTTGCTATCCGCCGACAGGTGACAGAGGCTCAACATGCAGACCCTGAGTTACCCCGAATTTTGGCTATAGCTGATGTGGAGCTCGGCGAGGACGGAGTTGTGAGATTCCGTGGTAGGCTGTATGTCCCAGCTGAGGAGCAGGTTCGTCGTGCGGTGTTACGCGAGGCTCATGGGAGCAGGTACACCGTACACCCGGGTGCGACGAAGATGTATCGAAACTTGCGGAGGTAGTTCTAGTGGCCTGGCATGAAAAGAGATGTGGCCGAGTTTGTGGCCAGGATCCTTGGTAGGTCTTGCTGGATCTTCATTGGATCTTTTGGATTGGTTTCGGTGAGTTTCGGTTCGTTTTTGTGGCTTCCGAGTTGAGCTTTACGAGCCGTGTGGGTTTTTCTCTCGTACTAGTTACGGAACCCTACGGTGAGTTTGTTTGTCAGTTCATCAACTCACTGATGCTACAGCAACGATGTACTCTTCGAGCTGGTCGTTTCGACTATTTTTACGTATTTTTCGGTGATAGGGCCAGAAATCGGATTTTTCAGAAATTAGGAAAATTCCTAATTTCTTTTCCTATTTATTTCCTTTTCCTCTCTCCTCCTTCTCATTCGCCGCCGCCGTCTCTCTCTACTGTTTTCTATCCTCTCGAGCTTCCTCAGCTCCGGTTGCAGACGGAGGGCCTAGGGGCACGTGTTGGGGATGTTGTGGAGCTGGCTGGGTGCGCGACGGAGCGAGGATCGGAATGGTTTTGGCGCGATCCCGAACGGTGGATTCAAAGCCGATGTTCGAGCTCGCGGCGTGGTTTTCGGCGCGGTTTAGTCCCTTCGGGGCACGGTTTCTTCGGTGGAGGTAGGGTGATGGTTCCTCAGTTCCTCCTGCTCGTTTTCCCTGCCCTTGCACTTCGTTTGGCGCGGAAACGGCCGAGTTTGGGCTTGTTTAGCCTAAATCGTGATTTTCGAGTTTTGTAGGGTTCGCCGGAGAACGGCAACCATTTGTAGCTCGGTTAGTGTTGAACTGATCGTTGGGATGTTAGGATCCCATCCATGCTAGTTTCGTGTTGATCGGTGGTCATTCGAGGCCGGTAGGAGTCCGGGAGCCTCGTTGACCCATTTAGGGTCGATTCGTTGGAATCGCCCCGATCTCTCATTTTAATGCTTGCATGTGGGATTTTTAGCCTTCTTAGGTTGTCTTTCATCGTCGAGGGTTGTTCCCCCTGCGCTTCGGCGTGAATGGGGCGTGGAACGGGCCGATTTGGCCAACCCTCCGTTTTCCCGCCGTAACTGGTGTGGCGGTCGTTCCAGGGACCGTTACATGCCCTGACGGCCCCATGACTGACCGTTACAGCGTCTGGGTTCATTTTGAGTTCTTTGGGGTTTTGAGAGTGTGACGGCCCAGGGGTGGTGCGTCACATCTCTCTGACGCGTCCCGTGAGACGCGTTACGTCCATTTTGTCGTTTTATGTTTGGGTTAAGTCGGTTCCTCTGACGCGCTTGCCCCTGTGCGTCAGGTGAGTGTAACGCGCCTGCCCCAGGCCGTTACATTCTGGTTGACTGGCGTTGACCTTTTGAGACGGTTCCCCTGGCGCGCCTACCCTAGCGCGTCAGGTGTGCATAACACGCCTGCCCCAGGCCGTTACGTTCTGTTTGACCGTGTTTGACCGAGTGAGTTGGTTCGCCTAACGGCCGTGCTCCCGTGCGTTAGGTGTGTGTAACGCGCCTGTCCCAGGCCATTACATGCTGTTTTGGCTGAGTTGGGGTGGTTGCGTCGTTGTCTCTAACGGCCTCGTCCCCGTGCGTTAGGCGGTTGTAACGCGTCCGGTCGGGACCGTTACATGCCTCTCAGCCAGTTCTTGTTCTAGGTTTTGTTTGCCCTGACGTGATTGTCCTAGCGCGTTAGGTGGCCGTAACGCACCTGGTCTAGCGCGTTACATGGTCCGTGTGTGTTTTGAGTTTGAGGGTTGTTGGCCCTGACGGCCCCGGTCGGGCACGTCAGGCTGGTGTAACGCGCCCGGTGCTGGCCGTTACATGCCTTTGTGTTTATGGAGTTGGTTAGGGCGGTGTGTGTGACGGCCTATTCCCCGACCGTCGCGTGGAGTGTAACGGCCTAGGCTTAGACCGTCAGGTTCATGTAGCGGTCTAAGGGTGGTGCGTTACATACCTTGTGCTCCGATTTACGTGATTCCGATTTCTACTTGTCTTGGCTTGGCCTTGTGGTCTGCCCGTTGTCCCGTGGATGTCTCCTGACGTCCTATGAGGGTTAAGACTACGTTGTAAGGTGGCCAGGAGTCTTCTTGCTTGTGGTAGGATTCTCTATCCTACTCTTGTGTGTGTCTTTGGTTGGGTTCCGGTCAACCCGGGGTGACCCAGCGGTTGACGGGCGACCTTGCGTGTGGGTGTCTTGGCGATTTTCGTCCAGTCCGAGACACTGGTTCTGGATGTCTCGAGGTATCGTCTTACCTTGGTTTGCGTATCCATGCGTGTCTGAGGGTCTTTAGTATTCCCTCAGGTCTCCGTGAGTTATTTTTTGCGGAGTGTCGTTTCTTGTGACTTAGGGTTAGACCGATTGGCGGCTTGTTCCGCTGTCTGTGACGATCTTGCCTCTGAGTCGTCTGACTCAAGGATCGTTACGTGGTAGGTCTAGTTGCCTGGTCTTGAGTCTGTCGACAGTTGGTTAGCTGCCTGGGTGCTTTGTGATGCGCGAGACATGGCTTTCATTGACTGTCTGTGCTGTAGCACCTGTGTTTCTGAGTTGTGCCTTGTGAGCCTCCACTAGTCGTAGCCCTAGGTCTTGAGTACCAACCCACCGGGAGTGGTGGAGGGGTGTTTCCCGTTGTACGATTTTTAAGCTAGTTCCGTGGGCCCCGGCCAACGGTAGCGTCCTACCGAGGGGAATACTAGCTAGAGGCCTGACCTAGGTATTGGTCAGTGTGTGCACACGTGGTCAGGGACTGAGGACTTGCGTCGACGGGCCTGACCCTGACTAGTTACTCGTAGTTGTAGTACTGCGGTCCTGTGTCCGTAGTTAATGTTCTTCCTTGGAACTGCTGTTCCTTGGACCTGGTTCGTGGTGTGTTCAGTCTCCGTCGTCCTCGGGACGAGCTTGTAGACTTGACACTTGTGGTGCAGTGTAAGACGTCAATGGACGCATCTGGCTGTTCTTCTAGTGTGAGGGTGCTCCTATCGCTTGGCCTGTGACTTTCGGTGTTTCTCGTGGCTGAGACTCCCGGCGTTTCTTGGCTGGTGACTCTCGTGTCACTTGTCATTTCTTGTGCGTCGTGACCTTCTTGGGTTAGCCTTTCTGTGGCTGTGCTCGAGGTCAGTGTCCTGTCGCCTGCATGACGTTCTGGTCGTGCGTGGGGCAGTGTGTACGACGCTCTGGTCGTATTTGTTTGTGTCGTTTGTCTAGGTCTTTCCTAGTCTTCGCATGTTGTTTGGCTTGCGTTCTGGATGAAGGGATGGTAAGGCCCGACCATGTGAGTTCGGGATTGACCTTCCATTAGTCCTGCTTGGAGTAGTTTGGGGTGCCGAGGTTAGTTCGGCCGCAGCTTGTCTGGCACGGGATCTTCCCCTTCCGTACTTGTTCCCTACTCCTACTTCCCGTCTGCTTACTACTGCCTGTAGCGTAGTTTTACAGCTTTGTAGTGTAGTTCCTGCTTTACTACACCTGTTGTTTTGTTATTTTTTGTTGTTCCGTGTTACTGCGTGTTTTTCAGTGGGGATCCGCGTGACCCCTACTGAGCCAGTGACACGTGGCTCACCCCTGCTCTTTCAGGTGGGGTGGCGTTGTTCGTTCTGCTTCCGCGTGGTTCCTGGAGTGTGCGTGCTCGTTGCGTGCCGTTGCTGCTAGCTGGTACCTGCGTCGGGCTGCCCCCGACTTCTTGGTACGTTTTTCCTTTCTGTCGACTGTACTGTGCTAGACTTGTTGTCTTCAGCTTTGGACTGACTCTGGGATATAATTGTTAATTTAAACATTTAATTAAAAAGTAATTTTATTTCTGCTACTTTAGCAAACCTATCTAATGAAATTTAATTACTTACTGTACTATCTCTGTGGCTTCAATGTACACTACACATGTCTTTTTCCCTTCGGAGCTTTCCCTCTCTTGGGAGGCCTCGCGGGTTCCATGCGGTATCACGCGTATCCGGTAGTCCTACCGGGTATGCCGGGTATCCGGAATTCGGGTCGCTACAGCTTGGTATCAGAGCAGTGTTCTGAGATGTTCGGAGTTCTTTTCTGAGCTATAAGAGCATTGTCGTGTGAAGTACATGGGAATCTGAGATATACAGTATCCAGAGTCGTGAAGGTCCAGTACAGTCTTCACCTGGCTTTGGTGTTGCGATGGTTTATCGCGTTGTTTTCTTCGTATGATGTCTTGTGCGTGCTGTTCTGGCACTGTACGAGATGGTTCTGCTCTCGTCAAGATGTGACGAGGTGTTTCTTTTTCGTCATTGCGTTTGTCTCCAGGATGCTATACTTGGCAGCGTTCGCCGAAAGGCTTGAATCTGCAGTACGTTGTTCGAGGTTTTCTCTGTATGTTGTTCAGGTTGCTGTTGACCTTTAGCCTTAGTCTGATGACCGTACACATTCTCACGTTGTCTTGGTCATCCCGACTTAAGTCTGTTCAGCTCCTGATGTGTCTCGCTTCTGTTGAAGTGCTCGATTTGATTCCATGTTGGAGAAGTTGCTCAGGCAAGCTAGGATTTTCCCTTCCTGGTGAGCTTTTGTGATTGAGCTTCCTGCTTCTCGTCCCTTCTGGTGGAATCTTTTTCGAGGTTTGCCTTGGAATTGTTGTCTTAGTGATGCCTTTGTCATGTGTCTGCTTAAGTGTGGACAGCTTTGTTTTGAGCATGATCTGCTCTTTGCTATATGGTTGCTTGGCTTTGGATTCCATGATGGTGTTAAGAGCTGTCGCGCCGTGTCCAGCGGCCGATGTATGGTGAGGGCTCATTTATCATTTTTGGGACGTGAAGGTAAGCTGAGATTGATGCTTTCCTTGTGCTTTGTGCTGAAGCTGGTGCTCTTCTCCTGTTGCACTTAGGCTCCTTGTGATTGGTTGTTCGCGAGATCGGTACTCGTGGCGTGTGATTTGCGATCTTCATTGATTGCGATGGCGCCTGGTGTGTGCTGAGGTGCGACTACTGAGGTTGTTCTGTTACCTGTGCGCGTTGTTGAGAGTGCAGCGGAAGTGTGTGGGTTGGCTACCCACGGGTCGAGAGATTTGTTCTTTCTCGATATGACTTCGTCTTGGCTTCTTGTGCCTTGATGTCGTCTGTTGCCGTGCCATTGTTGGTGGTTTTCTGGTGTTGGCATTGGCATTTGCAAGTATTGGGGAATTTGTCAGCATTCCTACTGATTGAGTACCCTTAGCTCTGCATTTCTTTTCTTGGGTGTTGTGCTCTCGAGGCGTGTTCGTGGTCCTTGGGTTGCGTTCCCCGAGATTGTTGTCGTTTCTTGTTATTGTGGGTCTTCTCTTGGTGAGCAGTCTGATGCGTGACCCGTTTCTTGTGGTCGTGTGCTCAGCTGTTCTTGTGCCTTGTTGTGACCCTGCTTGCAGTGGTATTCTGTGGCCCTGCGTGTTGTGCGGAGCCGGAATCCTGTAGGTGCTACCGCTGTGTTGTTTCTGTAAGTGCTGTTTCTCTATGATTTTGTGTCTCTATGTGGACCAAGTCTTGTCGGTTAGCCTTGCAGTGCTCTTTTCCTAGAGTTAGCTTGCGACTCGATCAGATGTAATATCTGAGTGAGGACTGACTTGATTGTGTTTGTGGTCCGGTGCTGCTATTGTCGTTGGTGTCATGTGTGCCAGGTGTTCCCTGTCGCCTTTGGCACTGGAGCCGATGATGTGGTCGAGCTGTCAGCCGTGGAGATTGTGTTCCCTTGGTTAAGCTGATACTCGCCGTGCCTGTCGTTGTGTTTCTCGGTCGGTTGTCTGTTGTTGTGGCAGTCGTGTCTCCTGTCCTGTGAGACGTAAGCGACGTTGCCTTGTTTCGGAAGTGTCAGAATTGTGCTCACTTGGGTGCCGTGCTCTTTTGTGGATTGTTGCCTTGAGATCCTGAGTGTGTGCCTGTAATTGTGATCTAACGGTGTTCCTCTGAATTGTGTTCTCTCGAGATTTGTGTTGTTTTGCGCTGTTGGGTTGTTCTTCCCTGCTTCTCCTTTGTTAGTACTTAATTTCGAGGGTGAAATTCCTTAAAGGAGGGGAGGATGTAATGTCCTGGATCCTTGGTAGGTCTTGCTAGATCTTCATCGGATCTTTTGGATTGGTTTCGGTGAGTTTCAGTTCGCTTTTGTGGCTTCCGAGTTGAGCTTTACGAGCCGTATGGGTTTTTCTCTCGTACTAGTTACGGAACTCTACGGTGAGTTTGTTTGTCAGTTCATCAACTCACAGATGCTACAGCGACGATGTACTCTTCGAGCCGGTCGTTTCGACTATTTTTACGTATTTTTCGGTGATAGGGCCAGAAATCGGATTTTTCAGAAATTAGGAAAATTTCTAATTTCTTTTCCTTTTTCTTTCCTTTTCCTCTCTCCTCCTTCTCATTCACCGCCGCCGTCTCTCTCTCCCGTTTTCTCTCCTCTCGAGCTTCCTCGGCTCCGGTTGCATACGGAGGGCCTAGGGGCACGTGTTGGGGATGCTGTGGAGCTGGCTGGGTGCGCGACGGAGCGAGGATCGGAATGGTTTTGGCGCGATCCCGAACGGTGGATTCAAAGCCGGTGTTCGAGCTCACGGCGTGATTTTCGGCGCGGTTTAGTCCCTTCGGGGCATGGTTTCTTCGGTGGAGGTAGGGTGATGGTTCCTCACTTCCTCCTGCTCGTTTTCCCTACCCTTGCACTTCGTTTGGCGCAGAAACGGCCGAGTTTGGGCTTGTTTAGCATAAACCGTGATTTTCGAGTTTTGTAGGGTTCGTCGGAGAACGGCAACCATTTGTAGCTCGGTTAGTGTTGAACTGACCGTTGGGATGTTAGGATCCCATCCATGCTAGTTTCGTGTTGATCGGTGGTCATTCGAGGCCGGTAGGAGCTCGGGAACCTCATTGACCCATTTAGGGTCGATTCGTTGGAATCGCCCCGATCTCTCGTTTTAATGCTTGCATGTGGGCTTTTTAGCCTTCTTAGGTTATTTTTCATCGTCGAGGGTTGTTCCCCCTGCGCTTTGGCGTGAATGGGGTGTGGAACGGGCCGATTTGGCCAACCCTCCGTTTTCCCGCCGTAACTGGTGTGGCGGTCGTTCCAGGGACCGTTACATGCCCTGACGGCCCCACGACTGACCGTTACAGCGTTTGGGTTGATTTTGAGTTCTTCGGGGTTTTGAGAGTGTGATGGCCCAGGGGTGGCACGTCACATCTCTCTGACGCGTCCCGTGAGACGCGTTACGTCCATTTTGTCGTTTTATGTTTAGGTTAAGTCAGTTCCTCTGACGCGCTTGCCCCTGTGCGTCAGGTGAGTGTAACGCGCCTGCCCCAGGCCGTTACATTCTGGTTGACTGGTGTTGACCTTTTGAGGCGGTTCCCCTAGCGCGCCTGCCCTAGCGCGTCAGGTGTGCGTAACACGCCTGCCCCAGGCTGTTACGTTCTGTTTGACCGTGTTTGACCGAGTGAGTCGGTTCGCCTAACGGCCGTGCTCCCGTGCGTTAGGTGTGTGTAACGCGCCTGTCCTAGGCCGTTACATGCTATTTTGGCTGAGTTGGGGTGGTTGCGTCGTTGTCTCTAACGGCCTCGTTCCCGTGCGTTAGGCGGTTGTAACGCGTCCGGTCGGGACCGTTACATGCCTCTCATCCAGTTGTTGTTCTAGGTTTTGTTGGCCCTGACGCACTTGTCCTAGCGCGTTAGGTGGCCGTAACACGCCTGGTCTAGCGCGTTACATGGTCCGTGTGTGTTTTGAGTTTGAGGGTTGTTGGCCCTGACGGCCCCGGTCGGGCGCGTCAGACTGGTGTAACGCGCCCGGTGCTGGTCGTTACATGCCTTTATGTTTCTGGAGTTAGTTAGGGCGGTGTGTGTGACGGCCTGTTCCCCGACCGTCGCGTGGAGTGTAACGGCCTAGGCTTAGACCGTCAGCTTCATGTAGCGGTCTAAGGGTGGTGCGTTACATGCCTTGTGCTCCGATTTCCCTGATTCCGGTTTCTGCTTGTCTTAGCTTGGCCTTGTGGTCTGCCCGTTGTCCCGTGGATGTCTCCTGACGTCCTATGAGGGTTAAGACTACGTTGTAAGGTGGCCAGGAGTCTTCTTGCTTGTGGTAGGATTCTCTATCCTACTCTTGTGTGTGTCTTTGGTTGGGTTCCGGTCAACCCGGGGTGACCCAGCGATTGACGGGCGACCTTGCGTGTGGGTGTCTTGGCGATTTTCGTCCAGTCTGAGACACTGGTTCTGGATGCCTCGAGGTATCGTCTTACCTTGGTTTGCGTATCCATGCGTGTCTGAGGGTCTTTAGTGTTCCCTCATGTCTCCATGAGTTGTTTTCTGCGGAGTGTCGTTTCTTGTGACTTAGGATTAGACCGATTGGCGGCTTGTTCCGCTGTCTGTGACGATCTTGCCTCTGAGTCGTCTGACTCAAGGATCGTTACGTGGTAGGTCTAGTTGCCTGGTCATGAGTCTGTCGGCAGTTGGCTAGCTGCCTGGGTGCTTTGTGATGCGCGAGATAGGGCTTTCATTGACTGTCTGTGCTTTAGCACCTGTGTTTCTGAGTTGTGCCTTGTGAGCCTCCACTAGTCGTAGCCCTAGGTCTTGAGTACCGACCCACCGGGAGTGGTGGAGGGGTGTTTCCCTTTGTACGGTTTTTAAGCTTGTTCCGTGGGCCCCGTCCAACGGTAGCGTCCTACCAAGAGCTAGAGGCCTGACCTAGGTAGTGGTCAGTGTGTGCACACGTGGTCAGGGACTGAGGACTTGCGTCGACGGGCGTGACCCTGACTAGTTACTCGTAGTTGTAGTATAGCGGTCCTGTGTCTGTAGTTACTGTTCTTCCTTGAAACTGCTATTCCTTGGACCTGGTTCGTGGTGTGTTCAGTCTCCGTCGTCCTCGGGAAGAGCTTGTAGACTTGACACTTGTGGTGCAGTGTAAGACGTCAGTGGACGTATCTGGCTGTTCTTCTAGTGTGAGGGTGCTCCTATCGCTTGGCCTGTGACTTTCGGTGTTTCTCGTGGTTGAGACTCCCAGCGTTTCTTGGCTGGTGACTCTCGTGTCACTTGTTGTTTCTTGTACGTCGTGACCTTCTTGGGTTAGCCTTTCTGTGGCTGTGCTCGAGGTCAGTGTCCTGTCGCCTGCATGACGTTCTGGTCGTGCGTGGGGCAGTGTGTACGACGCTCTGGGCGTATTTGTTTGTGTCGTTTGTCTAGGTCTTTCCTAGTCTTCGCTTGTTGTTTGGCTTGCGTTCTGGATGAAGGGATGGTAAGGCCCGACCATGTGAGTTCGGTATTGACCTTCTGTTAGTCCTACTTGGAGCAGTTTGGGGTGCCGAGGTTAGTTCAGCCGCAGCTTGTCTGGCGCGGGTTCTTCCCCTTCCATACTTGTTCCCTACTCCTACTTCCCGTCTGCTTACTACTGCCTGTAGCGTAGTTTTACAGCTTTGTAGTCTAGTTCACTACACCTGCTGTTTTGTTATTTTTTGTTGTTCCGTGTTACTGCGTATTTTTCAGTGGGGATCCGCGTGACCCCTACTGGGCCAGTGACACGTGGCTCACCCCTGCTCTTTCAGGTGGGGTGGCATTGTTCGTTCTGCTTCCGCGTGGTTCCTGGAGTGTGCGTGCTCGTTGCGTGCCGTTGCTGCCAGCTGGTACCTGCGTTTTGGTATTTTTTGTCGTTCCATGTTACTGCGTGTTTTTTAGTGGGGATCCGCGTGACCCCTACTGAGCCAGTGACACGTGGCTCACCCCTGCTCTTTCAGGTGGGGTGGCGTTGTTCGTTCTGCTTCCGCGTGGTTCCTAGAGTGTGCGTGCTCGTTGCGTGCCGTTGCTGCCAGCTGGTACCTGCATCGGGCTGCCCCCGACTTCTTTGTATGTTTTTCCTTTCTGTCGACTGTACTGTGCTAGACTTGTTGTCTTCAGCTTTGGACTGACTCTGGGATATAATTGTTAATTTAAATATTTAATTAAAAAGTAATTTTATTTCTGCTACTTTAGCAAACCTATCTAATGAAATTTAATTGCTTACTGTACTATCTCTGTGGCTTCAATGTACTCTACACGTGCCTTTTTCCCTTCGGAGCTTTCCCGCTCTTGGGAGGCCTCGCGGGTTCCATGCGGTATCACGCATATCCGGTAGTCCTACCGGGTATGCTGGGTATCCGGAATCCGGGTCGCTACAGAACCTCGTTGCTGGTGAACCGGGTCGTTCACCTAGGCGAGAGTGGTACCGTTGCTATCGGTGCGTTCCGAGGATCGCGGAAATGTAATTTTTAATTTTTTGGTATTTTTCAGAATTTTTCAATTTTCTATAAATATCACTCTTTTCTCTCTCTCCCCCACCCTTCTTCTTCTTCCTCTTCTTCTTCCTCCCACCGTGACCGCCCCCCTCTTCCTCTCTCTGTCCCCCACCCTTCTTCTTCATCCTCTTCTTCTTCCTCCCACCGTGACCGCCCCCCTCTTCCTCTCTCTCTCCCATTTCGACGCGGCGGGCCACTCTCCTGCTGCAGACGGCGGCGCGGCGACGTGGGTGGCGGCAAGGCGATCTTGTGGGCGTGCGGTGCTCGTGGGAAGCGTGAAGGAGCGGGGTTTCCAAAAGCATTCTTCGTGGTTTGAGCTCGATTCGGCGGAGCTTTCGCTCCTTTGAGGTAGGGGGATGAATCCCTATGCTCATCCCGTCAGCCCCCGCGATTTGTAGGCTGAATGGGAGCCGAGAGGGGTGTCTTTGAGCGAGTTAGGGCAAAATCATGTTTTGGGGAGAGTTCGCCCGATCTATGTTTTTAGGCCGCGATTCGGCATTTTGATGGCTTAGAAGCATGCTAGGGGTCCCCAGGGGGCCTCCCCCTTGTTTTCCCCCTCTCCTATGGAGGCATGGGGGCGTGGTTGTGTTTTTGGGGTGTTTCCCGTTGGTTCGCCATCGGAACGGTGTGACGGTCTTTCCAGAGACCGTCACAGTCTGTGACGCACCAAGGTAGGCGCGTCACAGGCTTGTTTCAGCCAACTGGGCGATCCGCGGGTGTAACGGTCCCACGATAGACCGCCAGGGCGTTGTGACGCGCCTAGGTTGGACCATCACCTGACGATCTGACCGTTGGCACCCGACCGTTGGATTTTGACCGTTGGGAGGGGGGTCAGGGATTGTGACGCACCAGGACTGGCGCGTCACAGCCTTGTAACGCCCTTGCGTTGGAGCATCAAAGCTGACGCGTCCTCAATCTGTCACGCACCAAGGGAGGTCCGTTACAGCCTGTGACGCCCCGTGAGGTGTGCGTCACAGTTGTTTTCTGCTCGCCTTGTGACGCACCAGGGTAGGCACGTCACAGTTGTTTTTGCACTGAGGGTCTGAAGCCCCTATGTTGGGCCGTCAGGTAGCTGTGACGGTCCAGCCTTAGACCGTCAGAGGCTGTGACGCGTCTAGGGTAGACCTCTAGGCTCAGAATTACCCCGGGTTGTTTGCAGCCTCGTTTTCCTTCCGACTGTGGTCACCGTGCGACGGTGCTGGTACGTGGGATGGTCCCCGTACGCCGTTGGATATGGACGTGATTTTCCGTTGACTTGAGAGTCTACTCCTTCAGTGACCCTCCACTAGTCGTAGCCTGCCTACACGTGAGTGGACCCACCAGGGAGTGGTGGAGAGGCTACCCTGAGGATGATTTTTAGACTGGTTTCCGTCGGGCCCCTCGTCGGTAGCCAGAGTCCGACTCTAGGGGAAAACCAGTTAGAGGCCAGACCTAGGACGCATGGTCTGTGTGTGCACACGTGGTTGGGGGCGGTTGCCCCAGCTAGTCACTTGCTTTGTGGTTACTTGTACGGTGTCCTTGCCTTTGGTAGGAGCTACCACGTCAAGCAGTTCACCTGCGGCGCGGTGTAAGACGTCAGGGGACGCTACCGGCTGTGCTTCTAGTGGGAGGTACTCCTGTCGAGCCGGGAGTGACAGACTATCAGTCATTGCGACTTCGACCTTCGGGTTTTTGTCGTGTTGACCGTTGTGTTCCGGTCGTTTCACCGTGGCCCGTGTGTCGGGCTTCGTGCCGTGAGACCGGTGTTTTGTAGATTGTAGAGCTTCCCTTTATGAGGTACTCGCTTACTGCTAGCGTAGCGGTTTCTCTGTTTGCGAAGTAGGGTTCGAGTGATCCCTACTGAGTCTTGTTCTGAGACTCATTCCCTGCATGTTTTCACCGTGTTTCAGGCGAGGCGCGACTTCAGAGGAGCGCGTCTGAGGCTCAGCGCGGTTCAGGTGCCCAGCGTTAGTGCCAGAGGTCAGAGCCGGGGTATGCCCCGTGTAGCTGTACTTTTCTTTCTTGTCTCTATACTAGTTATGGGCTACTACTGTTGTTATTTCATTGTTATCTCGTGGACCATGTATCATGTAAAATGTTAATTTATTTCCTGCTTAATTATGTAACTGTTTAATTTCTGTAATTATTTATGATACTTGTGTAGTCTCCACACCATCCTTTTAACCCTTCAGAGTCTTCGGACTTGTGGGTGGCGGTGCAAGTCTCAGGTTATCGGGCCTTCCCGGTAATCGGATTCTCGGGTCGTTACAGCTGGAGCATACCTCCCAGTCGCTGATGCTCCGCCTTCACCTGCTAACAGGTCAGGCACCTGGCCACATATCCGGTAACATCTCTCTTCATGTCAGGCCACCAGAACTGTCTCTTCAAGTTCCGATACATCTTCGTCGCACCCGGGTGTACGGTATACCTACTCCCATGAGCCTCCAGTAACACCGCACGTCTCACCTGCTCCTCGGCTTGGACGTACAGCCTACCTCGAAATCTCACCGCTCCGTCCTCACCGATCTCCACATCGGCCATAGCCAAAATTCAGGGTAACTCAGGGTCTGCACGCTAAGCATCTGTCACCTGACGACGAATCGCTGGCGTGACAGTCAAGCTCGCAAGAACAGCTGACCCCGCCTCTTGAGGAACCTTGAGCCTAAATGTCATGGCTGGCACTTGTTCTCAGAGCCTCCACTTTCTCAACATCATAGCACTGACCACAACCTTCCTACTCAAGGCATCGGCAACGACGTTCATCCTGCCCGGCTGATAAGACAGGGTGAAGTCATAATCCTTCATATACTCCATCCATCTCCCCTGTCTAAGGTTAAGGTCCCTCTGCGTGAACACATACCTCAAACTCTGATGGTCAGTGAACACCTCGAACTTCTCGCCATACAGATAATGCCTCCAGATCTTCAATGCAAAGATCACAGCCGCTGTAACGACCCATGGCTCCGGATACTGATATACCGATAAAATCGATACACCGATATCAAGAACTGGGGACGCCACCCAAGAGGCTGATGAGGCCCCGTAAGGGTTAGTGAGGTTTGTCGAGGGATTGCATAACGAATTGGAATTACAACGCGCAGAAATTAATTATAGCCACAAAATTAATATAGTGTGGAAGCAATTTAAAATAGGGTTAATTACCCCTATACCCTTGAAAAAGTGTGCAATTACTCCTATACCCCTACCTTTATTGTATTTACCGCAATACCCCTGAAATCCTTAAAAAATAGCCATTGTGCCCCTCCACAGGGGTATAGGGGTAATTTTCTATTTTAAGGATTCTTAAGGATAGGGGCACAATGACTATTTTTTTAAGGATTTCAGGAGTATTACGGTAAATACAATAAAGGTAGGGGTATAGGGGTAATTGCATAATTTTTCAAGGGTATAGGGGTAATTTTCCCTTTAAAATATCGGAGTGGTAAAAATATACACTAGTGCAGATTTACAACAGAGAGCACAAGTCTAAAAATAAATATACAACTACACGGGGCATACCCCGACCAAAAGAACAAAAAGAAAGGACAAACCGACATAGCTGGTGACTCTAGACTCGATCGCCAAAAGCACGGGACGACGAACCCGCGTGAGACTGGGGCGGCTTACCTGCAAAAGTAAGGGGTGAGTCACAGCCAGACTCAGTAGGGGTCACGCGGATCCCTACCACAAACT
Organism: Amorphophallus konjac; assembly: GCA_022559845.1. NCBI lineage: Eukaryota > Viridiplantae > Streptophyta > Magnoliopsida > Alismatales > Araceae > Amorphophallus > Amorphophallus konjac. Next base: position 52,904,906 of record CM040118.1, read on the forward strand.
ACACGCATGCATGAACAAGTAAGGGCTACCAGCATGCAAACAAAGCAAAAAAATAGGCACATGACATAATTAAAGCAATTAATAAGAAAGCTGTAAATCTAACTACGCATAAAAATAAACATCTAACCAGCTACCAAAAGCCAAACTCAAATAAAACGCTGTGTTGAAAATAAATCTAGCTCAGTACTCCCAACTGACAGGAGAAGTCTACTGCGACGTAGAACAAAAGAGTCCACTAGAAGGAAGAGACTAGATGCGTCCCAGACGACTTACTCTGTAGCCTCTGCAACTCACGTGTCTCGAGTCTACACGGAGAGGCGTAACAAAATCAGTACCGAACCGAGTAACTAGTCAGAGCGACACTCGTCAGTGCTAGTCCCTATCTCTGACCACGTGTGCACACACTGACTCTCGCCTGAGCCAGGTCCTCCAGCTAGTTTCCCCCATCCGTAGGACGCTACGGCCAAGCCGGGGGCCCACGGAACTAGCTTAGGAACCGTTGATTGGGATACCCTACCACCCCTCCCTGGTGGGTTGACCCGCGTCGTAGGGCTACGACTAGTGGCTCTATCACAAGGAACGTGAGAAAAACAACCCTACACGGATAATCAAGCACGGATTCGCACAAATAAACCCATTTTCGAACTTGTACATATGGGCGGTCTTGCTCCAGCCGCCTAACGATAAACGGTTCTCCATTGGCCGCCCAAGGAGTAAACGATCTTCCCATGGCCGCGCCACTGGGATAAACGGTCAGTGCTCCGACCGCACAAGAATCAACGTGAAAAGATGAACGGTTCCATCAGCACCGCTCATCTAGATGGGTGGTCCCTTGCTCACCGCCTAAGAAACATTAAACGGTCACTCTGTGGCCGTATAAGTCGTTGAACGGTCACCCTGTGGCCGTATAACATCAAACGAATTTAAACTAATTTGCAGAATAAAAAAATATGCCAGAAAATATGAGGAACGGTCATACGATAGACCGTATAAGGGACATGGACGGTTTGGTCAGCGGCCGTTCAAATGAACCGCCATAGAGGGTCAAAGGGATATGCGGTCCAGGGCAGGGCCGCACAACGATGGACGGTCAGACATCAGCCGTATTAACGGCGTGACGGCGGGTCGGGTTCGGTCTCAGCCGAAACACCGCCCGGATGGGCCGGAAACATACAGAAATGAAAATGAACAAAACCAAACAGCCCATACAACAATTCTACATCTACTTATGCAATCAAAACTCAAAAGAAAGCCCGAATCTCCGATTTTCCCAAAATCGGGTTAAATAACTCCAACATGGAAAAATGCACAGAAATCGAGGAAAATGCCGATGATCGGCGATGCATGTACTATCTATACGTTCCTAGCGAGGTAAGGATTCCGTCACCCTACCTTTTACGCGGAACCGACGACAAACGCCACACGAACCACGAGAAACCACCACGACGATCTCACGCGCCTACGCGACACCACGGCCGACGATCCGCGACGAGGCTGGCACCTACACGATCCTTGGGTCGAGCCGGTCCTGTCGGTACCTCCCACGCTCCGGTCCGAGGCCCGCACGCGCACGAACCGAAAAAGGAGAAAAAACGCCATCGTGTGCGCTCGCGTGAAGGAGAGAGAGAAAGACAAAAAGTGAGGGGAGAGAGAGGGTTCGCGAGGGTTTTGAAAAAAATTTGTTTATTATTTTTTTTGAAAATTTAACTCTAATTGTAAAATAACCTTAAAAGATTGAAAATAGTGAATATGCCCTTTTATTCAATTAAACTAAACTAATTCAAATAAACGCCAAACGAACGCCTAAAAAGACATAAAAATAGTAGAAATGATTAAGAGAAAGCCTAGATCCGAACCACTATGAATCCGATTAAGACACGGGCCTTACAGCCGCCAACTCGAGATCGTTGGTAGGGTAGTTCTCCTCGTGTGGCTTTAACTGCCGAGATGCATAAGCCACCACTCTACCGTGCTTGTCAGCACAACACCCAACCCGACTCGAGAAGATTCTATACACACCACAAAATCTCCCGATCCAGAAGGCAACACCAATACCGGTGCTGAGGTGAGCAACCTCCGAAGCTCCATAAAGCTCTGCTCACACTCACCAGACCAGGCAAATGGCACATCGTTCCTCGTAAGTCTAGTCATCGGGACTGCAACACGAGAAAAATCCTGGATGAATCTCCTGTAATAGCCTGTAAGCCCCAAGTGTGACGACCCGAGAATCCGATTACCGGGAAGGCCCGATAACCCGAGACTCGAACCGCCGCCCACGAGCCGGGAGGGCTCGGAAGGGCTAAAAGGAGTGTGGAGGTACAAGGAAATAGGAAATAAAGTAGGACAATTTAACAATTAACAGAAATAAATGAACAACTACAACGGAGTCCAGTCCAACAGAAAGTACAGTCTAAAGTAGTAAAACGTACCACATGCCAAGTGATCACTCGGCCCGGCAAGCTGGCAACTAAGAACCTCCGCACAGCACCCTCGAACCACAAGGAAGAACCGCCGCACCTGAAACGCAGGGGTGAGCCTCCTGTCACTGGCCCAGTAGGGATCCCGCGGAACCCCAACTGAGAAACAACGGCAGAAGGAAAGCTACAACAGCAAGAACAATAGTAACATCATGAACAGCAAACCGGTGGCGGGTAAAAACCTCGACTCTACAGCTACTCCTACTGTACCAGAAAACACGACCTAGTCTCCCGTCGGGGGACAACCAAGCCACGCACCCGACCACCTGACTCCACGATCGGGGACTACCAGACACGAACCACCCTAGCCACGCTACTAGGAAAACGCCACGATACCTCCGTAACGGAGGCCTGCCCTCACCAGAAAGGGGCCGACCCAAAACCACACGGTCACGGAGCACGGTCACGACCTCACCGTCGTGAACACAACGCTGTCTGGGGAAAGGCCCTCGGTGACACTCACCGGCAACCCCAGACCTCGACTCCAGGAACACTCCTGAAACCACTCACGAAGTCCCATCTCGCGGACGGAAGCAGAACCCGGTACACGACAACTCACGTCACGTGACGGAAGCACCACCCACTAGAAGAACGACCGGATGCGTCCCCTGATGTCTTACACCACGTCACAAGTGTCTAGCTGCAACGCCCCAGGTGGAGACTCAGACACACTCAATAACCAGTACCACAAAACAAGGGCTAGTTGGGGTCGCGCCTGCCGGCGCCGTCCGACGCCCCCAACCTCGTGTGCACACTCAGACCATACGCCCTAGGCCTGTCCTCTAGCTGGTAATTCCCCCTAAGCCCGGACTCGGCTGTACGTGGGGACCCTACGGTAACCAGCCTACTCACCGTCTCTCTCGGGTCAGCCGCTCCACCACTCCCAGGTGGGTCAGCACACGCGTGCCGTAAAAAGGCTACGACTAGTGAACGTGTCACAGAACGTGGACACAGGAAACCATGCATGCACCCATTGCGAGTATCGCGAAGTAACAGGTGGCACGACACCACCAGACTCTAGATGGTCCACTAGACCTACTAAACCCAACGGCCTTTGAGTCACAAGACTCGGGGTCAAGACCGTTGCACACGACATCACTGAGCCGTCAATCTGGCCTAGTCCCTAGGTCCAAAACAACGATGGGAAAACTCACAAGGCAGTTCACAACTACCGAGACCCATCCCTCGAGGAGGGAAACTTAAGCGACCTCCAGCCTCAGGCTGGGAGATTGGACTCACAGTCCAAGGCCACACACATGGCCCACTCAGAAGCCACCTTCCAGAGAAGCAACGACTTGCGGGGAAACCTCACCGCACTCACACCGATACACGGTGACTCGACCTAGCAAGAACACGGAAGCCCGGAACACCTGGGGTCACCCGGACCCACCAAGCCCACGGGCGCGCTTATCGAGGTAACACGGTACCTCCAGACACCCCAAAACGCGGTAACGAAATCCACGGGGTGTCCGAGACACTCACGAGGCCAAAGGTTGACCACTGGGTCACAACCGGGTCGACCGGAGACCAACACAACACAATCGAAACGCTAGAAGGTCACCCGGACCCTTAAACTCACGGGCACGCTAATCGAGGTAAACAGAACCTCCAGACACCCCAAAACACGGTCACGGAACTCCATGGGGTATCCGGGACACACACGGCCCAAGGGGAGCACAAGACAACAGGACAGATCACGCTAGGATCACCTAGCGCGACAAGACGGAACGCGCTAGGCTCTCTTAGCGCGACCAGACAGGTCGCGCTAGGGACCCCTAGTGTGACAAGGAAGATCGCGCTAGGAACCCCTAGCGCGACAAGGCAAATCGCGCTAGGGACACCTAGCGTGACAAGGCAAATCGCGCTAGGGACCCCTAGCGTGACAACGCAGAACGTGCTAGGACCCTATAGCGCGACAGGAACCGGCTTACTATTCATCTTCTCTGATGAACGCGTCCCATCGGGGCGGCGCGACCCTCAAGAACGCGCTAGCCGAGACTAGCGCGTTCTCAGTCCGCGTCCGAAAACGGTGGAAACCATGGGAAAAACCATTCAACGCCCCGTTCACCCCCAGGTGAAGGGGAAACAAAAGGGGAAACCTTCCCCAAGCCCCTAGGCATGCATCTAAACCCCTGGATCGCCCAAAAACACCGTAAAACGGGAGATTTGGCTCACACCCCAAAAACATACATTTTCCCCGAAACACCCAAACAAGCCCGCTCGGCTCACCACGGCCTTCAAAGCTCGAGGGAAATGTAGTACGCGGGTTGAGGGTCCATCTCCCTACCTCCACTGAAGAAACGACGCGCCGTGGACGCCGATCCACAAAGAAAACGCCGTTGAAGACTCATCGTTCCACGAACCCACGGCCGAGCTTCACCACGCCTCCACCGCCTCGATCCTCTCCCATCCTCGCCCGCGCCCTCCCCACCTCGCCCACTCTCCACCCCGTCGGCCGCCGGAGAGAGAGGGAGAGAGGAGAGAGCGTGAGAAGAGAGAGGGAGAGAAGAGAGAAATGAGAGGGGAGAGAGAGAAAAAGGGTTATATATAGGAAAATCCAAAAATTCTCTAAAAATATCGAAAAATAGAAAACCACGTTTCCGCTATCCTCGAAACGCATCGATCGCAACGGTACCACTCGCGCCCTAGTGAACGGCCCGGTTCACCCGCAACGAGGTTCCGAAGGAATTACCGAAACACACACCGGGAATCGGAAAACACACACGGAAAAGCCGCGGAACGCCTCCGGGCCTCCGAAACAACTCCGGATCGCGCCGATCCGAACATGAAAGATGTCCGAAACGAAATTTCAGACACAACGGAGTCAGACACTCCGAGAAACCAGATCCGGGACTAACGAACAAGGATCCGAAAAATCCAGGGCGTCACACCAAGAAACTCCGAATCTCCGTCACGGACCTTGGCCTCGGCCACTGCATCACTGCCTCAACCTTGGCTGGATCCATGGAAATACCATCACCAGAAATCACGTGCCCCAAAAAGTGCACCTCGTGAAGTCAAAACTCACACTTACTGAGTTTAGCATACAACTGGTGATCTCGCAAAGTGTACAACACAACCCTTAAATGATACGCATGTTCCTCTGCAGACTGCGAATAAACAAGGATGTCGTTCACAAACACGACCGCGAACTGGTCCAGGTAAGGACGGAACACCCTCTGCATCAAATCCATAAATATTGCGGGGGCATTTGTGAGCCCAAATGGCATCACCAGAAACTCATAATCCCCATATCTCGAGCTGAACGCAGTCTTCTCCACATCAGACTCTCGAATCCGCAACTGATACGAGAACACTCGAGCAGACTGAAGCTGTTCGAACAAATCATCAATCTGTGGCAACGGGTACTTGTTCTTAACGGTCACCTCATTCAACTGCCGGTAGTCAATGCACAACCTCAGACTACCATCCTTCTTCTTCACAAACAATACTGGCGCACCCCAGGGAAAAAACTAGGACGAATATATCCCTTGACAAGCAACTCCTGCAACTGGGCCCTCAACTCAGCGGGGGCCATACGGTAATGAGCTTTAGACAGAGGCCCTGTACCAGGCACAACCTCGATCACAAAATCAATCTCCCGCTGGGGAGGTAATCCATGTAGATCATCGGGACAAACATCGGGAAACGCGCACACCACTGGAATGTCCTCGACATCCGGCCTCGACTGGTTCACCACGACCACAGAAGCGAGAAAATTCTGACAACCCGCATCAAGCAAACGACGAGCCCTAATAGCCGAAATAAGAAAGCGGGAAGAGGAAGACCTAATACCTTGGAAATAGAAGGTGGGACCTCGAAGTCGTCGGAAATAAACCCTCTTCGAGTCGCAATCCACCAAGGCATGATGGGCCTCGAGCTAATCCATGCCCAAAATCACATCAAAATCCTGAAGTGGTAAAGCGTAAAGCATGGCCGGCAAACTCCGCCCTTCCACCCACACAGGAACCTACTCAAAGTAATACGGAGTGACCACAAAAACACCAGAAGGCAACTCCACTGCCAAATCACAGGACAATCGGGTCACCGGCTCCTTGATACTCAGCGCGAAATCTCCTGAAATAAACGAATGCGACGCGGCAGAAGCAAACAAAACTCCAGCCGTACAACCTAAAATCATAACGGTACCTTCCACGAGCTACGACGCCACCGCCTCTGCCCTGGTCATTTGTGTAATCTGGCCTCGGGACCTTTGCATGCCCCCCACACTCGCTGACCTATGTAGTGGCAGATACTGCCCCTGCTGCTGATGCTGTTGTGGCTGCGGCCTCTGTTGCTAGGGATACTGTTGCTGCTGCGGAGAATACTGCTACTACTGCGACCTCGAGGGACAGTTGCGCGCCATGTGCCATGGCTGGTCACACCTGAAGCAAATCACTGGCGCCGTGCACTGCCTGCCTGGATGCGACTCGCCGCACCGGGGACACGATCCCCACGATCCACTCACTGATCCCTGACGCTGATAGGGAACCGGCTGCTGCACACTGCCCGAAGACGCATGCCTCTGATCCTTACGCTTCTTACCGAAACCCTTCTTAAGAAACTTATTGCTCTTGTAGCCGAAGGACGCAGATCATGTCGCTGACGCTGCCGGTGCCGACGCTCCCGAATCACCCGTCGCGTGCTGAAAGGTGCTCTGCTGTTGGGTAGCCGACTGTTGGCTGCGTCCTGACTAAGACTGCCCCTGGCCCACCTGTCCTCGAGTCTTCTGCATATCGAACTCCAGTGATGCCGTCACACGGGAAGTTATCTCCAAATCTGAAGCAGCGTTCGCCATCAAGAGGTGCCTCAGATCCTACCTCAAACCCTGGATGAACTACTCGGTCTTCAGCCCCTCATTCTCCATGATATGGGGAGCATAACGGCCCAACTCAACAAACCAAGCTCTATACTGCAACACCGATATGTCACCCTGAACCAACTCCAAAAACTGACGCATCTTCTACGTACCAACATAAGATGGGCAGTAGGTACGCTCGAAGACCCTCACAAAGTCCTGCCATGCAATCTGCTGAAGCGAATGAGAGTGAAAGGACGTCTTCCACTTCGAAGACCACCAATCTCGAACCGTACCCTGCAACTGGTTACAGGCCAACATCACCTTGTCCTCCTCAAGGCAGTTCATGGAACTAAACACTCTCTCCATCTCATTAAGCCATCTCCTGACCACATCGGGATCTGGCTGGCCATCGTAGTTGGGTGGGTGGAACTGCAGAAAGTCCCTCACAGCACGGCTAGGCCCACCCCTAGACAACGAGCCCTCACCAGCATCACCGCCAAATTGCTGAGTCATGAACTAAAACATGTTCGGAAAGAAATCCTCTGCCCCCGGAACTCTAGCTGCATCAGTGGTGTTTGGTGGCACTCTGCTCTGCTCTTCTTGCTCCTTTGTCGAATGTCCCTGCTGCGAACTAGTCCTCCGCCTCGGCGCCATACTCGCCTACTGCAACAGACAGAAGACACGGAAAACGGGGAAATCAATAAAACACACGATGCCCTAAGCCAGTGCCAACTGTACATCATCATTGTGGACTAGTGGACCACTGCAATTATTTATGATTCTTATATAAATCCACAACCTCCGCTCTGATACCAACTATAATGACCTGAGATCCGAATACTGGGATGGGCCAATATTCCGAATCTCAAACCGCCACCCACGAGCCCGAAGACTTGGAAGGGTTAAAGGAATGGTGTGAAGATACACAATAATCTAAAATAATTGCAGAGCTACGTAGATTAAATGAATTAAGCAGGAAGCAATAAATGACATTAATTAAATTACATGGTCTATAAAGTAACAACAGTCTAAAATATAACAGTAGTCCACAACTAGTACAGTCCAAAGAGTAAAAAGTACAACTACGCGGGGCATACCTCGAAACTGGCAACTAACCCTGGGCACCTGAACCACGTGGAGCCTCGGAAGCGCTCCCCTGAAGCCTCGTCTCACCTGAAATGCGAAAAAACACGTAGGGAATGAGCCTCAGAATATAAGGCTCAGTAGGGATCCTCTGGTCCCCACCTCGCAAACCGAGAAATCGCGTGGAAAGTGACTACAAGCTACCACTAGCAGGACGTAGAACGGAGAGCTGCAAGAATAAATACACGGGAAATCTCTACTATGCCTAGTACCGAATGCACGTCATAAAAACCGAGATAACTCGTCAAAGCCCAAGAGTCGCTACCAGATAAAGACAGGAGTACCAACCCACTAGAAGTAAGGCCGGATGTGTCCACTGACGGCTTAGACCGCGCCTCAGGTGTCCCCCTCGACCCCTGGTGGAACGAGGACACCGTACTAGTAACCACAGAACAAGTGACTAGCTAGGGTCGCGCTCGTCAGCGCGGGTCCAACCGCCCCCAACCACATGTGCACACACATACCATGCGTCCCAGGTCTGGCCCTCTGACTGGTTTTTCCCTCAGCTGGACTCTGGCTGCAAGACGTGGGGCCCAACGAAAACCAGTCTAAAAATCGTCTCTCGGGGTAGCCTCGCCACCACTCCCTGGTGGGACCACTCGCGTGTCGGAAGGCTACGACTAGTGGAGAGTCACTGAAGGAGTAGACTCTCTAATCAACGGAAAACAACGCCTAAACCGGACAAAGTACAAGGACTGCTCCTTGCACCGACACCGACTCACGGTGACACAAGCCAAGAACACCACCTCTCGAGACCCCACGACACCCTAACATGTGGCCCCCACTTGATGCCCAGCATCAGTCGGACCACCGGTCAGCACGTGGATCGAGGTCCGCTCACCCGGGACTCGAATCGGCAAGAAAAGAACTCCGGTTGGAAAAACACAGTTGGTGCGGACACCCGAGCAGTTGAGCGGCGCGACACGCCGAGCCACCGGTACCGCACGCGGAGCACGACTCGAGCCACTTCAGCGTCTATCTGGCTCGGAGACAACCTGGAGACTCCCCCCCTGAGTCTCGACATTTATCATATTTGTTTAGACGTTATTTGTGTATAATGTGTGTGTGTTTCATTTTATTCGGTTTGTAATTTTGATTGTAAGAGGGGTTTATTTGTAAAATGGGACCCCCGGGTCCCACGGGCCTCCCAGACCCCTCCCATTGATCCACCTCAGCCTAGGGCCCCATGTGGGGTCAGTCAACATTCTAATGTGGGCTTCTAGAAGGGTGGGCCAAGTGGGGGGGACAATTAGACTAATTTGTCAAGGTTGGCCACCAACGTTCCACCTACCCCCACCCCTAGTCAAGGGGGCGCCCCCCTCTCACCATCAAGGTTTTAATTTTTGAAAAATGTGAGTAGAACTAATTATTTCTACTCCATTTTTATATTCTCACAAATCCTAGGTCCAAGGGTAGTTTATGTCTTTTGCCAATTCATACATATACCTTGTATTTTCATTTGATGAGAATTAATGCCATTTGAATCAAGTAATTTCCAAGAGCAAGGGCTGGTGCGCCTCCCTCCTCTCTCCTCCCTCTCCCCCTTGAAGCTATGAAGGCTTCCATTCTGAGGTGTGACGCCTCGTGTATCGGTTCCGACGATCGCCGCCGCCGCCATCGCACCGCCTTCGCCATCAACGGAGTTCTGCCCGCGCAGTACCACAGAAGCTTCCACGAATTTCTTGTCTTACCCACGAGCTCAGATAGATCTGGGATTTTAGTGGATGTTCCAGAGGTGTCAAGGACATCCCATAAATTTTGGTTTGCCATTCAGATCTCGTTTCATATTTTTTTATTTTCGTTCACTCTTCCATTTCGGTTCTGCCAGAGTTCTGTCCAGATTCATCCCCGCCCTGAGTTTCATGCCTTAGATCCACTTTTTGATTTCTGCTAGTTCGCCCAATTTTATTTGAGATTCCACCTATCCATCCCTTCATCCACAATTGTTCTCAATTTTTGGTTCGTCCATCTCATATTTTCTAAAAATCGTTTTCAGTCCCAGCTACAGTTCTGTCCCCCTGTTCCCAGATCCGACCACCAGTCACCCCAAAAATCATAGTAAATCACCACCAGCTCCAAATCAAATTCCAAAAATAGTCCCAGTTCCGCGGTTTGATACCCTACAACTTTGAAGAAGAGCTCAAGAGCTGAATCGGAGGTTTACTAGGTGTTCAACGGTGGTTCTCAGACAAGTGCCCTGCAGATCTAAGATTTCGGTTACTGTACAACAGGGGCTTGTAAATTCATTAAAGTTCTGATCCGACTAGATCCAGCAGATCTCTCTGGGTCTAGATTGAAGCATTTGAAGAGAGATTTCCAACGATAGCTCATGCGTCCCGATCCGACATCGGGATTGATCGCAGCTACCGTTTTCGCCGGAGCGCGCGCCTGAAAACAATAACTAAAAATCCGTGGGCAGCAACTTCAAAGCTTGGGAATCGGGACCGATCGACCCCCGATCGGTGTTCCCGGCCGACCGCCGCCCGTGGAGGCACGACACCAGGGGTCCCCATCATAGTGGGTCCCACCCCCGCAGATCCGGAGGACAGCGCCATCCGTGGGCCCCGCAGGCCCGTAGAACCCGCCGTTCGGAAAGCACGAAAACGCGGAGTTCGGCACCGCCAGGCGACATCAAGATGCTGCCCGTCAACCCGAGTTGCGTGATTCCCGGGCTCCACATGTGACCTTTTACCTCCCTGCGTGGAGTGGGTCAAATCTTTGTATTGCTGTGATATTGTTTAACCGGGAGTCCGCGATTCGGCCGGGGTTGTCTTCGCCACGCCGGGTGCGTGGAGGTAATGGTCCGAACCTCTTGGCGTTCATTTGCTTAGCTAGTATACGGTCTTTTGCCGCTGCCGAGAGTGTAGGTACTAGCCCGTGTGTCCATATCACCACTGTGAGAGTGAGAGTGGCCCGTCCCGCGACTCGATTCGAGTCCGGAAGTTGAGTCGGACTACCCTTGACCTCCGCCGGTTCCTTAACCGCGCACGGTCCGCGCTTTCCCTCGCTTGGGACGACGAGTGAGCTTCCACTTCTGTTAGCGACGTTTTGCCACTAGGAGCTCATAGTGTCGGGCTTAGTGTCTCCCTGGTGTGTGCTGCTGGTCTCGTCTTCATCTAGAGTCCGAGGGTGGCACCTAATAGTGTCGTCTCCCGTGTCCGTCCCGCATCAGTTTGGTATCAGAGCGAGTCGAGTCTAGGGTAGTCATTGCATAAGTCTTGCATGCATCATGGTCTAAGTCAAGTCTAGGATCATCATTAATTTCAAAATAAAAAAAAAGAGTGTTTTAAAATTACATTTCATCCCGATAATTCGGTATCTTAAAAGGTGTTGTCCGAACGTTAGGCTACGCCTATCGGGAAGACCGCACACTTGCGCGAGTGATCTTCGGATCGATTAACTCCGCCATGTACCAGATATTGGTTTAGGTCTAGGTGCATTAGTCGGTGTTTGCATTAGTTAGTGCATTCCAACCTTGCATAGCCGGTCTAGTGTAGTGTCCAAGTGTCGGCATGTCCAACATATAGTTCCCCCCCCCCCCCCCAATTTCCCATGGATTCCCAATCACCCGGGCAATATGGCCGTTGGTCCACCCATGGGCTTGGCAACCACCCACTCCACTTCCGTAGGCCCGAAGCCTCAGATTTTTATGGCTCCAATGGCCCGGGCGACTATCTCAAGTGGGAGGCCGCCATGGACACATACTTTGATTGTTATACTATGTCCGAGGCAATGCAATTCTCTTTCGCTAAAGAGCGGCTTCTTCATGAGGCTGTCGAAAAGTGGGATTACATCGAAAGAATGAGAGAGGTTAGGGGGCAATGGCCCATCGAGTCATGGTGGGACATGAAGAGAGAGCTTAGGAAGGTCTACGTGCCCCAACCGGTCACCTCCAACCGGCCCCACCAAATCACTTCCAACCAAGTGAGTCCTAGTCGGAGGCAAAGAGCCCCACACGTAGATGAGCCAAGACCCACTCCTAGGACGGTTAACTACGGGCGAGTCCACCATGATATCCCTATTCCAACCCACTCCGTTGTCGAACTTATGCAAATGATTTTGGACCGGTTGGATGGGGTGGATAGGACACGTACTCCTAGTGATGTACTCCAACCCGAGCCTAAGGAGGTCATCGCCGGTAGTCTTAACCCGGCCCCATCAACGGAGTCCCCAAGCCCTCTCCCCATCATAGTGGATCCTCTTCTCCCACCCACGAGAGCCCCATTGCCTACACCCCCTGTCCGTCAGGAGGATAAGGGTAGGGACCCACTTATCAGGGAGCGTAGTGGGTCACGACAGCAGTGTTATCGCTGCCAGGGGTTCGGCCACTACGCCGGACAATGTCCCACTCGGACATCTCTAGCCATAAGGGACAAAAGGGTTGGAGAAGCCCCACTCTCCGATCTTTATTCTAAGCCACCTCAGCCCGAGCCACCCGTGTTTCTAACGGGTATGCTTGTCATAGCCGAGCCGCTTCTTAGCTGGCTCAAGAAGGGCTTGGTCCCACTTCCCTTCCCATATATGGACCCTATCCTACCTCTGGTACCAATCAATTCATTTCATACCACTTTCCGGTCTAGTCACTATGTGGATACCTTGGATGACCTTCTTAAAGGGTTAGACCGGCAGTGGACATTTACGCACTTGTTGGCTCCAGGCTTCGACCGACCCACAGGTCGTAGTTTCACTCATCCCGCTTTAGGGTCCATCACCTCCGTGTACACCGTGGGTCATGTTACCACGGAGGTTCTTCTACTCTTCCCTATGCCGGCCGAGTCCGACTTCATTCCCCTTTGCCCAAGGGAGGAATCTTACTTTCTACCTATGACTGTCGTCCCATCTCTCACAATGAATGAAGGTGATCATTTACACCTCCAAGATTTTCAAATGTGGGACAGCGATTTCTGGAAGCCTAGTCCGAGGGGTCATACCTTCTTTGATCCCTTCGACCCATTCTCTTGTAGACCCCGTGACCCACCACATTTACTCCACCTTTTTGAGAGAGTCCACCATCATACCCCCACCATCTCATCTCCCTTCAAGGATGAAGGAGATCAACAACACCTTCTAGACTTCCACACATTGGATCTTGAGATGAGGGAATCCATATCGAGGGGTCACACATTTTTTGATCCCTTCGATCCCTTTCTTCATGGACCCCTTGGCCCACATCCTCCATTCCCCCTCTTTAAGGAAGTCCACTATCACACCCCTCCTACTCGGGCCTGGCAACCTTCACATGGCAATAGGTCCGAACCGTCATTTGGGGGTAATGAAGACTTTGGTTTCCCCGGCCCACCTCAACCACCCAAGCCTCCCGGACTTCCCACATCCAAACCCCATGTCCATGGTTGGTGCATCGTAGGATGTCTAGGAGTCCACCATGACATTAACCTCCGGTTATGTCAAATGCATGCATGGCACACATTCGGATGTCCTGGACCACCTTGCATATGATTGGGTTTTACTAACTGTAGGGTTGTGTGTGCATCCGTGTGTTTCTTTTCTTTTGCCAAGCATGTTAGGTCGTGTGTGCATCCTGTGTTTCTTTTCTTTTGCTGATCATGTTAGGAGTCTGCATGACGATGTCTGTCGTCACAGTTGAGGCCAGCAATGCACGGCACAAGGAGTTAGCCGATGCCCACCGACACCACCGAGAGTTTCAGGATGGCGAATATGTCATGATCAGGGTAAGACCTGAACGGTTTCCCTCTGGAACCGTTAAGAAGTTGCAAGCTCGCGGAGCCGGTCCATTCAGAGTGTTGAAACGCGTTGGATCCAATGCGTACGTTGTGGACTTGCCCGAGGAATATGGTATTAGCTCTACTTTTAATGTATCGGATCTAGTTACATATAGGGACCTAGCGGTGATCCCTAGTGAGCCTTTCGAGCCATCTCCTCCCCTTGAGAGTGATCCCACACCTGAGTGTCCACCTCCAGCCCCGTTGTTACGGCAGCGTGAGCATATAGATCATATACTGGATGAGCATGTGACAGTTACCAGGAGTGGATCCTACCCGCGCTACCTAGTGCGATGGAGAGGACGGCCCGCTACCGAGGACACATGGATCACGCATGGCGAGTTGCAGCAGATCGATCCGGACCTTCTAGAGCGATACAGGAGCGATGCAGACCCTTACTCGACAGGGTCGAGTTTCTCCCACCCGGGGAGAATTGGTGCGGACACCCGAGCAGTTGAGCGGCGCGACACGCCGAGCCACCGGTATCGCACGCGGAGCACGACTCGAGCCACTTCAGCGTCCATCTGGCTCGGAGACAGCCTGGAGACTCCCCCCCCTGAGTCTCGACATTTATCATATTTGTTTAGACGTTATTTATGTGTAATGTGTGTGTGTTTCATTTTATTCGGTTTGTAATTTTGATTGTAAGAGGGGTTTATTTGTAAAATGGGACCCCCGGATCCCACGGGCCCCCCCAGACCCCTCCCATTGATCCACCTCAGCCTAGGGCCCCATGTGGGGTCAGTCAACATTCTAATGTGGGCTTCTAGAAGGGTGGGCTAAGTGGGGGGGACAATTAGACTAATTTGTCAAGGTTGGCCACCAACCTTCCACCTACCCCCACCCCTAGTCAAGGAGGCGCCCCCCTCTCACCATCAAGGTTT
Source organism: Amorphophallus konjac (assembly GCA_022559845.1). Taxonomy (NCBI): domain Eukaryota; kingdom Viridiplantae; phylum Streptophyta; class Magnoliopsida; order Alismatales; family Araceae; genus Amorphophallus; species Amorphophallus konjac. Next base: position 52,919,952 of record CM040118.1, read on the forward strand.
TAATTTTTGAAAAATGTGAGTAGAACTAATTAGTTCTACTCCATTTTTATATTCTCACAAATCCTAGGTCCAAGGGTAGTTTATGTCTTTTGCCAATTCATACATATACCTTGTATTTTCATTTGATGAGAATTAATGCCATTTGAATCAAGTAATTTCCAAGAGCAAGGGCTGGTGCGCCCCCCTCCTCTCTCCTCCCTCTCCCCCTTGAAGCTGTGAAGGCTTCCATTCTGAGGTGTGACGTCTCGTGTATCGGTTCCGACGATCGCCGCCGCCGCCACGAGCCGCCACCGCACCGCCTTCGCCATCAACGGAGTTCTACCCGTGCAGTACCACAGAAGCTTCCACGAATTTCTTATCTCACCCACGAGCTCAGATAGATCTGGGGATTTTAGTGGATGTTCCAGAGGTGTCAAGGACATCCCATAAATTTTGGTTTTTCATTCAAATCTCGTTTCATATTTTTTTATTTTCGTCCACTCTTCCATTTCGGTTCTGCCAGAGTTCTGTCCAGATTCATCCCTGCCCTGATTTTCATGCCTTAGATCCACTTTTTGATTTCTACTAGTTCTCCCAATTTTACTTGAGATTCCACCCATCCACCCCTTCATCCACAATTTTTCTTAATTTTTTGTTCGTCCATCTCATATTTTCTAAAAATCATTCTCAGTCCCAGGTACAGTTCTCTCCCCCTGTTTCCATATCCGACCACCAGTCACCCCACAAATCATAGTAAATCACCACCAGCTCCAAATCAAATTCCAAAAATAGTTCCAGTTCCGTGGTTTGATACCCTACAACTTTGAAGACGAGCTCAAGAGCTGAATCGGAGGTTTACTAGGCGGTCAACGATGGTTCTGAGATAAGTGCCCTGCAGATCTAAGATTTTGGTTACTGTACAATAGGGGCTTGTAAATTCATTAAAGTTCTGATCCGACCAGATCCAGCAGATCTCTCTAGGTCTAGATTGAAGCATTTGAAGAGAGCTTTCCAACGATAGCTCATACGTCTCGATCCGACGTCGGGATTGATCGCAGCGACCGTTTTCGCCAGAGCGCGCGCCTGAAAACAGCAACTAAAAATCCGTGGGCAGCAACTTCAAAGCTTGGGAATCGGGACCGATCGACCCCCGATCGGTGTTCCCGGACGACTGCCGCCCGTGGAGGCGCGACACCAGGGGTCCCCATCATAGTGGGTCCCACCCCCGCAGATCCGGAGGACAGCGCCATCCGTGGGCCCCGCTGGCCCGCAGAACCCGCCGTTCGGAAAGCACGAAAACGCGGAGTTCGGCACCGCCAGGCGACATCAAGATGCTGCCCGTCAACCCGAGTTGCGTGATTCCCGGGCTCCACATGTGACCTTTTACCTCCCTGCGTGGAGTGGGTCAAATCTTTGTATTGCTGTGATATTGTTTAACCGGGAGTCCGTGATTCGGCCGGGGTTGTCTTCGCCACGCCGGTGCGTGGAGGTAATGGTCCGAACCTCTTGGCGTTCATTTGCTTAGCTAGTATACGGTCTTTTGCCGCTGCCGAGAGTGTAGGTACTAGCCCGTGTGTCCATGTCACCGCTGTGAGAGTGAGAGTGACCCGTCCCGCGACTCGATCCGAGTCCGGAAGTTGAGTCGGACTACCCTTGACCTCCGCCGGTTCCTTAACCGCGCACGGTCTGCGCTTTCCCTCGCTTGGGACGACGAGTGAGCTTCCACTTCTGTTAGCGACGTTTTGCCACTAGGAGCTCATAGTGTCGGGCTTAGTGTCTCCCTGGTGTGTGCTGCTGGTCGCGTCTTCATCTAGAGTCCGAGGGTGGCACCTAATAGTGTCGTCTCCCGTGTCCGTCCCGCATCAACAGTGAACGGTCCACCCTGGGCCGTTCCACTTTACATGGTCTACCAAATGACCGCTTAGACACCACGCACACGGTCCTCCCTGGGCCATGTCAAGAATGCACGGCCAGCAGGGGCCGTGCCATCACTGGATATAACAAAAAGCCACACGGCCACACTCAGGCCGTTCAAGAACCACGCGGTCCAACGATAGGCCGCTTGGGTACTTGGACGGTCCTCATTGGGCCGTCCAATCGCCCAACGGCTCGAAAATAGAACGGCTAAACCCTGGCCGTTCATGAATGGCATGACCATTTCTTAGCCGCGCAGGGAGATGAACGGACCCCACCGGGCCGTTCAATTACCCAACGGCATAGAGACTGAACGGCTTGCCTCAGGCCGTTCAGTGACTGCACGGCGAGCCCTGGGCCATTCAATCCCATCACTGTGCAACGGTCAAAACCAACAGTCAAAAACCCACGGGGTGCACGGTCATACATGGGCCGTTCAGTGATTACACGGTCGCCCGATGGGATGTGTAACCCCCGACGCTCCAAGACCACAGAGCGGTCGAATCCAGGGCCACGCCATGGTGTACACGGCTCCTGTTAGGACTGTGTACATCCCGACAGACCGAAAATGGCGAAGTCGCCGGAAAAGCCCCATTTCCGACCCCAAACAACCACGTTTGAGGGGGAAACGAAGGGGAACTCACCCCCAAGCAACCTAGCATGCATCTACACTCTCAAATCGCGAAATCGCAGCTCAAAACACTAGATCGGGCGCTCAAACCCCAAATCATGCTTTACCCTTCCCGACACGAAACGACCCTCTCTCGACCTCGCCTCGGCCTAGAAATCGCGGGGAAGGAATACATGGAGCTAGGGAACGTCACCCTACCTCGATCTCGCTTCGAGGCGCGCCGGATCATCCCCAAACAACGAAGAACGTCGTTGAAACTCTCGTTCCTTCATGCTTCCCATGAACTCCGCACGCCCACGCGATCGTCTCGCCGCCGCCCTCGTCGTCACGCCGTCGCCCACCACCGTTTGCAGCCGGAGGGGCGCGCCGCGTCGACGTCGGGTGAGGAGAGAGAAAGAGAGGGGGGCGCAGGTGTGTCACGACGGAAGGAGGAAGAAGGAGGAAGAAGAAGAAGAAAAAGGAGAAAGAAAAAGAAAAGAAAATGGGTTTATATAGAAAATCTAATTTTTTGAAAAAAATTAAAAAATAGAAAAATATATCTCCGCGATCCTCGGAACACGCTGATCGCCGTGGTACCGTCCCGGAGTAGGAGAACGTTACGGTTCGCTCGCAAATGCGTTCCGCAGGTCCTGTAAGGGAAAACACTGAAATATGCAAAACACGTCTTGGGACTTCCGAAACTGATCCGAAACGTACGGATCCGAACCCGAAAGATGACCGAAAGATCCAGGGCATTACATGCATGTTGGCCGCAACCCTTCATCTTTTATGACGAAGAGAAAGCAACGAAGAAGAAAAGAGAAGATGCCAGAGTCACTTGTTGTGTACATCTGGTTGTTATCTATCGCACCTTCACCTACTTAATCAGAGATCAAAAATGAGTTGAAAGGAGAGAAAGATGCCAGAGTCACTTGTTGTGTTGTATCTGGTTGTCATCTATTGTCCCTCGATCCACTTAATCGGAGATGAAAGCGGAGGAAGATGCTCAGGGGAGGGTGTTCGTTGGCATTCATATCTTTCCTTATTTTGAAGAACGGAAGTTTTTTGGTACTGGCATTGTATTCACACGCATGAGAGAGAGAGAGCAATAGGAGTCCCGAGAACCCCTTCAATCATCCCTTGTTTCAAGAGCAAGGATGCAATTTGAGTTCTATGCTAAAGAAGTATAGGGAATGGAGAATGTAAGAGAAGAGAAGAGAGAGTCCCTTCAACTACCCCTTGTTTCAATAGCAACCGTGCAATTTGAGTTCGATGCTAAAGAAGGATAGGGGATGGACAAAATAGCTAGAAATTGGAGAATGAAGAATGTAAAGAGAATGGATGTGCCTCCACCAAAAGGAAAACAAGTCTAGAGTTATTTTTTGATTGAGAGAGTTTAACGAAGGAATGGACGGTAGGAGTCACGAGAACCCCTTAAATTGCCCCTTCTTCCTAGGGCAATAGTGCAATCTGAGTTAGAATGAAGAATGAACCGTGCAATAGTTCTATGCTAAAGAAGGATAGTGGATCGAGAAAATCTATACTATATATTATAAAAGAATTGTCTATTTTTTTTTCGGTTCAATTAGAATTGTCCAATATTTTCTCCAATTCAGATAAGATTGTTCGATTTTTTTCCTCCGGTTCAGTTAGATTTGTCCATTTTTTCTCCTTCGGTTCATTTAGAATTATATGTTTTTTTTCCCTCCAGTTTACTTCTGGTTCAGTTAGAGTTGCCCGATTTTTTTTCTTCTGCAGTTCAGTTATGTGTCCTCTGGTTCAGTTAGAATTGTCCAGTGTTTTTCTCCGATTCAGTTACAATTGTCCGATTTTTTTTCTCTAATATAGTTATAATTGTCTGATTTTTGCTCCTATTCATTTAGAATTATCAGATTTTTTCTTTCGGTTTAGTTCCGCTTCAGTTAGAATTGTCAAGTTTTTTTCCTCCGATTTAGTTAAAATTGTCAGATTTTTTTTCTCCGATTCAGTTATGTGTCCTCCGATTCAGTTAAAATTGTCCATTTTTTTTCCTCCGGTTTAATTATGTGTACTCCGGTTCAGTTAGAATTATCCGGTTATTTTCTCTGATTCATTTAGAATTATCCATTTTTTTCATCAAGTTTAGTTAGAATTGTCCGATTTTTTCCTCCGGTTTAGTTAAAATTGTCGGATTTTTTCCTCTGGTTTAGTTAGAATTGTCTGATCCCCTCCCCCAATTTAATTATGTGTCATTCGGTTCAGTTAGAATTGTTCGATTTTCTCACTCTGATTTCGTTAGAATTGTCTGATTTTTTGTCTCTGATTTAGTTATGTGTCATCCGGTCGGTTATATAATTTTTTAAGTCATTTTTCTCTACTAGATTGTTGAGCCATTTACAGCTCATCATGTATTCGCACGATCGCACCGGAGGTAGTCATATTTTTTAGTTGTGCACGTTGACTTCTATAAATTTGATTCATAGAACTTTAGTCGAATGATTCTTAATTCATTTTATCTTATTAGATGTGGTGACCTTAAATATTAACCATAACTACATTTTATATATTTCTAAAGACAGTGGTGGGAATAATTTTATGTATTTCTAAGGGTAACGGTGAGAATGTAAATTTTATCATCATAAACTATGAATCATTTGGTGTCATTAGATGCCAGGTTATTAAAGAATATTCAAAATATATGAGTTATGTCTAATATTTTATAGTTATATTTTTAAATTTTTTAAATTTACCTATTTAAGAATTTGATTCTTTTAAATTTGTCGACTTTACAAATCAAGTTCACGTTCACTTCAACCGTCTTCAAATATTTTTACTTTTAAAAATTAATTTATTTTTAAAATTTAAAATTAATATGACTAATATATTAACAAACTTTAGTCATGTGCATTTTTACAACATAATATAATTTTATTTTTTTAATTTTTATTATGTGCGTAACACGTTACATAAATAGGGGAACGGAGAATGTAAAGGAAGAGAGTAAATGTCTCCCAAAAAAACAGGTCAAAAGATGTTTTTTATTGGGAGATTTTAATAAACGGATGGACTACTTCCTAAAATATAGGAAATACTTTACTAAACACCTACGAGACTTCGTCATCTCCCTAATTTTTATTTTAAGTGAGAAAATATTAAAAAAAATGTATCCAAACACCTTATAAGCAATGCCTTTTGAGATCACATCTACGTATATAATTATATCCAAAATGTCAATAATTTTAAAATTAATCAAGCAATCTAAAATTGCTGCGCAACTGATCCTCACGATTTATCACGCTTTCTAATTAAAAAAATGCCAAATATGATTGTATCAGAGCAGCCTTCGAAGAGGATGTGTCTCCATGACTTGTTGCAAATTTTGTTTTGCAGATTTATTGCAATCTCAGTTTCCATCGCTCCTATTAATACGGGAATAAGGAAAATATATAAACTGCGTATTAAAAATATAAGTCTCAGGTCCTTTTGTTTTATTCTTCATCATATATCATGCAACAAATTTATAAACTAAGGTTTACACAGATATATTAATCAATGCAAGACTGAATTGCCAACCTAATTATAGCAAAAGTCTAAGTTTGGGCCGGGCTGGGTCGCCCAAATAGGCCCAATCTCTATTATATGGATTCTCCCCGGTGTCCAGAAGACACGGACAGCACGAGCCCACTAGTCCATGCACGTTGACGGGATCTGCGATAAGTGATAACTGACAAGACTGTGCAACTACTCGTTGATCCACTCAGGTTGATGGAATTTACAATGAGACCGAAACCATATAAATTGTTGATAGTACAGGATACTTATGCAAAATATCTAATAGGAAAGGGGTCGATTTAGAAAAATCGGACATCGCGTTCTCGAATTTCCCCTCCTCGGCTGCACCCTTCTCTTCTTCCCGTCCCTCGACTTCTCCCTCCCTCCCTCTCTCTCTATCTGCACCCCTCCTCTCTCTCTCTTCATCTCTCTCTCTCTCTGCATTCGGGGTACCACGAAGAATCTCAGTATGGCGGGCGGTCACGGTGAGCACCTCGCTTCTCCTCCTTCGAATGATCGAATCCCCTTCTCTTCTATCTGGTGGCCCTGGGGACTCGCCCGCTGCCCTTCTTCCTGTCCCCTAATGGTGAATTGATGTTTGGTTTCTCTCGCGAACTTGCCTGATTCTTTTCAGGTGAAAGGGGGCGGCCTTTCAAAAAGCAGAAAGCCTATGGAAAGGTGCATTCTTGAATCCAAATTCTCTCTCCCTCTCTCTCCCCTCCCCCATGATCTGTTTAAGGCGTTCATATTTGTGTGGGTGTCTGAGTGAGAGTTGAAATTCTCAACTTTTCTTTGATTGTGCTATGTTTTCTCTTTCTCAGTCCACTGAAGAGGAAGAAGAGATGATGGATTATGCAGAGGACTTCGACGACGATCGCGATGGTGAGTTCGGTTTCTGTCCCCCCCCCCCCTCTTGCATGGTGCTAATAAACTGCTGTGTTTGAAAAAGGAAAACCCTTGTTTTCCAGATTTCCTTTTCTTGGGTGGGGTGTGGGAGTTGTGTGGAGAGATTTTATGCATTGGTGGGAACGCGGAATTAATGCTTGGGATGTAGGTGATAGAAGGGAAAGCAAGAGGAGAGACTTCACGAAGCTGGAGCTGAAACCCGACCATGCCAACCGCCCACTATGGGCCTGTGCTGATGGCCGGATCTTTCTGGAGACCTTTTCTCCCCTATATAAGCAGGCATATGATTTCCTTATTGCCATTGCCGAGCCTGTTTGTAGGTGAGCAGTGTTCTTAGCGGAGGGTGGATTGAATTCCTTGTTTAGTTCTCTGATCATGAGGTTTATTTTTATTTATGGACAGGCCGGAGTCTATGCATGAGTACAATTTGACGCCCCACTCGCTGTATGCTGCTGTTTCTGTCGGGCTGGAGACGGAGACAATCATCAATGTCCTGAACAAGCTGTCCAAGACAAAGCTACCCCGGGAAATGATTGATTTTATCCATGGTTCTACTGCAAATTATGGCAAGGTCAAGCTCGTCTTGAAGAAGAACAGATACTTTGTCGAGTCACCCTTCCCAGAAGTAAGATGCATAATATATTGTTTTGATTCCCTTGTCTATGCTTTCAATACGGATGGTTCAGACTTTACTTATGAAGCTACCTCTTCCGCCGTTTGTGTTCTCCTGTTGTGTGAATGGAACTTCAGGTGTTGAGGAAATTACTTAAGGATGAGGTTATTGCTCGAGCAAGGATTCTTGCATCTGAGGTAGCCCTCCTATCTTGCTAACCTGTTTCGCTTGGATGGCATCCTCTTTCAAGATATTTTTTGCAAAGTTTGTGCCTTATAGTTTTGTCTATATGTCTTTATCCTTGATTATTATTATTATTTTAGGTCTCATTCTGGCATCCTTATCCCTCAAATCTTAGAAAAAAGCCAAAGTCATAATTTTGTGAAAAAGCAGCTGTTTTATCAAAAATATGACTTGGAAGATTATTTAGCGTAAGGATACATTGTGTCACTTAATCTATAGATGTTACAACCTGTGTAGTTAAATTAAATGTGGGGGGTGAGTGAGGCAATAAAGAGTTTGTCTAGCTTTCCCCAACTTCACCCCACAGTGAAAAAGAAAGGAACACCACAAAGGAAGAATGGTAGTAGAAGGAGAAGAAAGGAAACATCCAACACATGAAGGTACAGCCTGCAAGAACTTAGAATAACATCAAGTCATAGCAGCATGTACATCTTTTATTATAAAATGGAAAGCGACAATTGTGATTGAGAACAGCTTGGATCCCAAAGTAGTCATATACTATAACAAAAGCACGGTCGTGTAATAGGACAAAGCTAAAAAAACAACTTGCAATCTTGTTGACATTGTTGCCTTTATGTGTGTGTAAGAGGGGGAGGAAGGGAGGGGCGCAAAGGAGAGGTGGGCATTCCTGGCTTGCCTCACCTTGCATCATCACATAGGTGAGCAAGGCGAATGCCTTTGATACATTGGTCAGAGCACGTTGTAGCACTGCCTTGCACCTATACTTTGTAAGCACCGTAATGGTTTAGGATAATGACAACATATTTTTGTGCAAAATCCCTTCCGTCTATGCATTATTCTTGTGGAGGTACAAACGGAACAAATTTTATGATGACCACATATCTCAGGGCTGCAAGTCCTTGCATTTAAATGTTGGGCAGGGTAATTTCTTCAAATGTCAACCATTTGATTTTACCGTGCCCTGGCCAAATTGTGGAAAATGAAAAATCATGTTACAAAGAGGCAATGGGGACTTGTCTGAGAAGAAACAAGGTGAGCCTGAACTGCGGAGTGCGGACAAAAGGCTCTAGGACATAGCTCACATGATTAGTTGGAGTCAAGATATGCCCCTACCCCTCATTCTGTCCGGTCCCTTTTAAAATTTTATGTTTCTTATAACAACCTAGATTAGGTCTTTAATAGGTGACCCAAGCCAACTCTTGTCCATTTGGATCAGGCCGATCCTTGATCTCAACCTGATTGTGGGAACCCTGATGACTCGGGATTGGATCGGTGGATGCTACGTGATCCCCCTGGGCCTTGAAGCAGCCCAATCTTAACAGGAACAGACTAGGATGCCAAAACCTGACATGGATCAGTTGCCACCAATCTGATACTGGTGGTGTTTAAAATGTAATTCTTTCTGTACTCGAGACATGCAGTGTCCCCCCAACACCCCCTGCCCCCAACTGCAAAAAAAAAAAAAAAAGTGAAGCAAGGATGGCAGTTTCGGTTTCGCTTTCGGCCGGGTCCGAAACCAGAACAATATCGGTTTCCGCCCGAAAGCAAATAAAATACTATTTTTTTGCAGGGGAGTTGGCGCCCAGTTTCGCCCGGTTGCTTTTAGATCGTCTAGGGCCGAAACCGATACGTTTCGGCCGAAACGTATCGGTTTTGGCCAAACCTGCTATTCCTGAAGTGAAGAGTCATGGCCATGAAACCTCACTACCCGAAGGTTTCCCTTTTTCCTTTTATAATCACACGGCATTGCACATAAAAATATCATGATCTTGTGCCTTTTTGTTCTTTGTATTTTCTTATTTAGTTTTACTGAATTTTCTGTTGCTCCTGGATATTAATTCATCTTTCGACTTGTCATCATACATGCCTTTGAGGTTCAATGCGATATTCCTTTTATCCTTCTATTTCTCTATCTATTGATGACTTTAATATTCTCTGTGTTTTATCTGTTGTTAGACTTCCCATGGAGGTGATGCGTTTACAGTTAGCAAAGCAGTGGGAGAAATAAGTGGTCATGAGGATTTAGTTGGTGGGACTGACTTGGCAGCTGCTGAGGAGAAGGAAACACATTCATTTGAAATTGATCCTGCTCAGGTAGATATTCCAGGACATCATCCATCAGTTTAAGCCATCATTCCATAACTCATATATAATATTGTGATGCAGGTTGAAAATGTGAAGCAACGATGCTTGCCTAATGCCTTGAATTATCCCATGCTGGAGGAATACGATTTTAGAAATGACACAGTAAGTTGCATAAGTAAATGGCATACTACGCCTCTCTTGTGCTATTTCCTTCACATCTTATCAAAATTTAGTGATAGTCTGAAGACCTCAAATCGGATAACTGGCCATTTTGATATAGTTACATTATGCTTCTCCATAAGTTGACAATATGTCCTCTCATAATTCTTCAGCTCCATCCTCTTTTGATAGCATATCCTTCGATTAAGACCATAACAGACTATGTTTTCTAGATTTTTTTTCATCTATCAGTTTTGCTTGACTGGAACAGAGACAGTCTGTTACAGTTGACCTCATGCTATTGTCTTTAAATGACATCATGCTGTTGTCTTTAAGTGGCATAAGAAAAAAATATCTCTGCATTTTTTTGGGAGGTGGTGTACCAAGTGACATATTCTTTGTGTTCATATTAATATCTTATTGGACATTGACTCTTATTTGATTCCTTCAGTTACTGTTATGTTTGACACTTTTTCGCTAGTGTAGGTGAATCCTGATTTAAACATGGAGTTGAAGCCGCAGGCGCAACCAAGACCATACCAGGAAAAAAGTCTTAGTAAGATGTTTGGCAATGGTAAGAGATTTTCTGTCGTACCTCTGTTCACATTTGTTTATTATTAGCATAATTGAATTCATTTATGCATGTTTTTGTTACTGACAATGAAGTCATTTTTTGTTTATTGCTTCAAAGTTCAAAACTTTACTGACAATGAAGTCAATTTTTGTTTGTTGCTTCAAAGTTCAAAATGCAAATTTACAGGACATGGTGAAGACTAGGTTCTTTGTTATGATTTTATCATATTCTCTGATATTAGAGATCATGTGAACTATGACACAATGTCAGTGCAATCATTCTCTCTCTAGCGTTCTCTAGAGAGGGAAGCTCTGGGTAAAAGGGGCTTTTGGGGTTCCAGGTGCATGTTTCGGCTCCGCTTGCCAGAGCTCGGCTTAGGCGGGAGCTCGTCGTGAGGGGGGTTGGGTCGCCGGCAGCCTTTCCACCTGCTTCAACTGTGGCCGCCGAGGCCACATGGAGCGATTCTGCCAATGGCAAGGGTCGCAGTTTGGAGGGGACTCTGGCGGTCATGGGGGCAGTGTTTGTATCGGGATGCTCTCAGGGCTTCCATGCCGGTGTTGGGGGCGGCTAGCAGGAGATGGTCTAATGTTGGAGAACTTTCAGCGGAGGTCTTGCAGGGTAGACGAAATTGGGTGCGGAAGTGCTTATGTGTTTCCATGCTTGAAGGCCATGCGGTTGTAGAGGTGGTCTAGAGGTGCTTAGTGGAGGCATCTAGAGGTGGATTGGTGGTCGTCAGGGTCACTTCCTCCATTTTTCTAGCTGTAGGGGAGGAGGACGACGTCGTGGATAGGATGGTGGTGGTGGGTTGCCTGTCAGTCGGAAGAGCCTTGGTCCGGCTCCTACGATGGTCGGAGACTAGAGGCACCATCCCTGAATTGCCAGTGAGAAGGTGCCGTGTTGTTTTTGAGGGGTTCTGCTCCACCTCTGCGATGACGGAGGCTTGACATTTCTGGCTAGGGGGTTCGGTCAGGTGGAGGCCGATAGCTTGGGATTCTCTCCCATGAGTTCTTAAATGGTAGTGGTCGCCGTGGTGTAGGTGACCAGCCCCTCGAACATCTTGACGGTCATCTTCGTTGTCTTCGACGGAGTCACGATCGTCATTAGGCTGTGTTTGCTAGAGGAAGAGGTGGCGGCGTCGGCGTCGTAGTTTGGGCACCGGGAGCTGCGTCGGGTGGAAGAAGTACGGTCCGGGCGGCATTTGGCGGTCGATTCAATTTTGAATCGATCACCCTGTAGCGCCTAGCCGGGGCGGGTTGCTACGCACCGGGCCGGTCGGGGCTCGATACCGGACGCTGGGTCGGGTGCCCTAGTGGAGCGAGTAGGTGGGTTAGGCGTGGAGACCCGTAACTTACCCGACAATGCGTTTCGTAATGGGTCACCGAGACCCGCTATGGGATGTCTCTCCCGCCCGATTTCACTGGATGAGTTGCAGACGATGCACAATTTGCCGCTGGTTGGTTGTCCGCTCGTCATTGGCTCCCCCCCCCCTGCGGTCAGCGGCTGGCCATCCTCGTCGAGCGTGGGAGGGTGGCCCTCCTGCTCAGCCTACTGAGGGGGGGCAGGGGCGACAACCGGCAACTGTTGGCGGGAAAGGAAAAGAGGTCTTCGTCATTGTCCCGCCGGGAAAGGGGAATAGGGGAGCTGGTCTCCTCTGTCGGACCCCATCTTCTCCGAAATCGGTTCTGCGCGCAGGGGTTCCATAGTAGACCGATGCTACTTGACGACCCTTTGCTAACTGCTGCTCGTCTGCTACAGCTACTGGGGCCCTGGCGGCGGTGTCTTTAGAGGATGGCAGACTCTGGGAGGCTACGGAAACGGAGCAGGTCATCAGGGATGACCCGGAAGACTTTATCCAGGGGTGTTAGGCGCATGACTCTGAGGACGACGATTTCTCTGATGAAGAATCTGCACTGCTGGCTTTGCTAGGGGGGCTGGTGGCCCTAATCACTGTGGGGAGCAGAAGAAGAAGTACCACATGACTAGGGAGGAGGTGAGGGAGATGATGGCGGCTGACCAAAAAATGATGGAGGATCAGGTCAGGGAGATAGCCGATCAAGTGGGTATCTCCTTTGAAATAAGGGTTGAGAAAGATGTGAGAGGGACATGTACCAATATCTGTAAAAGGTGGTGTGCAACTATCTTGCAAGCGGATAGGGCTCAGCAGAGAGGGGCAAGGGAGGAAGGGGAAGGAGAGGAGAGGGATATCATTGTGTCTCTATGAGGATAGTCTCTTGGAATGTGAGAGGTTTGGGGGGGGGGAGAAGAAGAAGAGAGCGATTAAGGAGCTGATGAGGAGATGCAAGATGGATATTCTTTGTATTCAAGAAACCAAATTTGTCGGGGATGGGGAGCTTCTTATGAGAGAGTTAGGGGGTGTTAGACTATTGGAAGGTGTTATTTCTCCAGCGGAAGGGAGGTTAGGGGGCTTCATGATTTTATGGAACCCTTATGAGGTTGATGAGGTGATAGTGGATAGGCACATTAGTAGGTGGGCCATCTCCCTTTATGCCACTTCGGTGAAGGATGGCTTCTCATGGGATTTCACTGGGGTGTATAGGCCACAGAGCAGAGAGGAGAAGCGGCTCCTATGGGAGGATTTGATTAGCCTACACCTTTCTTCGGGTAGGTTGTGGTGTGTTGGAGGGGATTTCAATGCCATGGCGGTCTCGTGGGAGAGGTCGGGGGATAGTGTTCACCTAGGGCACGTGGAGGACTTTTCTGATTTCATTGAGGAGGCGACTCTAGTGGATATTGGCATGGCATGCGGTTGTTTTACCTGGTCCAACATGCGAGTTGATGCTTTGTGTTTGGGGTTGGACAGATTACTGATTTTTGTTGATTGGGAGGATCATTATCCACATGTACAGATACTTCCTTTGGCTAGATCTGTGTCAGATCACAAATCAATCCTCTTGAAGACCAGTTGTCGGCAGGACAGAAGGTTCACTTTCAGGCTGGAGAAGTTTTGGTTCAGGGAGGTAGACTTCATAGATACTGTCAAGGGAGCTTGGTCTGCACAGGATACTGACACGTCTGCTATGGCTACTCTTGTCTCCAAATTGAGGCATACTGCTCATGTTCTCAAGACTTGAGGGGCGGATAAAACCCTCCCGGGAAGGGTAGTGTGGACCACTGAATCTTTCACGTAGGAAAAATGAAATATTTAGGGGTCCTTTTTGAAAAGAGACACTCCTCTATGTATAAAGGCTTATTCTGTGGGTGCGCATAGTATCAGACGATTTGGGTTCGAGTGCTGGACCTCTCCCCACTGACCGTACTCAGTGTTGATTTACATCGGCCTAACGTCCGAACACCTTTATTTGACTGTCAAAGAAATCTCAAAGTCCTCTCCTTAGGTTCTGATGTGGAGGGCATGCTCACTCGAGAGACTCTCCATGACCACTCATTTACCACCAAAATGTTAATAAAGTTAGGGTTAAATCTGAGCAAAACCCTAAGATTTAAGAGTAAAGACGCAAATATGCGGAAGCCGTAGGCATTTTTGAAGTAGAGAGAGGTTTTCTAGACCCCGAGGGCATTTTGGTAATTTTACCAACCCAGGGGTATTTTGGTAATTTTCCCAGGCCAGGGGTATTTCTGAAATTTCTGGGCTAGAACGGAAGTAGGACCGGGTTCCTGACTTCCCAAGGCGCTGAGGCTCTTTCTGGAGAGTTTTAGGGGCTACCAGGCCATTTCTAGGTCACTGAGATATTTTGGTAATTTTACCACTCTACATAGACCTAGGGTTGGGGTGACATCTGAGTGTCGGATTGAGCTGACAACATTCCCGAGCTGAAGGAGTGACAAAGGCTTCATAGAAGGCTCATACATGTCGATCTTGCCCAAGGAGGGGTATATGTGCAATTTTTGGAAGCCAGGGGTTTTCTTATAATTTTCCCTCGACTGGCACACAAAGGCGATTCTTGGTGTACATTGGATATATTTATGGCCCAAGTGGGTACAAGAGTTATCGGCGAGTTGTCGACTGTACAAAAGTCCGCACTAACGCGGGAAGTAGGGGCGTAGCCCCAATTACAAAAGTTGCAGGGTAAAACTGCAAATAATAGGACTTTTATGTTTCTCGGATCCCGGAGAGGACATTTTTGTAATTCCCCTGTTATACGGACATAACTATGTAATTTAGTCGTCCCGGAACATAGAAACTTACAAACATGCCCCGCTGAGGGGCATAATGACAAAAATACCCTCGTAGGGGCATATACACAAGACCCGGGGACTTACCCCTCGCGGGCCAAAACAAACAAACGAACAAACTTCAAAATTCTGGATGCTCCAAGGTAATGCTCCGTAGGATCTCCTCCATTCCTCCTTCTGGACCCTTGGGGTTTATTTATAGAAGTGGGAACCTCCTCGGGGTCGTTTGGACCCGTACGGGTTAAACGGGAGGAAAATGACCCCGGGGAGGTCATTTTTTTTTAAAATTGGTTTCCCGCTCGGGAGAGGGGATCGTCCCGGGGTGGGAGGTCCCCGGGCCCGTCCGGGGTCAAATGACCACGGGCGGGACCTGTCCGGGGTGGGCGACCCCATACGGGTCCCTCCGACCCCGGACGGGTCTCTCCCTCGTCCGATTTCAATAAATAGGGGCCCTGGGGGACTTTGGAGCCTCGTTCACTCGCCGGAGAAGGGAAGACACGCTCCTCCTTGTTCGTTTGTCGGTTTCCTCGTGCCGTAGGCCGCGAAGGGAAGACTTGTTATTGTCCGTGCTCCGTGATACACGCGCGAGGGACTTCGTTTGCGGTACGTAGACCTCTTTTTGTGTTGTTTTTCCTCTTATAGGGGCTTCCTTTATTCGTAGTTGCACGTCCAAAGGAGAGAGGCTTCACCCCTTAGGGATTTTCTCGGAACTAGACGGTCCTGACAGTCGTAGTGGATTTAATCTGGCTCTCGACCATCTCGATTGCTGTGAGAGATCTGTAATTGCAGCAATATGTAGGCTATGAAGCCCTAAGTGTGGAGATATCCTACGGGACCGCGATACGCCAAACATAGGACCCCGCGTAGGAATATTCCCCGAAATGGCGGTACGCCAAATATAGGCCTCGTCCGATGCGAGGATAATATCCTGAAATACTGTAAGATAAATTACGGGTGCAACAAATGCCCCCCACGGGCCATCCGTCAACGCCGGAGGCAAGGGGCGGGTGGCTCGTGTCTTCCATGATTTGTGCCAACTCCGAAGTTCCCTGACAGAACAAGGGGTCTTATAGGACTGCTTAATAATTTTATTGTTGCCCCTTGGCTAAATTAGCCTTTGACTGAGCCTTGTCACTCATC
Source organism: Amorphophallus konjac (assembly GCA_022559845.1). Taxonomy (NCBI): domain Eukaryota; kingdom Viridiplantae; phylum Streptophyta; class Magnoliopsida; order Alismatales; family Araceae; genus Amorphophallus; species Amorphophallus konjac. The sequence continues at coordinate 52,935,822 of CM040118.1, forward strand.
CTTATCTTTCCGGTCTTGGCTTTACAGACATGGGTCGCCCTAGCCGGAGCAGAGAGACCTCCCGGAGGCCCAGAGTTGGAGGTTCTGACGACCATTACGTGCGAAGGACGGACATGCCTATGCCACCATTCCCTCCTCGCAGCATTACCTCCGAGGGTTTTGACGCGGTAGACCGCGGAGTTACTTGGGTCGCTGAGGGCCCGATAGGGGAGACCACTGCCGCTGAGGGTTCTGTTGATGTCTCCCGTATCGTGAGGAGGCAGGGGGTCTATGTTTATGACTGCTCAGGAGGATATCCACCGCATTTCCCAGTGGACCGAGTCCTCTTGGCTTTTCTCAGAATTTTGTGCCTCCTGGCATGGAGGCTAATGATTCTCGCCTCCGAGCAGAAAGGCGCCGTCTTGAGCGGGCAATATTGCTCGGAAGTGACAGCATGCGAGACACCTGTACTTTTTCATATCCGAGCTTCCCTGAGGGCTTCATTCGGCAGAGGCAGTACCCTGATTAGAAGAATCTGGGCTTCTTCAGGGATTTCGATAGTTTCAAAGTTCGGGTGGGGTCATCCTCACCAGCTATCTAGCACTTGTCTGGGCACCATAAGGCCGCAGATGTTGTAGTTGATGGGATGTTTCTGGCTCCCTCCGGTGCAGCTTATACTCATGACGATTATGATCATGACTGCTTTTTGGAGAGGATCCTAGCGCAGAAGGCCCCCAGCTGGTATGGGAGGTGGGCCGTCGTTCCCTCCCACTGCTACCGTCGAGGTGCGACGGAGTGGTTGTGGGGGATTCTGACTGTGTACAGAGCAGGGATCCGCCACGCGGTGACTGCAACTTTGTATTCCTGCCCGTTCCACACAGGGTTACTCCAGGCCTTAGTTAAGAGATTCAATCGGCGCTGGAATACGTTCATGACCACTGAGGGAGAAACTTCATTAGATCTGTGGGCCTTTCAGAGGATTTCTGGTTTGCCGGTTTGCGGATAACCCTATGAGGAGCTTTCCCTGGATGATTTACACCTCAGCGCTTCGGACGGAGCCGGCCAGTATCTCCTTCCCTACTGCTTTCGATATCTGACGAAGACTTAGAGGGACTTAGCCCTCGTAGGCAAAGAGAAAGCTACACGGACGTCGAGGGTGACCCTAAATGCTTGGGTGACACACTTCTATAGTGATCCATACTGCTTCTATGAGGAGTTTGCCTCTTCCGGTATGACATGGGAGCAATGTAGAGAGGTCGAGCTGCGGTTTGCTTCACATCCGCGCCATTTGCCCGCTCCCACGCAAGGGTGGAACTCGAGAGATCTGCCACCGCTGACATACCTAGCAGCTTACTTGGCCTACTAGCTGGCCAGTTTTGTGATCCCTCATGGCGAGGAGGGAATCCTTCGGGCCGAAGTGATATATCCAGCTTATTTGATGGCGTGCGGACGCAGGATTGCGATTGCTCCGGCCGCGCTGGCGAATATATATCATTCCTTCGACGCCCTGAGTACCCATTCGTCACCCAGGGACAAGCATATTCTGATGCCCACCCGTTATTTGAGTGCGTGGGCTGGTCTGCTGCTGCCGGAGCTCTCACAGAGGACGCCAGTCGACAATCAGGCTGCCCCGCTTATCTTCAGCTTTGCTGGGCACCCAGACCAGGATGCAGTCTCACAGCTCGCTAGTGTCCGCCGTGCTTTGTCTTTCCTCCATATTAGGAGGGGTGAGAGTCTGGACTTCGACCACAGCTCCCACCTGTACCGTCCTTACTTGGAGCGGCAGGGTGACACAGTCGCCTGCAAGGTATCTTCGCAGGCTTTACTTTCTTCTCATGCATTGGCAGAGTGGGCCATTTGTATCCGGCCCGGGGTTCTAGTCTACCGCCGCTCTAGCACAGCGGTCCTAGAGCCATATTATCCGCATCGATTTGCGAGGAATTTCGGGTATGACCAGGCGGTTCCCCTGAATGCGGATTTCCCTTTAACTCTTCGGTAGTACAAGCAGAAGGATGTTCATCTGATGGCGCCCGCTTGGCAATGTTTCCTCTTTCGTGATATCAAAGAGGACTACCCCATTCCAGAGCAGACGCGTAAGGGCCACTTTGATATGCACTATGCGCGCTGGTGGTTCAAAATCAGCAATGTCTTCAGACAACGAGCTGACACCATCCGGGCTGCAGAGGAACAACGCCTAAGGAAGGAGGATCTGCCTCCATTATTCCTTGACCCTGAGTTCGTCAGGTCTCACTTTTCCGGGGCTGCCCGAATCATCCGTGAGACTGAGGCCCGTTGGAGGGAAAATGGGCTCCCCACTCCTGTTGATAGGAGCCAGTATACTGGGGCTTTGAAGCCCTTGAGGAGTATGCCCACAATAGCTCCTACTTTTGGGTCTACCCGCCAGAGGATGGCCCCTGGACCTTCAGTGCCTTACTCCTGGTGGGAAGACTTAAAGGCCTCTTGTGGTTTTAAGACAAAGGCTCAATTAGCAGAGCCAGTCCCTGAGGGGGCCTTTGCAGGTAGCACTTTCACAGAGTGGAGGGCCCACATCATCAATGCTGTGGGGTGTGCTGGCCCGGTGGAGTATATCTCAGATTTGGAGGTGGCTGTCACCCCCAATGCCATTTTGGCCATTGTCAATAAGGTGGCACGGGTCCTTCGACAGAAGCCTGAGCAGCCTGAAGCTCGAAGGGATTATAGGGGCAGCAGGTATGAGCTGAATTACCCATCTCTCTTCCCCTTTTTGCTGCAATTTGAGATGCTTATTCATGCAATCCTTCATCTGCAGATGACGGCAGCGGCCATGGAGGCGATACTCTTTCGCGGGAACATGCTCCTGCGAAAAGGCCACGAGCTGAAAGCCATTACGATGATGACCCGCGGCCTGCTGCCCGCCCGCATTTTGGGGAGGAATCTCCTACTCCGGCGGACGTTTCTAGTAAGTATAGGGAATTTGATTTTAAGCCTGCATTATGTCATGTCTTTGCAATGTCGTAATCTGACTCCTTTTTCTTTGGGCGCAGCTCCTCCTGAGGCTCAAGTTGCTGCTAGCTTTTCCCCTCGTCCCGGAGATGTCTCCGCGGAAGCAGGGCTGGAGATTGACGAGTCCATTCCTGATATCAATTTGGACATTGAGGGATTAGATCCTCCTGCCGACGATTATACGCCGGTGACCGGCGCCTCTCCTGTGCTTGACATAGGAGGAAGCCCTACTATCCAGGGCTTGGGTATACTCCTCAGCCTTGATGCCCGCTCTCCGCTCCCCCTTTTTTATTTGAGGGAATATGCGCATGGGCTGACATAGCATCGCCTGTTGTAGGGGGACCTGAAATCCAGTCCGCCGCCCCTACTGAGGGGGAAGGGAGTAAGTCTTCTGGCAGCAAGGGGACTTCTTCATCCTCCGGTTCCCCAAACGAGGGAAGCTCCAACACCTCATTGAGCAGCGGAGGCTCTTCCTCTTCTTCCTCAAGCTCTTCTGAAGAGGGAGAAATAAGGCTGAGCCCAGGTAGTCTTAGGACTGAGTGCATTTTCCTGTTGGAGCTATGAGCCTTTTGATTGACTCTATCGCACATGGTGCAGCTGCCTGGTCAACCTCCTCCTTGGACGAGCTCTCTAGGCTCATTGAGTCGGAGTCTCCCGCCGACCTGCCAGGCTATGATACAGGGGTGAGGGCTTCGACCACTGAGATCGGGGTACCCAATAAGGTAGCACCACCCTCGGCCGTGGGGCCATTAGCAAGGGGTGCCAGCGTTGTAGAGGCCGGCGGAGTGCATGCTTCCGATATGCATGGAAATATTTTGTACATTCTTTCTGCCATATATTGCTGCATACTGACATTGTATGATGCCTCCGCCTTGAACAGCTGACGATCATCCAGAGGAGAGGCATTCCCCCCAGCTTACAGGGGCTGACATGGCGGCAGGCTCGTGCCAGGTGCCCACAGAGGAGCGGGACACCGCCGACCGGGCCGCGGCCTCCACTGAGCCACCAGCTCCGGGTATGTTGTTGCCGAATTAGGGACTTATGCCATCCATCCGACAAGGCTTCTTTCCTCTGTGATATTGATCACCGTTCTATATATTGGTGTCTTCTTTCAGCTGTTTCTCCTTCCATGGAGCCCACGACAGGGGTCGACACTGCTGTGGTTGAGGTGGAGCCGCTTGTAGAGACTGGTATGATTTCATCTCTATGAAGCGCGCGTGTTGATTATTGGTGTTGATGAAGTGCTAAGACTTTTCGTGCCTTATCTCATTTGCAGAGAGGTCGGCTACACCTGTACCGCCCATGGAACAGGGGTCGGCACTTGTCGATAGTGGCTCTCCAGTCCCGGAGGAGGGGTCTTCTCGCGGGCCTGGCCCGACGGACACAACTGCCTCAGGTAAAAGCCATTGCAATTTGCATCTTTAGACTTTTACCATGGTGACTTTATTGTGGTGGTACACTCGCACACTTTATTATTATTTTTTCTTTCTCCCAACTCAGGATTAGCAGGAGAGGCAGCCGTGGTGCCCGTGGACTTCCCCGTTCTTGGAGTTGAGTGGCCTGACGCCCCTGCGCTTGGAGCGGCATTGAAAGCCACCATGGCCGACCACTTTCTCCAGAGTCTTGACCAGTTGATCCAGGTTGCCCATTTGCCGACGGTAGAGGCTTTGAGGAGCAATCTGGAGACTTTCATCCGGGGCTATCACATGATGGGTCTCCCCCAGGACACCTGGGCTGTGAAGCTGGGAGCCTTGTGGAGTGAGTTTGCCGCCTCCACCTCGCACAGAAGCGGAGACGGAGGATCTAGCTGCAGATCCAGCAAGAGGAGGAGGAGCTCCGCGGGCTGCAGGCCACCCATGTTGAGCTCTATACTGAGGTCGAGGCTGCTCGCGAGCGTCGCAGGAGGGCTTCTCTCCGAGTAGAGGCGCTACAGAGAGAGCTTCAGGAGGCTGAACTGGCGTGCGACAATGCACAGATTGAAGTGGAGACTCTCTGTCGCAGACGAGAGGGAGTTGAGGAGGAGGCTCTCCTTGCCGACCTGAGGAGGAGCGAGTCTGGCGCCTGATGGGCTTTGACATCTTCTTGTAGATAGGGTCTTCGCGCCACAATCCTTTTTGAGTCACTCCCGAGGGCTTGTCTCGGGTTCCATTGGTGACATTCATAAATAAAGGACAAATTTTGGCAGCTTTTGCGTCTATCCTCTTGCATGTATGCTTTTCTTTTTTCTTTTCTTTTTGATCACTTTACCAGCCCTACCGCCCTTTCGGGTTTTCGCCAGGACTGGCCCCCTTTAGCTTTTTCCAGTGCGTCCTTGCGGGTTTTCACATTGAGGGGTACCGATTTTTGCCTAAAGCGCCCTTTCTGGTTTTCACCTTAGCCGGGTTAAAGCCTTTTTGCCCTTGATTGCTCCCCTAACAGAAGCAACCAAGTCCGCTGGGGCATCAATATTTTTAACCCCATTTTTTTTTGAACCTATAATGCCAAAAGGCAAGGAGAAAGTGGCATTCCCGTAGGGACGTGTGTGCCGCATAGGTGGGACAAATGGGTGGATTCGACTGCCCTAGTGGGACGTGAGAGTCAAACCCGAAAGTCGAAGGTTGAACGGGTTGGCAACTTGAAAGGGGTGTGCATGCGCCAAGCCCGGTTGGGACAGCAAAGGAGTAGGTTTAACAGCCCGAAAGGGACATGCGGGTTAAACCTGGAAGTCGATAGGCAAGATGGGTTGGCAGCCTGAAAGGGGCATACATAGGCCAAGCCCAGTAGGATGAAAGAGTGGATTTGACAGCCCGGGTGGGACGTATGAATCAAATCCATAAGCCGATGGGCCAATAGGGTTGGTAGCCTGAAGAGGCATGCATAGGCCAAGCTTGTGGGACAAAGATATAGACTTGGCGATCTCGGTGGGATATGTGAGTCAAGTTTAAAGGCCAAGAGGCGAGATGGGTTGACAGCTCGAAAGGGGCATGCATAGGCCAGACCCAGAAGAGGGAAATGATGGATTTGACAGCCCTAGTGGGACGTGAGAGTCAAACCCGAAAGTCGATGGGCGAGATGTGGGTTGACAGCCTGAAAGGGGCATACTGGGGCCAATCTCGATGGGACAAAGATAGGTTTGACTGCCCTGGTGGGACGTGAGAATCAAACCCGAAAGCCGATAGGCAAGATGGGTTGGCAGTCGAAAGGGCATACTGAGGCCAGACCCAGAAGGAAAAATGTGCCGAAAGGCATGATGGGTTGGTAGTCCGAGAGGGCATACTGAGGCCAAATCCAGGAAGGTAAAATGAGCCAAAAGACATGATGGGTTGGTAGTCCGAGAGGGCATACTGAGGCCAAACCCAGGAAGGTAAAATGAGCCGAAAGGCATGATGAGTTGGCAGCTCGAGAGGGCATACTGAGGCCAGCCTCGAGATATTAAAAAGAGCCGAAAGGCATGATGAGTTGGCAGCCCGAGAGAGCATACTGAGGCCAAACCCAAGAAGGTAAAAAGAGCCGAAAGGTATGATGAGTTGGCAGCCCGAGAGGGCATACTGAGGCAACCTCGAGGTAGTAAAAAGAGTCGAAAGGTATGATGAGTTGGCGGTCCGAGAGGGCATACTGAGGCCAACCTCGAGGTAGTAAAAAGAGCCGAAAGGCATGATGAGTTGGCAGCCCGAGAGGGCATACTGGGGCCAAACTCGGTGGGACAAAAGGATAAGTGGGCTTAACTGCTCGAAAGAGACATATGAGCTAAACCCAAAAGCCGATAGGCGAAATGGGTCGGCAGCCCGAAAGGGGCATGCACAGGCCGAGCCCGATGGGACATATGAAGGACATATTGGATAGCCCGGAGAGACACGGGATCTGAACCCAGGAAGTCCAAGAGATGGGTAATCTCGATGGGACAGTGTATGACAGCGTCAAAACGCCCTGGTGTCGCAGGACGACGTGGGAGATACGGCCAAAGCATCAGTATAATGTCTCCGCCATTAAAGGGTGGAGTTGCTGACTTAGAACCACCCATGAAGCATGTTGAAAGAGGATTGTTTTTTTTTTTTCACATTACCAACCTCACTGCTTTTCGAGTTTTCGCCGAGGCTGGCCCCCTTTAGCTTTTTCCTGTGCGCCCTTGCGGGTTTTCACACCGAGGGGTTGCCCATTTTTGCCCGAGACGCCCTTTCGGGTTTTCACCTCGACCGGGTCTATGGCTTTTTTTCCCTTAGCCAACCCTTGAAGGTCGACTAAGTCCGCCGGGGTATCAATATTTTTAACCCCAATTTTTTTTTTAACTGAACCTTCACTGGGGATAGGTACGTCCTGTGAGGACGGCTGTAGAAACTCTTGCGGTGGCGCATGGTAGAGCTTCATGTGCTTGCTATTGAGAGGAGGGAAGGGATTATCTCCTTTGTGGTCGACGACCGTATAGGCCCCTCCTTCATAGACCTTCTGAATGAAGTAAGGTCCACGCCAATTAGGCTAGAGTTTGCCACTGGATCTTCCCGCAAGAACCTCATTTTCTTTGACTATGACGAGGTCACCTTTCTTGAACGCCCTCTGCTTGACCAGCTTATCATAGGCACGTGTCATGCGTGCTTGATACACTTGCAAGTGCTTATAGGCTCCGAGTCTTTCACCTTCAAGATTGGACAATTCCTGGAGCCTTCTTTCTATTTCGGACTGGTCTTGGCCTGGCAATCCGGCGTGCATAGCAACGCGGTAAAATGCCAGCTCGATCTCCACAGGGACCACCGCCTCGGCTCCGTAGACCAAAGAGAATGGAGAGCAACCCGTAGGGGTTTTATAAATAGTCCGATAGGCCCATAGGGCTTCGTGGACCTTCTCGCCCCAATCCCGTTTGCGGCCGCCTACTATCTTGGACAGTAACTTGCAGAGGGTTTTGTTGAAGGCCTCGGCCAATCCGTTGGCTTGGGTATTGTAAACGGATGATGTCCTCCAGTCAATGTGAAATTTAGACGCCAAAGCATAAGCAATCTTGTTCCTGAATGGCGTGCCATTGTCAGATATAATCTGGCTGGGGGTGCCGAATTTGTATATAATGTAGTGCCTTACAAATCGGGCAACTATTTCCCCTATAACTTCTCGTAGCGGAACGGCTTCAGCCCATCTGGAGAAATAATCAGTGGCGGCCAGTATAAACTTGTGACCTTGAGATGATGGTGGGAATGGTCCCACAATGTCCATGCCCCACTCCGCGAATGGCCAGGTAGGCGCTGTTGGATGGAGCAGATTCAGAGTTGGTAGTATTGGCCGAAACCGATCCAAAATCGGACCAAAACACTGTAGCAGCTCCGAAACCATTAAATTTTTTTTTTAATGGTTTCGGACGAAACCATTAAGGGTTTCGGCCGAAACTGACCTGTTTCGGTCCGAAACCGGACGGTTTCGGCCGAAACCAAACCTTGACATTATTTTTTTTTGTTGTTTAAATGGTTTCAACCGGTTTTGGCCGAAACCGAAACCGGTACGTATCGGTTTCGGAACCGGCCGAAACCGGTACCGAAACCGATACTGCCTTCCTTGAGCGGATTGGGCAGCCGCCGAGGGACTGGCCCGAATGCTTGACATTGGTGACACGTACGAGCATATTGGTTGCAATCTTCGTACATAGTGGGCCAATAAAATCCCTTAAACTTGATGCTATTCTTCATTTTGACTCCTGCTTAGTGGGCCCCGCACAGCCCGGAGTGGACCTCATGCATCATGGTCTTTGCTTCCTTGGATGAAAGGCACCGTAGGAGGACCAATCGGCCTTCCTCGTGGACGAGCCTGAAGAGCAGACCGTCAATCAGCTGGTAGGACGTCGCCCTGCGTAGCAGTTGCACCCTCTGCGCCCGATTAGGAGGAAGTCAGCCGTTCTTTATTTTTATGACCGGCTCACGCCAATCTTCTTCTGGAGCATTCTCCTCTTGAATGTTGTCGACCTCGTAGACAGTGAGGCCGGATTCTTCGTCGAGCACACTTGGCATGAGCCTTCAGTGCCTGATAGTGATATTCAACTCTCCCTCGGGCGGGAGTTTTAGGGCTGCTGCCAATTTTGCCAAAGCGTCAGCCTGGGAGTTGTTGCCTCTTGGGACATGGCCTATTTCGAATAGGTAGAATTTTTCTTTAAGCCTCATGACGGCTGCATGATAGGGGACGGGTTCCTTTTTCCGGACGTCATAGACGCCCAGGACCTGTCGAATGATGAGCTGAGAATCCCCGTACACTTTGATGCACTTGATGTCCATCTCTAGTGCCAGTTGAAGCCCAATGATCAATGCTTCATATTCTGTCTCATTATTAGTCAATGACTTCATAAGAGCGCAAGAGTTGTGGAGAATGTCGCCTTGCGGAGATACAAAGACTATCCCCGCACCCGAGACAAAGTTTGTGAGGCCGCCAGCCCTTTTGATCGTCCGGGAGGCACCATCAAAATACAACTCCCAGTGTGGGAGGTCGAGGGTGAGGACGCCTGGCTCCATCTGTGGTGGGACTTTTTCATAAGGTTCCCCAGTTTCTTGAGAAGGCACTAACACCTCTTCATCGGGCAGTTCAAAGTTGAGTGGCGAATCCTCTGGCACAGAGTGTGCAGCTAAGAACTCCGCCATTCCTTGTCCTTTGATTGCCTTGCGTGGGACGAAGGTGATGTCAAACTCCATAAGGATAAGCGCCCACTTGCCGAGCCTACCGGAGAGGACGAGCTAACTGAGCAGAAATTTGAGTGGATGACATTTTGAGATGAGCTCCACTCGGTGAGCTAGAAGGTAATGCCTTAGCTTCTTGACAGCAAATACTATAGCCAGGCACACCTTTTCCATAGGAGCATACCGGTGCTCAGGCCCGACCAGTTTTCGGCTGAGGTAGTATAACGGATGCTCTTTGTCCTCGTCATTAATCTGGGCTAGCAGAGCCCCCAAAGAGGCATCCATGACAGCAATATAGAGAATAAGGGGCTTCCCTCTGACGGGTGCCCCTAAGACTGGAGGAGTCAATAGATACTCCTTGATTTGCTCGAAGGCCTTCTGACAGTCTTCGTCCCATATAAAGGGTGCTCCTTTCTTCATCAATTTGCCGAAAGGTAGACATCTTCCTGAGAGATTAGAAATGAACCGCTTAATATAGGCGAGTCTTTCCTTGAAGAGATCTGAGCTCTGTCAAGTTCTTGGCTGGAGACAATCCCCTTATGGCATTGATTTTGTCAGGGTCGATTTCTATGCCTCGATACCTGACAATGAAGCTAAGGAACTTGCCGCTGGAGACGCCGAAGGCGCATTTCATTGGGTTCATCTTGAGCTGGTATTGTCGGAGCCTCTCGAAGACTCGATGTAGGTCAACTAGATGATCCTCTCGCCTTTTTGTCTTGACGACCAGATCATCGACATAGCATTCAACGAGGTCATGTAGCATCTCGTCGAAGATCTTGGGCATCGCCCTTTGGTAGGTTGGGCCGACATTCTTTAGGCCAAACGACATCCTTTTATAGTTGAAGATCCCCTTAGGAGACCGGAAAGCCGTATGGTCTTTGTCTTTGATGGCCATGCGGATTTGATTATAGCCCGACGACCCGTTCATGAAGGACAAGACTTCATGACCAGTGGTCATGTCAACCATTGTCTCAGTGATTGGGACATGGAAGTCATCCTTCGGGCATGCTTTGTTCAGATCCCTGAAGTCGATGCAGACTCGGACTTGGCCGTTCTTCTTCTTGACAGGGACTATATTGGCGAGCCACACAGGATACATGCAAGGCTCTATGAAGTCCACATTGAGCATCTTGTCAACCTCAGCATTGACCTTTAGTTCCAGTTCGTGGCGCATATGCCTTTGGGCTTGCTTGACTGGCTTGACTGTTGGAAGTATTGCCAGCTCGTGTTCAGCCACAGAAGGGTCGAGCCCGGGCATTTCTTTATAAGTCCAGGCGAAACAATCTCTGAATTCTTCTAGGAGCTGCCGATACGACTGCCTTTCTTCCTTGCTGAGGAGAGCACTTATGAAGGTGGGACGACGATCAACTTTACTTCCAAGATTGATCTCAATCAATTCATCCACAGTTGCTTGGCCACCGTCTTCAAGCTCCGGTGGAGCTGGTTGGAGGTCGACGAAGTCTCCCTCGTCATCAGTATTTGCTTCATGGACTTCAAATTCTTCGAAGCACTCTTGCTCGTGGTCTGAAGTCGAAGGACTTGCTTCGTCTTGCTGATGGTTAGCAGGCTGAGCTGCTCTTCCCTCTGAAGGGTGGTCGTTGTCGACTTCTGATGAAGGTGATGTTGTCATTGACGCCTCACCGGACCCCCTTACAGAGTCGCCGATCTCGGGCTCAACTTCTTCTTGCCTGTGAGGGAGAGGCAGCAGCCCTATGGCATTGACTGCATAATAGACCTCGAAGTCCCTCTCCTGGTCGTAGCCGAGTCCCCGCGTGTCTTTGCGGGAGAAGGGTGGTTGCCCACGGACCTGCGGAGGGTTCCACAGCTGGTGGAAATAGGCCGCTCGTGCAGGGTCTAGAGTCTGCGGGATGTGCTGCTTTTTACACATTTCCTTGATATATTTCGGCATATCATCCATCTCCTGGACTGGCTCTGGCGCCACATCGGCGGGAGTATCTCAGCCGAAGTCATTTTCAGGAGGGCCCGATGGGACTAAGTCACCTTTGTAAAAGATGATCAGCTTGTCCCCCTTGCCCTTGTTACGTCTTCTTCTCCGTCGATAGGAGACTGTGAATGTTTTCAACTGCTCCACCTCATACTCTTCCCGTTGGGACGAGAGTTGAAGGCACTTGGGCGGTAAGGAGATACTCCCGTCAATGACCCGGCTGATGAGGTTGGCTTCAAAGTCAACACTTCGTCTCTCCGGTTGAGTCGGCTTGGAGGCGGCCTGGAGGCTTAGCTTGTGCAGTTTTACCATGTCTTGGTTGACTGTGAATAACTACCCTTCCTTGACTTCATGGTCTACTTTTTGCTTCCCTTTGTCCTTTACAGGTTCGGGGATTCCTAAAGTGGGCTTCCCAAAATATAGAGAAGCATCGGCCAAGTGGCACTCATTGGGGTGGAACGGGGTCTGATCTGCAAAGACAGTATGTTGCTCCCCTCCCTTGGCATATTTAATGCACTGGTGCAGAGTTGATGGGACAACCCAATTCTCATGGAGCCAAGGCCTCCCAAGTAGCACCTTATAAGATGTGTCGGCGTTGATGATGTAGAATGTCGCCTGGGTGAGAAAATCGCCCAAGGCTAGCTTGACTTCAACCCGACCAAGTGCCTCCTCGGAATTCTGATTGAATCCCGAAATCTTGACCGCGTTCACCTTCTGCAAGTAAGGGGCCAAGTATAAAGACTTGAAACTCTTCAAAGGCACGATGTTAATGGCCGCTCCAGCGTCGACCAAAATACGATTCACATCATGCCCATTGATCATCCCCTTCATATATAAAGGGCGATTGTGGCACGGAGAGGACAACAACATGTCTTTATCTGTGAAGGAGATGTTGGCTGCAAATGCCTCATATGCCTGGGCTTGCAGTTCTGCGACATGGGCTTTATAGGCCTCCGGGTCTTGGAGTATCTTGACAAGAGCCTCCCTGAGATCCTTGCTCCAGGTGATAGCTTCCCAAATTGTGACATTTGTGGGAAATCGCTTCATGTGATGAATGATCTTGCGGTCCGCCCGAGCACGAGTCTTGTCAAATGGCAGGATAATCTCCGCCAGAGCCTTCGGTGCCTGTCGAGGCTTCTCCCGTTTAGAAGGGCGCTCCTCATTCTGGCTTTTCGCATTTTCTTGGAACAGCGGAGCCAAGGATTCCTCCGGGGGTGACAAAGGCTCATCATGTTGGTCTTCGTTAGAAGGACCTGCTGGGCTTGCGGGCTCGACCATGTTGGAGGGGCCAGCCTGGTCTGACGCCTCCTCGCGCACTGGTGACTTAGCTAACTCCTCTTCTTCATCAGAAGGGGCGATTATAAAAGGGACACCACCTGATTTCGCCGCTGAGACGGGGCCTGAACCCTCTGAGGGGCTGAGGATGAAAGGGATTCCCCGAACTTGGGCTTCTGGGTTAGGGCCCTGCTTCTCCCCTCTGAACATTATGACCCGGTCAAGAGTTAGGGGAGCTACCCGTCCACGTCCTCGGCATGGTTGTCAAGGCGTCCAAGGCGACCAAAGCGGTGGCCCACCGCCTTATTGCTTAGGCGACAAGGCGAAACGCTTAGGCGAAGCTTAGTTTACATAACTAAGTACATTGCAAGAGAACTACTATTATACATTTTCTACATATAAGTTCTATCTTAGTTAATAAAAAAATTGATATTCACAAATCTTCAACATATACCTATGTTTTAAAATTCAAAAATATAATAAATGACAAATAAAAATAAATTAATAAGGAGAAAACTAATATGAATTTGCAAATACATGTCAATCAATACACAAATTTTAATCTAAAATATGATAATCAAATAGTTATTTTCTATATTAAAAGGAAACATAAATGACACATTTTTTTGGTAAATTATAAGCACATCAACATAATAGTTTCATAATTTTCTACTTGTGAATTATCAAAAAGAGACAAAATAGTACTAGCTTCAAAAAGTGCACCAAACAAATATGAATCAATGTCCTTAAGAGGAGGGAAGAGGAATCGACAGGGAGAAAAATCCGAGAGAAAGAGGAAAGAGAAATGGAAGTCTTATCTTCTCTTTCCAATCTTGACATAGCATTTGTCAATTTTTCAAAATTATCTCTGAAAATTTACCAAAATATTAAAACTTACCTCAAAAAAAGGAGTGGATGTCCTGCCAAGGCAGGCTAGACAGGTCCAAGGTGGCCTATGTGCACCAAGGCAGCCAGGTGAGTGCCTTAGTGGACAGCTCGCCTAGGCGCCTGGTCGCCTTGGGAGCCTTGGACCGCCTTGTCGCCTAGGCGTTGCCTAGGCGACGCCTTGAAAACAATGGTCCTCGGCCACGACCTCGGCCACGTCCCCGGCCATTTCTTGCCGAGCGACGTTGATATGTTGCCATAGGAGCCTTGTCCCCGGTGTCATCAGCGGCAGGACAGTAAATGTTGTCAAGCGGCGGGATCGCCACCATGTTGCAGGAGAGCTCTTGCAGCATTTCCTCGAGCATCTCCACAGTGAGCTCCTCCTCTTTGAAGAATAAGGAGAGCTCCTCCGGGATTAGGAACTCCTCACCCTCTTCGAGACGGTGAGCCATATCTCGGAGCCATTGAAGAAGCTGGGCTTTACGCCCAAACTTGTCCCAGGGAATGTATTTGTCTAGAGTAACAACCCTGGTGGGACGAGGGGGAGTGTACTCCTCCAGCTCATCTATGAGCTTTTGTAGTCTTTGCAGAGGAGTTGGCTCCTTAGGGGCCTCCATAGTAGCTGTTTATTCAGCTTACTTCTTCAACCTCCTCTTCAAATTCTTCGTGCGATTCTTCTCTTGCTTCTTTTGGCGTGCCGCCTCTTGAGAAGAGAGAGGACTTTGCTTTGGAGGTGAGACTTGTTTGCCCCCAGAATTTTGCTTTCTACTCCGGGCTGGTTCCTTAGGAGCCTTAGTGCCACGGCTCTTTCTGGGGTGACCTTAGTCAAGTTGGTCTCCTCCGGCTGAACCTGGAAGGTGGCATTGATTGCCTGAGCAATTGTTTCAGGAGACAACTCCTGGAACTCTGCCAGTCCACAGCGGGGCCCTTGGGGGCTTTTCAACTCCACCGATTTTGCTTTGACGGGCGCCTTCGCAAGCTCAAGGTGTTGAGGCCTTTATGCAATTGGCGGCCTTGCTGGCTTGGCAAGAGCTTTGGCCGGAGGCTCCCTCACCTTCGCCTTGCCTTTGTTATCTGGTGGAGGGTTTCCCTCTATGACAATGCCGGGTTGACTTTGCCTGGGAAGGGGTTTGGAACCTTCTCCCTCGACTTGGCTTTTTGGGCTCTGGGCCTTAGGCCCCTCGCATCGAGCCTTGCCTTTGGGATACGGCTGAGGATTGTTGCTGCCTGTATACTCGCCCGGTTGGACTTGTTGAGAGGTGGGTTTGGTCCCACGCAACTTGGCCTGCTCCTGTTGAGCTTGCCGGAGAATCTTCTTAGCAGCCTCTTTAAGACGCCGCCTCGTCATAGAGTTCCCTTGCGCATCGATCTCCCCTCTTTGGATGAGGACTTCAATGCAATTTTGGACCTCCGGGCATTCCCGGGTGGGGTGAGACACCCTGGCATGATATTTGCAGTAGTGGGGATGACTCTTGGCCGTCTCATTATAATAGGATGGCGGATCATGCGTTATCACCCGACCATCTTCCAGAAGCTTGTCAAAGATCTTCTCAGTGTCCTCTTTAGGGAAAGAGCACTGATGAGAGGGTCGCCACCCTGGGTACCACAGTGTGGATTTTGGTGGCTGGGAACTGACTCCCTCCTCCTGTGGCTCCGGGAGCTGGAAAGTTGCTGAAGCATGTATAATGTTGACGGAGAAGCGAAGACTCTCCCGTGCGTGCGGTTGCGGTGGATTGACCAGGAATTCACCCATATTAACCTTCCCTTGCCTGATTAAGTCCTCAGCGAGGTCCTTGAACGGCTGGCAATTATGGATGATGTGGCAGATCACCTCATGGTAGGGGCAATAGCCCTGATGAAAAGCAGCCCCTGGGGCCTGCTCTATGGGTGTTGGGCTTATCAGTCCCGCCCGCTGACATGCGAAGAAGATGTTTGGGGTCTTCTCCCAAGGGAAGGAGTATAGCTTCTCCGGCTGCTCGCCTTCAAGTGACGCCTCCTCGCCTTCAGACGAATCTGAGGATTCCTCAGGGAGCCAACCCCTAAGCGGAGCCCGGCTAGTAGGTGATATACCTGCCTCCCGTATGTGGGCTGGAGCTAACCCCCTGGCAAATGGGCCAAAGGGGAAGGTGGCTAGTTGCTGATCTATGCTCTCCAGGAACTGCAACAGACACCTTTGTTCAGATTGCAATTGTCGGATTTCTCCTCGGATTTTCCGAATAGTCCTCCGCAATGCCAAACATTCAGGGAGCGAGGGAGGGGTGGCTCCCGGACCGGTGTCGGGTTGCTGATTTGAAGGCCCGGCCTCGGAGGCGTTGGAGCTCGAAGCCATTGCCATCATATAGACCACATTAGCCGACCGGTTCGATCGGCTCCAGGCATGAGGCTGGGGTGGGTCGACTGCATGGCCCAACATATTTACCAAGCCCTTTTGAATGAGATCTTCTGCAATATTCTTGAAGACATAGCAGTCCCCGACAGTGTGACCTAACCTGTGGTGATACACACAATAAGTAGGGTCCTCTGTTTTATCCACCTCTACGGGCTTCCGTGGATCCGGCAGAGTGATGAGCTTCTCTTTCATGCAGAGATCAAAGGGCATCTTAGTATGCTCTTTCCTGAAGGAATAAGGCGTCTTTATGTTCTCCGCCAACCGAGACGTGCTCGCCTTGGCATCAGGCTTCTTGCCATTGCCTTTGGATTTTTCTTCCCCCTTTTCTTCATTTGTCGGGGAGAAGTCCACAACATTTACCTCCTTGCTGCTAGTCAGGCGGTCTTTGAAGGATTTGCCTTTTATAGGGGCTTGTGCCGGGTGGTCAGTGAAGAACATCTCAATCTCCGCCACCACCGTGTTAAGCTGGTCAAAACTTCTGATGTTTGAACCCAGAAGCTTTTCACTGACTTCTGCCGAGAGACCCCTGCGGCAGATGGTGATTGCGTCCTCAGGCGTCGGAGGATTATCGCAGTGCATGCTGACGTCCCTCCATCGCTTGATGAAGTCCAACGCTGTTTCACCTTTCTTTTGACGGAGGGCACAGAGTTCCACCAGAGAAATTTTGCGTTCGACCATCTGGAAACGGTCGACGAACTTCTTCTGCATATCCGCCCAATCAGCAATAGAATTGGGCTTTAGCCTGGAGTACCACTGGAAGGCGGTGCCAGTCAACGACGTGGCAAAGTACCGCATCAAATATGCCTCCTCCAGTGCCAATTCACCCATGGCCGTCATATAGTAGGCCAGGTGTTCATGTGGCGAGCCCTGCCCGTTGAACTTTTGAAGTTTCGGGGTCTTCGGGCAATCTGGTGGAAGTTTCTTGAATTGATGGTGTAAGGGATAGGGCACGCTGTACAAGTCAACGGTAGCCACACCCTCACCATGCTGAGCAAACTTCGCCTCCACAATCCGCTCGATCATCTGCCTTTGCGCCATGAGGCTTTCTGTAGCGGGAGTGGCAGATGACCGCGCATTGGCTTCATGCTGCGGAATTTCAAATTCCACCGCCAATGGTACTTTTGCCGCCGTGACGGAGCCATTGGCCGCGACTGGAATGGGAGGAGGTTGTTGTTCCACTCCAGTTGGCGCAGCTTGAGGTGGGACATGAACCTCCTTTTCACGCAATAGCGCTTGCAAGAGGTTCTTGAGCTCTTGGTTCTCGCGTCGGAGTTCTTCCAACGCGTGAGTGTGTGTCTCTTCCCCCAGATCTTCTTCGTGCCGGGGGTGGCTATCCCCATCAACACTGCGAGCGTCCTTTTGGCGCTCTTCTTGCCGTGCCAGCTCGGGCTAAGATGTACCAGCGGCCGGCGCCTGTTGTGTTTGCGCTAGGCCCCGGGACACGGACCTTGACCTCCTCGAGTATTGAAGAGGCTGGTTGAGGTCCACCAAGGTGTCCTCGGGCTGCTTGTCGCCGGAGGTGGCGTAACAGGTGAACACTTTGACAGTATTATTGGTCACTTGAGCCACCCGCTTCTTCCTGGGTGGTTGTCGATCCGGGTTGGGCGGCATCTCTAGTCTGTCAAAGACAGAAACTCGGGATGTAGAGGCTTGAGGGGAGCGATTCTCCTCTGTGTGTGTGGAACTGGTCCACGGGGAGGTCGGCCGCACCTTCTTGCCGGCGCCTCGGCGCTTTTGCCCCCGTAGGGGCTGAGTTGTAGACCTCGGAGATGTTGAGGCCTCAGTGCTAGTCGGACTCCGCACACGTTGCAGATCCGACATGGATCCTCGGCCCTTGCACGTCTTATAATTCGGGCCTCCTCTTTGGTGACCCATATCTTCTTTAAGTGGAGCTGACGCTTCTCAATTGGGTTGCCCCCTGACCGCGGTCGGGGAGCGGGTGGTTTGGGCCGTCGTACTGGACCCTGATTTGCCGCCGGTACGGCGAGCTTCTTCTTTTTCGCTCCGTCTTCCCGAACTTGCCGAAGAAGCTCAAAGCGATTGGAGGTAGAGACAGTCGGGACGTGTCGGTTCCTAGGTAGAATCGGCTCGCCCCCATCGAGCCGAATGCGGAAATCTCCGACAAGCATGGTCTTGCCGGAGCGGGATGCGACCGCTGTAGGCTTTGTGCCTTTGCGGCCACGACGTTGCCCTCGTTGAGCAGGGGCAGCCTTGGTGACGTCCGACGTAGGTGCGACGTCGTTGTGGCGGCGACGCTACCACCGTTGAGCAGGGGCAGTACCTCTGAGGGTGGCCGCAGTAGAGTTGGTGCCGTTACGGCGACGGCGTTGCCCCCGTTGAGCAGGAGCGACGCCAGTAGTGACTTGATTGACCGAGAAAACTCGGCCAATAGATGGGGTAGAAGGCTTGACACCCTCAGCCGTTGTAATGGCAGCCGAGCAAACTCGGCTAGTCATCGGGATGAAGGGCTTGACACCCTTAACAGTTGAAGAGTGGACCGGACAACCCCGGCCGGCTGCTGTAGTAGAGGGTCTGACACCCCCGACGGTTGTCTAGCTGACTGGGCGAACCCGGCCGGCTGTTGAGATTGAGGGTCGGACACCCCCAACGGTGGTCTTGTTGACCGGGCGAACTCGGCCAGTTGATGAAGCAGAGGGCCTGACACCCTCGACAGTGGCCGTTGCAGGCGTGGCTGAGCTAGCCTCACCCACAGGTACGACACCCAGGAAAAAGGGCGAACCGACGACTGCTGGGAAGTCGTCGAAGACGAGCGGTGTCGCCAAGTATCCGAACTTGGCGTGGTTGGCGATGATCTGGGGGCCGTAGGTGTCGGCGGCCATCGCTGCTTGTTAGTTGGTGGTGGTGCGTAGCACGAATGGAGTGGCGTGCGGATGCACGAAGAACTCTCAAGGGAACAGAGAGATGTGCCCTCCTCTTCTCGTCTTGTAAGAGGAAGAGGGGCAATCAGAACCTTGAAGAAGGTTTTTTTTTTTTTTGGGACTAACTTTGACAGAAAGAAGAAAGGCGGGAAAGGTCCCACCGGACGTGCCAGTCTGTGGACCACGAAATCTTGCACGTAGGAAAAATGAAATATTTAGGGGTCCTTTTTGAAAAGAGACACTTCTCTATGTATAGAGACTTATTCCGTGGGTGCGCATAGTATCAGACGATTTGGGTTCGAGTGCTGGACCTCTCCCCACTGACCGTACTCAGTGTTGATTTACATCGGCCTAACGTCCGAACACCTTTGTTTGACTCTCAAAGAAATCCCAAAGTCCTCTCCTTAGCATCTGATGTGGAGGGCAGGCTCACTCAAGAGACTCTCCATGACCACTCATTTACCACCAAAATGTTAATAAAGTTAGGGTTAAATCTGAGCAAAACCCTAAGATTTAAGAGTAAAGACGCAAATATGCGGAAGCCGTAGGCATTTTTGAAGTAGAGGGAGGTTTTCTAGACCCCGAGGGTATTTTGGTAATTTTACCAACCCAGGGGTATTTTGGTAATTTTCCCAGGCCAGGGGTATTTTTGAAATTTCTTGGCTAGAACGGAAGTAGGACCGGGTTCCTGACTTCCCAAGGCGTTGAGGCTCTTTCTGGAGAGTTTTAGGGGCTACCAGGCCATTTCTAGGTCACTGGGATATTTTGGTAATTTTACCACCCTACATAGACTTAGGGTTGGGGTGACATCTGAGTGTCGGATTGAGCTGACAACATTCCCGAGCTGAAGGAGTGACAAAGGCTTCATAGAAGGCTCATACATGTCGATCTTGCCCAAGGAGGGGTACATGTGCAATTTTTGGAAGCCAGGGGTTTTCTTATAATTTTCTCTCGACTGGCACACAAAGGCGATTCTTGGTGTACATTGAATATATTTATGGCCCAAGTGGGTACAAGAGTTATCGGCGAGTTGTCGACTGTACAAAAGTCCGCACTAACGCGGGAAGTAGGGGCATAGCCCCAATTACAAAAGTTGCAGGGTAAAACTGCAAATACTTGGACTATTATGTTTCTCGGATCCCGAAGAGGACATTTATGTAATTCCCCCGTTATACGGACGGAACTACGTAATTTAGTCTTCCCGGAACATAGAAACTTACAAACATGGCCCGCTGAGAGGGATAATGACAAAAATACTCTCGTAGGGGCATATACACAAGACCCGGAGACTTACCCCTCGCGGGCCAAAACAAACAAACTTCAAAATCCTGGATGCTCCAAGGCAATGCTCCGTAGGATCTCCTCCATTCCTCCTTTTGGACTCTTGGTCTATTTATAGAAGTGGGAACCTCCCCGGGGTCGTTTGGACCCGTACGGGTTAAACGGGAGGAAAATGACCCCGGGGAGGTCATTTTTTTTAAAAAAAATTTGGTTTCCTGCGCTGGAGAGGAGACAGTCTCTGGGTGGGAGGTCCCTGGGCACGTCCATGGTCAAATGACCCTGGGCGGGACCTGCCCGGGGTGGCGGGACCTGCTCAGGGTGGGCGACCCCGGGCAGGTCCGCCCGGGGTCGATTGACCCCGGGTGGGTCCCGCCCGGTCTCGCACCCCCGCAGGCGGGCCCGCGTGGGCCTACCCCCGTCCGCGCGGACCCGCCCGGGGGCGGGTGACCCCGTACGGGTCCCTCCGACCTCAGACGGGCTCTCCCTCGTCCGATTTCAATAAATAGGGCCTTGGGGCGCTTTGGAGCCTCGTTCGCTCGCCGGAGAAGGGAAGACCCGCTCCTCCTTGTTCGTTTGTCGGTTTCCTCGTGCCGTAGGCCGCGAAGGGAAGACTTGTTATTGTCCGTGCTCCGTGATACACGCGCGAGGGACTTCGTTTGCGGTGCGTAGACCTCTTTTTGTGTTGCTTTTCCTCTTATAGGGGCTTCCTTTATCCGTAGTTGCACGTCCAAAGGAGAGGGACTTCACCCCTTAGGGATTTTCCCAGAACTACACGGTCCTGACAGTCGTAGTGGATTTAATCCGGCTCTCGACCGTCTCGAGTGCTGTGAGAGGTCTGTAATTGCAGCAATATGCAGGCTATGAAGCCTTAAGTGTGGAGATATCCTACGGGACAGCGATACGCCAAACATAGGACCCCGCGTAGGAATATTCCCCGAAATGGCGGTACGCCAAATATAGGCCTCGTCTGATGCGAGGATAATATCCCGAAATGTTGTAAGATAAATTACGGGTGCAACAGGTAGCTAATGATAGAATTCTTCAGCAGATTGGGGGGCATGATAGCTTAGAGGAGGTAGGACTTATGGATGCAGAGGACAGGAGCCTGAGAGACACTCTGAGATGCCATTACGATGAGATCCTCTCTAGGGAGGAGATTTATTGGAGGCAGAGATCGAGGGATAGATGGATGAAAGAAGGAGACATGAATATTGCTTACTTTTACCACATAGCATCTGGGAGGAGAACAGTGAATACCATGACCTGCATTCGGGAGAGTGAACTCTCCATCTTTTCGGACGAGCAGATTAGGGGTCTGGCGAGATACTATTATTCTAGGCTGTTTTCAGAGGAAGACCACTTCAGACTGAGGATTACAGAAGATCTCCTCCCACGGCCTTCCCAGGAGGAGAGGGATGACATCTCGTAGAGTTTCATTGAGGATGGTTGGACATGCAATGTTTTCTTTAGCAGGGGATAGAGCTCCAGGTCCGGATGGTTTCCCTTTGGCTTTCTTTCAGTAATGTTGGGATGTTATTAAATATGATCTTCTGACAACAGTTAAGGAGTTTCATGAGGGGAGGGCACACTTGAGGGGAATTAACAAAACCCTCATTATTCTCATCCCCAAGAAACAAGTGATGGACATGATGGTCACCAAATTGCTTATTAGTTTAGGCTCGAAGACATGAGGGGAATTAACAAAACGCTCAGGACTTCTGTGACTTTAGGCTTATTAGTTTGTTGAATGGTACTTACATGATCATCACCAAATTACTAGCAGGGAGATTGAAAAGAGTGATGGACATGATGGTCACTTGCTTCCAGGGAGCCTTTATCAGGGGAGTTATATACATGACAATTTTTTGGTGGCTCATGAGTGTTTATATGCTCTGAAGACTCGAAGAATGATAGATGCGGTCTTGAAGCTGGATTTTGAAAAGGCATATGATAGGGTCAACTGTTCTTATTTGTTTGATGTCATGGGGAAGATGGGTTTTGGGGATACTTAGATCGGCTGGATCAAGTCTTGCATTTATTCTGCTTCATTTGCAGTTCTTGTTAACGGGAAGCCTACTTCATTTTTTCACAGTGGCAGGGGATTTAGGTAGGGAGATCCTATGTCACCTCACCTCTTTGTGCTTGTGGCTAATGTTCTTAGCTGGGTATGACATAGAGCTGAGTCTACAGGTTTGATCATGGGATTTCAGGTTGGGAGAGATGGTCTTTCGGTCACCCATTTGTAGTATGATGATGATATCATACTGTTCTTGGTAGAGGATGAGAGGCAGTTGTATGTGGCGAGAATTTTGCTCGAGCTACTAGAGGAGACTATTGGTTTGGAGGTTAACTTCAACAAGAGTTTGATTGTTGGGGTTAATATGCAGGTCGGGCCACTTCAAAGGGCCGCCCGTATCCTAGGATGTCAGATAGGGGATTTTCCTATCACATACTTGGGTCTCCCTCTCACCCCTGGGGCTTTTCGGTGTGCTGACCAGCTTCCTATTATCTAGAGGTATGAGGTGAGACTGGCTAGCTGGAAGGCGCGGTTGCTATCCTATGGGGGGAGATTAGTCCTTTGCAGATCGGTCTTGGACAGCTTACCTATCTACTATCTTTCTGTATTCCGCATCTCAAAGACTATGATGAGAAAGATCGAAGCCATTTAGGGGAGGTTCTTTTGGCATGGGAGGGTGGGCGGTCTAGGGGTTGACACAACATCAGGTGGGGGAGGGTGATTGCTCCCAAGACACAAGGGGGTATTGGGATCAAGAATGTGATTGACTTCAATTTGGCCCTCTTGAGTAAGTGGCTATGAAGGTTGGGAGTAGGGGAATGATGGTCTTTGAACACAGTTCATCAGGCAGAGATACTTCGGTAGGAGGAGAGTTTGGACTTGAACTTTCTAGTCTCAGCCCAGGCGTCTCCTATTTGGCACAACATCCTCTCTTGCAGGGACTTCATCTCTTCTGGCGTACGGATCCGTCTAGGGAAATGCGACCATTGTCTTTTCTGGAAGGATAGATGGTGTAGCGACTTCACTTTGGAGGCTTCCTTTCCTAATATGTTCGCGATCACGGCTAACCCTTTGAGGTCGGTTGGCCGGACTTTTGATCCCCACCTCTGTGGGGGAGCCTGGGCGCTAACCTTCAGGTAAAACCTCATGAGTGCAGAGATAGAGCAATTTCAGGACCTCCTCCTCATCCTCCTTGACTTCGCCCGGCACCCCCTCAGGGAGGATGCGGCGAGTTAGAGATGGGGTAGGGAGGGGACCTTCTTTGTCAGGTCTGCCTACTCTATTATCTCTGACGATGGGGTGCGACACAGTTTCACTCCCCACATCTGGAGACCGAGGAGCTTGTTGAAGGTGAAGCTTCTCATCTAGAGGATCTCCCACGGGAGGCTTCCCACCCGAGATAGGCGCCTTCGCTTCCTACCAAAAATTCAGACGACCTGTTGCTTGTGTGGCCTGGACGACGAGACCGTGGACCACCTATTTGTAGGCTCCCCTTACTCGCAGGCAGTGTGGGAGGGTGTGGTTATGAGAGCCCGGTGTGTACTTGGCTAGCAAACTGACGTGTAACACTTTATCGGGGCCTAGGGTAGGAGATGGCCCCTCAGAGGTGATCGTGTGGTTTGGTGGCTCATCCTGCATACCACTCTTTGGTCCTTATGGTGCGAAATGAACTACATGATCTTCATGTGGGAGGCTAGAGTGGAGGATTTTCTTATTTCTTTTATTTGTACTAGAGTGCGGGAATGGACAAAGTTGTTATGTAATGTGAACACCCTCAACTCACCTCTTTTTGTTTTGTTTGGAGGGGTAGACTGCGGCACAGCGCCTTGGTGTCATTTTTTTTTTACAGGGCATCCTTTTGGGAGGTTTTTGGCTACACTTGTACATATTCTTTTTCATTTAATACATACAGTGATACCACTCACTTTCAAAAAAAAAGAAAAGAGAAGATTATGAGATTTTCTGTGCTTTTGGATTTTGATTACCATTGATTGTAGGGACTTGGAAAGCTGAAAAGTTGAGCCACATCCTACCAACTAAATTGCGACTCGATAATGACTCAGACCAACTCATTTCTGGGTCCTATGTGTCTATGTATAAAAGTCTGGGTTCCTTTTGTAGCTTTATTTATACACATTGGCCATTGGATCTCCTAAAAATTAGTCAAAGATTGTGAGTCAGTGTTTACACGCGGAAAATAATTTTGTTCGGAAGAAAACAACATTTGTATTTTGGCTCTTTTTTTTAAAACTCGCATGTTATAATTTTCGCGTGCGTGTTTTATCAGACGATTTAAGAGTTCGTATACTGGACTCTTCCCCACCAACCGGAGTTGGTGTTAATTTACATCGGACAAGTCCGAATACTCTTGATTAAAACTGCTAAAGATGTTTTCTTGCCCTCATAATACTGGCTCTCTTTATCATAATATTAGGTTGATGGAAAACATTTCTTTTACCCCAAGATAGGGCATAATTGCAATAATCATTGTCGGAGGGGTTTGTATGTAATTTTTCCTTTGGAGGGGTTTATATGCAATCTTTGGAGTTTTGCATGGTCTTCCGAAGGATTTGTATCTTAGGATTTGATCACTAATTTTGATCGTGCTTAGACAAACTTTAATCTTCCCCATGAGAATTTTTTGAACTTTGCAATCTTCGCACACTTTGGATGACATATTTGTCATTTTAAAAAACATGGGGGGTAAAATTGCAATTTCCTACCCATGTAGGGATTTCCTCGTAGTCTCGATCATAAAAAATGAAATCTCAAATCCTTGTGTGATCAGCATGACCACTTTTCCTGGCTTGAATGCATTTATATTCCAAGATACATGTGCACTCACTTGAGGGTATTTCAGTCAAATACCCCTTTAAGTGTAGTCTTGTATCAAGACAGATTTTTTAACATAAAAGAATACCCATTGGAGAGGGCCGCGACCTGCTCTTTGCTTGGGCTTCTTGGACTGCTGCGCTCCTTCTTCTTGCCTTGGTGTGTTGCTGTCTTCTTCTCTCTTGTTTCTTGCTGTGTGCACTTCTTATTGTTGTCTCCTCTTTGTGCTCGGTTGAAGCTCCCTCTTATAGGAGTTTGAAGGTGGGGCGGAGGATCCTTATTTGGCTCTCTCTGGTGGAATCCCAAGAGGTAAACCTTTCATCTCCCTCCTCCCTGTCCTTTCTCATTCTTTGACTACGGTTTTCTTTCTCTCCTTTTTTTTTTGAATAGCCGCAAGGGCCAATGGACAGAGGAAAGCCTCCTCCGGCCTGTGCAGAGCGGAGGCAGGCCCCTCCGGCCTGCACAGGGCGGAGGGAGGCCTCCTCCGGCCTGTCAGCAGGCGGAGGGAACTCCTCCGGCCTGTTCAGCCTCCGGAGAGGGGTTTTTTTTGGCTCCATTCTGCTATAAAAGTACTACCGTACATCATAAAAAATCTCACTTCAACAAGTAGAGCTTTTCTTTTTACCTTTTGTCTTGTACAGAGGATTTCCTTCTTGGATTCATCCTTTGAGAACATGTGAGTGACATAGTATGCCACCATTTGTTATATACTTCTCATGCACTTAGCCTTGCACATACTTTGGAAAAATTGATTTCAGTTTCTCCCAACTTCTGTAAACTGAATTTTTGTTAGACCGAATTGTATGCAAAGAGATAAGGAAACAACCCGGTTTCTCATATACACACATTGGCCTCCATCTTTCTTAAAGCACATCTTGTCTTTTCATAAAGAACCCTTCTGATGTATATTCTGGCTAATGTTATCCACTCTGCAGCCCTTTCTTTTCTTAGTTTTCACTTCCAAGAACACATGTTCTGTACTTTCTACACCATCACTATTTGCACATGCACTTAACCATTGGATATGCATATGGTTATATGGAAGAGCACATCTCAGCAGACCATGATCTGATATTGTTCTAAAGAGAGACTCAGCCTTAATGATTAAATTGTTCTGTATGTAGATGTGAAGGAGAGCATTGCATGTAGATTGCCCTATCACTCTCTCAGACATGTCTTCACAAAATTTCTCTGCACTGGCTAAGTCACAAACTTTTGTAACTAAGTCCAAGTGGACAGCATAATCCCTGGTGACAGCTTAATGCTTTGTTGGATTGTCATCTATTCACATATCTTCTCCATGCTAAAAAATGAGTATCAGAAAATTATTATTACTATTCTCTTCCTCTTTTTTTTTTCTGAGATTCTCGACTGTCATCGACGACCCTTAGTCGTCCCTTGTTGCATACGTGCATTTTTCCTTCTTCAGAAGTTTCTAAAAATCTGAATTTTGTGAAAATATTTTACGGGGTCAACAAATACCCCCCACGGGGGGTCCGTCGGAGCCAAGGGTGACGGCGGGCGTCCCGTGCATTTCCCGATTTAGCCAACTTGTCGCTTTGTTTGATTCATCATGTCAACTGCTAATCATTACTCTTTTTGTGATTTTCGCACCCCATAGGGGGAGTAAAGCCCCGAGAGGAAATTAGGGATACCTCAACCTTTGATGACTCCCTGGTTATGAGGGCCGAAACTCCTAAGTTCTCTCAGCTGGATAAGCCTTCGGAGGCTCCCACCGTCTCAGGTAATCTTTTCTCTTTGCATGCTATCAAATTTGTTGTTTGATGTGGGTTGAAGAACAAGGATCATAACTATTCTCATTATTTTTCCTCTCTTTTCCCTTTTTTGTCTTGGCAGCTTCTTCAAAGAAAACTCTCCCGCAGATGGACAGCTTCCCGTGCCATGGGATTGAGTGGCCGGATGGCCCTCAGATTGCACCTTTTGTGGGGGCAACCCTCATGGTTGATACCCTGATTGGCGGCGCCCGGAGTTTGTTCCAGGGGGCCGAGCTTCCTCCAGTGGAGACTGTTCGCAACACCCTTACGGCTGCCACGCGAAGCTATCATGGGTTAGGGTTCCCGAAAGGACCCTGGATGACGGCAGTGGATAATGCTTGGCAAGAATTCCATCAGCTGTATGAAGCCTCAAATTGGAAAGCCCAAGAATTAAGGATCAAGCAGCTGGAGGATGAAATAAAAACAGTACGTGACCAGATCCGCGAGAGGAGATCCCAGGCTGAGAGGGTCCGAGATCGCCGCAGCTCCCTCGAGACTACCATTGCTGAGAGCAGGAGTCAGGTTGCCTCGCTTCAGGAGACCGTGCGGAGCATTTTGCAGAGAATCGCAGCCTTGGAGGCTTCAATTGAAACGAGTGTCAAAGCGGTTCAGGAGGCGCAGGCTGAGGAGAGTTCCCTTGCTATAGAGTGCTCAGGCATGGAGGAGACCATTGCCACGAAAGAACAAGAGCTTGCCAATTTGATAAAGCAGAAGCCCTCCCATCTTTGAGTCTGTATAGTTCTTTTCTTCAACCCATTGTTAGCTTCATATTTTCTTCCATTCATTATTTTGCAGCTACCCCCGGGGGCTTGTCTTGGGCTCTAATTTTGCAGATGAATAGTGGAATTGCTTATGTATTGATGAAGCATGAGTTCTTTTGTTCTGGCTCCTGGGAATTTTTTTTTTTTACACTAGCTTTATCGTCCTTTCCGGTTTTCACCAAAACTAGCCCCCTTTAACTTTTTCTAGCGCGCCCTTTCGATTTTCACGCTGAGGGGTTACCCAATTTTGCCTGAGGCGCTCTTTCGGGTTTTCACCTTAGCCGGATTTCTTAGGCCTTTTTGCCCTCAGCCACCCCTGTGATGGGAATGGCTAAGTCCACCGGGGCACCTCTATTTTAAGCCCCTTTTTTCTCTTTCTTTCTGTCTCTCTCTTTTTTTTTTTGGGACCAGTGACATGGTGTGAAACGTATGAATCGCGAGGCTCACCCTAAACGAAGTTTGGGGAGCAGAAAGGAGTGAGATCCGGGGCTGACCAACAATGTTGGGAAGCCGAACACTTGAGATTTGGGGCTGACCAACGCTCTTGGGAAGCCGAAAACTTGGGATTTGGGGCTGACCAACGCTGTTAAGAAGTCGAAAACTTGGGATTTGGGGCTGACCAACGTTGTTGGGAAGCTGAAAACTTGAGATTTGAGGATGACCAACGCTGTTGGGAAGTCGAAAACTTGGGATTTAGGGTTGACCAACGCTGTTGGGAAACCGAAAACTTGGGATTTGGGGCTGACCAACGCTGTTGGGAAGCTGAAAATTTGAGATTTGGGGCTGACCAACGCTGTTGGGAAGCCGAAAACTTGGGATTTGGGGCTGACCAACGCTGAAGCCTAAAACTTAGGATTTGGGGCTGACCAACGATGTTGGGAAGCTGAAAACTTGGGATTTGGGGCTAACCAACGCTGTTGGGAAGCCGAAAACTTAGGATTTGGGGCTGACCAACAATGTTGGGAAGCCGAAAGCTTGAGATTTGGGGCTGACCAACGCCGTTGGGAAGCCGAAAACTTAGAATTTGGGATTGACCAACACCGTTGGGAAGCCGAATACTTGGGATTTGGGGCTGACCAACGCCGTTGAGAAGCCGAAAACTTGGGATTTGGGGCTGACCAACGCTGTTGGGAAGCCGAAAACTTGGGATTTGGGCATTTGGCACGGTGGGACAAAAAACGAGAATTGTTCAAAGCAACCGTGACTTTTGAATTTTCTTGGGAGGTATCTCCTTACTTTCCCTTACTCCTCTGCAAAGGAGGGAAGGTCTTGTGTAGATTGTTACTTGAACTCATGCTCGGGAGCATAGTGTATCTTTAAATGCTTCCCATTTAGTGGCGGGGATGGCATTTCTCTTTTGTGGTGAACAACTGCATATGCGCCTCCTTCATAGGCTTTTATGATGACCTAGGGCCCACGCCAGTTGGGCTGTAGTTTGCCGCTGGATTTGCCTGCCATGACTTCTCTTTCTTTAACCATGACAAGATCGCCCTTTTTAAATGCTCTTTGCTTTACTAGCTTGTCATAGGCTTGTGTCATGCGTCTTTGGGCCTGTTTAACCGGTTTGACTGTGGGGAGTATTGCTTGCTTATGTTTTGCCACAGAGGGTTCTAGCTCGGGCATTTCGTTGTAAGTCCAGGCGAAACAATCTTTAAGCTCTAACAAAAGCTGCTTATACCCTTCCCTTTCTTCCTTATTCAGGAGAGCGCTAATGAAGATTGGCCGGGGATCGTCAGAATCCCCGAGGTTGAGGTCAGCTAACTCGTCTACAGTTACTTGTCCGCCGTCTTCTAGTTCTTGTGGAGCTGGCTGTAGGCCGACGTACTCCTATTCGTTGCCAGGCATAGCGGCGTGTGCGCCGTAGCACTCTAAGTCATTGAGAGCGGACGAGGGCGATTGCTCGTCTGATTCTGGAAGTATCTCTTCTTTTTGCGATTGCTCTGAAGGGTAGGTAGTCTCCTTATCAGAGGATGACTTGCTACATGAGGGCGAGAGCCCTAGGGTGTTGACCGAATGGTGAATTTCCACATTTGCCCCTTCTCGGCTGAGGGCGTGGCGCCTTGCTTCCCTTGCCCCAAACTTAGGCAATGCGGAGGCAACCGCAGTAAGAATTTGCCTAGTCGAGGATTTCGGTCGATCCCATGGATGAGGTTGTGGGGGAGACACTTGATGATTTTGAATTTGAATAGCTCCAGACTGTATCAACCCTTCGACCTCGTCTTTGAAGACATAACAGTTTTCTGTAGTATGGCCGGTCATTCGGTGGTACTGACAAAAGGTGAAGTCCTTGCCCTTGTTTTCTTTAGTCGGCTTGCGAGGTTCTGGCAATGTTATAAGATTTCTTGCCATGCAGAATTCGAACAATGGCTCGGTGTGTGTTTTGATGAACGAGTATGGCGTCTCCATTGGCCTTGCCAATGTCATCACAGGGGTTTTTCCCTTAATCACCTCAAGGGCGCTGATCGGACCAACTCTTCCCTGGGAGTGAACAGCCACAGAGGGGGAGCCTAGAATACTTGCTCTCTCTTTGGCGGTAGAATGGGCCTTACTGATCTCAGGCTTACTGGCGGGCGTTCCGGCCACCATCATCGGAAGGCTGTTGTTCAGCATGATCCCAGGCTGGGCAACGGAGTTCGGTGGAAGCGTACGATGCCTAAGTAGAACATCTCACTCCCGTAATAACTCCTGCAATAGAGATTTTAATGCCTGATTTTCTTGCCTCAGACCTTCTAGCGTGGTAGCTTCTTTTTCTGGTTGACGATTGACTGGGGCATCGGCACTCAAGGATGGCAAACTCGGTTTCGGCCGGGTCCGAAATCGATATTACTCGGTATCGGTTTCGGTTTCGGCCGAAACCGGCCGAAACCTAGTTAAAAGATTAAAAAAATCAAATTAATTCTAAAAAATCTGAAAAAAAATCATAAAAATTATAAATAATCACTTAAAATCACAAAAAATATTACACGTGCATTTGACTGTATAAGTTAGTGCAATAACCTTGAAGTAGACAACTACGCATTGAACTTCAAACATTGAACATGTGAAAGTTAAACTAATATTCTATTGTACATTAATACAAGCAGTACAATAAACCAAATTAGACAAAATAAATGTTACAAAAATTCATTGATTCTTACCTAATATGGATAATAATTACTAGAAGAACCTTCTCCCTCATTGTCTGGCCCTTGATGTTGATACCCATAACCAGGTTGCATGTATGGTCTATATTCACTATAACCAAACAATGAGGTAGTCAAGTCCTACATCCCTCTTTGGATCCCTCTTGGAGTGTTTGGTTGGCTTGATTGGAATCCAGTATCAGCATAAGAATCTTGAGGAAGAGAAGAGGAACTGGTCGGATATGGATGGAACTAGAATGATGGTTCATAATTTCACGACCCATAAATAGCTGCTTCCTGTTGGCCACCTTCGTAACCTGGTGAATCATATCCTCGCTGACCTTGACTGTATCCAGTAGTACCACCTGCAGCACCTGCATCACCTGTACCACCTGCAGCACCTCCGGGATGATCACCATCATCATCATCACCACAAGAAATCAGTCGCTTTTTAGCC
Source organism: Amorphophallus konjac (assembly GCA_022559845.1). Taxonomy (NCBI): domain Eukaryota; kingdom Viridiplantae; phylum Streptophyta; class Magnoliopsida; order Alismatales; family Araceae; genus Amorphophallus; species Amorphophallus konjac. Next base: position 52,967,021 of record CM040118.1, read on the forward strand.
TTCGGGGATGCTTTTTTCTCTTTTGGTTCGGTTTCTTTAGCCATCCTTGACATGAATCCTCCTGCCCTTGGCGTGTCTCACATAAATCTGCTTCAACTGCTCAATTGCCGGGTCCTCTTGGGCAGCAGCATTTGTCCTCTCAGTTTGCCCATGCACTGATGTACTTCTTCTTAAGGAGACCGGTGGCTTGACCATTCTAGGAGTGACTGGCCTGCTATCTGTATCTGAGTGTCTAGCTGGCTCAAACTCGAACTGCTCCTCAGTGTCATCAACACTAGACTGGTGCGCATGAGTATCTCTGTCCCTCTTTGATTTTATTTTGAATTCGGGATCTCTTGGCTCATCTTCATCAAGTATGTCCTCTGCCCATGTTCTATCATCAACATCAAAAACGGGCTCATCAACCTGCTCTCGTGTCTCCACTCAAGACTGCAAGGGATTATCATCATCAAATAAGGCATCCACATCAATTTCTGCGGCGACATCCTCGGCGACGCGTTTGTCTCGCAGCTGTTGTCTCAACCTCATATTCTTTATTCTCAACCTCATATTGTAGTTGCAGTACACTAATTTCTCTAACCGATCAGCCTTTAGCCGATTGCGAACCTTTAAGTGTATAAGGCTGAACGTGCTCCAATTTCTTTCACATTGACTTGCTGATGTGGTTTGACTCAACACCCTGATTGCAATGAAAGCCAATGCAGAACTGCCCAATTGTCTATTGTTCACCATGATCCACCAGTCAGCTGTTACACCAACCAACCATAAACAAATAAATATAAGATGTAAATAAAAATCAATTAAGGAAGATGTAATTGCAAAGAAAGCACAAAGATGAAGTATACCTGGGCTCACTCTTCCCACTGCGTATAGCAATTGGGAGTCAGAATACGTCCCACTTCTCATTCTATAGTTGTTCATCTACAAAAATTACATAATAGATTAGTATAACTACTTAAGTAAATTCTATACCTCTTATTCATGAAATCAAACAGGCCAACCTCTACTTCCGCCTGAAGCCTCTTATCTGGTGTCCTCGATAAACGACCAATGACTTTTAAAGTGCCTTGAAGCACCTCGGTATCAACATGTGCATTGGCATCGTACATGAATCTAGGGTTCAGGAAATAACCTGCATTTGTATATAGTTAACTAAATGTTATATAAAATAACCTAAAGAATAATGTATGAATACAAATAATCACTCACGAGTTGCATGCAAGTCATGGTGTAATGTGGTGTCCCATCTATGGTCAATAATCTTCCACCACTTTGCATATTCTTTGGGAAGGGACTCCTGCAACTCCAATTTCGCACGGTCCATGACCTCATACAGATATCCCATATCATTCTTGTCATCGCCATCCACCAATTTTGGGACCTTCACGAGGGGGGTGACTACTTTCATGTATCGTGTTACTCTGCCCCAGAATTTGTTGTCGTCCACGATGTGACTGACATCCAAATAATCCATATGAGCATCAACATTGCCCTTGTCGATGTATTCCCGCAGGGTATTGTGGTACATAAAAACTTTCAACTCATTCTTATACCTGTGCAAAGAAATAAAATTTGAATCAAATACAGATCATAACTATAAGGATAAAGAAGTAATAATTGAGTTCAACCTTATACCTATGCAGAGACTCCAAAGAAATGAAATTTGAAGCAAATCTGGTTGGCCCTGCACGGATGATATCTCGCCCCCCACTTGCATGCTCCCTGAACATGTTCAATATCCTATGATGGCCATAAATATACTGGGTAATCTTTTGTGCCCTTTCAACCGTCTTCTTCACATGTTTGTCCTTCCCTATGTCTTCAAGTATGAGATCTAGACAATGTGCTGCGCATGAGAGCCAATATAAATGCCTGCGCTTATGCATCAATTTCCTCCCTGCAGCCTTATAACTGGCTTCATTATCAGTCACAACTTGTCCAACATTTTCTTCACCAATTTCGTCTACCATGTTGTCCATCAAATGAAACAAATAATTGGCAGTTTTTTCAAAATTTGATGCATCTATAGATTTTACAAATACTGTACCTTCGATGTAATAGACCAAAAAGTTAATCATTGACTTTTTTGTGGTATCAATCCAACCATCACACATAATAGTGCATCATCTCTCCATCCATATATGCTTGAAGCTTTCAACCCAATCATGGAGCTCCTCAACCTCTGCCTCAAGCCCACGCCCGTATATGTCTCGACGTGACGGCGCCTTCAAGTCAGGGCCAGCATCTGCTATTGCATCTTACATAGGTTGAAAATATTCACTTTCAGCAGCATGTGTAGGGACACCTGCATGAAAAAATCATTTACAGATGCTTTTAAATGCATGTCCTGCAACTTCTGCAGATTTTTTGACCCCTCTTAATGCACTTTTGATCTTAGGTTGTGTAGCCTGGGGCCTTCTGTGGAGATAACTGTCCATGGGGCCTGTTCTCTGCGTCTGCGGGGGCGGGGCAGCACCAACGTCAGGACGTTGTGCAGCTGTACTGGAGTAGGTCCCTCCTGAACCCATGGGTGCCTTTCCTTTCCTTCGAGCGGCTTCTTCACGCTCTCTTGCTTCAGTCAGCTCCGGATCAGAATCTTCAGTGCCTTCCTCGTCATCATCCCTCCTAACCCTTCTGCCAGAAATCTCCTCAGCAATTTCCTCCTCATCCTCAGCCCTTTGTTGCATCCTCTCCTTTTTGCCCAGAAGGCACTGGCGCATCTCCTCTCGCACCTCTCGTGGACAGTGGTCACATTATCTCACCTCTCCTCGTACCCCTGCTAAATGTTGCTTTCCTTCGGTAATTCCGCCATGCATCTCCCTACCACAATAATTACATTTAACCTTTCTTCTCTTAGCATCAACTAAGGTCAGGTGGGCCCACCCCGGATCCTCCTGCCCTTGCTGCTCCAGTGTTTGTTGACGTTTAGGCATGATGCTGCATTAAGACAGTAAAAGACAATGTCTTGTAAGTACAATGAAAAAAAGACAATTTGTCATGAAAGAGGTTAAATTTAGTCAATGAATCTTAATTGAGCTTCAATTGAACTTTACTAAACCTAATTAGAGGAAACCCTCAAATTTAAGGGTGTAATTAAGGTTTAATTAACACATTTAGCCTAATCACCCTTCATAAGAATTGTATACCAGCATGATAGAGCTTCAAATTAGTCAATGAAGCTTAATTGAGCTTCAATTGAACATTACTAAGCCTAATTAGAGGAAAGCCCCAAATTTAATAGTGTAATTAGGGCTTAATTAACACATTTAGCCTAATCACCCTTCATAGGAATTGCATACCAGCATGATAGAGCTTCAAATTAGTCAATGAAGCTTAATTGAGCTTCAATTGAACATTACTAAGCCCAATTAGAGGAAAGCCCCAAATTTAATAGTGTAATTAGGACTTAATTAACACATTTAGCCTAATCACCCTTCATAAAAATTAATTACGACCATGATAGAGCTCCAAATTAATTAATGAAGCTTAATTGAGTTTCAATTGAACCTTACTAAACCTAATTAGAGGAAAGCCCGAAATTTAATAGTCTAATTAGGGTTTAATTTACAATTTTAGCCTAATCACCCTTGAAAAAAATTAATTACCAACATAATAGAGGTTTAAATTAGTCAATGAAATGTAATTGAACTTCAATTGACCCTTACTAAACCTAATTAGATGAAAGTCCTAAATTTAATAGTCTAATTAGGGTTTAACTAACATATTTAGTCTACTCACTTAATTAGAAGAATTATTTAACAACATAAGTATCTAAAAAATCTTACTTAGCCCTAATTAGAGCTAATTAGAGTGGTCGGGGGCTGGGCTGGGGCCGCTGGGCGGGCTGCGCAGGGGTTGGCCGCTGGCGGGCAGCTGGCTCACTGGCTGCGGGCAGCAGGCCGGGCGGGAGCGCAGGCTGGGCTGGCCGCTGGCCGGCTGGCGCCTGGCGGGCGCGCGCAGGCCGCACACGCGCAGGCGCAGGAGGTCTGGGCTGGCGCGCGCGCAGGCCGCTGGCCTGCTGCTGCTGCGTGGGCCACGGGCGAGGCGGGCGGCGTCGGCGGCTGCTGCTGCTCCGCGGGCGGGCGGCGTCGGACTGGGCGGCTGCTGCTGCTCTTGCTCCGCGCGCGGGCTGGGTGGGGGAAGCGTTTCGGGGTCGGGGGGCTGGGTGGGGGAAGGGTTTCACGTGAACTCCAAAGGGAGTTCACGTGTTTCGCCCGAAACCGGATGGTTTCGGGACGAAACCATCCGGTTTCGGGTGAAAAGGGTATCGGTTTCGCCCGAAACCGATACCCCAACCCGAAATCGAGCCCGCTACAGTGAACGGGGCTAAAACGGTTTCGGGTACGGCCGAAACCGATACGTTTCGTCCGAAACGTATCGGTTTCGGCCGTAACTGCCATCAATGTCGGCACTGGCCAGGCTGGAGTTTTGCAGGTCCCCAACGTCAAGTCCTGCTAGTTGGCCTAAAGCTGATTTCCCCATCTCTCCCAGAAACGTATCGGTTTCGGCCGATACTGCCATCAATGTCGGCACTGGCCAGGATGGAGTCTTGCAGGTCCCCAACGTCAAGTCCTACTAGTTGGCCTAAAGCTGATTTCCCCATCTCTCTCAGCTGCCGGTAGGCGGGATGTAGTGGGGTGACATGTCCTTCACCGGGAGGGTCGGCGGGGTGAATGCCTAAGCTGCCTATATCAGGCAACTGCAGTTGGAGATCGTGACCTCCAGGTGTAAATTCCTCTTGAGGTTCGGTCATGCCGAGGTTACCCATCTGAAGGGAACTTGGGTCGCCAACTGAGGATGAGGACCCTATGGTGTTGACGGCATAATAGACTTTGAAGTCTACCTTGGGATCATAGCCTAGCCCTCTTTTGTCATTGTTGGAGAAAGGGGGCATCTGAACAAGCAAGCCCATTGATCCTTTCGATAGCCATCCGCCGGTCCTCGGCCGCCTTCTAGGCTCCACTGTGGCTTCTGAGTGAAAGGAAGCTGGAGCGGATTCTCCAGTTGTAGGTGTCGGGGACAGGGCCGTCAATCGGTCATGCATGCGCCTCATGAGCTATAGTAGGTCCTCCTGATCATGTTGCAGGCACCTAACTTCTTTTGTAAGTTTTCGAATGGCCTTCCGAATGGCCAGGCATTCGGACATTAGGAAGTAGCCCCCTGTCAGAGAGGCGCCTTGCGGGGCGGGGGCTGAGTCCAGACCATTTGGCACATCCCTCGCTTGACTTTTCCCAGAGGTTTTATGAAGGACATTCACTGAAAACCTTGATCCTTGATGGACATGAGACCGAGGCGGGTGTTCCCTGCTGTGGCTTTCATTTAGAATTCGCTCAGCTACCTCATGAAGCCTTCTTCTTACCAAACCTTCTCCTTGAGTATCAATTTCTCCCCTCTGTATGAGGGTCTCGATATAATCTTGTAACTCTTCACACTCTTTGGTGAGGTGCGATATCACAGCATGGAACTCGCAATATCTTGGATGAGCTTTTTCAACCTCAGTGTAGGTAGGAGGAGGGTCGTGCACCATAATGCGACCCTGCTCTAGAAGAGCGTCAAATATCTTTTTGGTGTTCTCTTTAGGAAAAGAGCACGAATGAGAAGGCCTCCAACCCGGATACCAAAAAGTGGGTCGTGTCCTGCTGGGACCTACTTCTTCCGCCCCCGGATCGGGGAATGTGAAAGCTGCCATTTGATGATCTTCTCGAGTTGGCCGATGGCTAATTACATTAGCCGAACGGGTCACTCGGTCCCAGACGTGGGGTTGAGGAGGGTCAACCCGAGTCCCCCTCATTGTGATGAGCTGGTTTTGTATCATTTTCTCCAGCTCATCTTTGAAGACATGGCAGTTTTCAATAGTGTGTCCCAATAAACGATGATATGGGCAGTAATTGGGATCATCTGTTTTGCTAGCTTCTTCTGGCTTCTTGGGTTCCGGCAGAGTTATCAACTTATTCTTTATACAAAGGTTGAAAAATTTGCGAGTATGCTCATTCTTAAAAGAGTAAGGAGTCTTCATGCGCTGGGCCAACCTCATGGTTGGTGCCTTCCTTTCAGACCTTTTTTCGGAATCACCGGGTAATGCTGCTTCGTTAGTTTCAGTGGTGGGAGAGAAGTCCACCGTATTTGCCTCTCTTCCTGTCGTGGGATGCTCCTTGGACACCTTAAGCTTTGAGGGAATGAAGGTGAGATTGTCAGCGAAGAACATTTTGATCTCCGCGACCGCAAAATTTAATTGGTCGAACCCTTTGATATTTGTCCCCAGAAGTCGCTCACTGACTTCGGGGGAAAGTCCTCTTCGGTAGATTGTTATAGCATCCTCTTGCGCCGGAGGGTTGTCACACCTCATACTGAAGTCCCTCCATCTCTTAATAAAGTCCAGCGCGGTCTCTCCTCGCCTTTGCTTGAGCGAGCACAGTTCGGCGAGAGACACCTTCCTCTCGGCTAGTCAGAAGCGGTTAATGAACTTCTTTTGCAAGTCAGTCCAATCGACCACTGAATTTGGTTTCAGCCTGGAGTACCATTGGAAGGCACTGCCGGTAAGAGAGGTCGCAAAGTATCGAAGGAGATATGACTCGTCAAGCGTGAGCTCACCCATGGCCGTTATATAGTAGGCCAGGTGTTCATGAGGTGACCCCTGCCCATTGAACTTTTGGAGCTTTGGCGCCTTTGGACAATCCGGCGGAAGCTTTTTAAACTGGTGATGAATAGGATAAGACACACTATACAAATCGACAGTGGCCGTACCTTCGCCATGCTGGGCAAACTTATATTCAACTATTTTTTCTATCATACGCCTTTGAGCAATGACTTCTTCAGCTCCCGGGGCCCAAGAGGATTGAGCATTAGGCGAGACCCTTGGTACCTCAACTACCGCCTCGGTCTGTAGGTCATAGGGAGGTACAGCTTGTCTGCCGACCCCAACAGGGTTAGGAGCCCGTTGCTCCCGCCGCGGCTCTTGATTAACTATCGGTGTTTGAGCTCTTTAAGCATTCATATTCATCTGTCGCTTCATTTCAAGCATGAGATTGGTCATTTCAATGTGCCATCTCTGCATGGTTTCAAATTTGGCGTCATCAGACATCGCCTGGAAGGCGGCCTTCGTAGGTGGCTCAAAGGCTAAATTGGGATAGCCATCATCATGAATGCTCTCAACATCATCTGCTTCCACCCGGGGTTGATTTTCACCTTGGTTTTGAGGGAATTCCTGGGCAATTTCTTGGTGCTGCTCCTGAGAGGAAGTTCCCGCCTGACCACTGAGCTGGGCTTGCAGACTCCTTCTAGCGGCGTTACGGGTATTGCGGTACACCACATCTGTTGCCGGATTTAGATCATCTGTCTCAATGGGATCATTTGGGTTGGCCGGATTGCCAATTTGTTCCATATGTTGCCTCCCGGAGGCGTAACAGGTGTAGATTTTCATACTCCCACCTGTCTCTGCCATTTGGACTACTCTTCGTCTCTTCGGCGCATGGCCACCAGGACGAAGGGATGCCCCCAGTCTGTTAAAGACGGAGGTCCTTGTAGGAAGGGTCTCTGTTAGCCTTTCAAAGACGGAAACCCGCGGCAGGGGTGTCTGGGCACAGTTGCCCATTTTAGCTCGGATGGATCTTGAGCTGTGTGATGTGAAATTGAGCTTGCGAGAAGCCCCTTTTCTCTTCTGTCCCTGTACGGCACTTGACGATGCCACGTCAGCTTGGGGCTGGGCGCGCGCAGGCTTGCTGGCCCTAGCCTGCTTAATTGCTTGGGCCTCTTGCCTAGTGACCTAGATTTGTTTAACTTTCTGGGGACGTCGCCTGGATGTCTTATCCCCGTCATCGGCCTTAGTCTTCTTTTTGACGCCTAGCCCGTCGTCTCGCATCTTGTGGAGGAGCGAGAAGCGGTTGGAAGTGGATATGTTGGGGACACATCGGTCCTGCACGATCCTTGGCTCGGCACCGTCGAGCCGGAAGCGCATATCCCCGACAAGTATGGACTCGCCGGATCTTGAAGTCTTCGCCGCTGGCGGCTTGTTTTGACGGCGGCGATGCTGCCCCCACTTGGCGGGGACGACATTGGCAGTGAGCGTGTTCACAGAGAACACGCGGAGTTGTGTTGGGAGGGGCGTATTATTGCCCCCAGTGACAGCTGATGAAGCCGGAGGAGGCGTCTCCGGATGGGTGGCGGGAATCACCCCTAAAAAGAAAGGGGAACCAATAACCGCCGGAAAATCCCTAAACACGATGGGGACAGTGAGATAGCCATGGCTTGCAACAACAAGTGAGCCATAAGTGACTGCTGTCATTGCAAGAGATTCCTTTGTTTTTTGAACCACTTCCCCCCTCCTGCTCAATAGAGAAGAAGAGTTAGGGTCTTTATAAGGGCATTGAAAGAACTTTAGCAGTTAAATGAAGGGCGGGAAAAGTCCACCGGGCGTGCCAGTCTGTTTACATGCGGAAAATAATTCCGTCCGGAAGAAAACAACAACATACGTATTTTGTTTTTTTGTTTTTAACTCGCATGTTATAATTTCCGCGTGCGTGTTTTATCAGACGATTTAAGAGTTCGTGTACTGGACTCTTCCCCACCAACCGGAGTTGGTGTTAATTTACATCGGACAAGTCCGAATACCTTTGATTAAAACTGCTAAAGATGTTTTCTTGCCCTCATAATACTGGCTCTCTTTATCAAAATATTAGGTTGAGGGAAAACATTTCTTTTACCCCAAGATAGGGCATAATTGCAATAATCATTGTCGGAGAGGTTTGTATGCAATTTTCCCTTTGGAGGGGTTTATATGCAATCTTTGGAGTTTTGCATGGTCTTCCGAAGGATTTGTATCTTAGGATTTGATCACTAATTTTGATCGTGCTTAGACAAACTTTAATCTTCCCCATGAGAATTTTTTGAACTTTGAAATCTTCGCACACTTTGGATGACATATTTACCATTTTAGAAAACATGGGGGTTAAAACTGCAATTTCCTATCCATGTAGGGATTTCCTCATAGTCTCGATCAGGGTTTGACGGACCATTCGTCCCGTCCGTCCCGATTTTTCACTGGGACGGGACGAGTCGGTACCTTTGCGTACCGAGATAAAAAAGTTATATTATATATATATGTTATAGAATAATATAACTTAAAAATATTTGTATCTCAGTTGGTCACGTGTGTGGTCGTTCCAACAGAGGCCTCTGGTTCGAATCTCACCTCCGTCCTTGTTTTAAATGTTTTTTATTAAAAAAATTTATAAAAATCCAAAAAAAACGCGTCAAACGTGTGTTTCGAACCCGGGATCTCACGTACAAACGTGAGATCCTCAACCAACCGGCCTACAAAATGTATTTGTTATAAAAAAAATTAAAATAATATATAACGCGTCCCGGTTGCGTCCCATAGATCGGTCGTCCCGGTCTGTGGCTGGGATGGGACGGCCGGTTCGGGCCGTCCCGGAACGGTTTGGAAAACCCTGGTCTCGATAATAAAAAATGAAATCTCAAATCCTTGTGTGATCATCATGGCCACTTTTCCTGGCTTGAATGCATTTATATTCCAAGATACATGTGCACTCACTTAAGGGTATTTCAATCAAATACCCCTTTAAGTGTAGTCTTGTATCAAGACAGATTTTTTAACATAAAAGAACACCCATTGGACAGGGCCGTGACCTGCTCTTTGCTTGGGCTTCTTGGACTGCTGTGCTCCTTCCCTTGGTGTGTTGCTGTCTTCTTCTCTCTTGTTTCTTGCTGTGTGTACTTCTTACTGTTGTCTCCTTTTTGTGCTCGGTTGAAGCTCCCTCTTATAGGAGTTTGAAGGTGGGGCGGAGGATCCTTATTTGGCTCTCTCCGGTGGAATCCCAAGAGGTAAACCTTTCATCTCCGTCCTCCCTGTCCTTTCTCATTCTTTTACTGCGGTTTTCTTTCTCTCCTTTTTCTTTTTTTTTTGAATAGCCGCAAGGGCCAATGGACGGAGGAAAGCCTCCTCCGGCCTGTGCAAGGTGGAGGCAGGCCCCTCCGGCCTGCGCAGGGCGGAGGGAGAACTCCTCCGGCCTGTTAGCAGGCGGAGGGAACTCCTCCGGCCTGTTCAGCCTCCGGAGAGGGGTTTTTTTTGGCTCCATTCTGCTATAAAAGTACTACCGTACATCATAAAAAATCTCACTTCAACAAGTGGAGCTTTCCTTTTTGCCTTTTGTCTTGTACAGAGGATCTCCTTCTTGGATTCATCCTTTGAGAACATGTGGGTGACATAGTATGCCACCATTTGTTATATGCTTCTCATGCAATTAGCCTTGCACATCCTTTGGAAAAATTGATTTCAGTTTCTCCCAACTTCTGTAAACTGAATTTTTGTTAGACCGAATTGTATGCAAAGAGATAAGGAAACAACCCGGTTTCTCATATACACACATTGACCTCCATCTTTCTTAAAGCACGTCTTGTCTTTTCATAAAGAACCCTTCTGATGTATATTCTGGCTAATGTTATCCACTCTGCAGCCCTTTCTTTTCTTAGTTTTCACTTCCAAGAACACCTGTTCTGCACTTTCTACACCATCACTATTTGCACATGCACTTAACCATTGGATATGCATATGGTTATATGGAAGGGCACATCTCAGCAGACCATGATCTGAGATTGTTCTAAAAAGAGACTCAGCCTTAATGATTAAATTGTTCTGTATGTAGATGTGAAGGAGAGCATTGCATGTAGATTGCCTTATCACTCTCTCAGACATGTCTTCACAAAATTTCTCTGCACTGGCTAAGTCACAAACTTTTGTAACTAAGTCCAAGTGGACAGCATAATCCCTGGTGACAGCTTAATGCTGTGTTGGATTGTCATCCATTCACATATCTTCTCCATGCTAAAAAATGAGTATCAGAAAATTATTATTACTATTCTCTTCTTCTTCTTTTTTTCTGAGATTCTCGACTGTCATCGATGACCCTTAGTCGTCCCTTGTTGCATACGTGCATTTTTCCTTCTTCAGAAGTTTCTAAAAATCTGAATTTTGTGAAAATATTTTACGGGGTTAACAGTCAGCTCTAGCTACAAACCATGGGCTATGGATATGTTGCTACATGTAGGTTAGTTTGACAATGGTGGGGTTTATGCCTGATCAATGGCAGCCGTATGAGTATGAGGTGTTTCTATTCTAACTTGGAATCCAACGAAGAAATTGAACCATACTAAAGTAAATGCCCTAAACTTGGAGTTTATGCATGGTCAATGGCTGTCTATTGCAGTTACCTTATTCCATCTTATGAAAATAGGCTCTCTTATCGGCCTCATCTGATATATTGTCTTTTATTGGAATCAACAGGCTGCAATAGGCACAATCCTGCATGTGTGTGCACACCCAAGCATATTATTCATTTGCTACTGTGGAAGTCTATGCTTTCCTTCCATAACATATATTTTTCTATTCGCTGAACCTTGTTAGAGGAATTAGCTTATAGATTTCTCAGTTGTCTAGAGTAATCTCCGTTTGTGTTTGTCTTCTTCCACTTATTAATTGATCATTCTTTTCAAAATTAACATTCATGTCATTTCTTAACCTCCTATTTGTGGCTCATCAGCATGGAATATTGGAGATCTTATTGGATTTGCATTGCAGGACGAGCTCGATCTGGCATTATTGTACTCCCTTGTGGAGCAGGAAAATCTTTAGTTGGTGTTTCTGCGGCTTGTCGAATTCGAAAGAGCTGCCTTTGCCTGGCAACAAATGCAGTTTCTGTGGATCAATGGGCTTTCCAGTTCAAGCTTTGGTCTACCATACGAGATGATCAGATTTGTCGTTTTACCTCTGATAGTAAAGAGTCATTTCGGGGTAATGCCGGTGTTGTTGTCACCACATACAACATGGTTGCATTTGGGGGCAAAAGGTCAGAAGAATCAGAGAAAATTATTGAAGAAATAAGAAATAGGGAATGGGGTTTGCTTCTCATGGATGAGGTAATATCTTTAATGCTAGATTTCTCAGGGATTAGTCTTCAGACATGTTACTAGGATTGATGATGTGGGTATCAAGTGTCAAAGTTCGTTATTGGAAAAACTCGACAGTGGGAACTTCTACATGTTCATTAAATTCTCATGCAAGCATAATCTCAAAATCTGTTATTAAAAACAGTTGATGGTATGCCACTTTTATGTGTTTATTTAGTTAACCTGCAAATATAGTTCACATATGGATAGCATTTACTAGTTTTAATTGTCTGAGAAAAAGCAGTTGTGGATAAGATCTACATTTCTATTTGCTAATTAATAATAAGACATGAGAAGGATTGGTTTACATATATACCCCAACATCTTTTATATTTTACCTTATACCCCTATATTCTTTATATTGCCATGTATGTCCTTACAATAAGTAATAGCTTTTCATTGATATCTCCTATATTCTTTATATTGTCATGTATGTCTTTAACAGTAAGTTATAGCTTTCGCCGACGTCGCTCCGACGCCCCTGCTAGTGCCACCGGCGCCATGCCACATCCTTCTCCTTCCGTGGAGGAGCTCTTTGCAGGACGGAGGCTCTCCTCTGGGTTCGATGGATTCAGGCGAGTCAGCCAGTGGCTGTGGTGGTGGGGATGGGGAAGGAACCCTCAAGGCTCTGTCCGTCCTCTCTTTGCTGAGCGAGGAGAAGTCCGGCCAGGACTTGGATGTCTTGCCCGCCTTGCCCTTCTCAGCAGCGGGTCCTTCTCCCCTGCTGTCAGAGTCTGGCGGTCGCAGGGGTGTGGAGGCTGAGGGCCTCCTCCATCTCCTCTTTAACAGATCGGTTGTGCAGCAGGAGGAGGTGGGATCCGCTGAAGGTTAGGGCGTTAGCACCATCTGTCAAACTGATGGACCGTCTGAGCAGGTATGAGGCAGTAGCAGTGTGGAGGGGTCTCAGGGTCTTCTCCCTTTCAAAGCGCACTCGGACCAGGGCAAGGAGGAGGCGGGTGCAGCGGCGGTTGCTTTGGGAGGTGTCCCAGTAGTCCAGGGAGACACCTCCGTCTGCCAGCTAGCTGGGCCAGCTGTTGACTTGGTGCCTCAGGCGGGGGACTGTGCAGCTGATCCAGTGCCCCCAGACCGGCCAGTGCTGCAGGTGGCTGGGGTGCTTGGGGAGTCTTGCTCGGTTCCGGAGGAGGAAGCCCTTCTGGAGGGGACAGGAGGAAGCGAGGCGGAGAAAGGAGGTTAAGGAAATCTTATTTGAGGTAGAAAGGTTTATGGGAGAGCAGGCGAAAGATGTGGCTACCTTGATTGGGGTTTCCTACGAAGGAGTTAATAAGGATATCAAAATAGTGCTCAGCAAAATTCAGAAAAGATGGAATGTGAAGTTGGCGAGGGAAGTCAAGGCAGAGAAAAACAGTTTGAGAGGTGATGTGCAGAGAGGAGGAGACGGGAAAGATGAGTAAGAGGGGCAGCTGAGGACTGTTAGGGTGGTGTGGACTGAAGCTTAGTAGATAGTCTTTCTGTGGCAAACAGGTTCCTTTGAGGGGTGGTGTTGGAGAGGGTATAGGGAATTGGTTAGGGATGAGGTATGTAGGTATCTGTTTTTGGGTGGTGGTGATATTTTGTGGGCTCCAGGGTAGGGTGGTGTTGACAGCGTAGATTCGCGGTTGGTCGTGTGTCTTTTCTTGTGGGGACAGTGTCTGGTGGAGTGGTGTTTTTTTTCTTCCTTTTGCTTGTTCCTGGGGTACAGAGTTGTCTGCCGACTCTTGTACTTGGGAGTTTTGTGGGAGCACTCTCCCCTTACTTGCAATTACTTTATTTTCTTTTATATTGGCTGGTCCCAGTGTAGTGCACGGGAATAGGCTTGAACGTGTTATCCGTGTCAATAGGTGGTTAAGGCACAATGCATCTGCTTTCCTGTGTCCATCTGACATGCAACTACTTTTGGGCTGACCCTGTTAGTATGGACCCCTAGGAATTGCTAACCAGGTTTTTGACAATGGGTGAAAGTGCATTTCCATCACACATCAAAACAGAAAAAACAATGCTATAGATCTCTTATCACAAATTTGGTGTCTTTGAAGGTAGCACAGGGATATGTGGATTGGGGAACACTCATTGACACCATGGTTTGCCATCTCTTACGAGATGTCCGAGATCTCTGTCTCTCCAAAAGTCGCGAGAAACGAAACCCCCGAGATCGAGATCTACTCTCCCCCACCCCCCCTGTTATGTTAGATGGACGCAGTCTATCTCCACGAAGTGTGGATCTAGAGGGGGGTGAATAGATCTACTGTCTAATTAAAAACCAGTAAGAGGTTCTAATGCGGAATATAGGCAATTTTACTGAATCACTAACTCGAATACTAGAATTGAACAGAAGCGAATCAAGCTGTGAAGATAAACATGAGATCCAGTCGCACACAGTTCATGGACAATCACACAAACACAATGCACACATGAATTTTAGGTGGTTCGGTCAAAGACCTACGTCCACCCCACACTCAACCGAGTATGGCTTACTGCTGCGCAGTACAGCTTGCGTCTGTTGGGCACTACAGCTTGGCCTACAAACCGCTGAGCAACACAGCTTGCTGTCCGAGACAAGTCTCGCCTGCTGAGGATTACAACTTCACCTGTCCAGTGGAATCCTCCACTGCAACTGCTGGGGTTTACATCTTACCCGTCCAGAGGCAGCACCTCTGCTAACAGCTGACTCACAGCTTGAAGAAACAAGTGTTCGGAAATTTAAAGACAGAAGCAAAACGAAAATGGAAAGCCCAAATGGGAATGTAGCTCGAATGAGCAAAGCTCAGCTCTGGTTTCTGAACCAAGAGACTGAGATACAACCTTTCAAACAAAACTCTCACAATCTCACTCTCTCAATCAAGCTCTTTCAACTCATCTCTCTCGATATTCTCTTCTCTCTTTTTCTTCTTCTCTGTTTTTCTTCTCACTGTGGATCGGTGGCTCTCTGCTGCTTCAGTCTTTCAGCCTCACTGTATATACTTTGCCACTTGATCGATCAGCCTTCATCTGAAGATGAAGACACTCTTTTATATCAGCAGCAGACTGGATAAGGGCGCGTGGCTTCCACATTTCCCGCCCATAGAATTCGCCAGAACCGAGGACATTTCATCCACATGGCAGCATCCTGGGATGGGCTGCTTCCACGTGTCACCATCACAGCACCTCGTCCTCCTTGGATCACGAGCCAAGTCACCAATCTCTGTAAAGAATCCCTGTCAGACAGAGTATCGGATTATCAGTTGTAAGTTTAGAACCCTGTACAGACTTTGTGAGATGCAATGCATTGTATATGCTTCACTGTATGGACTTTGTGAACTCGAATGCATTGTACAGACTCTGCAGAACATTCAGTAGCCAACGTATAGACTTAGGCATCCTTCAGCTCAATGTATAGACTTCAAACATGATGCATGCAATGCAACACAGACACTGGCTGTATAGACTTGGATATGTAGGAATGCAAATGACTCTGTACAGACTTGGATGCTTGTGTATGCATGAGGGCAATGTACAGACTATGCATATGCACACTAGCGAGTGAGTAGACTTGGCTATGGCATCAAAGTATGCACAACGTAAAAGACGCCTTCTTCCTGGGCGTTTGATTCAAAAGTGACGCCACTTCTGGTGGTCGTCAAATTCCAAGTTCATCTGAATGTATAGACTTCACGATGTGTAGACTTGCCAAAGACAAGGCTGTACAGACTTGATGAACGATGCAAGACAAACGAATGTATAGACTTGCATGAAGCACATGATGCAATGTACAGACTTGGGCTGTACAGACTTCCACTCAACTGCGATGTATAGACTTGCCAAGGGAAATGACGGTAAAGCTATCAGTGTATAGACTTCGAGTGCAACGTCGGTAAAGCTACCGATGTATAGACTTGCAAGATCACTGATGGATGTACAGACTTCACCTCGAGCAATCTACAGTGCAGTGTATGGACTTGAAGAACAATGCATGACGTTGTACAGACTTCACTGATGCATGCTACAGTCCAATGTATGGACTTTGAATGTTGATGCATGAACAGTCCGTTGTACATACTTCCAATGTATAGACTTCCAGTGAGACGGACGATGTACACACTTAGCCAATGCAATGCAATGTATGGACTTCAAATAAGACGCTGCATGAGACGCTGAAACAATGTATAGACTTGCTAGTTATATGAGCTGCAATGTATGGACTTTGCTATGCATGAAGACGAGTGTATAGACTTGGAAATCTGGGGGCGTCGACGCATCAAGGAAGGGGAACAGTGTACAAACTTAGCTAATGCAATGTACACACTTACTGCGTTGACGCTGCAGACTTAGCCAATGCAATGTACACACTGTGCAGACTTAGTCTGATGCGTTGTATAGACTTTCATGAGACGCTCAATGAGACGCTCAATGTACACACTTCAAGTCCAGTGTATAGACATTGCCTTAGACTCTAAATGAGACGGACGTTGTGCAGACTTTAGCCAATGCAATGTATAGACTTTGGGCTCGCCATGCAGTGTATAGACTCTACGTGCAATGTGTAGACTTTGAGTGTGTGTGCAGTGTGTAAACCTGTGAAGTGCATAGAACACACATACAATCTGATAAGAACAATTTCATCAAAGCATAAACAGTTGCCAATCAATCAAAACAAGGTGTTGCCAATGAAGTAAAGCATATGTCAACATCATCAACACAGAGGAGTCACAACAATCTCCCCCTTTTTGATGATGGCAACCCCCTGTCATATAGAATAGCAATTACCTGTCATACAGATGATAAAAGACATGATTTGTTATTCAGATTGTTATGCAGATGCTATGCATGCATGCTACGAAATGTAAGCAACTCCCTGCTAACAAAATCTCCCCCTTTGCCATAACATAATGCATACATTTCCCATGGAATGAATTCAGAATTCATACAATATTCTCCCCCTTTGCCATCAACAAAGAGGAGGGAAAGTGAGTACACGGGAAGGAACAAGAGATATCAGCTGACTGGCATTCTGAACAAGTAGTTCAGGAATAAGCATTCTAGAGCACAGAGTCTTCAGTCATATGAAGTTATAAACTACTTTCAGATAGAATTCTGGTTTAAAGACTATAAAATTTTGAGTTCATGCACTACAATCATTGGATAAGAGTTCTGTGCATGATAAAATAATAAACCAGAATCACATTTGCATGAGAGATTCAGTTTCAAAATATCTTACTTTCATAGACTCAGGAAAAATGATTAAGAGATACCAGGTCATGTATTGAAAATAAACAAATTGACATCCAAGAAATTTCTTGTGAAGGAACAACATTTTCAATATGAGTTCATTTTGGGCATTCAGGTACCATTTGCCTTTTTGCGTAAGGGTATACGTTTATCAGACGTCAATACCCCTAGATACTCAACATCATGGACCATTCTGCCTATGATCAAACATAATAAAACTGATTTACACCTTTTTGTGTGAGGGTACACGTTTATCAGATGCCAGTTACCCCCAGGTACTCAGTGAAATCAACCTACTGTTTTGATCATTTTATACAGAGATAGTTGATACACCTCATGACATGAGTGTTGTCCACTTCTTTGATGGATCACTCAGTTTCTCAGTGATTTACCAGTTATTGCTCTGCCAATGTTATTTTTCAATTGATTTTCAATATTTTTTCAATATCTTTCTTAGCTGCCCTTTATTTGTTTCAGAATGACTTGTTTAAGAACAATACCCATACTTAGCTTCTCTAACATGATTTCAGATGAGTTTTCAGATTTCAGATATGATTAGCTTTGTCTGACATGAAATAAGAAAAGGGTTGAGAGTTTTATCAATTTTCAACTTTCTTATTTACTGATTGCAATCTTTAAGCTCCAAAAATTATAAAATTTAAACCATTAAGTCAGTCTTTAAGCAATTGAAATTCTTATAACTGAAGAAGTCCGTTTTCTATTGCTTAGGAATCAGAACTGACTAACAGATTGCCATATGTCAGATTCAACTCATTCAGGGCCAGAGAATGAATGAATTCAAGAAAGTTGATGACCACTCTGAATTTCTAATAATACTCCCCCTGTCTATATGCATGCAGTTTTGCAAATGAATGGCAAGAATTAGATACCAACTGTTATGATATGCATTACTCTGCTCTGTTCTATATGCATGTGGTTTTGGATGAGAGAAAGCTTAGACACAATCATAACTAAATGATATGCAATGAATAATATGTCATGAAAAAAATAGTCATGCATGCATGGTCTAGTCTAACATTCAACAATCACAGAGTTTTATTCAAGCTATCAGATGCAAGTCCAAATCAGAAATTTTATTCAAAGCAGCTGATAAAAAAATATTCATCATGCTGAAATTTACACAAGCCAAGTTCTCTTCTAAGAAATTTGAACCTTTCATTCCCAAGAGGCTTAGTAAAAATATCAGCAATTTGTTTTTCAGTTTCAATGAAGTTCATTTCAATTTCATTTCTATTTACAACATCTCTCAGAAAATGGTGTTTTATCTCTATATGCTTAGTCCTAGAATGATGAACAGGATTTTTAGCAAGACATATAGCACTAGTATTATCACATAACATTGGAATACATCCCAATTTTATCTGATAATCATCCAGTTGGTGCTTGATCCATAGTACTTGGGCAGCACAATTACCTGCAGCAACATATTCAGCTTCAGCTGTAGACAAAGCTACAGTGTGTTGCTTCTTAGATGCCCAAGATACTAGACAGCCACCAAGGAATTGACAATAGCCACTAGTGCTTTTTCTATCTACTCGACACCCAGCATAGTCTGCATCAGTGTCAGGGATGGCAAACTCGGTTTCGGACTCGATTTCGGCCGGGTCCGAAACCGATACGACTCGGTATCGGTTTCGGTTTCGGCCGAAATCGGCCGAAACCCAATTAAAAGGTTTAAAAAATAACATATTAATTCTAAAAAATCTGAAAAAAATCATAAAAAATTTAAATAATCACTTAAAATCATGAAAAACAATACACATGTATTTGAGTGTATAAGTTAGTGCAATAACCTTGAAGTAGACAATTACGCATTGAACTTCAAACATTGAACATGTGAAAGTTAAACTAATATTCCATTGTACATTTTTTGATGATAGTGTGTTGATGTTTTGATAATAGCAACTCAATGAGTCACCACATAAGAATGATGATGATAGTGTGAATTGTTGTTGTTGTGTGTGCCCCTTGTGCATTCTTGTGCATTGATGATGAAATAATGTCTTCTGTAAGTCGGTGCATGCTAGCAAGTCTATACATCCATTAGCTGATAACTGAGCAAGTCTATACATTCACCAGCAAGTCTATACATACATCCAGCAAGTCTATACATCCAGCAAGTCTATACATTCATCAAAGTCTATACATTCTTCAAAGTCTATACATTCTCCATGCATCTTCATAGCAAGTCTATACATCAGCAAGTCTATACATCCATCAAGTCTATACATTCATCAAAGTCTATACATTCTTCAAACTCTATACATTCTCTATGCATCTTCATAGCAAGTCTATACACTCTTGGACCAATACATTCTTCAAAGTCTATACATTCTCCATGCATCTTCATAGCAAGTCTATACATCAGCAAGTCTATACAGCCAGCAAGTCTATACATTCATCAAAGTCTATACATTCTCTATGCATCTTCATAGCAAGTCTATACACTCTTGGACCAATACATTCTTCAAAGTCTATACATTCTCCATGCATCTTCATAGCAAGTCTATACATCAGCAAGTCTATACATCCAGCAAGTCTATACATTCATCAAAGTCTATACATTCTCCATGCATCTTCATAGCAAGTCTATACACTCTTGGACCAATACATTCTTTACAGCCCGTGTGTTCCATGCATACAAAGTCTGTACATTGTCCATTTGCTGTAGCTCAAAGTCTGTACATTGGGTTGGCTGGTCTGAAGCAGGACCATATTGGCAGGGGAATTATGCTGGCTAGCTTGATTAATATATTTTTCAGGATCGACAGTTGTCTTGTCATTTTTCTCCTATACGATTTTCTGTTGAGCATGAATAAGTTACCTAGTTCTTGAAAAAGCATTACTAGAAGTGGGTCCCAACCTTGTAGTATAGGATTGACTGTTGTCTTGTCATTTTTCTTCTATACGATTGACTGTATAAGTTAGTGCAATAACCTTGAAGTAGACAACTACGCATCGAACTTCAAACATTGAACATGTGAAAGTTAAACTAATATTTCATTGTACATTAATACAAGCAGTACAATAAACCAAATTAGACAAAATGAATGTTACAAAAATTCATTGATTCTTACCTAATATGGATAATAATTACTAGAAGAACCTTCTCCCTCATCGTCTGGCCCTTGATGTCGATACCCATAACCAGGTTGCATGTATGGTCTATATTCACTATAACTAAACAATGAGGTAGCCAAGTCCTGCATCCCTCTTTGGATCCCTCTTGGAGTGTTTGGTTGGCTTGATTCGAATCCAGTATCAACATAGGAATCTTGAGGAAGAGAAGAGGAACTGGTCGGATATGGATGGAACTGAAATGATGGTTCATAATTCCACGACCCATAAATAGCTGCTTGCTGTTGGCCACCTTCGTAACCTGGTGAACCATATCCTTGCTGACCTTGACTGTATCCAGTAGTACCACCTGCAGCACCTGTACCACCTGCAGCACCTGTAGCACTAGTACCACCTGTAGCACCTCCGGGATGATCATCATCATCATCATCAGAACCATAAGAAACCAGTCGCCTTTTAGCCTTCGGGGATGCTTTTTTCTCTTGTGGTGTCAATTTTTCAGTGATCTTTGACATGAGTCCTTTATCCCTTGGCGTGTGCCTCACATATATCTGCTTCAATTGCTCAATTGCCGGGTCCTCTCGAGCAGCAGCATTTGTCCTCTCAGTTTGCCCATGCATTGATGTACTTCTTCTTAAGGACATTCTAGGAGTGATTGGCCTGCTATCTGTATCTGAGTGTCTAGCTGGCTCAAACTCGAACTGCTCCTCAGTGTCATCAACCACCCTAGACTGGTGCGCATGAGTATCTCTGGCCCTCTTTGATTTGCTTCTTAATTCGGGATCTCTTGCCTCATCTTCATCAAGTATGTCCTCTGCCCATCTTCTATCATCAACATCAAAAACGGGCTCATCAACCTGCTCTCGTGTCTCCACCCAAGACTGCAAGGGATTATCATCATCAAATAAGGCATCCACATCAATCTCTGCGGCGGCATCCTCGGCGACGCGTTTGTCTCGCAGTTGTTGTCTCAACCTCATATTCTTTATTCTCAACCTCATATTGTAGTGGCAGTACACTAATTTCTCTAACCGATCAGCCTTTAGCCGATTGCGAACCTTTGAGTGTATAAGGCTGAACGTGCTCCAATTTCTTTCACATTGGCTTACTGATGTGGTTTGACTCAACACCCTGATTGCAATGAAAGCCAATGCAGAACTGCCCAATTCTCTATTGTTCACCATGATCCACCAGTCAGCTGTTACACCAACCAACCATAAACAAATAAATATAAGATGTAAATAAAAATTAATTCAGGAAGATGTAATTGCAAAGAAAGCACAAAGATGAAGTATACCTGGGCTCACTCTTCCCACTGCGTATTGCAATTGGGAGTCAGAATACGTCCCACTTCTCATTCTATAGGAGTTCATCTACAAAAATTACATAATAGATTAGCATTACTACGTAAGTAAATTCTATACCTTTTATTCATGAAATCAAACAGGCCAACCTCTACTTCCGCCTGAAGCCTCTTATCTTGTGTCCTCGATAAACGACCAATGACTTTTAAAGTGCCTTGAAGCACCTCGGCATCAACATGTGCATTGGCATTGTACATTAATCGAGGGTTCAGAAAATAACCTGCATTTGTATATAGTTAATGTATGGTCAATAATATATGAATACAAATAATCACTCACCAGCTGCATGCAAGTCGTGGTGTAATGTGGTGTCCCATCTATGGTCAATAATCTTCCACCACTTTGCATGTTCTTTGGGAAGGGACTCCTGCAACTCCAATTTCGCACGGTCCATGGCCTCATACAGATATCCCATATCATTCTTGTCATCGCCATCCACCAATCTTAGGACCTTCACGAGGGGGGTGACTACTTTCATGTATCGTGTTACTCTGCCCCAGAATTTGTTGTCGTCCACGATTTGACAGACATCTAAATAATCCATCTGAGCATCAACATTGCCCTTGTCGATGTATTCCCGCAGGGCATTGTGGTACATGAAAGCTTTCAACTCATTCTTATACCTGTGCAAAGAAATAAAATTTGAATCAAATACGGATCATAACTATAAGGATAAAGAAGTAATAATTGAGTTCAACAGTATACCTATGCAGAGACTCCAAAGAAATGAAATTTGAAGCAAATCTAGTTGGCCCTGCACGGATGATATCCCGCCCCCCACTTGCATGCTCCCTGAACATGTTCAATATCCTATGATGGCCATAAATATACTGGGTAATCTTTTGTGCCCTTTCAACCGTCTTCTTCACATGTTTGTCCTTCCCTATGTCTTCAAGTATGAGATCAAGACAATGTGCTGCGCATGGGAGCCAATATAAATGCCTGCGCTTATGCATCAATTTCCTCCCTGCAGCCTTATAACTGGCTTCATTATCAGTCACAACTTGTACAACATTTTCTTCACCAATTTCGTCTACCATGTTGTCCATCAAATGAAACAAATAATTGGCAATTTTTTCAAAATTTGATGCATCTACAGATTTTACAAATACTGTACCTTCGATGCAATAGACCAAAAAGTTAATCATGGACTTTTTCGTGGTACCAGTCCAACCATCACACATAATAGTGCATCCTCTCTCCATCCATATTTGCTTGAAGCTTTGAACCCAGTCATGGAGCTCCTGAACCTCTGCCTCAAGCCCACGCCCGTATATGTCCCGACGTGACGGCGCCTTCAAGCCAGGGCCAGCATCTGCTATGGCATCCAACATAGGTTGAAAATATTCACTTTCAGCAGCATGTGCAGGGACACCTGCATGAAAAAACCATTTACATATGCTTTTAAATGCATGCCCTGCAACTTCTGCAGATTTTTTGACCCCTCTTAATGCACTTTTGATCTTAGGTTGTGTAGCCTGGGGCCTTCTGTGGAGATAACTGTCCATGGGGCCTGCTCTCTGCGTCTGCGGGGGCAGGGCAGCAACATCAGGACGTCGTGCAGCTGTACAGCCTGTACTGGAGTAGGTCCCTCCTGAACCCATGGGTGCCTTTCCTTTCCTTCGAGCGGCTTCTTCACGCTCCCTTGCTTCAGTCAGCTCCTAACCCTTCTGCCAGAAATCTCCTCAGCAATTTCCTCCTCATCCTCAGCCCTTTGTTACACCCTCTCCTTTTTCCCCAAAAGGCACTGACGCATCTGCTCTCGCACCTCTCGTGGACAGTTGTCACATTGTCTCACCTCTCCTCGTACCACTGCCAAATGTTGCTTGCCTCTGGTAATTCCGCCATACATCTCCCTACCACATTAATTACATTTAACCTTCCTTCTCTTAGCATCAACTAAGGACATGTGGGCCCACCCCGGATCCTCCTGCCCTTGCTGCTCCTGTGTTTGCTGACGTCTAGGCATGATGCTGCATTAAGAAGTTACACAGTCAAAGACAAACAATTGTAAGTACAAAACAAAAGACCCAATTTTATGAATGAATTAGGGCTTAATTACCAAATAACCCTTAATCACCCTTTATAAAAATATAATCCTAGCATGATCCTGCCCCACATTCGTCAATGAAACTTAATTAACCTTCAATTGTGGCTAAGAAACTCGAATTAGACAAAAGGCCCAATTTTTATGAACTAATTAAGTCTTAATTGCTAATTAAGCCCTAATTACTCTTCATAAAAATATAATCCCAGCATGATCCCACCCCACATTCATCAATGAAACTTAATTAACCTTCAATTGTGGCTAAGAAACTCGAATTAGACAAAAGCCCCAATTTCTATGACCTAATTAGGGCTTAATTAGCAATTAACTCTTAATCACCCTTGGGAAAAACTAATTACCCGCATGATCCCACCCCAAAATCCTCAATGAACCTTAATTTAACTTCAATTGAGCCTAAGCAAACCAATTTAGACAAAAGCCCCAATTTCTATGACCTAATTAGGGCTTAATTAGCAATTAACCCTTAATCACCCTTGGGAAAAATTAATTACCCGCATGATCCCACCCCAAAATCCTCAATGAACCTTAATTTAACTTCAATTGAGCCTAAGTAAATCAAAATAGACAAAAGCCCCAATTTTTATAAACTGATTAGGGTTTAATTAGCAATTAACCCTTAAGCCCTTAATCACCCTTGGAAGAAACTTAATAAGCAAGGCTTGCTCACCCCAAATTTTTAACCCAACCAAAAGAACACAACAAAATAATCAAACAAAACCCAATGAAATTAACCTCAAACAAAACAATCAAACCCTTGAAGTTGTGTTGGCCCCCGGTGTGCGCAGCAAGAAGGCTCCCTCTCGGCCTCTCCCTGTCGGGCCTGTCCACCTCCAGCAGGCGTAGCAGTCGCAGCAGACGCGGCCTTTCACCCTTGGTCGGACAGCTGCTGCAGCAAGCAGCAGCCGCAGCCCCCCCGCAGTGCAAACAGCAGCAGCAGCTCGGCAGCGGCAGCAGCAGACACTCGCAGATAGCAGACAGCAAGGGGGAGGGTTTCGGCCGAAACCTGTGAGTAGTGGGGTTTCGGGGGCATGACAACAAAGCATAAAGGCATAAGTTCACGTGTTTCGGCCGAAACCAAATGGTTTTGGGCCGAAACCGACCGGTTTCGGGCGAAACCAGTATCAGTTTCGCCCGAAACCGATATCTCCCTTTAGTTTCGGATTGCTACAGTGATTAAGGGCCTTTTCGTATCGGTTATGGCCGAAACCGATACGTTTCGGCCGAAACGTATCGGTTTCGGCCGAAACTGCCAACAGTGATCAGTGTAAGCTAGAAGTTCTAACTCACATTTGGCAGGATACCACAGGCCTAACTCTTGGGTGCCTAGTAAATACCTAAAAATCCTTTTCACTGATTTAAGATGTGATTCTTTAGGACTAGCATGAAATCTAGAGCATAAACACACTGAAAATTGAATATCAGGCCTAGATGCTGTAAGATATAGAAGGGATCCGATCATACCTCTATATAACCTTTGATCCACTAGTTTACCTTTAGGATCTTCATCCAAACTGGTTGAGGTACCCATTGGAGCAGCTATTTCCTTGAGGTTGTCCATTTTGTACTTCTTCAATAAATTCTTTATGTACTTGGACTGAGAGATGAAAGTTCCATCCTTTATTTGTATAACCTGCAGTCCAAGAAACAATTTCAGCTCGCCCATTGAGCTCATTTCAAACTCATTAGTCATTATCTGAGAGAATTCCTCACACAATTTGGGGTTAGTTGACCCAAACACAATGTCATCCACATAAATTTGAATGATAAGAATATCTGAATGACTCACCTTGGTAAACAATGTTTGATCAACTACACCTCTTGTGAAGTTCTTGTCAGTGAGGAATTTGCTCAACCTGTCATACCAAGCTCTAGGAGCTTGCTTTAAACCATAGAGAGCCTTTTTGAGTTTATAAACATGATTAGGGAAATCTAAACATTCAAACCAGGAGGCTGTCTTACATAGACATCCTCACTAATTTCCCCATTTAGAAAAGCATATTTCACATCCATCTACTGAAGATTAATTCCTAGGGAACATGCATAAGCCAATAATATTCTGATGGCTTCTAACCTAGCTACAGGGGCAAAAGACTCTTCAAAGTCAATTCAAATTCCTGATTATACCCCTGAGCTACAAGTCTGGCCTTATTTTTAATGATATTTCCTGATTCATCAGTTTGATTTTTGAACACCCATTTAGTCCCTATGACTGTTTCATGATCAGGAGGTGGAACCAAATGCCACACCTTATTCCTGTCAAATTGATTGAGCTCCTCATGCATGGCATTAATCCAATGCACATCTTTGAGAGCACAGTCAATGGACTTGGGTTCAACATTTGAAACAAAAGCATAAGCATTCAATTCATTTTGAATTCTCAAGTGGCCTCTAGTCCTAGGGGGATCATGCAGATTTCCAATCACATTATCTATTGGATGATCTTTAAGATATCTAATGTTAACAATTTCATCACCATGAGTTTCATTTACCTCCCCCTGAGCTGTAGACTCTTCTTCATTAGGCTCTTCATTTCCTTCCTCATTTTCGGATTTGTCTGCAGGATTTCCTTCCTTCAGAATATCACAATTTTCTTCATTCCTGCATTGACCAACATTAGAATTTACCAAGGATTCATCAAAAACTATATGTGGAGATTCTTCAACAGTTTTGGAATTCAGATTATACACTCTATATGCTCGGGTATTTTCAGAATAACCAAGAAAGATTCCTAGTTCACCTTTAGGTTCAAATTTGTCAAGGTCTCTTTTATCATTTATATGAATGAAACATTTACAACCAAAAACCTTGAAATGAGCAATAGAAGGTTTCTTACCCTTTAAGATCTCATAAGGTGTTTTCTGGGTAGAAGGTCTTACCATGGCTCTGTTAATTACATAACAGGCAGTATTTACTGCTTCAGTCCAAAACTTCCTTGGTAGACCACCTTCAACCAAGAGTGTACGACCCATCTCCACTAGGGTTCTGTTCCTTCTCTCCACTACTCCATTCTGCTCAGGTGTTCTTGGTGAGGAGTACTTATGGTTAATTCCATTTGACCTGCAGAATTCATCAAACTGTGAGTTTTCAAACTCACCTCCATGATCAGTCAAGATATTTTCAATTTTCTGATTTATTTTAACATAGAACTCCTGAAATTCTGAGAATGCATCACTCTTATGAGATAAAAAATAAACCCAAGTATATCTAGAAAAGTCATCTACCATGACAAACCCATACTTCCTCCCTGATAAGTTGACAGATCTGGTTGGCCCAAAAAGGTCCATGTGTATCAGCTCATAGGGTTTAGAAGACAGATTTTCTGTTCTAGACTTAAATGACTTTCTAGTTATCTTTGACTGAGTGCATGCATCACAGATTTTATTTTCTTTCTTGAAGGAAACTTCAGGAAGTCCTCTAACCATGCCATGCTTATTCAGTTTATGCAAAACAGTATAACTAGCATGACCTAACCTACGATGCCATAAAAATGCTAAGTCTTCTCTACTAGCAGTAAGGCATAGGTTAGAATGTTGAATATCATCTAAATCTATCATGTATGTATTATTTATTCTTTTTCCAGAAAATTTGACAATTTCAGAATCAGGTTCAAAAACCTTGCAGCATTGAGAATCAAATAAAACTTTATATCCTTTATCACACAACTGGCTGATACTAAGTAAATTATAAGCTAACCCTTCAACCAGCATAACATCATCAATGCAGTAGGTAGAACACTTACCTACCTTACCTGATCCAATAATCCTACCCTTTGTGTTGCTTCCAAAGGTGACAAGGCCTCCTAGTTTCTCAGTCAGCATGCAGAACTTGGCCTTATCTCCTGTCATATGCCTGGAGCAGCCATTGTCCAGGTACCACAAGTTGCTCTTGGCTGCCAGACATACCTGCATACACAATTAGGTAGAGAGGTTTGGAACCCAAGACTGATTGGGCTCCAGAACAGATGAAATAGAAGCAAAGCAAGAAAGCAGACTTTTCGGAATCCACATTTGTTTAAAAGAACTTTGTTCAGTGGATTTTGCAGTTTTCCTTCTGTTATTCTTTCTCTTATTTTTGTTGTTTTTCTTCTTATTAGCACCAACAAAGTTATTCACAAAATTGTTGTTGTTATGCCACTGCTTCGGCCAGGTTGCATTCATAAGGTTTTGGTCAAAGTGATATTTGGGCTGGCTGAAAGATTGGAAATTCCTAGGTATCCGACTACCATACCCATTATCCCAATTTCTGACATAGGGTCTGTAAAATTGTGTAGGTTGATGAATATGCCCTGTATGCATCCCTTGAGTTCTAGTCCACCTAAACCCATTAGGATAGGTTGACTGTGTGGGGTAGTAGGACTGAACTCTAGGTGGATTAAATTTGTTGGGCTGACTCCTGAAAGCATTTTGCCTTCCCTGCACCCTTGACCCTGCTGACCTGTTCACAGGTTTTTGTTGGGTCTTTTTCTGTGATGGTGGTGGTGAGGACTTTTTGGCATTGACATGGGGTTTGTTTGTCTGAGCAGGCTGACCCCTAACCTTGGGTTGAGCACTAGAGTTAGGTTTGGAAGTGCCAATTCTACTAGGCTCACCAATTTTATGTTTGCCCTTCTCCTCTGCAGTGGGCTATTTCAGATTCACATTTGTGTTCACAGCATTATTAGAATTCATGTTAATTAGATGTCCTCTCTCCTTTTGTGCAACAAAGGAAATAGTTTTCATTCCAAAGCTCTTAGTTGCACTAGAGTTAAATCCTAGGCCCTCTCTCCTGAAATTAACCTTCGGCCCCAATAAAGCATTTAAGTTTTCAGATCCTTGGGTCATTTTCTCAATGGTTCTCAACTTATCCTCATCGTCTTTCTGAATTTCATCAATAGACTTTTTCAATTCATTATTTACATCGAGGACAACTTCATATTTTTCAGAAACAATTTTTATCTCACTTTCATATTTTTGAATTTTCAGTTTCTATTCATCAAAATCATTGTCTAACCTCACATTTTCTTCCTTAGAAATTTTCAGCTCTTGCTTGATTTCTTCAATTTTAGAACATGTGAGTTTCAGCTTACTATTCTCAGATTCTAAGTGAAGAGGCAAAATCTCGCGCTGTGTCCTGAGCGGGCTGTGGATCACCAGAAGATGAACTGCAAGACAGGGAAACGTATCAGAGGGCCCAGGGGGTTTCCCTGGGGAAAAACCCTCCGATGGTTAAGTCAGTAGAGCTGTGGTGGAAGCAGTAATGGGGAGGAGAAAAACTAGTGCGCGAGATTCCTCTCCACCAGAGGGTGAAGCGGATTGCTCAGGAGTTTGGGTGTATGAGTACCTTAATGGCTCCTTTCTTCCATCGGAGGGTATCTCTGGTTTAAATAGTGTGCCGCCTTCAGGAGTCCTGCAAGCTGAGGGGTCTCCGGCGGGAGTTACGTCCTCAACGTGGGCTTTCATGGCCTTATCGTGGGAACGTTATCGCCTCGAAGTCCGGCGGCTTCTTGATTCCCCTGTCCGTTGGGGACTCTTAACGGCAGCACGAACGGATAATATCTGGTCTGGCCGAGCTTCTGAAACGCCAGCCCTGTCCGGGCGATGAGTATAGCTCGGCGAAAGAGGGGTCGGATAGGTCGGCGAATGCCTGTCTCTCCCGGGCGGGGAAACGGCTTGGGCCGGACCTTCCTTATGACCTGACCATCACTCGGGCCCTCCGAGCCTAGGGGCCGCCGGGGAGAGTTGGTTCCTCGAGTGTTTGTTCATTGGGCTTTTCTTTCCTGAGTGGGCCCTGTGGGCTGTCACTCAGGTGAGCTTGCCTCGTTGGACCCTGTTGGGTCTAGTTGGGCTGCTCTTTGGGTGGGCTACAGAAATCCCCTCTCCACTTGTCCCCCTCCTACTCCCGAGCCATGGAGGCTCGGTCGAGTAGCTTTTGAGGCTTTGGACCGGCGTGGCTCAGGTGGGTGGAATTCTGTTGGCGTTATGGAGTCACGTGTAGTGGTCGCCTGGGCCCGTAATGATGATCCTGACGGATTTGAAACGAAGGGGCCCCCCTTTTCTCGGAGCACGGAACGACGCGCCGCCTTCCTCCAGGGTTTTATAAGCGTTGGGCGCTTTTCATCGTTCTAGGCTTCTCAGGGTTTAGGCTTTCCTTAGTTTCTTTGCTTCTGGGGCTCCTTGATGCGCCGTGAGGGCACAGTGGAGACGCAAAGTCTTGC
This sequence comes from Amorphophallus konjac, assembly GCA_022559845.1. Taxonomy (NCBI): domain Eukaryota; kingdom Viridiplantae; phylum Streptophyta; class Magnoliopsida; order Alismatales; family Araceae; genus Amorphophallus; species Amorphophallus konjac. The sequence continues at coordinate 52,996,908 of CM040118.1, forward strand.
GGCGGCGTTTGAGGAGTTGGCGAGGATAACCGGGGAGGCGGTCTGGCAACTTCCTTCCCCCCCGGAGTCTTCGAGCTCGCGCGAGGGATCATCTTCCAGCTCGATGGCGTATCTGCCTTTGGAGATCGGGCCGGTGAGGCGGGAGCCCGTCCCCAATTGCAGTGAGTTGGGGGAAGCCGAGGTGAGGAAGCTGGAGCATCGTTTTCGCTTGCCTCTCAGATACAGCTTTGCTGCCGCCGCCCCGTATGAGACGAGTCTGGACAGCCGTACGGGGCACATTTGCACTTTTCTTCTGGCTTGGAAGAGTGGGTTCCGCCTTCCCTTCGAGCCTTTTGTACTTAAGCTTCTCGAGTTTTTCCGGTTGTCGCCTATTCAGTTGGTGGCCAACTCGTATCTCCTTCTTTCCACCTTTCGGATTCTCTGTCGTCAGCACGACATTTTTCCTTCCTTGGACCTCTTTCACTATTTTTTCGAGTTGAAAGCGCACCCGTCGGCGGGGAAGGGCTTCTACTTTATCCAGGCAAGGAGGAACAGGAGTTGCATCTCACTCGCAGCGAAGGACTCCTCGCACAAGGGGTGGAAGACCCAATTCTTCTGGGTGAAGGCGGAGGCGACGGACGAGTTTTGGAGATGTCCGATCTCGCCCAATTTTCATCCGAATCTTCCCCCTCGCCAGGAGGAGTTCCCTCCCCACGTGGAGCGGCAGGCCGCTCGTCTGCTGGATAACCGCCAGTCGACCGAGGAGCTGGTGACGCCGGAGAACATCGAACGGTGCTTGCTTACGCGGTTGACGTCGACAGGTACCGCTCTCGAGGCTCTTCTCCTGGGGTGGTAGTTACTTTCTTTCTCCTGACCGGGTCTTCTTCCTTTGTTGCAGACGTGAGGCGGGAACCTCTGGAGGAAGCTGTTGAGGTCATCGATCTGGGAGAAGATGACTCGGCGGCCGACGAACCAGATGCTTCTGCGGGTCGCGCCCAAGCCCGAGATAAGGGCAAGGGGGTGGCCCCCGGGGGATCTTCACGGCCAACTGGTACGAAGCGCAAGGATCCCATGGCGGGAAAGTTGCGGGAGGCCGCGAAGGCCAGGAAACGGGCCAAGAAGACATGTCTTCCTTCTACCGCCGGGGGTGACTCCGGCTCGGCGGCGCTCCCCTCTCGGGGGCAAGATGGGGCCGACCCCTCGGGGCCAGCTCCCCCACCTGCCAGGCGAGAGGGGGCCGAGGAGACCGGGGGCCCTTCAGAGGGCGGCGATGGGTCGGCTCTCCCCCCCACGGGGGTAGAGGGGGCCGATGTTGAAGTAGTTGACGCCGAGACCGGGGGATCGGTTGGAGGCGGTGATGTCTCGGTCGGCGAGGTGCGGGCCGAGACAGGCAGGGCTGGGGGTTCGCCCGCGAGGGCGTTGCAGCCCCAGGCGCTTGAAGCTCCCAGTGCGGTCGGTCCCGCGTTGCCGGTCGAGGTTGGGGGTTCGCCCGGGGAGGCGTCGCAACCCCAACCGACCGTGGCGCGCGAGGCGGTCAGCTCCGTTGCTCGAGCAGAGCCTTCTGGCGGGGTGCCCAGGGCGGAGCGGTCCCCTCTGCCGGAGCCCTTGGAAAGGCTCGGTATTACGGGCGACCTGTACCGGGTCTGCCGGTCGATCGCCGCAAGGACGAAGGGGGGAGAAAGGCGCAATACCCCCCCAGGATCCTTGATGTTCTGATGGAGGGCGGCCTGGTCATAGCTCGGTCAGCGGCTTTGATGTCGGAGGCGCACGCCCGGACGGAGGCGGAGCGGTCGAACCTCGCCTGGACCCTTGGGGGATGCGAGAGGAAGCTGGCCCGACTCAAGGGGGAGCATGAGGGGCTCCGGCAGGAGTTTTCCGCGTTCCGGGAGGTGGCGCGGGCGAGCCGACTGGAAGTCGGGGTGTTGACCGAACAGCTCGCCAAGACCCGAGAGTCTCTTGAGAAGCCGATCCCTGGAGGAGGAGCGTCTGCGTCGCCTCGAGCTAGACAATCGCTGGGAGCTCGAACGCGCCGAGCTGCTAGATCGAGCGGAGGCGCCTCCGCTCTGAGGCCGAGGTGGACCGGGCCCGGGCAGAGGAGCGTGCGGCCGAGGCGGAGCGGGCTCGGGTCGAGCTCGTCGGAAGGGCGGGGCAGATCGAGGCGGAGGCGATCGAGCGTTATAGGAGCTCGGATGCTTACTCGGCCGACCTGGTGGAAGCCGCCCTTCCCTACTACGAGGTAGCACTTCGCCGGGGCGCTCGAAAGGGGTTCAAGCAGGGCTATCGCCGGGCGGTAAACTGCGCCGACGAGCAAAACGCCGCGATCGAGTTCCCCTTTGGCCAGTGTTATGACTCGGATGAGTCGGTTTCTAGCTCCTCCTCGTCGGTCGGGGAAGATTCGGAGGGGTCGCCTCCATCGGGGTCACCGGCTCCGGGCGTTTCGGGAGGGCTCACGACCGAGACAGTTCTCGCACAGGCGAGGTCAGTGTCCGAGCCGGCCGTCACCGAAGGCGCCGGGGATGACGCGTCCCCTTCCGCCGCTGATGTATTTTGCCTTATTTTGCCCCTTCCTCTTGTTTGTCTCTCTTTCCTCCTTTATGGGGTTCCCTCTTTATGAGATAATAAATGGCTTACTTGTTTGATCGTTGTCCTTGCTGTGATTTGGTTGGCGTGTCTGAAGTAGTTGGCAAGTGCCGATATGTCCTGCGTGGTTTTCGCACGCTGTTTTGGTAGGCTTCTGACCGGGTGTCCTTCCGTTCCCTCATGCTTTGAATGTCAGGCCGCTTCGTGAATCCCGCTAAGGCGGGAAACGAGGAGTTGGAGGTGACTGTTCAGGGGAGAAATCCTTTGGCGTGTTTCCGAGGGAGGGTCATTTAAGGCGTGTAGCCTCCTTTGGCCTATAAGAAGGACCGAAAGGCGCCCTTTCCTCTTTACTGCTTGGGATTTTCTCTAACAGTCTTTCCTCACTCCTTCCTCTTCACTCTGCGTTGTGCCCTTGCATTCGGAGCATGGAGGATCCTTCGGAGGGCGACGCCGCCGCCGACGGGGAGCGGAGGGCTCTTGCCGTCCCAGCTTGTTGGACGGGTCCCACGGTCGCCGCGCGAGTTCGAGACGGGTCCGACGGTCGCCACGCGGATCTGGAGAGGGCTTCGACGTGTGAAGGCACGGTTCTTGCCCTTTCTCAGTTCCGGCGTGGCTTCCGGGCGGGCGCCGAGGCGGAGGACGGATGGGGGCATCAGGGAAGCCTGCCGCCACTCCCCTCCGTGTGAGGGGAGGAGGCGACTCCAACTCCCTCCTAACCTCTCCCAGCAGCCTCTTTTTCCCTCTTCTGCTCTTCATTTCTTTCACTCTTCGGGGGCTGCTTGCTCTCTCCTTCCTTCCAAGGAGTTGGCAGATTGGAAGAGGGGAGGCCTTCACGGCGCTCCTTTTTCCTGGTTGTTGCCAACTTGGGAGGTAGCTTTTCTCAACGTTTAAAGGTGGCCTCCCTTCTGCAGTCCCTCTGTCACCTTTGTCACGGGCCACCCGAGCCAACTGGCTCGACCACCTTTTGTCCGAGCCAGTTTCCGCACGAGGCGGAGTCAGTGGCTGGACGCGAGGAGATCAAGACCGAGTCAGTCGAGCGATGACCCCTTGAAGCGATGTTAGACGGATTTTTGCTTTTTGCTATGTGATGTACTGGCATTTGCCTATCTGATGTACTAACAATTGTTTGAATGAATGGAGAGGGAATTTAATTTTCATTCAATCTTGCTATACAACTTTAGAAATAGAACCTGCGTAGTGCGGCTGCGTTCCATGTCCGAGGAATAGGTTCCCCTTCCATTGTCGCTAACCTGTACGCACTTTTTCGGAGCGTCTCGACCACTCGGTAGGGGCCTTCCCAGTTAGGGGACAGCTTGCCCGCCGCCTCTAGTGGTCGGGAGGCTTCGGCCTTCCTGAGGACGAAGTCCCCCGGTTGGAAACGTCTGTCTCGGACCTTGGCGTTGTAGTATCGAGTGAGGCGGCGCTGGTACTCCGTTGCTCGGACGTTCGCGATCTCTCGGAGTTCGTCTGTCAGGTCGAGGTTCTCGAGCAACTTTTGCCCGTTTGCCTCGGGTGAGAAGCTGATCACTCGGAGAGACGGATTGGCGATCTCTAATGGAACAACGGCTTCGGTACCATATACCAACTGAAAAGGGCTTTCACCGGTTGCCGTCCTGGGGGTCGTTCGGTGCGACCATAGTACGCTAGGCAATTCCTCGAGCCAGCTACCCTTAGCCTTGCCGAGTCTGGTTTTTATGCCTTTCAAGATAGTCTTGTTGGCATTTTCAACCAGCCCGTTGGCCTGAGGGTGGGCGACCGAAGTGAAGTGGTTGCGGATATTTAGGTCGGCGCATCTGTCTCGGAAATACCGAGAGTCGAATTGCCGGCCGTTATCGCTTACTATCACTCGGGGGATGCCAAAGCGACAAATGATCGATTTCCAAACAAAGCCCCAAACGACTGTCTCGGTGATCCTTTCCGTAGCCTCGGCCTCGATCCACTTGGTGAAGTAGTCGATGGCGACGATGATGAACTTCTTCTGGGACTGGGCCGTCGGGAATTGCCCAAGGATATCGATTCCCCACCGAGCGAAAGGGTAAGGCTCGGCTAGGGTGACAAGTTCCGTGGCCGGCCGATGGACCAAGTGGTCGAACCGCTGGCATCGGTCGCATTATTGAACATAGGCCGAGCAGTCGCGCTGCAGGGTGGGCCACCAGTACCCCTGTCGTAACAGGATTCTGGCCAGCGACCTTGCCCCTGAGTGCGCTCCGCACAGGCCTTCATGAATCTCTTGGATGGCTCGGCTTGCTTCGTCGGGACCGAGGCACTTCAGGAGGGGACCGGAGAACGATCTTCGGTAGAGAGTGTTGTCGAGAACGACGATGCGCCGAGCTTGATACTTCATTCGGCGGGCTTCCCGAGAGTCGGAGGGCTCTTGGGAGTCCTGTAGCTAGGACAGGTAGGGGGAGCGCCAGTCGCTTGGAGTGGCCGAGTCAACAGCGAGGAGCTCCGTGTCGATGCTCGGGCGCTCTAGCTCTTCTAGGAGGACCGATCGTGTACCTTCCGGGTCTAGGGAGGAGGCCAATCGAGAGAGGGCGTCCGCCCGAGAGTTTTGCTCCCGAGCTATCCGGACTACCCCAAATTCCTCGAACTGTTGGGATAGGCTCCGGACCAACTGAAGGTATTTGATCATGGGTGCCTCCCGAGCCTCATACTCACCGTTGACCTGACCTGCGACTAGTTGAGAGTCGGTGTGGATCTTGACTCGCTCGATCCCCAGCCGTCGGGCCATGCGTGCTCCCGAGATAAGGGCCTCGTACTCGGAAGCATTGTTGGATGCCTGAAAGTTGAATTTCAAGGCGTACTGTAGCTCTATCTCTTCGGGGGACCTCAGGAGTATCCCCGCACCGCTGCCTGCCGAATTGGACGACCCATCGACGAACAGTTCCCAGGTTGGCCCGGTCGTGGTCGGAGGCCTGTCTTCGGCCGGGATGGTGCTTTCGGCGATGAAGTCGGCGAGTGCTTGGCCTTTGATTGCTGATCGTGGCCGGTACGAGATGTCGTAGGCCCCGAGCATAATGGCCCATTTGACGAGTCGCCCCGAGGCCTCGGGGTGGGCCAGAATCTTCTTCAACGGCTCGCCGGTTAGCACGGTGATGGGGTGCCCCTGGAAGTAGGGTCGGAGGCGCCTTGCGGAGGTAACCAACGCTAGCACGAGTTTCTCGGTTGCGGGGTACCTCCGTTCGGCCTCATTGAGCACCTTGCTGGTGTAGTAGACCGGTCTTTCGATTCCCGAGTCATTTCTGACTAGGACCGAGCTGACCGTGGATGGCGTCGCCAAGAGGTAGAGCAGCAAGACTTCGCCTGGGACGGGCTTGGAGAGCACTGGTGGCGAAGCCAGGAACTTCTTAAGCTCGGCGAATGCTGTCTGGCACTCCTCATCCCATGCGAACGTAGCAGATGCTAGCTTGGGTCCCCTCATCAGTTTGAAGAAGGGCAAGCATCGTTCGGCCGCACGGGACAGGAAACGGCTGAGAGCGGCGACACGCCCTGCCAGACGCTGAACGTCTTTAATGCATGTGGGCGGGCGCATGTCCAGGATGGCCTGGACTTTGTCGGGGTTGGCTTCGATCCCGCACTGAGTGACCAGGAAACCCAGGAACTTCCCGGATTTTACTCCAAAGGCGCACTTGGCGGGGTTGAGCTTCATGTTGTACTTCAGGAGGGTGCCGAAGGTTTCGGCAAGGTCGGTGAAGTGTTCTTGGGCCTTGGGGGTCTTGACGAGCATGTCGTCAATGTAAGCCTCGACGTTCCGACCTAGCTGTCCCTCGAACATATGATTTACCAGTCGCTGATATGTGGCTCCGGCGTTCTTCAACCCGAAGGGCATCCGGGTGTAGCAGTACACGCCGCAGTCGGTGATGAAGGTGGTCTTCTCGACGTCTTCTGGATTCATCCTGATCTGGTGATAACCCGAATAGGCATCCAGGAAACTGAGTATCTCGTTGCCCGAGGTTGAATCAACCAATTGGTCGATGCTCGGTAGCGGATAGCAGTCCTTGGGGGTAGCCTTATTCAGATCGGTGAAGTCCACGCACATTCGCCATTTGCCCGTGGTTTTTGGCACCAGGACGACATTGGCTAGCCACGTAGGGTACATGACTGGTCTGAAGAGGCCAGTCTCTTGTCCCTTGGTGACCTGCGCCTTGATGATCGCCTGCTTCTCGGGCGCATGCTTCCTTCTCCGTTGCTGTACGGGCCTCACGGTGGGGTCGAGGCTGAGCTTGTGCATCACGGTCTTCTCTGGTATGCCAGGGAGTTGATCATCGGACCAAGCAAAGACCTGAATGTACTCAGAAAGAAATTTCTTGTATTGCTGCTGTTCCTTAGGTGGTAGGTCGGCTCCGATCCTTACTCCGGGGGCCGGGTCATCGTTTAGGAATACCGTTAGCAATTCGCCACCGGGCTCGGTGGTTACGGTCTTCCCTTCGACTCCCTTGGGGCCCTTTTCCTTCCTGTCCGGCCTTGAGGCTTCCACCGAGATGTTGTAGCACCTTCTAGCCGTGGCCTGGTTACCTTGGACTTCCCCTAACCCGTTTTTGGTGAGAAACTTCATTTTCTGGTGATAGGTAGATGGTACGGCCTTTATTCGGCTGAGGATTTTCCGGCCGAAAATGGCGTTGTACGCTATCATACCCTTGATCACTATGAAGTCCACCATGACCGTAACGGTTTTGGGTGGGGTGCCGATGGTGACCGGCAGGCTTAGGGCTCCCTCGGGGTAAGTGGCCAGGCCGTTAAACCCGCAAAGGGGGGTTCGGATCGGGCGGAGCTTGGATGGGTCTTCCCCCATCTTGAGGAAACAGTCATAAGATAATACATCGGGGGCGCTCCCATTGTCAACCAGAATTCTATCTACGTTACAATGGTTTATTGTGGCCGAGATAACGAGGGCATCATCATGCGGGGTGTTCAGCCCTTCCAGGTCTTGGTCGGAGAAGACTATGACCTGGGGCTCCCTCGGCGGGCCGCTGGAGGGTTCTAAGACCTGGCTGGCCCGCTCGGCATGACGCTTCCTTCCTCGGCTAGTGTCGCCGCCCGACGCCGTTTCTCCGGAGATGACGTTGATGTGGACCCCTCGAGGGGCGTTGTCGATCTCCTCGGCGGCGTCTCGGTCTTCTTTGTCCCCGGCTGCGAACCGGGCCGGATGCCCCTGACGGATGAGACGCTCGATCTCGTCCTGGAGCTGGTGACAGTCGCCGGTGTGGTGCCCGTGGTCGCCGTGGAACAGGCAATGCCTGTCGCGCTTGTGGTTCTTCGATCTCATTGGTTCGGGCCTGCGGAGGAGACCCGAGTCTTTGATGTCTTCATAGATCTCGTAGACTGGCGCAGTCAACGGGGTGTACCGCTCATACTTCCGTTTGCGCTCCCCTTCCCGATCGCGCTTCTTGCCCGAGCCAGGATTTGGCTCGGAGGTCCGCTTCTTGTCCCCCTCCCGACCCGAGCCGGTTGTGTCTCGGCAGGCGCTGAGTACTTCCTCGCACTCGGCGTGGCGCAGTGCCAGAGTCACTAGCTCGGCGAGGGTCGAGGGAGGGTGGAGGACCAGTTCGCGGCGGAGATTTTCGTCCCGGGTGCCCCCGGTCAGAGCGGTCGTGGCCGAGGCCACATCCAGGCGGGGAATTCTGAGGGCTTCCGATTTAAATCGGTGGACATAAGCCCGGAGCCTTTCCCCTTGCGCCTGTTTGAGGGCCAGGAGCCCCGCTACTGACCTTGGGGGGGCGCTTCCGGCGAAGCTCTCCTTGAAGACTCGCCCGAATTGTCTGAAGTCCCGGATGGACCCAGGGGCGAGGGCCCGGAACCATGCCTGAGCGCCTTGGACCAGGGTGGCCGCAAAGGCTCGGCATTTGATAGGATCCGGCGTTCCATGCAGAGTTACCAGGGCGTCGAAGCTGTCGTAGTGGTCGGCTGGGTCGCCCTGGCCATCATAGAACTTGAAGGTCGGAATGGAGGTTCTGGGAGACACCTCTGCCTTCAAGATGTATTCGGAGAAAGGGGATTTCTCCTCATCCTCCGGGAAAGAGGTTTTTTGCAGGGCGCGGAGGGCGCGCTCTTGCTCTGCAAAATGTCTTTCGAAATCCCTCAGTCGGAGGGATAGTTCCGGCTGCGGTCGTGCCGTGGGACTGGGGGGAGCGTCGTGGCGATCCTCAGGAACGTCAGCGCTCGGGCGCGGAGGCCTCGCCCCCTGTTTCCCTTTTCTGGGCGTGGAGGAAGCCTCTTGCTCCGGGGGCGGAGCTTGCGAGGGTCCTCCCACGTTGTTGCGGATGAGCTGTTGACCGCGGAGGGTGAAGCGGCCCCCAGCGGTATGCTGGGACGCACTTCGACGGGGGGGGCTCCCGGACGGGGCGCGGGACCTGGCATCCCTTGCCGCCTGGGCCCTCATGAGCTCCACGAGGACGTCAAGCTTCTTATTGAGGGCCTGGAAGACCTCGTCGCCGCCGTTGGGGGGTGCCCCTGTCGCCGTCGGAGGGGGCGGCGGCTCGTTGGTGGGGACGCTGGCGTTGGAGGGAGGGTTCTGTGAGGCCCTAGAGGGGCCATCTCCTGCCGCCACCACGGCCTTACCCTTCTCGACGGCGGATCTCCTCCCTAAGCTTCTTCTCACCATCTCGGCTCTTCGTGCGTTTCCCACAGACGGCGCCAGATGAAGAGGCGAAATCTCGCGCTGTGTCCTGAGCGGGCTGTGGATCACCAGAAGATGAACTGCAAGACAGGGAAACGTATCAGAGGGTCCAGGGGGTTTCCCTGGGGAAAAATCCTCCGATGGTTAAGTCAGTAGAGCTGTGGTGGAAGCAGTAATGGGGAGGAGAAAAATTAGTGCGCGAGATTCCTCTCCACCAGAGGGTGAAGCGGATTGCTCAGGAGTTTGGGTGTATGAGTACCTTAATGGCTCCTTTCTTCCATCAGAGGGTATCCCTGGTTTAAATAGTGTGCCGCCTTCAGGAGTCCTGCAAGCTGAGGGGTCTCCGGCGGGAGTTACGTCCTCAACGTGGGCTTTCATGGCCTTATCGTGGGAACGTTATCGCCTCGAAGTCCGGCGGCTTCTTGATTCCCCTGTCCGTTGGGGACTCTTAACGGCAGCACGAACGGATAATATCTGGTCTGGCCGAGCTTCTGAAACGCCAGCCCTGTCCGGGCGATGAGTATAGCTCGGCGAAAGAGGGGTCGGATAGGTCGGCGAATGCCTGTCTCTCCCGGGCGGGGAAACGACTTGGGCCGGACCTTCCTTATGACATGACCATCACTCGGGCCCTCCGAGCCTAGGGGCCGCCGGGGAGAGTTGGTTCCTCGAGTGTTTGTTCATTGGGCTTTTCTTTCCTGAGTGGGCCCTGTGGGCTGTCACTCAGGTGAGCTTGCCTCGTTGGACCCTGTTGGGTCTAGTTGGGCTGCTCTTTGGGTGGGCTACAGAAATCTCCCTCTCCACTAAGCATGCAATTTTATCAGTTAGAGTTGTATCTTTTTGCATGGAGTTAATCTTTCTTCTAAGATGCATGTTTTCCTTTCTAATATCATCAGCTCTATCAGCTATGTCATGGTAGGCATCTACCCAATCAGCATTAGTGAAATTTTCAAATCTAATGATTACCTCATCTGAGTCCTCCTCTCTGTCTTCGGAGCTTGTTGCCATAAGGCAAATGGGCTTCTCAGATTCGGCTTCACTGTCTGAGCTGCTACTGAAAGAGCCTTCATCTTCATCACTCCAGGTGCTAACCATAGCTCTCCCTTTCGTGTTCTTCTTCTTTGACTTGTCCTTGTATTTCTGATTCTCTGGACAGTCAGCTTTCATATGGCCTGGTTTCATGCATTGATAACAAGTATTAGTTTCAGTTTTCTTAGCAGGGTTATGTTTGTACCTTTTATCCTTTTGGCCGCCACCATACTTCTTTTGGCTGAATCGTCCTGCTCCTTTTCTGAGGAATCTCCTGAACTCTCTGGTCATCATGGCCATCTCAGAACGAGTTATGTCTTCTTCATTCAGAGTCTCCTCTGATGATGAACTGCTGGAGCTGGATTTGTTGGATTTGCTGGAACCAGCCTTCAGCGCTATCGGCTTCTTCTTCCTTTCAGCTTCTTCTATTCTTAGCATATTAATCTCATATGCCATCAGCGAGCCGATTACCTCATCAGCCCTTGTATTTCGCAAGTCCCTTGACTCCTCCATCACTGTAGCTTTAGTATGCCAAGCATGAGTCAGGGAGCGCAGTATCTTCCTCACTACATCATATTCTGTCTGAGGTTTCCCGAGACCTCTGAGACCATTGGTAATGATTGTCAATCGAGCATACATTTCACTGATGGTCTCGTTCGGCTTCATCTTGAATGCTTCGTATTCTGACACAAGGAGATTAGCCTTCTGCTCTCTAACCTAAGAGGTCCCTTCATGAATGACTTCCAGTGCATCCCACATCTCCTTAGCTGATTTGCAGGCTGATACGCGGGAGAATTCTGTAGGGTGCAGAGAGCACTGGATGGCGTTTATGGCACTCCAATTCAGCATAGACCTCCTTATCTCCTCTTTGGTCCAGACTTCCTCATTAGGGGACAGCTCATAAGGTCCCTTGCTGACAACCTTCCAGATCTCGTAATCCTTAGCCCTCAAAAACACTTGCATACGGTTCTTCCAGTATGCGTAGTTAGATCCATCGAAGAATGGGGGCTTTGTGGTTGAGTGTCCTTCAGCTATCATCCCTCGAGCATCCATCTTGGCCTTTCCTCTTCGGGCGATGAGTCCCTGTAGAAGAGTATGGCTCTGATACCAAGTGTTATGTTAGATGGACGCAGTCTATCTCCACGAATTGTGGATCTAGAGGGGGGTGAATAGATCGATTGCCTAATTAAAAACCAGTAAGAGGTTCTAATGCGGAATATAGGCAATTTTACTGAATCACTAACCCGAATACTAGAATTGAACAGAAGCGAATCAAGCTGCGAAGATAAACATGAGATCCAGTCGCACACAGTTCATGGACAATCACACAAACACAATGCACACAGGAATTTTAGGTGGTTCGGTCAAAGACCTACGTCCACCCCACACTCAACCGAGTATGGCTTACTGCTGCGCAGTACAGCTTGCGTCTACTGGGCACTACAGCTTGGCCTACAAACCGCTGAGCAACACAGCTTGCTGTCCGAGACAAGTCTCGCCTGCTGAGGATTACAGCTTCACCTGTCCAGTGGAATCCTCCACTGCAACTGCTGGGGTTTACAGCTTACCCGTCCAGAGGCAGCACCTCTGCTAACAGCTGACTCACAGCTTGAAGAAACAAGTGTTCGGAAATTTAAAGACAGAAGCAAAACGAAAATGGAAAGCCCAAATGGGAATGTAGCTCGAATGAGCAAAGCTCAGCTCTGGTTTCTGAACCAAGAGACTGAGATACAACCTTTCAAACAAAACTCTCACAATCTCACTCTCTCAATCAAGCTCTCTCAATTCATCTCTCTCGATCTTCTCTTCTCTCTTTTTCTTCTTCTCTGTTTTTCTTCTCACTGTGGATCGGTGGCTCTCTGCTGCTTCAGTCTTTCAGCCTCACTGTATATACTTTGCCGCTTTATCGATCAGCCTTCATCTGAAGATGAAGACACTCTTTTATATCAGCAGCAGACTGGATAAGGGTGCGTGGCTTCCACATTTTCCGCCCATAGAATTCGCCAGAACCGAGGACATTTCATCCACATGGCAGCATCCTGGGATGGGCTGCTTCCACGTGTCACCATCACAGCACCTCGTCCTCCTTGGATCACGAGCCAAGTCACCAATCTCTGTAAAGAATCCCTGTCAGACAGAGTATCGGATTATCAGTTGTAAGTTTAGAACCCTGTACAGACTTTGTGAGATGCAATGCATTGTATATGCTTCACTGTATGGACTTTGTGAACTCGAATGCATTGTACAGACTCTGTAGAACATTCAGTAGCCAACGTATAGACTTAGGCATCCTTCAGCTCAATGTATAGACTTCAAACATGATGCATGCAATGCAACACAGACACTGGCTGTATAGACTTGGATATGTAGGAATGCAAATGACTCTGTACAGACTTGGATGCTTGTGTATGCATGAGGGCAATGTACAGACTATGCATATGCACACTAGCGAGTGAGTAGACTTGGCTATGGCATCAAAGTATGCACAACGTAAAAGACGCCTTCTTCCTAGGCGTTTGATTCAAAAGTGACGCCACTTCTGGTGGTCGTCAAATTCCAAGTTCATCTGAATGTATAGACTTCACGATGTGCAGACTTGCCAAAGACAAGGCTGTACAGACTTGATGAACGATGCAAGACAAACGAATGTATAGACTTGCATGAAGCACATGATGCAATGTACAGACTTGGGCTGTATAGACTTCCACTCAACTGCGATGTATAGACTTGCCAAGGGAAACGACGGTAAAGCTATCAGTGTATAGACTTCGAGTGCAACGTCGGTAAAGCTACCGATGTATAGATTTGCAAGATCACTGATGGATGTACAGACTTCACCTCGAGCAATCTACAGTGCAGTGTATGGACTTGAAGAACAATGCATGACGTTGTACAGACTTCACTGATGCATGCTACAGTCCAATGTATGGACTTTGAATGTTGATGCATGAACAGTCCGTTGTACATACTTCCAATGTATAGACTTCCAGTGAGACGGACGATGTACACACTTAGCCAATGCAATGCAATGTATGGACTTCAAATAAGACGCTGCATGAGACGCTGAAACAATGTATAGACTTGCTAGTTATATGAGCTGCAATGTATGGACTTTGCTATGCATGAAGACGAGTGTATAGACTTGGAAATCTGGGGGCGTCAACGCATCAAGGAAGGGGAACAGTGTACAAACTTAGCTAATGCAATGTACACACTTACTGCGTTGACGCTGCAGACTTAGCCAATGCAATGTACACACTGTGCAGACTTAGTCTGATGCGTTGTATAGACTTTCATGAGACGCTCAATGAGACGCTCAATGTACACACTTCAAGTCCAGTGTATAGACATTGCCTTAGACTCTAAATGAGACGGACGTTGTGCAGACTTTAGCCAATGCAATGTATAGACTTTGGGCTCGCCATGCAGTGTATAGACTCTACGTGCAATGTGTAGACTTTGAGTGTGTGTGCAGTGTGTAAACCTGTGAAGTGCATAGAACACACATACAATCTGATAAGAACAATTTCATCAAAGCATAAACAGTTGCCAATCAATCAAAACAAGGTGTTGCCAATGAAGTAAAGCATATGTCAACATCATCAACACAGAGGAGTCACAACACCCCCGGTTTCCTCCTTTCTCTCTCCCTATCTCTCTCTAACTCGACCCCCTTGAGCTCTCTCTCTCCCCAGTCTCTCTCTGTCTCTCCCTCTATGACACTCCCTCGGACTCTCCTCTCTCCCCCCGTTTCTCTCTCCCTCTCTCGTCTCTCTCTCCCCCCCTCTCCCCCTTCTCTCTACCTGAGAGAGAGGGAGACATAGGGGGAAAGACAGAGATACATGTACTATTTTGGATGATTTTTGATGTATTCTTCAGTTTGTGATTCATGTACCATTTTATGTATATCTTTTTGGTATAACTTTTGATGTATATTAACATTGGTGCATGTGAATGGATTTTTATTGTTATAATTACTCTTTAGTTTGTAAAATTGAGTTGTCAATTAGAAAAACATGTTTGTGAAATTGAGTGGTTAGTAGAAAAAAGTAGCATTTTCTTAGAAATAGGCTATATATATAAATTTTTTTTTTTCAAAAATCACCAAACCTGATCTCCCGAGATTTTTTCGAAATCTCTTCGAGATATCTTCTCTTCCACCTTTCCGAGACGGAATCGATATTCGAGACGGAAAATCTTGATTGACACCCATGAAAGATGGCGGGGGTTGGGGACTGCGGAGTGAATTAGCTATCATGTTGACACTATAAATACTGCTGTTGAGTGTGATTGTTTTTAAATGAGTGCTATGTTTATTGGCTTGGGTTCAGATACGATTGAAGGATATCTCACATTTCCCAAATGGCTGCCAACATGATGTCAGCTTTTCTTCTTTCATGTCTGACCACAGACAGGAAATAATTAATTATCTTTTATTGACTTGTACATGTTTGTTTCCAGGTTCATGTGGTCCCAGCTCATATGTTTAGGAAGGTGATTAGTCTTACCAAGTCTCATTGCAAGCTGGGCCTTACTGGTACTTATTTGACATGACTAAATTTATCTGTGTATGCTGTATGTACACACACACCCACTCAACCCCCCCACCCCCACACCCCACACACATCACACACACATTGCTGTATGAGGTCATTTGTGACCATGCAAAGTTTGGATATATCTTATTGCACCTTATACCACAGAAGATGGCGGGTGCCATCCATTGGTCTATGCTTTTTTACTTTCATACTTCAGTACTGTGCCTCAACATCAGATGATGACCTTCTTAGTCATGATATATCTCACATATGTTTTATGTGGTTGCTGATTTTTTTTTCCAACTTGCAGCCACACTTGTAAGAGAGGACGAACGAATCACAGATTTGAACTTT
This sequence comes from Amorphophallus konjac, assembly GCA_022559845.1. Lineage (NCBI taxonomy): Eukaryota > Viridiplantae > Streptophyta > Magnoliopsida > Alismatales > Araceae > Amorphophallus > Amorphophallus konjac. Next base: position 53,012,001 of record CM040118.1, read on the forward strand.
CTCATTGGGCCAAAACTTTATGAAGCAAACTGGTTAGATTTGGTTAAGGGAGGATTTATTGCAAATGTTCAGTGTGCTGAAGTCTGGTGCCCCATGACAAAAGAATTCTTTGCAGAATATTTGAAAAAGGAAAATGCAAAGAAGAAGCAGGTATTCCTTACCTGAATGGTTGCAACATTTGGAATCGCCAAGTGTTTATTATTAACTGGTGATTGTAATTATTAGAGGCAATTTTCTAAGGAGCTACACTTTGATTGTGAGATTAACTCATTCTGGTAACCAAGATATTTTTACTGACTGGATGTTATTTTTTTTCTTCCCTCTCCCCCACCCTCCCACCCCCATCTTTGAATTTTTAATTTTGATCTAGTTCTATGTAATGTGACAGTCTATTTCAGCTTCATGAACATGTAATTTGGTTTTTGTTTGCTTCGGTGGAGTCAACTATTGAGCAATACTTGCTGCACACCTTGGTGTGCAGCAACCCCAACACACTCCCACCCCATTGGTCCAGCTCGGACCGATGCGACAGGGGACAGTGATGTGGTGTGGGCCTCATGCCACATCTTTGTCCCCCAGCAAGTATTACTTGGGATAATTGCACATCTTCCACCTTTGTCTTCTATGATGTATTTTTATGAAAGATCTTTGTTGTGTCCATGTGGAATGTTGTAAGTAACATCTCTGCAGTGTAATAATGCACTCTCACTATTTTTTACTTATTCTGTCATCAGTAGCATTTGGTTTTAAATAAATATAAGTCTACATGATGGTGAATGATCAGATACTTTATGTTGAGTGAGTTCTGCAAGTTGTAGCTATTATGTAGACAAATGAGTGCTTAAATGATGTTGGAAATAAAAAGTGCCGTAAAACTATGTATAAATGAGTGGCAGAAACAAAGGAATCTTGTGGAAGATGGTACTTTTTGATGGTTGTAGTTCTTTGACACTTTATTTCTAGGTATAGAATTGTTTGCTGCACCTTTTTTCGCTTTGCATTCCCCTTTGAGGGAGCACTTAATCATATTTGTCTCCAGTTCAGGGCTCATCTTTGTTGTAGTGAAGATGGGCTCCCTTCTTTTTTGTACTTTTTTAAATGAAAGACTCTGATTTTCAAATTGTTGGTTGAAACAAATGCAAATCAAACATGGATATCCTCTAAGGTGTTCACTTAATGATGATAAGATGCTGATCATCATCTTTACATAACTTTGACCACCTATTGTGGCGGGGCTTTGTCATTTTGGGCATGTACGTTCATTACATGTTGATGTCTGTTTGGGACGCTCTCTTTGAATTTCCATTATACCTAAGTCAAGAACTTAATGCAATTGCACAATTAAAGATCTCTTCTTAGCATCATTTACTTCTTTTATTTCTGTTTTATTCAGTCTTAGCTTTTCAGAGGTCACGGCTCCCAACCCCATCAGGAAGAGTATGCATGTATGTGTTGGTTCCGTTGTATTTAACTGAGATCAAGGACCTATGTTCAGGCTGTGAAACACTTTGTGCTTGTGAATCATGGACCATTTTTAGGGAAAATTGATTAGAGATCCTTGACAGAACTGAAAATTATAATCCTTCCTCCCTCCACTCTCTCTGTTGAGAGTAGTGGAGGGGCCAAACCCCCTCACTCCTATCCTCTACACATTCTGTCACAGAGAGAGAAACCATCCCAGCACCCCCTCTGTGCGCGCCTGCGTAACTTTGGTTTGCTGACGCAAGGATGGCAGTACCGGTTTCGGTATCGGTTTCGGCCAGGACCGAAACCGAAACGTACAAGTTTCGGTTTCGGCCGAAACCGGTTCAAAACATTCAAAAAGGAAAAAATTAGGGTGAGCAGATCCGGTTTCGGACCGAAACCGTCCGGTTTCGGACCGGTTTCGGTCGGTTTCGGTCCGAAACCATTAAAAATGTTTTTTTTAGTTTCGGACCTGCTACAGTGAGCAGGTCCGAAACGGTTTCGGTATGTGGGCCGAAACCGATACGTTTCGGCCGAAACGTATCGGTTTCGGCCGATACTGCCACTTATGTGCTGACGAGGACCTCTAATTAATGTTCTCTTTTTACTTCTGAATATTAGTTGTTCTGGTCTTTATTTTTTCTTTTCTTGTATGCGAAGAAGAAAGGTAATTGATATGATGAGTGAGAAATCACTTTGCAACTTTGTTGTTTGCCAATCTTTCAATTTGGTTTCTGTCATACTTTTTTAGTTGTGATTCTTACAGATCTGGCGTTTTTCTCTTCTTGCAGGCTCTTTATGTCATGAATCCAAACAAATTCAGAGCCTGCGAGTTTCTGATACGCTTCCATGAGCAGCAGCGTGGTGATAAAATAATTGTTTTTGCAGATAATCTTTTTGCACTTACTGCATATGCAATGAAGCTTCGGAAGCCTATGATTTATGGTGCCACAAGGTTATCTTGGAAGTATTTTATTGTTTTAATTTTATAATTAATTTATTGCTATAATTTTAAAATGTGTTTTTGATATGATAAATTTTTAATTTATATTTAGCCACCAAGAGAGAACAAGAATTCTTCATGCTTTCAAGCATAGCCCAGATGTTAATACTATATTCCTATCGAAGGTACACTCTATACTTTAAGCCGTTACTTTTTTGATTTTGTTGTACAATTTATTTTTATGATAGATCCATATTCTTTTAACTGATTTCCTTCATTTAAAATGGTGACTTCTTGTTAGATTATTGCATCTAGGCTTATAGATTGAATTGTTGGTGTTTGCATACATTTTTTCAATGACAAAGATAGAGCAAAAAGAAAGAAAAAGCATACAGACAGAGTGATATGGTCAGAGCGGCCTGTCAAATGAATCTGAAAAAGCAAATGGGTGATTGTGTGCCATTCCAGTGTAATTTGTTTTTTCATTCAGCCAACCTCTTGTTCAGTTGTTTTTTTTTTATGTTTAGAAAGTTATTCCTACCAGATGTCATTAAATAAAGAAGGGGTAACACGTATATGTGTAGCTTTTCCTTTACAGATTTGCATAAATCAGGCTCACCAAAACGGCTATACACATTATATCCAAATTCCTGGCCCGAAAACAGATAAGGCAGTTTTTGAACTTGTGTATAAATAGGCTGCAAATCTTCCTTTCTGCTCTTTTAGATTTCTCAAGATAGTTGGGTCCTTTAGCTATGTGTCAGCCACAGTTGTAGCCAACTTACATATCCTTGGAACTTGTCTGGAAGGCCCTTTCTTCTCTGGTAAGATTGCCCATAAAGTAGCATGAAGCACTCCCCATCACATTTGAAGCCACCCTTCACATTTGACTATTTTCCTATACAACTCTTTTTGTCATCCCAGCAGATTCTCCGTTGTCTACAAAGAAAAGACAAAATAGATGCAAGTCTGAATAGATTCTGCTGCTGCTTTAGGGTTACAGCAATCTGTCCCGGTTTTGCCATGTCTGGGATAGAACTGGCTAATCTGCGTATGCAGGGTAAAGCAGTTTGGCAATTCTCCATACTAGGAATCAAACTCCCAGTTTTGTGGAAGTCCTAGAAACTACTCTGACAATATGAAAGGAATCATTTATGGGATACAGATATCAGGTATTGGCACGTGTGTGTGTGTGTGTGTTGGACCATGGCAACTGGTAAGGTTTTATGAGCAAGACATGAAGACATGGGAAGTACATAGATGAAGTGTTCATATTTTCCTTTATATGCATGTTTTAAAGTGTGATTACTGTTGTCAAGGCGATCACATAGGCGGTTCCTAGATGATCAAGCACTGGCCTAGGGACAAGACGTTGGGTCGATTTATTTGGGCCTAAAAAGGTGACCCGGGCTCCTCCAGCAAGTAATAGGATCCGAACCCAGATCGTATTATTACCTGTTGGATCCTCTATTTTTTATGATTTTCATGTGTACTTAAGTCTACAAGGGTGTTGAACTCGAAAAATGCGACACGTTGATGATGAATAAAATTAATAAATTATGGTATCATTAGCATGTTTATTTACATTATTGACTTCCCAGTTTTGGGTTTATCAGACGATTTGGGTTCGTGTATTAGACTTTTCCCCACCAACCGCAGTTAGTGTTAATTTACATCGATAGAAAGTCCGAGCACCTTTGATTAACTGTCAAAGAAAACTTTTACCCTCTGTCAATATCCGCTGTGACATTAAAGGTTCTATCTATTGATTATGATCATGTTGATCGCCCATTAGAGATATACTCTTGCAAGAAATTGAGAATTTTTATTCCTTGAATATATGTAATATGAATTACGGTCGATCTTTGGATACCCATACATAACATTTGTGCCGATTATGTAATCGGACCCTTTGATGTACATACAATCGCAATCGAACTTTTGAATTTGCTTCCGGCTATAATCAGACTGTAACAGGATTTGCTTCTGGTCTCAATCGGACAGTTGGATTTACTTCTGGCCACGGTCGGACCGTTGGATTTTACTTCCGGTCACGATTGGACTGTTGAATTTGTATCTGATCTCGATATGACTATTAAATTTGCTTTTGGTCTCGATCGCACCGTTAGATTTGTTTCTGATCTCGATCGGACCATTAAATTTGCTGGTGGTCTCAATCAGACCGTTGGATTTGCTTCTGCACACGATTAGACTGCTGAATTTGTTTCCGGTGATGATCAGACCGTTAGATTTGAGATATGATCACAATTGACCGTTGGATCGCCATATGATCACGATCAATCCATCGGATTAATGTTTAACCACGATCGGTCGTCGGATCGCCATATGATCACGAGCAGATCGTCGGATTGGCATATGACCATAATCGGGCCATTGGATCATTATATGATCATGATGGGCTGTTGGATCGGCTTATGATCAAGGTCTGTCGTTGGATCGGTTTATGATCAAGATTGGTTGTTGGATCGTCATATGATTACGATCGCACTGTTAGATCAGCATATGATCACGATTAGGCCGTTGGATCGACATATGATCGCGATCAGTCGTTAGATCGGCTCATGATTAAGATCGACCGTTTGATCAGCTTATGATCAAGATTCGCCTTTGGATCAGCATATGATCACGATCGAGCTGTTGGATCAGTTTATGATCACAATCAGGCCGTTGGATCGACATATGGTCATGATCAGTCGTTGGATCAGCTCATGATCAAGATCGACCGTTGGATTGGCATATGATCACCATCAAGCTGATGGATCAGCATGTGATCACAGTCAGTCTACTAGTTCAACCAATCAGGTCTATGATAGACCAATTGGGTACAACGAACTGAGAAGCCCAATCAATTGGGCGTAATGGGCCTAATGGTCCAGTCAATTGGATTTGGACCTATGATGGGCCAATTGGACATAACGAACTTGATGGTCCGGGCCATTTGGGCTAATTGGACTTATGATGAGCCAATTGGGCATAGTGGACTCAAATGGTCTTAGCCAATTGGACTAATTGGGTCTCAATGGGCCTATGATGACCTAATTGAGCATAATGGACTTAATGGTCCGAGCCAATTGGACTAATTGGGCCTTCTTGGACTTATCATGAACCAATTGGGCATGGTGGGTCTAATGGTCCGAGCCTATTGGGCTTAATGGTCAAGTGGTTTGAGCCACATGGATCATGGACAAGACTTATCCAATTAGGCCATGGCTCTCACCAGAGTGAGGAGAGAGAACGCAGCAACCTTGCTAGGAGTTTTCCTGTTTTCCAAATGGGACCCCCATGGGGCTATGTGCATCAACTAATTGGGCCCAATTGGGCCGACCAAACTTAACTTCTTGGGCCACTTAGGCCTAATAGACTTGGACGGGACAATTGGGCAGAATGAACTTGGTGGCCTGGACTAATTTGGTTAATTGGGTCTTATTGGGCTTAGGTTGAGTCAATTGGATATAATGATCTCAATGGTCCGAGTCAATTATGCTTAATGGATCTAATTGGGCTATTGGACTCAATGGTTCGAGCCAATTGGGTATAATGGACCTAGTGGTCTGAGCCAGTTGGGCAAATTTGGCCTTATTGGGTTTAACGATGAGCCAATTGGGCATAATGGACTTCATGGTCTGAGCCGATTGGGCAAATTGGGTCTTATTGGACCTATGATGAGCCAATTGAGCATAATGGACTCCATGGTCCAAGCCAATTAAGCTTAATGAGTCTAATCGGGCTATTGGACCCAATGGCCCGAGCCAATTGGGCATAATGGACCAAGTGGTCCGAGCCTATTGGGCTTAATGATCATGTGGTCTCAGCCACATGGACCATAGGTGGGAGAGAGAGGGCACAAGTGTAACCTAATGGGGGCCCCCATGGGGCTATTTATATGCTCCAAGGGCATTTTGCATAACAACCCAAAACAGTAGAATCACATGCGCAACACCCCCCCCCCTTGGGCTGGTTGTAGTGTAGTTGGGGAATGAGATTTTTTATAAAAACTCAACAAAAATAAGTTTGCATGGGGGCCCCCTGCCGGGTTGTTCTAGAAAGGACGTGTTTTCAGGCGAGAAAAATCAGTACTTTCACAAAAGCCACCCGGCAGGTGTTTTCTTTTCATGAAAACCCACACTAAAGTGGGCATTTTCTGATTTTCAGATGTGTGTGTGTGTGAGAGAGAGAGGGAGAGAAAACCGCAGGAGAGAGAAAAGAGAGAGAGAGAGACCCGGAGGTAGTGGGAAGATAACCTCCGGGCTCTTCTCTTTCTGCCCTCCTTTTTTTCTGCCCCTTTTGTGATTTTTTAATGGGGATTAACTTTTCCTTAAAAGTAGGGGAGAGAGAGAATGAGGAGAGAGAAATAGAGAACTGCAGGAGAGAGGGAGACCTGAGACTCTACTGGAGGGTGGAGGGAGGAGAGCCTCCGGGCTCTTCCCTCTCTGCTCTCCTTTTTCCTCTTTTCCTTTTTTTTTTAAATATGAAATATATTCTCCTTAAAAATAGGAGAGAGAGAGAGAGAGGCACAGGAGAGAGAAAATGGAGAGAGAGGGTGAAACAGACCCGGAGGATCCGGAGGCAGCGGAAACAGAGCCTCCGGGTTCCTTTCTCTCTGCCCTCAATTTTCTGTATTTTTCCCATTTTTTTTAAGGAAATAATCTCTCCTTAACAATAAGGGGGAGAGAGAGCATGAGAGAGGCATAGTCGCACGTGGGTTTGGCTCCTCTCAGCCTGATCAGAGTCCAACTGATGCGGCACTGCGAAGGAGAAAGGGAGATACGAGGAAGAAAAATAAAAACAAGAACGGGTTGGGCTTTCGCCCTGGGGATTCCACCCCGCTGTAGGATAAGACTCGGAGGCGGCTGCTATAGGCTTGCTTCAAATCTTCATTAATTCTAAAACAAGAGATTACAACTATATTTATAGGGAGGGAACCCTAATGGCCCTCACTGACTCAGACGTGGACTAATATACCCTCAAGCCTAAAATGAGCCCAAATTCGGACTCGAAAATACACAGAAAATGGAAAAAACACTAATGGGCCTCAAATGGGCCTTATCACATCAATTAAATGCCCAAACTCATAAAATAAACATATGCTAGTGACATGGGAGCAAGTCGCCCAGCCAAATGGACGCCGTCGTCTCTGCTCGTCGCCTCCGTCTGCGGTAAACTTGGACCCGGTCGGTCCGGTCCAACGCTCGGGTGTCCCCACCACCAACTGGACTCTTATATATTTTTATTAGTCCTATTTGGACTCTTATCCAACACTACCGCTTTCCTTTTTTAAAACACAATTAGGACTCTCCCTCCCTAGTTTAAATCCTCCTCTCTCCCCCTCTCTGTTCCTGGTCCGACAGAGTTCATGGGACTTATAGGGTGTTTGGGAACATTTTTTATAAAAAAACTCTTTCTATCTTAACAATTATGACGTATCAATTTTTAACCTAATTTTTAAAATTGATGAAAATAAGTCACTCTCTGTTTGGTAAAACCATCATAATTTTTAAATTTTAAGTAAACTTATTTGTTCTGCAAGACTACCGTGGACGCGTTCGTCCTTCACCGCCAGCCCGCATAACAGGGCCTCCGTCATTTCCCCACACCGGAAAGATGACTCCCTGCCTCAGCCCACGCGTACTAACCAACTAGGAAATTAACAAGAACAGGAGCGAAATGATTGCTTAAACATACTAGAATTTGTTATTGCATGTGCAGATGAATGGGAGAGAGGGACCATAGCCAGATCTGCAGCAGCCACCTGGACGAACAGGGGTTGGCTGTGCTTTGAATTCATCACTCTGTTTCAGTTGACCAAAAAAAAAAGAATCCATCACTCTGTTTCACTGAAACACTACAGCTCCAATTTTTGTCCCCTGAGGTGTCAGAAAGATTGGGGAAATTGGGAGCAAATATCAGATTTTATAGTCCATATGGATGCTAATTCTCGCATATCTCTGCTTGTGGTATGCTTGAAGCAGTTTGGCATGCACACAACAAGAGATGAATGTGAAACAAGTAGTTTCTCTCTCTCTCTCTCTCTCTTCTCAGTAGTCCAATAAGGACACTCTTTTATACGTCAGCTCCTCACTCCAACAACAAAACAAAGCAGAGGAGAGAGCAGAAAAGAGTGCAAAACACAAAGCCATTCCCATTCTCCTCCACCACATCTCCCAATCTCTCCACTTGATTCCTGTATCTCTCTCTCTCCACACTTGTAATTCCTCCTCTCTCGTCACCCGCTGCTGCTAGCTCTCCTTTTCGGGCACGACCAAAGGTGGTTCCCAGCACAAATGAGACGTACTGCAACGGGAAGAAGTGCGGATATGAGGTGCGGCGGGAGTGCGGGCCGGCGGACTGGAAGGTGCTGCGGGCGGTGGAGCCGGTGATGGAAGCGATGCACCTGCCGGTGTACTTCGAGAGGTACGAGGTCCACGGCGACATGACCACGGTGCAGAGAGAGAGTGCCGCAGGGGAGAGGAGGGAGGAAGGAGAGGCCGGGAGAGAGAGAGAGAGGGAGTGCCGGAGAGGAGAGAAGGGAGGAAGGAGAGGCCGGGAGAGAGAGAGAGGGAGCGCCGGCGAAGGGGACCGGGAGAGAGAGAGAGAGAGCGCCGGAGGGGAGAGGAGGGAGGAAGGAGAGGTCGGGAGAGAGAGAGAGAGAGAGAGAGAGAGAGGAAACGTCGTGAGAAGGGGATCGTGAGAGAGGGACGTCGCGGCTCTCTTCAAATAAAAATATGGAAATAGTTGTTTTTATTTTGGAGGAAGTTACAACGGGATAAAATTTCATCCTAAAAAATTGGAGAGGCTTACCAAGCGTGGTTAATAGATTGTCCATTCCTAATTTTTATTTTGAGAGAAAAAAGAGGTGAAAAACTGCAACCAAACACCCTATTAGGATTTAGGCGCAGCAGGTTGGTATTCGGAGTCCCAATATGACTTTTTTTTATGGTTTTGAAACCCCTCGATCCTCTCTGCCTCTCTCTATTTTCTGAAGCAGCAGCAGACTCGCCTTCTTCCTTTCTGGCGCAGAAACAGAGGAGGCTTCTCCTCCTCTAGGACAACAACAGCAGTAGCGGCCCTCCTTCCTCTCTGGCGCAGCAGGATCAAGCAGCTTGAGTGATAGGTGAGTATTCAGAGTCCCAATAGGACTCCCATTTTTTTTTCTGGTTTTAAAACCTCTCGACCCTCTCTGCCTCTCTCTATTTTCTGAAGCAGCAGCAGACTCGCCTTCTTCCTCTCTGGCGCAGCAACAGAAGAGGCTTCTTCTAGGACAACAACAACAGCAGTGGCCCTTCTTCCTCTTCTCTGGCGCAGCAGGATCAAGTGGCTTGACTGATAGGGGGATTAAAGGATAGGATCTTCTCCACCCAATATCTGATTCAGGTGCCCATGTGTACTTTCCACACAGGATAGGTGTTTGACAGAACGTTAATTAGCCTCCTAACCATGAAGGGGTTAACCGTTTGACAGCCTCAGATTTCAGGCTAGAATCATAATATTGTTGTCCTTACCCTGCTGCAACCCAAGACCCTTGGGCTCTGACAGTACCACATTTAGTTTTAGGGTTATGATTGCTTTATCCAGGGTGCAACACAAGGCTATTATTTATTTGTTTAATCACATCATTTCTGATTAACATGTGTACTTATGAAGAATACACTACTTATTTATTTATTTGTTTTTCTTGTGCATATACTTGTTAATTGTTATGGTTCTAGTTCCAAGAAAGATTATACCATAGATGCAAGTATCTATATGCTATTTTTCATAACAACACGTGCGTGTTATAGGGGTTGATTGGCTTGAATTTATGATATTTTACTGTATTTTACATCAAAATAAATAAGTATTTTAAATATAAATATCTATTATAAATAAAGTTTTAAAAGTAAATGAGCTGAAATTTAAAAGATTTTGAAATAAGTTTTAAAATGGAACCTTTATAATATCTAAGTGTGCTCTTAAATTTAAGCTCAATAATGATACATGTAAACGACTAGGAATGCTTGAAATATGGAGTCTGTAGCACGAGAATCATGGAATCCTATGAAGATATGTTGGTTGCAAAAAAACTAAAGAAAAATGATAAAACCCAGTGGCAAAATAAAGATAGATTTGCCAGCTATTATTGTGTTCAGTCTGCTTATGGTTGCAGGTGTATTGTGATACAAGTTTAGTGTGAACCTATATTGGACATAACTGAGATGTCTCTTATTCATAATTTTGAAAAAGTTTAATGAGAATTCCTTCCTTCCCACGGTATGTGGAAACTTTAAGTCAGCATGTGCATGTCACAGAAAAATGTGTACACACAGATATACATTAAGAGTACGTAAATCTTGGAAAGTATAAAAAGAGAGATGACCTAGGTACCATGTTGACATTTTATGAGGTCTGAAATGTAAACCTTGAGGTGGGGTGGGGTGGGTGAGGATTGGGTAAATGAAGTCGCTAAGCGGCCGTCTAAGCACTTAGGCGGCTGGGGGACCCAAGCTCGCCTTGTTACCTTGTCGCCTTGACAACTATGAGTGTGATGAAATGAACCTTGCATGAAATATGAAAAGAGAAATAAAATCTTTATCAGATTATAGAAATCATTACATTCAAACAAACAAGTCGAAGAATTGATGAAAGCATTTGTTATGGAACACTAAAATGCATATTGATGCAGTTTTCTAACAAGCCTCCATGGTTCTATTCAATCACCACGGTTGTACTCTTGGCATTTGTAACCTCCAATCTAATCACTTCCCTTGGTAGATCTCAGAGAACTTAGTAATATATGTCTCTACACTGTCAGAAGCGAACAAAATGTTGTTTATTTGGAAACTGTAGGTTGGTGATCTCAATATCCGCCAGGAAGGTCCTAAAACCTCGCAGTAGCCCTTCTCCCTCATTCATTGGCACATATGGTTAATCTCCCTGCAAAACCAACAGATAGCTTTTAAGGATCTTAGATCTTCCTGCGTCAACCTACCATTTGTCCATTAACAAGGATATATGGGCAAGCTGCTTTGATGCATTTTCTTATCTGTGTTGCCCATCTTTCATTGAACTCCGATCCTTAAAATATCATGGTCACTCTGTCAGTTCTCTAAATTGGATGCCTTTTCTAAGTGCTTCTTTATAATCGTCTACTAAATATGCCCTTCTGGAGGTGGTTCATATGTATTTCTGGAATTTCACCCATGAGCTATCAAGCTTTCTTAGTCCAAGATGAGTCTTTTCTGTATAAAAACACTCTGGTTCCAAGCCACCAGCTTGATGCCACCACTATTCTTGTCACTATCATTTCAGCGATGACCTTGTATATCCCGTTCAAAAGACTCAATAGGTTGATAATTTTGTTTTTGAAGTGCAATAGGTTGATAATTTTTGAATTGCTTTTTCACTCTTTTTCTTTCAGAAGTAGCACCAGCCACCAGGTAATGTTCTTGTTTCCCTTCAGGTGAGGATGTGTATGTTGAAATGCCCTTATTGTTTGCCTGTAGGTGACGTAGGTCACTTTTGACCCTATTCTCCCCACCCATCCCAGGGACGACATGGAATCTCTTTAGCAGCAGTATTCTTTTTTTCACTTTGTCACATGTCTGGAATTTGATCATGGCAAATGTCCACTTGTCCAGAGGAAAATTTTAACCTTGGATGTACAGAGCTTCAACCCAATCTTCCAACATGCCATGTTGAGGCTCTTCCAGCCTCCCCTGACTATCTTTGGGAGATGTGGCAGAGAATTTACATGTATTATCCTATTTCCACTATCTCCTAATCTCTTATATTCCAATGTCCTTGCAGTGTGAACTTGTCTTAGCATCTTGATGAGTTTTAACAGTTCTTCTACATCCCTGTCATTCAAGTTCCCAGAATCTCAGGGGGAAGTTCATATCTGCCAAGTTTCCCCATGCTTTTATTTCCCCAACTGATTTTCTTCAGTTTTGCTAACATGTGAAAATGGTAGTTGGAAAAAATTCCTGAGATGCTCAGCATATTCCATTTTTCCACAGGATCTATTTCCCCATAGATCCTAGGGTTTTTTTCCCACCCATGTTCTCTCTCTTAGGGTCCAATGCAAATGTGGGGTTTCAATTTCATATGTTTTTCCCATAGTTGTTAAGGCGCCCGCCTAGGCGCCGCTTAAGCGGCGCCTAGGCGGGCAGGCGGTTTTTTGGCAGCAAGGCGCCCCCAAGCCTTGTTGCCCCTGAAAAAGGCGCCGCCTAGGCGCCGCTTGGGCGGCCTAGGCGCCCAAAGCGGCGCCTAGGTGCCCCCCTACTACCTTCGTCTCCCTCTTCTCCCCTGTTATAAATAGAAATTTTCTTCCGGGGGCTCCGCCCCCGGAAACCCCCGCAAGGGGCGCTGCCCCTTTGACCCCCGCGACCTGACCGCGCAGGTCGATCCGCGTGCGAGGGCGCACGATGGCGAGTTCGGACTTCACACTCTAACACTATCTCTCTATTTCTCTCTCACACTCACAGTGAGACCCACCCTCTCTCTCTCTCCTACCCCCTCTCTCTGTCTGTCTATCTCTTCTCTCCCCTTGCCCCCTTCTCTCTCTTTCCTCCACCCTTCCTCCTCTCTCTCTCTCTCACACACACACAGTTCGCAACTATCACTCTCAGTCCCTCTCTCTCTATTCTGCCTTCCCCCCTTTCAATTAATAATGGGGTTAATTTGTTAATAGAATATTTTAAATTTTAATTAGAATTTTGTATGTCTTAATTGTTAATTTTATCTCAAAATAAATTTTGATATTTTATTGCAATGTCATTTCTATTAATTTTTATTTTCATATTCATACTAGTGTCGTTTCCCATATTTGTAATAATCATGATTAATTTATATATAAAAATTATGTGTATATTAATGATAATATTTTTTATGAACTTGACGCCTAAGCGCTGCTTAGGCAGGCCCCTAAGCGCTTAGGCACTCGAGGACCCCAAGCTCGCCTTGGTCGCCTTGTCGCCTTGACAACTATGGTTTTCCCACAAATTATCTGGGAAAAAATTTCTGGTGAATTTTCATTTCCTCCAAATTTTTGAGAATGCAGACAAACCCCCTCCTTTTTTTAATGTCCCAATTGCAGCTATTTTCAGAACTATGAAGTATCCTCATGCCAATTCACAGGTTTATGGCTACGGTTGAATTGATAGACAGGTTGTGAGAGGAGGTTGCTAAGGGGGGTTGTCCACATCATTCCATCCTGAAGAAACTGAAATAATGGCCATGCCTTCTTCAGCAAATTTGAATTTTTGAGAGAAGGCATTTGAGATAGAATGTCTTTTCACATTTTATATATTAAGATTATGTTCTCAATGCTCCAAGGATGAGCTCTATGAAAGTATGTGGACTTCATAATCTTTAACTGGAGGGTTTTGATACCCAAGTTCTAGCATCCACAGCTGCTTACTAATAGTAAAGTGATATTCAGATTTGAGATGCATGGAAGCCCTACTTCATCTTTTCTCTACACGTTACGTCTGGACTGGGTGACCACCATTCCTTCCTGGTTTTGTAATTGCCCCAAATAAGAAATTCATCATGGCTTCATTCTTTCTCACACTTCTCTTGGGTGCTCACTGTCCCAGCATGAAATAAATATGAAGGCTGGACAAAGCAATCATGGATAAGATCCATTTCCCCACAGCTGGCAAAAGCTTTACTTTCCAGCTCCCTGCTATCCAGCTTCTTCGTGACAGTTTCTCAGGAATCTATTTTGTCCACCTGAGGGGGACAGCCTGAGGCATCTTATTAGGAATAAGGATGATTCCATCCCATCAACTCAGTCTGATTTATCTTGAAATGTGTCTTAAATTTTTAAGATGATAGTTGTGTGATTGAAATTTTATTTGTTATTTCAACATTTATTGAAATTCTATTCGTTATGTCTACTTTCTGTAGTAACTAGATAGTTGTCTCCTCATAATTTCCCCCCCTCTGCAGGTGGGAGACAACTCCATTGATATTCCTGAAGCTAATGTCATAATTCAGATCTCATCGCATGCTGGTTCACGAAGACAGGAAGCTCAACGTTTAGGTCGTATTCTTAGGGCAAAGGTAAGACTTGAAAGAAGGGCAGTGTTTCCAATTCATAAGCTTGACTATACTCTGTTCCTCTCTTTTTTTTTTTTGATGATTTAACTATCTCCTTTGCACAATTCTTCATTTATACTTCTTGATTAATTACCATTGGTTTATAAATGAAAGATCTGATGTTGAACTGGCTGTCTTTGTGTTTTCTTTTAACGTTGTAGATCTTTCCTAACATCGGCCAAGGTCTTTGGTTACCTCATTTATTAAGTAATGATTGAAGAACCATGCTTCAAAAATGGAATTCGTTTTAAGAGATGCATGGTGTGTTTATGTCATTGCTGCATGACTATCATTTGGTTGATGAAAGTCAAACAACCACTTGACTGCTACATTGTCATGCTTAAGTCGAGTAACACCACAGTAGATCTTAAAACATGTAAAAATAAATGGAAACGAGTTACCTAGTAGTCTAACAATTTTACCATTCACATCTGATTTTTTTCCTTTTCTTCTATTGTTGGACATTGATTGAACGTGAACATAGAATAAAAATACTTTGATATGGTGTTAAACAATGAGGCCGTTGAATAGTTAAATGACCCACTTAGGTATGTGCAATGGAGGGCGGTGAGTTTGATCACATAAAATAGCAGTATGATCATTGGGAGGTAAACATAAAATAAATGAAGGTAAATGAAAGTATGAGTACCAGGACCACAACTATTAATGGGGGGCTTCAAGACATTTCAGTTGCTAAGGGAATGCGTATGAACCTTTAGATCCGAGGAAGTTAAGAATGTTACCATCTTCTAAACCATGTTCCAAAGCGTATGCCATCTTGTGAATAACATCATGCCTTCCATGCTGCATCCACCATCTTCTAATGTGAATGACGTCATGCCTTGTGTTCCACATCTGCTATCTTCTAAAACATGCCGAATGTATCAATTGTCTGTATCCATTTGCCACTGTGTCACAACTGCCCTCAGGAGCCAACCTGAGCCTGTCGGCCATGTTGATGCCTTGTCTCTCTCCTATGGTCTTATGGCAGTTTATGGGATGAGTACTTATTGTTGAAACCCAGGAACAGCATCAGTGGGATTCAGTACCAGTTTTGGAGCCACAGTTTCCTTGTTTGAAAAGGATTGGGCCAGTTCTTTGGGACACCCTCATTTACTGCCAGTCAGGCTTGCTTTCATTGGTGGAATGGGTGTTATTTTCGGACTGTTTTCTCCTGCAGGTCTGTGGTTTTGGAGGGTCTGACTTTTCAAGGGGTGTGGTATCAGGTTTGGGCCTCCCTGGGATCATACGTTGGTCCTGCACCTCAGGCGCTTTTAACTTACCACAGGAAGAAGTTGTTGTCTAACCTGTTAAAGTGCTATTAGCCAAAAGGGGTTAGTTTTAACAGAGTAATGGTTTCTAGTTTCTGGCAACTTGACAATGGCAGATAACCTTCTCACTGAGTGTTCCAATGAAGAAATTTTGGAAAAGGCACAGATTTAGGATTTGAGTTGGCGAAGAGAGTTGTCAATTCCATAGGCTGTGGTTGTCAGATGGAAAGAAAATTTCTGGGAAGAGCAAGAAGTCATCTAGCAACACGAAGGGTGCCAGGGAGCTGAAGAGCCTTCTGGAAGAAGGCAGTTAGATAACCATGGTACACAACGGACTAGGTGTGGGCACTAGAGTGAAGTCTAAGAAGTGATCTCTTTATTGTTGTTCTGATTGGTTGTTTATCATGCTGGTTTCTATATATGTGCCTGTGATGCGGGCTTTCTTTGTTTTCTAGTTGCAGTCCTGTAACTTTGTATTGTCTGTGCACTTGTTGGGGCATGTGTTTGTTGATTGTCTGTCGGGCATATGCTGTGCATTTCTTCAAGGCTGGTTAGTTTGTCTTACCCGTTCCACTGTTGTGGGTATCTTGTATCCTTTCACCTTTGACTGTAGCACTGTTTATTATATTTTTAAGAAAATTGGTGGTGCAATTTTCCCCAATATGCTATAAGTTCCTTTTCTCTCTCTAGCCTTCTAGAGTGAGAAGCTTTGGCGATCCGGGCCCGCCCTTCATCGGGCGGCCGTCGGGAGGCGATGGAGGGGCAAGGATGGCAGTTTCGATTTTGGCCGGGTCTGAAACCGAAACAATATCGGTTTCGGTTTCGGCCCGAAATCAAATAAAATATTATTTTTTTGCAGGGGAGTTGGTGTCCAGTTGGTTTCGGATCGTCCAAGGCCAAAACCGATATGTTTCGGCCAAAACGTATCAATTTCGGCCGAAACTGCCATCCATGGAGAGGGGTAGGGGTGAGACGCTTCCCGGTGGGGGCGGTGGTCCTCGTCGGGGCTTTGCCCATGGTTGGGGTGAGGGCCCCGACTCTTCCAAGGGTGAGGGGCAGGGCCCCATCTATTTTCGGTGCCGAAGGAGGGGTCACTTGCAGAGGTTCTGCAGGTCCCCTTTGGGTGGTGCTGGGATGGCTGTAGGAGGGAGCGGGGGTGCGAGGTCATTCGCGGACGTGGTGAAGCAGGGACTCGCGCCCCAGCCCCCTCTGGATAGGTGTGAGCCTCTGTGCCTAGGTGCCATCTCCTCGGAGAGCATGTCGGAGTGGATGGAGTGGCTTGCCCGCTGCATTTGGCTCTCTCCTTTTCAAGGCGGTTTGGACGTGGACATGACGAAGGCTTGGCTGGACCGGCATTGGAGTGTCGGTGGACCTTGGGATGTTAGGGTGGCTCACAGAGGTGGCCTCCTAGCCATTGCGGTGGCCGCTCAAGGTACTCTAGAGGCGGCGAATGCCAGTGTGCTCGTTGGAGATGGCTCGATCCTATGTGTTCAACGTTGGGCGTTTGACCGGGGGACCTTTTGCCACACTGGTGAGCTCTTGTTGGGTTAGATTTGTCGGGGTCCCGTTGTGCCTATGTGACGATGTCGGGCTATAGTTTTTAGCCAGAACCTTTGGAGTTGTGGAACTGGGCATCGTGAGATTCGTCCCGGACTCGAGTTGTCACCGTCGAAGCTATTGTCTCTACGTCGGCGCCGCTTCTGGCTCCGCCGACGGTCCTTTTCTCCTTTGGTGGTTGTGATTTCGTCGTCAGGGTGACTGTTGGAGACTCAGTGGCGAAGGAGGAACGACGGCGGTAGGCGGTTCTAGGTCGTCCCTCGCCCTGTCCGGAGGTTGAAGACGACATGGGGGTGGGCGGTTTGAATTCAAATCGGTCCCCATCAGCTGTTGGGCCTGCCGTGCACGCTTTCGGGCCCATGGGCCTTGTTCAGGTAGGCATGTGCACGAGCACTATTGGGCCTGGCCAATTTGTTTCGGCCCGGGTAGATGGGCTTTCGTCGAGGGTCCCGGGTGGAAACCTGGTTACCCGTAACTTACCTGAGTTCGAGCCGCGCGGGGTTATCGGGTTTCTGAAACCCACGATGTCTCTTCTCCCCCACCGGTTGTGGCCCCCTCCAGGGGTGCCCTAGCACGCCGGCGTCGGTGGTCCTCTGCCCTCCCCTTTGTGTCATTCGTCGTAGAGGAAAGTCGGCCGGTCTGCTCCGCCGTGCCGCCGGTGAAGGCCTTTTCCTCAGTTGGCCCTAGCTCTGCAGAGGAGAGGGAGCTCCAACTCGTCCCTATTTACTCGCCGGTGGAGCTATTTCTGCCCGGCTTGCTCGTGCGTCCCTACTAGGGCAGTTGCAATCAGTGGCGCCCCATTTCCAAGCCCCACCCTTCTTATGCGGCCGGCACGCTTGAGCCCCTAGCCTTGCTCTCGTCCTGTTCCATGGGTAGCATATGCAGCTGCCGTTGGTGGGTGACCCTGCTGCTCCACTTTGCTCTCAAACCGGAGGAAGGGGGCGATGATGTCAGTGGAAAGGTTGGCACTCCTATTTGGTACGGAGAGGCCGAAGTTGTTCCTGAGACTACTCAGATGGGTAGTAGGGCTGTAGGAGGGTTGCCGGAGGCAGATGTGTGTAGTGTGAAGTCTGTAATGGGGCGATTTTCATCGGAGGAGGTTCTAGTGCCCTGATCCTTTTGGCAGGGCCTGTGGCCTTAATCACTGCAGGGGAGGGGGCTAAAGGGAGGGGTCGGATTAGCAGGGAGGAGTGAGGGAGATGGTGGGGGAGGTGGAAAAAATTATGGAGGAGAAGGTGAGGGAGTTGGCTGAGAAGACAGACTTTTCCTTTGTAGTTGGGGATGACAAGGATGTCAAGGGAGCATTCTCCAAAGTCTGCAAGAGGGGGTGCACTTCTATTATGCAGGAGGAGAGGGCGCTATAGAGAAGAGAGAAGGAGGGGGGAGATGTGGGGGAGGAGGGGAACTTTCTTGTGGTAGCATGAGGATTGTCTCTTGGAATGTTAGGGGTTTGGGGGGTTTGGAGAAGAAGAGGACGGTGAAGGAGGTGATTAGGAGGTGTAAGATTGACATTCTCTACATTCAGGAGTCCAAGTGCGAAGAGGAGGGTGAGGCCCTTATGAGGGAGTTTGGGGGGGTCTAGACTCTAAGGGTGTTGCTTCCCCGGCAATTGGTAGGTCAGGGGGGATTCTGATTTTGTGGAACCCCTTTGAGGTGAAGGTAGATAGGCATGTGAGTAGGTGGGATATCACCCTTCACTTCTCTAATGTGAGGGATGGCTTCTCTTGGAACTTACTGGAGTGTATGGTCCTCAAGGAAGGGAGGAGAATTGGCGGCTATGGTAGGAGTTGTCTCTCTTCCACCTTTGGGAGGCCGTGGTGTATTGCCGGTGACTTCAATGCTGTGGCTGCCCCTTGGGAGCAGTCGGGGGAGGTGGGCTACGTAGGGGGAAATGGAGGATTTCTCAGCGTTTATCGAGGAGGCGGCTCTAGTAGATATCAACATGTCTCACGGTCTTTTCACTTGGTCCAATATGCGAGCAAATGCCTCTTGTTCGAGGTTGGACAGGTTCTTGATGTCGGTGGACTGGGAGGATCACTATCCTCATGTGCAGGTACTTCCTTTGGCTAGAATGGTGTCTGATCACAAACCCATTCTCTTGAAGACCAGATAGCTAGTGGCCAGGAGATCTTTCTTCAGGCTGGAGACTTTCTAGTTCAGGGAGCTGGACTTCTTAGACACTGTCAGGGGTGTGTGGCTTTCTCAGGCTGGTGGTCGCTTTGCTATGGCGACTTTTGTGTTGAGGTTGAAACACGGTGCACAAATTCTCAAGGCCTGGGGGGCGGACAAAACCCTTCCGGGAAGGGCAGGCAAGGATAGAATTCTGCAGCAAATAGAGGGTCTAGATAGCTTGGAGGAGGCAGGTTTGTCGGATGCAGAGGATAGGTGCTTTTGAGATGCCTTGAGGCGTCAATTTTAGAAGATCCTCTCTAGGGAGGAAATTTACTGGAGGCAAAGATCCAGGGACAGATGGATTCGAGAAGGGGATAGGAACACTGCCTACTTCTAGTGCATTGCTTCAAGGAGGAGGAGAGTTAATTCTATTACTTCTATAAGGGTGGGGAAGTTCAACATCTCTTCAGAGGATCATATCAGGGGGTTGGCCAGGGATTACTTTGCTAGGTTTGTTTTTGAGGAGGATCATTTCAGGCCCACCTCAGCGGATGATCTCCTCCCTTGTCTATCTGCCGAGGAAAGGGAGGATATCACTCAAAGTTTTTCTATAGAGGAGGTTCGACAGGCTGTTTTCTCTCTGGCAGGGGACAGAGCTCTAGGTCCGGATGGGTTCCCTTTGGCTTTCTTCCAGCATTGTTGGGATGTCATCAGTTCTGACCTTCTAGCTATTGTTAGGGTGTTTCAGGAGGGGAGGGCCCACTTGGGCGGTATTAACAGAACCTTCCGAGTGCTTATCCCTAAAAAGGTAGGGGCACAAGACTTCAAGGACTTTAGGCCCATTAGTTTGTTGAATGGTACCTATAAGATCATTACTAAGTTATTGGCAGGGAGATTGAATAGAGTCATGGATAGATTGGTCAGTTGCTATCAAGGCGCGTTCATCAGAGAGAGATATATTCAGGATAATTTTTTGGTGGCCCATGAGTGCTTGCATGCTATGAAAATTCAAAAGAGAAGGGGAGTAGTTCTTAAGTTAGATTTTGAGAAGGCCTATGACAGAGTGAATTGGCATTGCCTGTTTGTTGTGTTGGAGAAGATGGGCTTTGGGGATAAGTGGACTGGCTAGATCCGATCTTGTGTTACATCTGCTTCTGTTGCCGTGCTTGTCAATGAGAAGCCGTCTTCTTTCTTCTTCAGTGGCAGAGGGCTCAGGCAAGGAGACTCTGTGTCTCCCCTCCTGTTTGTCCTTGTGGCTCATGTCCTTAGCAAGATTTGGTAGAGAGCAGAGGCTACACAGCTGATTAGAGGATTCTAGGTGGTGAGGGGGGCTTCTCTATCTCCCACTTGTAGTATGCTGATGACACTATTCTCTTAGTGATAGAAGGTGAGAAGTACTTTTATGTGGCAAGACTGCTTCTTGAGTTGTTGGAGGAGACTTCTGGTTTGAAGGTTAACTTCGAGAAGAACCTGATTGTTGGGTTTAACATGGAGGATCGGCCTCTCCTGAGGGTGGCCCACATGATGGGGTGCCAAATAGGTGCTTTTCCCTTGTCCTACTTGGGGCTCTCTCTATTTCTAGGTGCTCTGCGGTGTGCTGATTGGATCCCTATTGTGCAGAGGTTTGAAGCTAGATTGGGAGGGTGGAAGGCTAGATTGTTGTCGTATGGGGGCAAATTAGTTCTGTGCAGGTCTGTTTTGGACAACTTACCTATCTATTTTTTTTTAGTGTTCCGGATCCCGAGGACGGTGTTGCAGAGGATTGAATCTATCCAGGGGAGATTTTTTTGACATGGGAGCGAGGAGAGATGTAGGGGTTGGCATGATATCAAGTGGAGGAGGATAGCTGCCCCTAAGGAGCAAGGGGGGCTTAGGATCAAGAATGTAGGTGACTTTAATTTAACTCTTTTGTGTAAATGGCTCTGGAGATTGGGGTCAGGAGATGTAGGGCTTTGGGCAAACCTGATTAGGCAGAGGTACTACAACAGGAGGAGGGTTTGGGATCTGGATTGTCCTCCCAGGTTCTAAATCTTTTCCATTTGGCGTGGCATCTTGACTTGCAGGGATATACTTGCTGCCAGTGTTCGTGTTCGTCTAGGGATAGACAACATGTGCCTGCTCTGGAAGGATAGGTGGTGCGGTGAGCTCCTGTTGGAGGTGTCTTTCCCTATCTTTTTTGCTGTTAATGCTGATCCACTGGGGATGGTGGATTGAGCTTTTGTCCACCTCCTTCTTGGGGGCACTTGGTCGCCTATCTTCAGGATGGGTCTCAGGCCTTTTGAGACGGAGGAGCTCTAGGACCTTCTTCTTCGCCTCCAAGGTCCCGCTCTGAATCCCCTCCGGGGTGATGAGTGGATTTGGAGATGGAGTAGGGACAAGACGTTCTGTGTTTGGTTTGCTTATACCTTCATTTCTGATTGAGGGGTACGCTACAGTCTTGCCCCACAGATTTGGAGACCTAGAAGCCCGCTCAAGATGAAGCTTCTCACGTGGAGGATATGTCATGGGAGGCTCCCAACCTGAGATCGGTTGGCTCGCTTCATCCCCGACACCCAGTTGACCTGTTGTCTATGTGGATGTGATGATGAGAGCTTGGACCACCTATTCGTCGGCTGCTCGTATTCGAGAAAGGTGTGGGACATGTTGGCTTCGAGGTCTGGTTGTTTCATTTCTCAGCAGTCGGAGGTGTTGCCCTTCATTGGCTCGTAGAGTAGGTCTTGGCCCCTTAAAGGAGATGTGATTGTGTTGTGGCTGGTGTTGCACGCCACCCTTTGGTCCTTGTGGGGGTGAAAGGAATAAGAGGATTTTTAGTAGGGAAGCTAGAGCGGAAGAGTCTCTTCTTTCTTATATTTGTGATAGAGTGAGGGAATGGGCGGAGCTTTTGTGTAATGTAAATTCACCCAACTCCCCTCTTTTTGCTCTCTTAGAGGGTTAGGGAGGTCAGCACCGTCTTGGTGTATTTTTTGGGTACTGCTTGGTCTTTCTTGTTCGGCACACCTCCTTGGTGTGGAGGTTTTTTGTATAGGGGTTTTTGGGAGCTGAAAGTTGATACTTGTACTTTCCTTTTTCTATTAATACATGTGTGGTACCATCCACTTCTCAAAAAAAAAAAAAAAAAATTGGTGGTGCAGTAATTCAATGCAAGTGAGTGTAATTTAGTGCTGGACCCAAATGTCGATAATGCTATGAAACCTGCACCAGACATCGACTCTGTGAACCTACTGACTACTGGTAGTTGGGTGAACCATTCTGTTTTACCCGTCCAACCTATTGAACTTAACCATAAATGAGTCTGTGGTATATAGTAATATATTTCTTTGTTAAATAAGAGGCCTCAAGAGTCATGTTCGAAGGATGGTGAGAATGCCTTAACCTTTTGGAGTTTCAGATAAGTTATTTGGGAATAGGATATGAGCTGTTCATGTCCCCTGACCTGGCCTGATTCTGTGACTCATAGTTCAACCGTTTGAGCTGGCCAGCCTTGGGTGGGTTATTGAACACTGGATGGTTAGTAGGGTTGGTTGTTGGTGAATGAATCAGTCTGGCTTCGGCAGAATGGCAGAAGGAACGAGAACTGCATGACACTCTTCACGGAGTCCGCTTTTGGGGGTGCTGTTGCAGCAATTAGATCTCTGTGAATCATTGCTGAGTTGTTTCTGTATTAATTCAAAAGCTATCAACGGGAACATTCAGTCATTTTTCTTTGTGAGCAAGTATCTAATCAAGTTTTGATTTGTCTAAACATTAGCTGACTGATATTAGTCCAAACTCCCCGATGATCTTGTATATACCTAGCATAGCTAGTCCCCGGAGTCTGCAATACACTGCATAGAGTAGCGCTGACATTGTACATACCAGTGCTTTTCTGATTCTACCAACATGATGCATGGTAGGTGCTCAATATGTAGATCTAGAAATGCCCAGACTATGATTTTCCTTTTGTTTTTTGTTTTTGGTGATGTTAATTAAGAGTTATGACTTATGTATTATAACCTATACCTAGCTTGGCTACCTTTTTGGGGTCTGCATAGGCGCACTATTGGGCTATAATCTATGGCATCGCCCTCTTTGTAATTGTACACAGATGGTGCATTCGATGTTTGGGGGGTGGGGAGGGAGTTGTGTGGTGACAAAGGTTTGTGCTTGCAAATTAGCCATGTGGATGGTTCAGTGGGGTTGTGATTCTTGTGAAGAAAGTATGCTGCCGCTAGTTGGTGGCTGATCCCCTGTTTATACACATACATATACATGCAAGGAAAGGGGAAGAAAAAACTTACATACTGTTTATACAGTAGACATGCTACCAATTTTATAATGCGGCGTCTTTAAACAGGTTAAATTTTGAAAGCACCAACAAAGTGTGTCTACATTGTAAAATTATTGGTATGTATAAGATCCGATATTTTTTCACTTTTTCTTATTAAATACTTTTTTGCAGGGTCGACTTCAAGATAGAATGGCAGGTGGTAAAGAAGAATATAATGCTTTCTTCTATTCTCTAGTCTCCACAGATACTCAGGTTAGACTCTCTCTTGCTAATACCATATTCCTTCTTTAGTCTCTATCATCCAGATATGTTGGACTGTGTTTCTGACTTTCCAACATCATGTTCCTTGCTACGGTGTCAGTAGACTGATTTTCCCTTGTAAACATTGCACGGTTTACACTCCACCCCAAAAAATCATAATTTAAGTTTCTGAAGTGGCATGGTTATTTTGTTGGATCTTGGATGCAGGAGATGTTTTATTCTACAAAAAGGCAACAATTCTTAATTGACCAAGGTTATAGTTTCAAGGTATTTTACTCTTATCCTGCTAGACAAGTTTTTTCCCGTGCTTAATCGTTCATATTCTGTCCGCCCCCCCCCCCCCCCCAACTTTCTTATGTTTAAGAAAATTGACTGATTGAAAGTTGCAGCAATAATACATTCACTTTCATTATCATGCTTCCAATCTCATGAATGCATAGGCCACTTTGAGGTCTTCTAAGATTAATTGTTAGTTTGATATGCTCCTATTTTGTCTAAAAAGCTGTTCTTCATTAAATGACCTTTTATGCTGTTTGCCGCTGATATTTTCAATTAAAAAATTGCATTTTGTCTGCTCATGTCTGGTAATTCCCCGAGAGAAAATGATGTATCCTATGTCCAAAAATAATATTTTCTCCACTTATTGAAAGGATATTTTGTGTGTTGCTCCGTGGTTGCATGAACTTAAGCGTCATCACAATAAGATCATTGGTCCATGTGTCAACTAGTCTTACAAGAGTTTTCACTGATCATCTGCTGTTCAAAGTGATCTTGGCTAGGCTCTTGTCATCACTTTGTAGAGGGATGACATCGAGCAAGCATCTAGTGCTAAAATTTTGCAAGGTCATTCGATTCTTCGTTTGATCCTTAGCCAGTTTGATGGGACGAAGTCAATGTTGATGATGACTAGTGAGATACAGAAATTTTGCCAAAATGACGAAGATGCTACAATGACTTTTGACAAAGCCAGCTTCTTCCTGTTGGCTTCATCATGCTGCCAGCACATGCATTTATACTGAGCATCATATTGGCCTCAACGAAGGTTTAGGGAGGAACGGAATATGCTTCATGTTCATGAACAGGACCTTTTGCCTTGCATTGGCGTCGGTCTTATTTGCCATTGCTCTGCAAATACGTGAATAATGTTTTAAGTTGTTGGGCCTCATTGTTTGCTAGAAGCTTTGTATAATTCATGCTTTAAATAGGGATGCGGTGTTCTTTGTTGTCAATGAATAACCTTTCATTTATATTCTTAACCAGGTTATCACAAGTCTGCCACCCCCTGATTCTGGACCTGAGCTGAGCTACGATCGACTTGAGGAACAACTTGACCTTCTGAACAAGGTATGCACCTTTTGCTCCCAGTTTCAAGGTATTGAAATCCACAAAACCGCGGTCTTGAGATACAAAGGCCCAGGGTCATAAGCACATGAACCACAACTCATTTAACCAATACGGGACTATTGCCCGCCCAAATTCCAACACTCCCCCTCACGGCCAAGATGGACCGTGGACAATAATTGGGTGGAGGTGGCAACAAGAGAGTTGGGTCATTTAACCTGGCTCTGATACCATGTTGAATCCACAAAATCGCAGTTTTGTGGATTTCAATATGGTATCAGAGCATATTTTCGTTGAGATAAGGAAACACCATCATTACCATAAGCAATTTCAATCCCAAGAAAATAGTGCGGTCTCCCTAGATTCTTAGTAACAAAATGACACTGAAGGTATTTCTGAACTTCCTTAACACCATTTTTATCACTTCCCGTGAGCAGCATATCATCAACATAGACAATAAGAATCACCACACCATCAGTAGTATGGCGAACAAACACAGAATGATCGGATTGACTCCTCTTTAATCCAACCCCAGAAGCAATTTGACTGAATTTCTCAAACCATGCTCGAGGACTTTGTTTTAGGCCATAAATTACCTTTTGTAGTTTACACACCATCTCCCCCTGAGTAACATACCCAGGAGGTTGCTCCATATATACTTCTTTAAGATCACCATACAAGAAGGTATTCTTGACATCCATCTGTAACATATTACATCCTTGATTGATGGCAAGAGAAAAATAGCACCCGAACAGAGTTAAGTCGAGCAACAGGAGAAAAAGTCTCAAAATAATCAACTCCATAAGTCTGGGTAAAACCCTTGGCCACAAGTCTAGCCTTATATTTGTCAATGGAACCTTCTGGAGTGTATTTTATAGTGAACACCCACCGACAAACAATAGGGGTAACACCGGCTGGCCGAGGTACAAGGACCCAAGTACCACGAGACAGTAAGGTAGACATTTCCTCATCCATAGCAGCCTTCTATTCAGGTTTGGATAGTGCTTCAGAGACAGACTTTGGAGGGTGAGCATCAGAAATAGACAAGGCATACTGGCGAAAAGATGGAGACAAAGCATGATATGAAATGAAGTCATCAAGAGGATGCTTCGTACTGGATCGTTTTCCCTTGCGAAGGGCAATAGGAAGATCCAGATCAGAAGCGGGAAGTGAAGTCTCACCAGTGGGAGGGGGAGCCTCCAGTGAAGAAGTTGACTGTGGCAAGACGGCAGGCGGCGCACTATGGGTCCGTCGTTGATAGACCTGTCCAAATCTATTATCCGCATCCCGAGGCTCAACACAACAATCAGTATCTGCAGCTGGCTCATCCAGAGAAACAAGATCAAGAGGAATAGATGAAGGAGAAGTCTGTGCAGGAGAAGGCTGTGGAGAAGAGGGAGAATCATAAAAGGGCACAGATTCAAAAAAGGTCACATCAGCCACCACAAATGACCTCTTGGACCGAGGGTCAAAACATCGATACTCTTTTTGGGTCCGAGAATACCCCAAGAAGATACAAAGAACAGATCTGGGAGTCAACTTATCATGTCCTGGTCCAAGAGTGTGAACAAAACACTTACACCAAAAGACCCGAGGAACTAGAGGAAACGGATCTTCATTTGGATATAAGCATGAAAAAGGGCTTTTGTTATCTAACACCTTGCTCGGAACCCGATTAATAAGATAGCACGAGGTAAGAATGGCATCACCCCAATAGTACTTTGGAACATGCATGTGCGTCGATGTAGGGAACCACCGCGGCCCCCCCTCCCTTCGCGTGGCCTTCGCGCCGCGCCCTTCACGCGAGCGCCAGCGACGTCGCGCGGCTCTCTCCTCCGGCGGACTGTAAGCAGACGTCCGACGTCGCGCGGCTCTCTCCTCCGGCGAACTGTAAGCAGAGGCAGAGCGAAGGCGGTGCGGGCTCCGCAGGCTCCGCGGGCGGTGCGACCATCCGGCGTCGTGTGCACGGCGCGTCGGATGTGAGGGCTGCGACCTGTCACCTTGCGACCAGGTGGGTGACGCGGTCCCGATCTTGCCCAGGTGTCTCCCCTGCGGTGAAAGGGGTTTGAAGTCTCTAGAAAATCTTTGGTGGTAAGAAAGCATACCCTTATCTTCTAACAGAGTTTTCTCCGCACCGGCTCGTTCCTTTAGGATGGTCAGCGCATGAGGGCTTCTAATCTTCTCCCTATGTGCTGACCCTTATGTTGCTGTAAGAAGATTGTTTGAATCCCTTTTTGCGCAGCAGAGGCTTTGGTTGTTTGGTTTGTTGTCATGGCAGAATCGTCGGGGTCCACTTCTATCCCGACTTCTGACTGAAAATTTTATCATATGATGGCTACTGCTACAAATTTAAATGGCACTAATTATTCTCAATGGGCACGGTCTTTTCGCCTCCTGCTGCTTTCTTTGAGAAAATTTCGACATATTGAGCAAGACCCTCCAGAGAAAACTGATAAGAAGGCATATGAAGCTTGGGAAGTTGATGATGGGATGGTAATTTCAGTTCTGAATAATAGTTGTGAACAGAGTATTTTCAATAGTATTGTCTTTTTAGACACCACTAAAGAAATGTGGGATACTCTGAAAAAGATTTATTCTGCAGAGCAAAATATTTCTCATATTTATAATATTTATTCAAGATTGTTCACTCTAAAGCAAGAAGGAAGACCTATTTCTCAGTATTTTGCTGAAATTCAGGGTCTCTGGAGTGAATTAAAACTGTATCAGCCTAGTGTTGTAGATGCCGCTCAACTGGAGAAACAAAAGGAAGAGTTTATTGTTGCCAAGTTTTTGTCTGGAATGGATGATAATCTCGGACATGTTAGAGACAATTTGCTTGCAAACACTCAGGTTCCTACATTGGCTGGTGCTTACTCTCGTGTTCTTAGAGCAAGTACCAAATTGAATCTGACTGAGACAACATCTAGTGAGATTGGAGAGTCTGGTAGTGCTTTAGCTCTTGCCGTAGGGGGCGTGGTTGTGGCTCTCCATGTATTCATTGCAACAAAACTGGACATCAGCCTGATTTTTGCTGGAAGAAATATGGCAAAGGGGGATCACATCTGCGACCTGTTGCTAATCTGGGTGCCTCTAGTGATTCCTCATCTCTCACTCCGGAGTCTATGCCACAGCCTGTGCAGGAGCCACCTATAGAACCACCATCTGAGAAAGGGGTTACACTGTCTCCCGAGGAGTACGAGGCATTCCAACGGCTCTTAAAAGGCTCTTCAACACATTCTTCGTCCTTTTATGCCACCACATCAGGTAGTGCCTCTGCAGTTCACTACAATTCCTCCTGGATTGTGGATTCTGGTACTTCTTGTCACATGACAGGTAGTCGTTCCCTTTTCTCCTCTCTTCATTTATCTAATACTCACCCTTCTGTTACTGTAGCGGATGGGTCGTATAGTTCTGTTGTTGGGAAAGGGACTATTCATACCTCATCTCTAACCCTGAAAGATGTCCTCTATGTTCCAGACTTTCCCATTGTCTTGTTATCTATTAGTTCTTTGACCCGTTCCTTAAACTGTTCAGTAACATTCTATCCTTATTCTATATTTCAGGATCTCCAGACGAAGAAGCTGATTGGTGGCAGTCATGAATCTGGAGAATTGTACTACCTCGTTGATGGACCTCTCCAAAGACATAAGCCTTCCTCAACATATGATACTTCTTTTCAGTGGCACTGTCGGCTTGGACATCCATCCCTTTCCAGGCTACGTGAGATTGTTCCCGTTTCTTCTTCAACAAATAGACTTTTGTGTGAAGCCTGTGAGCTTGGGAAACATCATAGGGTCTCCTTTCCTTCTAGTAATAGTGAAAGGAGCATTGCTTCATTTCATCTTGTACATTCCAACATCTGGGGACCGTCTCCTATCACCTCCAGACTCGGATTTACTTTGTCATTTTTGTTGATGACTTTTCTCGGATGACCTGGTTATTTCTTTTGAGAGCTCGTTCAGAGGTATTTGATGTATTCAAATCTTTTTATTCAGAAATACAAAATCAGTTCTCCACGTCCATCAAAATTTTGCGTACAGACAATGTCAAGGAATATGTCCAGTCATCCTTTGCTTCCTTCTGTTCAATGCATGGAATTCTTTATCAAACATCTTGCTCCTACACCTCTCAACAAAATGGGGTTGCTGAGAGGAAGAATCGGCATTTACTTGATGTTGCTCGTACTCTTATGTTTCACATACATGAACCACAACTCATTTAACCAATACGGTACTATTGTCCGCCCAAATTCTAACACAAGGCGTATTTTGATTTCAATAACTTGAGAGTTCTCATAAAGAATCTTCCATCTTACAGCTCTTAAATGCGGGTGATGATGCTGTTGGTCTAGAGCAGTTGGAAGAAGATACAGATGGTATGGCTCTCCTGAAGGCTCGCCGCTCCATTGGCTCGATGAGTGCCATGTCTGGTGCTAGTGGGATGCTTTACATGGAATACAGGTAAACTTGTCCTGATAACTCCTTTTTCCGACTTCCAGCATTCCCTTTACACGTATATGCACCTCCAACCTTTTCACATCTCTGATTTTGAACTGCATTATGGTTCTTTGCAGCACGGGGAAGGGTAAGCATGGTGGGCAAATGCAGCAGAAAAAGCCCAAGGACCCCTCCAAGAGGCACGTACTGTTCAAAAAACGCTTCACTTGAGCTGGTTATGAGCCTCGGCGATAGACAAGAAGAGCTAGTTGACCCTACTTCCGAGACAGTGGTGTTTTTTGTCGAAGTTACCCGAGGTCTGCGAATCATCTGGGAATCCGTGGTTCACTTTCTTCAGTAACCTGAGTTACGAGGATGAGAACCACATTTACCATGGGGTGAAGGGCCTGTACATTGTGTCCATTCGTTGCCTATGTCGTTCTATGTATGAAATGAACGGGTAGAGCATGCATGGGAGTACTTGTTTACAGTGAAATGTGGTTAGCATTTGTATCCCCATCATTGCCAAAGACAAAAGGTCTTTCGTTGTATGTAGAAAGGAATTTGAAAAAAAAACAAAAAATCTGGTGTCTGCTATTACTGTAATAAAGTTTTGCCTGTTATTAATGTGATTAATGCTTTCTATTTTATTGTTTTATCTTTCATTAAATGTATATTGCAGTAGGTTATCACCGTTGCAGGGACGCTGTCAACATTGTCAATCCTTGTTTGTTACTTGCAGGACTTCCGACCAGCCCATTGTCTTGTGATGATTAGGTGGGGGGGGGGGGTAACTGTCTTCCCTCTAAACCTGTTTCCAAATCCCTGCTCCAATACCATGCAATTAGCCCTGTCAACGGTTCGGATTCGGATCGGATCCTGTGAGATCCGAATCCGAATCCGATAATAAAAAATCCGAATTCAATCCGAATTCGAAATAGAAATAGAATTCGGATTCGAATCTGATCCGAATCCGAACTTACATTTTCGGATTCGGATCTAACTGAAATCTCTGTGTGGAATTTTTTTTACATTGAATGTCCGTAGAGATCTGAATACTTTTCGGATCTATTTTCGGAACTTTTTTGGACCGTTTTCGGATCCACACATTAAATACACATAATGTAAACACTTTTTTACATTGAATGCGCACTGAATACAAGATCCGTTTTCAGATCATTTTCGGATCCACACAGTTAACACATTATGTATACAAACTCGGTTCCTCTGCCATACAAGCTCCTCAGTTCCTGTCACAGACAAGCCCCCATTTATCATACCTGAGAAAATAATATCAGTAAATCATATTCCAGTTTAGGAATAACATCAAAACCTAAAAACCTTTTGAACCATCTTTGAACCCTGATTAGTATTCTAGAAACCAAAAAATTTGAAAGAGCCAACACATTTTTTAAGTAGTAACCAATAAAATTTTCTGAGAACAGATTTTAAAAGATTAAATAAGCAGTTCCCTTCAAATTGATATATACATATGCAAAAATCTGAAAAGGAAACATGGTCTTATTACTTAGATAAACAACTTTCTTGCATGTGCTGTGATATATCAGTATTGTAGACGGTTTGAATTTTCTGAAAGTTTCCACTCTATTGCACTTTCATCGGGTCCTCATAGGCTTAATGTTAACGTTAGAAGTAAGATAACATATTCAATCCCATGTAAATAAACTATTGGACCACATTATGAAAACACATAGGACCTTCTTTTAATCCAAATCATCACCATTATATCCAATATGTAATAACAATAATATCAAACTCAAACAAAAAGATCCCAGGCTTGGTAATACCAGTGGCATTTTTGATGATTTTAGAGCAAACATGCTAATATTCTTTCAAGTTGACACAGATACAAGTTTATCTCTTTTTCCTTCAAGTGACCAAATCGTTATTAAGATGAAAGGTAATTCAAATTGATTAACTGAAGTTTATACAGCATCTAAAGGTTTCCATATATGATGGAGTTTTCTCAAGAATCATCTATATGATGG
The DNA here is from genome assembly GCA_022559845.1 of Amorphophallus konjac. Lineage (NCBI taxonomy): Eukaryota > Viridiplantae > Streptophyta > Magnoliopsida > Alismatales > Araceae > Amorphophallus > Amorphophallus konjac. The sequence goes on from CM040118.1 coordinate 53,043,761, forward strand.
AGTTTCCATACATGATGCCTCTTGATGCAAACAAGCACTGAAACAAAAACATTTACTGCTTCAACAATTGTATAAGACCACAAAAAACTCCAAGCTTATTTTTAATTTGAAAAATCAAAGCCTACATGCCCTTGATAAGCACTTTCAGGATAAATCATACTTGCACAACCTACTTAGGATAAACAGCATACAATAAAATTTATTTAATCATTTTTCTTTTATACGGGGAAAAATCCCCTTGCACCCCACCAGGCAAGAAAAGGAGATCGTATATGGGACCAAACAGAAGAGGACTGTGTAGTGGATAGAAGAAGCCTTCTAGCAATTTTAGTGGAGAACAAAGTACTAAAAGATAGGCCCCAAATCCACCTATCCTACACAGAAGAGAATTGAGTAGCCATATCACAATAAATTTGCAAATGCTTGCTCTAGATGCTAAAGGCCAATAAACCACAGGTATTAAATATCCTCCTGAAATATCTTAAGTGACAAGCAAAAATGGGTATGCAAGAAATTCAGATATATTGGAAAATATGTAAGAAGTTCAAAAAAATACAACAAATGTTGCTGGTATATACCTAAAGTATCAAGAGAAATCTACAAGTACCTTGGTAAAGTGAGCATACATTAAGCATGCCTGAAGATGTGTTGCTTTTCTTGCAAGCCGGAAGAAGGCAATAAAATTATTGGTTCTGGATGCTCTAAAATGGCCAACCACAGAGCTATTAGATTTAAGTTATGTAATGCCACAATGTTGTCAAGAGAGAAATATTACCTTGCAACATCACAAGCAAATAAGATATCTGAAGTGCATCGAACCTTTGGTGTCATCTTTGCAAGTTCAATTTTCAGATTTGGTCTGATCCTTGAACACCAGATTTTAATACATGAGACCTTAATTTTAGCAATTTTAATCCTCTAGATAAATAAGTATGCACCGGTGTCAGGTTGATGATGATAGCATAGACTACCCAAAAAAAAAGAAAGCTAGGCAACTTTTTAAGCTAACTTTTTTTGCATTACCACTGTTCTAGTCAAATAGAAAGGAAAACCCATATTTTTACAAACAAGAATCAAACAACATCATCATTTCCCTGGAACTATGATGCTTAACACATGCATATAATTGTGTTCTGTTAAGCTACAAGTTTGACAACAAAAAATACTAGTAGTCTTACTCCTAACCCCACAAACCTGACTCAAACAAAAGTAGATCTCACAAGCCATCAAAACAGTTGAAAAGTGCCCAATACTCTAAAATCCAATCTACAAGGGATATGCATTTAAAAACTGTGATATATAGAATCATGTCCATTAAACAAAACCTGCTTTGATTACCCTATTCAGGATGCGTCCACTAGGAGTGGCATAAAAAAACACATAAAAAAAGACAACCATTCTGGCCACCCCACAAGGTTCCACAAAGAAGATACACGAGCAAAAATTTTATCATGAATTGTTCACAAGCATGTGAGGCATTAGTCAAAGATAAGGATTATGGCTTTGCATTACTTCTCTGAACACTTAAGTGTATGCTTCCATTAATGATAGTGCAATGGCTATTGCATGATAACTTGCAGCAGTATGGGTCATTCATTAACAAGAACATATGTTTAAAATGTTTCAGTAATAACATAATGAAATGAATTTACTTAAACTGATGAAAGAAACACCAAGGCAAATAACAAAAGCATAAGTAATGATCCTAATATATTACTTCAAGCACTAATCCAAAATCATGTTCCCATTTCGGATCCATTTTTGAATCCACACAGTAAGCACACTAATCCTAATATATTACTATGAAAAATACAATTAATATATGAGTTCTCATAATTAACATGCACATATAATACAATGCAATGCTTCACAATCTCAAGACTGGAAGATGGATAGATGAAAGAAACCATACCACCCACTCCAATTCTCTGTCCATATCTTTGGTTTGTTGCCCGAGTTTGGAGTGAACTGATCGCAGTAGAATCCGTTACATGTATTGATCTACACAAAAACCCAATTTCTTCACCTTGTATATACAATATGAAAGAATCTGTAGATTGTGCAACGACACCACTGAATAGAAAGATGTTCTTCCAATCTTTAATCTCCCATTGTGGAATTGAAAATTCAGTAAAACCTATAGCAACCTAGGCCAGTCCCTTTTACAGATCTGTTAAAAATATTGTCTGTTAGACCAAAAAATATGAGTTAAACAACAGTCCGACTTCTTTTTCTCCTTTTCCTAGTTCTAGCAAAAGATGAAGCCAGGCCCACCCTTGAAGGCTCGGGCAATGGTCATGGAAATGTCAGAAGTGCTGAAGCACATTGTGGGAGAACAAAAGCATTCACAGAGGTCAAGAGGGAAAACATGAATGCAGGCGACTAGAACACGAAATAGGGCAAGTAATCTTTTTGATCACTTGATCCAGGGGCCTTTATGCTTCTTACATTGTTGAGAGCTTGCCCCATGGGCACATCCCAAGGAAGCAATCACTGTGATCCAAAGAAGCAACCCCAGGGCCATGGTACCCAGAAGGCCAGAAGGAAATAAGCGCAGATCTATGAAGAATCAGAAGTTTTCAGAATAAATAGGAGATTGGCTCAAGAAGCATAACCTATCAGATCACCAAATAGCAAACACGAAGTACAAACCTAGCTCCAAAGAACTGGAGGTGGGCCGTGAGAAAAATGCCGGAAAAAAGGAAAGAACAAGGAAGCAGGCATGGGCGGAGCTACAGAGACTCGGAAAAATTAGGCCTTTCCTCTATCTTGTTTATTTTGATTCTAACAAAAATCCACCCGCATGGTTATATTGATAGAAAAAATTTTAACTGCCAAGTCACATTTCCCCCCAAATCTCAACACGCCGAGGAAGCAAAACAAACGGATGTCTGCTAATAATCAACAAGAAAAAATAAAAGGAAACATTGTTCAGGAGATATTGCTCGCTATACCAAATAAAAGGAAACAAACAGATGGCGGCGCATCCTTCCTTCTTGCAGTGAGAAGGAAGTCCTTAATCTCGTGTATCTGCTTCGGCATCTTCGTCGGGCGGGAGGAAGCAGATTGTCGTCAGATGCGCCGCCGCTCTAGAAAAACCATAGCCGGCGGACAACAAGGAATATGTAGCGTCGTGGGAGGCCCAAAGGCTTTCCCTCTATCTTGTTCCTTGATCACGACGTCCTCCCTGCAACCCAAGACGAGAGCCCAGATCTGAGAAGGTAGGTCGACCACGATCGCCGATCGGAGAGAAGGTCGCCATCGCCATCGTAGTAGGGGTTGGCTTAGGAGATCGCATCACCGTCGCAAGATGGCCGCCGTTGGAGAAAACCTAGAGGAAGGGTTTCGAGTCTTCGACACAAGGAAGGGCAGAAGGCCAAGGGATCGATCGGGGCAATGGTCGCCCCGAAATGGGGTGTTTTATGGCGCCCCGAATATCCGATCCGAACACACTGCTTTCGGATCAGAGAAAGCTCATTGCAAAATCGTAAAAGTTCAAAATTTCGGATCAACAGTCCGATCCGAATCCGAAAAAAAAATCGGATTCGAATCAAATTTTCGGATCTCCCAGATCCGTTGACACCCCTACATGCAATCATATTTTGGATGTACCAAATAGGTCACCATTTCTATACCTGAGCTCAGTTCAGTTACTGTGATTTCTCAATTCTAGTCTAGTGTAGATTATTGCGGGCTGTTTTTTATTCAAATAATAATAATAATAATAATTTAAAAATAAAATAATCGACACGGAGTGGGACCTCCCACCCTACCTCCAGAGAATAATTAAACAAAAAAGAAAAGCAAAAATATATAACCACCCACCCAGGATAACATCGAACTTAAATCATGTGTTTTACAATTATTGTAGGCTCTTACTCCTATCTATGGAGGCTCTCCTTTTGGTCGAGGCACATTGGATTTAGTTGTCGTTCTTTTGGGCGTCTTTGACTACCGGTTAAGATACGCTAACTGATGAGAGAGAGAGAGCGGTGGGCAGCGGCGGGCTCCACCTCTCTCTCACATATAACCCCGTTAATTGGGATTGGTTAGCGTATTCGACCCTCCGAGGTCGAGTGCACTAATCGGGAGCGGTTAACAAAGATGCCTTTAAGGGCCACTTTCCTAACAACGTAAGGCCGAGTAAGATGACTTAATCGGAGTTGAGTGAGTTATTTTTATTTGGATAATTGTGACTTAACCAAGGTCTAACCGGGACTAGACATGATTTTCTCATTCTTGTGAGAGAGGAGGAATAACCCACCCAAGGTGGCCCCCACCCTATCTCTGAAACAAAGTGACCCTAAATTTACATTCAGCATGCTTACCGAGAGGCCAATCATTGTGCTTGATGGTAGATTGGCTAATCCTGTCGACCAATCTTTTTTTTTTTTTTTTTGCACGATTGGGCTGGCCCTTGCTCAAGATGTCAGGGAGCATTCAACTGGATGCCCGTCTAATTGGCCATAGCCCCTTGTTCTTCTTTTCGTTACCCCTTATCATCATCATCTTCAAGACTATGCCCCAATGTACTTGTATCCATTATGTTTATCAATAAACTCACCTATATCGAAGGTGTATTTCTGACACTATTTTAATTTAAGAAAGTCATTAAATTAATATAAAATTAAATATTATATTCTAAAAATAAGCTCATGAAAAGTGGTCATTTGTCATGACTAAACACACAGAGAACTCACTTTAAATACGAGAGCAAGATGTGCACTTAGACCGGCTCTGGTTAGTTATGCTGTAATTATTAACTTTTTTTAGGGTTGTCAACTTATATGTTCATCATCCTAAGTTGTGTCTATGTTCTTGCTTGCTAATATTTGACCAACAATACGATTACGAATGTCTAAACACCAATGAAAGTTACATTTGCTAAATGCAGTTTGAACATGTTAATAATGTAGTGAATGAATGGGCATGAGCTAGTTTGCTCCGTACCTTTTTGCATAAATATTCTTTACTATACGTAGCGGCAGAAATTTGATTTCTATGTTACATATCATCTTCTCTATTTATGTGATGGGGAAGTCGTCTGACACCCATGAAAACCTGTGAGCACCAGAAGCAAACGGGGCGTCAGAAGGTGCCCTGAGCGTTATCTCAGGGGACAACCCTCCGATGCTTAAGTCAGTAACGGTTTTAAGAAAGGAATAGAGAATACCTTAGGAGAGAGAGAGATATGGAGGTCGTAGTAGAGGATCTGAGAGACGTGTAGACCCTCTGCACGAGTGCTCGTCGCTCCCAGTGGACACCCGGAGAGTGCTCGCTATGTGGTAAGGTCGTGTAGGAGGGGTTCTCTCTCTAGACGTAGTATGTCGTGACCTCTCTATCGCTCTAGTAGGATCAGTTGCTCTATTCTCTGTGTGAAGCTTTTGGCAGAAGTTCCATCGTGTCCTCTCTTCTCTGTCGATGTCCCTTTTATAGGGGGTTGTCATGGAGTGAGAGGCCTATCCCTTAACAGGGAAGGGCGTAAGTAGTGGAGTAACTTCTCCCGCGATCATGACGAGAGTTTCCCGTTGAGGGGCGAGTACTCCGGAGTCGGCCGATCCTTGGGCGAGTCTTACGGTGCTCGTGGGGCGTGCTCGCCTCTTATGGGGTAGGAGCCAACGTCGTGGGGGGTAATGGTCGGTCGTCGGAGGTTCTTCCGACAATCATTGCGCCTGGGCCGTATCCTTTCCAACGTTGTCGAATCCGATGTCAAGTCATATTGGGCCGCGCTTACATGGGTTGCAGCCGCCATGCGCCCTTGGGCACGGTGGCAGGCCTTGGGCCAAGTTGGGTTTGTTGCGGATGGACCCGTCATGGGTCGAGCCAGATTTACCCTCCTCACTATGCAAACTCATTAAAGGGGTTTTATTGTTAGATGAAAATTTATAAAAAAAATATTCCTAGAAATATATTAACAGTCATATCACTGTGTAAATCTTAATTGTGCAAAAATACCATCGTCGTAATCGTGCGTTACCAGCCGTGAGGTTAACAATACTTAATTTTAACCAGATTTATGAAAAGATTACATTATCCCTAGTTTAAAAAAATAAAAAATAATCTTCTCTCCCTCCACCTAGCCGCTAGATCCCCTCCCTCTCTCGTGGTTGCCGGATGCCACCAAATCCCCTCCCCCTCCCTTGGCCGCCAGCCATAGCTATTGCGAAGGCGGCACAAGTCGGTAGTTAGGGTAGGGTGGTGGTCTATCAGTGGCACAAGAGCAATGGGAGCGGTGCTCTGGGTTGCGGCCCTGCTCATGCACTGGAGGTCGGCGGCGGCCGACGCTTTGTTGTGGCGATTGAGAGGGAGGGGGGATGTGAAAGGAAGAAGAGGGGGCTCAATGGGTGTTGTCTGGGTGTGCAAAGGGTGAGATGGAAGAGGAAGAAGGGGGACTCAATGGAGGCAAACCCTAGTAGTCGTGGAATGACATAGGGGAGGTGATCGCAGCGGTAGGGAGAGGTACACGGCTCTCTCTCGGTGGCCCGACAGGCCCCCGACGAATCACCGCTATTCATCCTCGGGCGGGGGTGGCAATGGCAGTGACAACTTTGACAGTGGTGGCCGACACCATCCGTACCATGGTGGTGGCGGCGGCGGTGCAGGAGGGCCGCCTGATTACTCGTCAAGCGGAGACGGGGGTGGCAGGGGTTTCAATAGCGGTGGGCGGCACCATCCTTACCGCGACGGTGGTGGTGGCAGAGGAGGGCCACTAGATTACCCGTCAGGCAATGGCGGCGGATTCGACGGAGGCACGTGGCACCACTCTTACCAGGGTGGCATTGGTGATGGCCTGTCGGATTACCCCTCGGGTGGCGGTGGTGGAGCTGGTGGGCTGAGATTTCAGCATGGGCCAGATGGATGTGGGATTTGGGCAGCAAGTCCTGATGGGGGGCGGGTAGAGGCGTGCTGAGCCCCCTCCCTCTCCACCATGGCCGTCGGACCCCCTCTCTCCTACCCTTCTACCATGGCCGAGGGTTTAGTTGGAACATGGATGGAGATGTCGTGAACCTCCCTCTCTCTCACTGAGTGAGTGAGTGAGAGAGAGAGAGAGAGAGAGAGAGAGAGAGAGAGAGTATTGATCATTTTTAACACTCAGGTGACAAAAATATTGATATATTTATTGAATATTCACTATTTCGTCGACGGAAGCTAACTACGATGATATTTTTATGCAATTAAGATTTAAATAGTGATATACATGCAGCATATTTTTAGGAATATTTTTTTATAAATTCAAGTATAATAATAATTTTCATGCAAAAAAAGTCACTCATTAAATAATAAATTTCTGAGCAACGAGATAGCACAATTGTGTTCGATACTTCTCAATGATATATAAGAAGACCTCAAAAGAAAATGATTTTTTTGCTTATAAATTGTTTTCAAAAACAAAAGGCACATATTTATTCATTATGTATTCCCGTTTACATAATAAAAATATTGATATATTTATTGAATATTCACTATTTCGTCGACGGAAGCTAATTATGATGATATTTTTATACAATTAAGATTTGATATACATGCAACATATTTTTAGGAATATTTTTTTATAAATTCAAGTCTAATAATAATTTTCATGCAAAAAAAATCACTCATTAAATACTAATTTTTTGAGCAACGAGATAGCACAATTCTGTCCGATACTTAGCAGTGATATATAAGAAGACCTCAAAAGAAAATGATTTTTTGCTTATAAATTATTTTCAAAAACAAAAGGCACAGATTTATTCGTTTCTGTATTCCCGTTTACATAACAAAAATATTGATATATTTATTAAATATTCACTATTTCATCGACGGAAGTTAACTACGATGATATTTTTATACAATTAAGATTTAAACAGTGATATACATGCAACATATTTTTAGGAATATTTTTTTATAAATTCAAGTCTAATAATAATTTTCATGTAAAAAAAGTTACTCAGTAAATAATAAATTTTTGAGCAACGAGATAGCACAATTGTGTCCGATACTTCTCAGTGATATATAAGAAGACCTCAAAAGAAAATGATTTTTTTGCTTATAAATTATTTTCAAAAACAAAAGGCACAGATTTATTCATTTCTGTATTCCCGTTTACATAACAAAAATATTGATATATTTATTGAATATTCACTATTTCGTCGACGGAAGCTAATTACAATGATATTTTTATACAATTAAGATTTAAACAGTGATATACATGCAGCATATTTTTAGGAATATATTTTTTATAAATTCAAATCTAATAATAATTTTCATGCAAAAAAAGTCACTCATTAAATAATAAATTTATGAGCAACGAGATTGCACAATTGTGTCCGATACTTCTCGGTGATATATAAGAAGACCTCAAAAGAAAATGGTTTTTTTGCTTATAAATTATTTTCAAAAATAAAAGGCACAGATTTATTCATTTCTGTATTCCCGTTTACATAACAAAAATATTGATATATTTATTGAATATTCACTATTTCGTCGACGGAAGCTAATTACGGTGATATTTTTATACAATTAAGATTTAAACAGTGATATACATGCAGCATATTTTTAGGAATATATTTTTTATAAATTCAAGTCTAATAATAATTTTCATGCAAAAAAAGTCACTCATTAAATAATAAATTTCTGAGCAACGAGATAACACAATTGTGTCCGATACTTCTCAGTGATATATAAGAAGACCTCAAAAGAAAATAGTTTTCTTACTTATAAATTATTTTCAAAAACAAAAGGCACAGATTTATTCATTTCTGTATTCCCATTTACGTAACAAAAATATTGATATATTTATTGAATATTCACTATTTCATCCACGGAAGCTAATTAGGATGATATTTTTATACAATTAAGATTTAAACAATGATATACATGCAACATATTTTTAGGAATATTTTTTTATAAATTCAAATCTAATAATAATTATCGTGCAAAAAAAGTCAGTCATTAAATGATAAATTTCTGAGCAACGAGATAGCACAATTGTGTCCGATACTTCTCAGTGATATATAAGAAGACCTCAAAAGAAAATAGTTTTCTTACTTATAAATTATTTTCAAAAATAAAAGGCACAGATTTATTCATTTCTGTATTCCTATTTACGTAAAAAAAATATTGATATATTTATTGAATATTCACTATTTCATCGACGGAAGCTAACTACGATGATATTTTTATATAATTAAGATTTAAACAGTGATATACATGCAACATATTTTTAGAAATATTTTTTTATAAATTCAAGTCTAATAATAATTTTTATGTAAAAAAAGTCACTCGTTAAATGATAAATTTCTGAGTAACGAGATATCACAATTGTGTCCGATACTTCTCAGTGATATATAAGAAGAGCTCAAAAGAAAATAGTTTTTTTACTTATAAATTATTTTTAAAAACAAAAGGCACAGATTTATTCATTTCTGTATTCCCGTTTACATAACATATTACCAAAAATACTAACAATTTCATGTTTTTTTGTACACATTTAACTAATTTTATACAAAAAAATGGTAGACGAAAATCTTTTGCACACTCTATTAACATATTTAGATATGTGTATCTGACCGTAAAAAGATATATAAATTATAAAGGCAGAAATAGATTTGTGAATTTTCTTTTAACAATAATTTATCTGTAAGGACTCCAAAAGATTGTTTATAATATCGACGGATCCGTTTGCATATATGCCCCCGGTTCTCAGGGCCCGACCCATAAACCTGGAGGCAGGGGGTTGTTCGCTGCCCCAGAGAGAAGAAGATAAGGCAGCCAAAGCAGATAGTGAACGGACACCAGAAACGAGGAGGAAGAGCAAGAGCAAACAATGGCTTCCCTCCACCTCATCACCCCGTTCCTCGCCAAGAACCTGCCTTCCCCGCCTCCCACTGCCACCAACAGGCTCCTCTCCCGGGTGTGTGGCCCCTTTCCCTAGTGATTTCGTTCGTGGGTTGCCTCTATGGTGATCTTCTGCTGAAGAGTTGTTTGACGCAATGCCTCGCAGGGGGTGACCACGGGCGTCGGGCGGTGGAGCTGCCGGAAGAAGGGCGGGGTGCACCCGGAATACTACGAGGATGCGCGGGTGTACTGCAACGGGGAGCTGGTGATGACGACAGGGGGCACGCAGCGGGAGTACAACGTGGACGTGTGGTCGGGGATCCACCCCACCTTTCTGGGCAACCGCTCCGCCCTGCTGGTGGAGGACGATCAGGTGGAGAAGTTCCGGAAGAAGTTCGGCCAGCTGGGAAGCAAGTACATGGAGATCCCCAACCTCAAGTACGGCGAGGTCGTGCTGCCCACCAAGAAGAAGGCCGCAAAGGGCGGCAAGAAGAAGTGAGGTGGAGGAAGGAAAAGGAGGGACTTTCCCTCCTCTGCTGCTACTCACGGTTTGGTTTGGTTCGGCTGCTTGTACAATTACCCTCGAAATCTATTTTTTGACTCGTTTCTGAAGCGCTTGTTGTAGTTCCTTTTGAAAGCATGTGGAGAAGTAAAAAAAAACGCTTCTTTGCATACTTCTCATCAGTACAATGTTATCTGGAAAGATGAGCTCAGAGCCTCAGACTGCAATTACCTGTGCAAACTACCCAAATGCCTTTTTATCCGACATTGCCATGTTTTAGGTTTCGTTTAACAGCGTACCTTGAAAAATTAATGGGTAATCTTAGAATAAAATATGGATAAGGGTTTTCTGTGGTGTTGAGTTTTTAATTTAATCCCCTCAGAGGGTATCCTCTATTCTCCCACAAGCTTTTTTTATTTCCCCTCCTAATGGGAAAATTACAAATTCTCCCAATGCCAATTTTCAAGCATCATGGTCCCCAACTAAACTCTCAGTGATGATTGAAAACCTTATCCCATACGAACCATAATGCTTTGGTACCAATTGTTCACACCAAATGTATGTACTATTAATTTCTGTTATTGGAAACTCTTGTGCTGTAGAGACTCATGATACTGTTTTGATTTTCATACATTTACAAGAAACTAGAATCCACGTTGCTCGCTTGATGTCTTCAGGATTTAGATGGTATCTGTAATTGTGGTAGAGAAAATCAAAATGTGAAAGTTTCTGGTAGCTTTTTCCAAGTACTTAAAATTTTGAACCATCTCTTGTTGAAAGCTTATCTGGGAAGAGCCGGCTGATAATACTGGATTATAGCGGGGTGTTATCTTACTACACCTCTCTCTCTTGTTTCAAAAGGGAAAAAAAGATTGGCTTTGTCCATTTCAACTGAAAAGTCTTTTTAACCTCCAAACTGGCGTATATTCCTCAAAATTCCTACTTTGGTTCAATATCATGTAATGCCCATAGAAAGATTTGGAAAAATCCTAGATGCACATTGCTTGTATGAAAATGATCAAGTTATGTTGGGGGTACCATTAATCAGAATCTGCACAATAATGACTTCTGATCAATTTCTTTGTAGACGTCGGTGAAATCAATGTGTTCAAAATGACATGTGTAATATGGGATTCATCATGAATCCTTGTTTATGTTGTTTTGATGGATAGACAGACATTCCAAACGTTCCTATTCAGCACCTATTTGTGGTTTTAGCTGTAGTATGTATGAGAATTTTAGAGAAGCATGGAGCATGTGGGACCTTGGATAATCATACTTTCTTTGCTAGAAAATGTCATATTTCATAGACCTGAGACCATTTGCAGGCAGCTCTAGATGTTTCTGTTCTGTCTCTGAGAGAAGTCATATTTCACAGGATTGATATTTAGGGGTAATCCAAATTAACTGTGCATGGGAACACATGATATATCCAGACCGTGGATGAACTTCTAATGGTGGGAATGCTCTTGGTCTTATCTGAAAGCTAGAGTCTACTCAGAAGATTGTTCAATAAATCGAGATGTTACCTTGCTTGGTTTCTATACGTAGTTGTTGCATGCATGTTGTGCTGTAGCGAGTTCTTCTGTGGAGCCATATCGCAAACCAATCTCTCTTCTCCACCCCCGGGCACACTCTGCCCCTCTCATTCTTCTCCTCCCCTTCAGTTTCCTTTCCCATGTCCTCTTGCTCTGCTGCAGCACCATCACACTGCCTCCGACCTTGATTTTGATCTGCCTGTGCCCGGTTCACATGTCAAACATTGCCGGTGATGGCATGTAGATCCAATCGGAGAACCAGAGAGGGATTGCAACACCCAGTTTCATAACAATACCCTCAGACTCCTGCATCTTCTGGGAGCAGAAGACTGCCGTCTTCGTCTCCTTTTTCCTCTCTTTCCTATGTCTCTAGCCTGAGGTCATCCTTCTGGCTCCTCTTGCACCCTTTCTGTTGGCTCAAATGAGGCAGGAGATGGTCTCACTTCATGCATCAGCATCCCTCATTTGTGTCCGCATGGACCTTGTGTGTTTGGCCGCTGCAGCCAGTGGTTGCAGGGACTTCACGTCAACTGTTCCTGGACAGGAGCTTTGTCTTCAGGCTTAAAGTTCTGCAATGGTTTCGACCGTGCAGTGTGTGCTGAGCTGTCGGGGGCTTAGCGCAATCCAGCGTAGGAGGGCAACGAGGACAGTTGGTTTCACAGCTTGGGATGCAAATGATGATGGTGCAGCTTCCTTTGTTTCTCCCATCTGGATTAATCTGTTATTATTATTTTTTGTCTTTGGTTCATTGATCCAAATGGTTCATAGTGATACCACCCACTTTCAAAAAAAAAAAACTCAGGTGTTTTGATCACCAGATTGTGGCAAAGAGAGGGGTAAGAGGTAGAGAGCAGATGGATTAGGGTGAGAAAGAGACTCGAAGAGATTATGGGTATTTTGAGCTTTTTTCAAATCTAATTAGAAGTTAACCAGTGTTGAATAAGAAATTAACAAAATGTTAGTGGATGGTCACAATAGGAGTATTTTTTGTAAGTAATGTGATATAGAGATTATTTAAAAGGGATTTTTAGTTCTCAAACTCCACAATCTTTCATGTTTATGGATTAACCCTTCCAATCTAGATATTTATCTATAAGTACTCAAAATCTCAAGTTACTCAGTGAAATGTCTCGTAAAATTACAAATAACTCTCTTGGATGTTTACATAAAACTCCTAAGAATGGAGTTTATCAGATAAATGTTTAATTATGAAGACTTAAAAATAATTATCTCGATTGGAGGGACTAACATTGTTTATAACATCGACGGATCCTTTTGCATATCTGCCCCCGGTCCTCAGGGCCCGACCCATAAACCTGGAGGCTGGGGGTTGTTCGCCACCCCAGAGAGAAGAAGATAAGGCAGCCAAGGCAGATAGTGAACGGACACCAAAAACGATGAGGAAGAGCAAGAGCAAACAATGGCTTCCCTCCACCTCACCACCCCGTTCCTCGCCAAGAACCTGCCTTCCCCGCCTCCCACTGCAACCAACAGGCTCCTCTCTCGGGTGTGTGGCCCCTTTCCCTAATGATTTCGTTCGTGGGTTGCCTCTATGGTGGTCTTCTGCTGAAGAGTTGTTTGACGCAATGCCTCGCAGGGGGTGACCAGGGGCGTCGGGCGGTGGAGCTGCCGGAAGAAGGGCAGGGTGCACCCGGAATACTATGAGGATGCGCGGGTGTACTGCAGCAGGGAGTTGGTTATGACGACAGGGGGCACGCAACGGTTGTGCAACGTGGACGTGTGGTCAGGGATCCACCCCACCTTTTTTGGCGACCGCTCTGCCCTGCTGGTGGAGGACGATCAGGCGGAGAAGTTCCGGAAGAAGTTCGGCCAGCTGGGAAGCAAGTACATGGAGATCCCCAACCTCAAGTATGGCGAGGTCGTGCTGCCCACCAAGAAGAAGGCCCCGTCAAAGGGCGGCAAGAAGAAGTGAGGTGGAGGAAGGAAAAGGAGGGACTTTCCCTCCTCTGCTGCTACTCACGGTTTGGTTTGGTTCGGCTGCTTGTACAATTACCCTCGAAATCTATTTTTTGACTCGTTTCTGAAGAGCTTGTTGTAGTTCCTTTTGAAAGCATGTGGAGAAGTAAAAAAAATGCTTCTTTGCATACTTCTCATCAGTACAGTGTTATCTGGAAAGATGAGCTCAGAGCCTCAGACTGCAATTACCAGTGCAAACTACCCAAATGCCTTTTTCCCCCGACATTGCCATGTTTTAGGTTTCGTTTAACAGCGTACCTTGAAAAATTAATGGGTAATCTTAGAATAAAATATGGATAAGGGTTTTCTGTGGTGTTGAGTTTTTAATTTAATCCCCTCAGAGGGTATCCTCTATTCTCCCACAAGCTTTTTTTATTTCCCCTCTAATGGGAAAATTACAAATTCTCCCAATGCCAATTTTCAAGCATCATGGTCCCCAACTAAACTCTCAGTGATGATTGAAAGCCTTATCCCATACGAACCATAATGCTTTGGTACCAATTGTTCGCACCAAATGTATGTACTATTCATCATCATCATCATCAGGGCCTTATCCCAATTATTTGAGGTTGGCTCTTCCTCTCCTTACCGGTTTCAATTCCTCTCCCTCTCGTGTTATTGCCTCTCGGTATTTATTATCCCACGTAGATACAGTGAAAAGGCAGAAACAGCAGAAAATTCGCAAAAGAAAAGCTCAGTATTTGACGTGGGGAAAAATTGCATGCAAATTAGGTTTATAAGTTATCTTGAGTTCGGTCTTATAGCAGATTACAAGTTTGATAAAATGTCCATGAGAATTTGAATTACTTTGATGGGGTGAACCAGATTTGTCCTACATCAGATTTTTCTCTCATTTTACTATCAATTGGGGCTATCCCTAAGTCTTTACGGATGCGCTCATTCCTAATCTTGTCCTTCTTAGTCTTGCCACACATCCATCTCAACATCCTCATCTCTGTTACACACATTTTGTGGATGTGTTCCTTTCGTACTGCCCAACACTCGGTACCATATAACAAAGCAGGTCTCACAGCCGCTCTATAAAACCTCCCTTTGAGTTTCACAGGCATACGGCGATCACAAAGGACTCCTGATGCACTTCTCCATCTTAACCAGCCTGCCTTAATCTTATGTGTAACGTCGTCATAAATCTCTCCATTCTCTTGTATGATAGACCCTAAGTATCGAAAGCTACTACTCTTCGGAATGTTATGTCCATCAATTAGAACCATGTCTTCCTGAACCACTCTCCCATTACTAAAATTACAATGCATAAACTCTGACTTACTCCTACTAATTTTAAAACCTTTAGACTCCAAAGCAAGTCTCCAACGCTCTAACTTAGCATTTAGAGCATCAATACTCTCATCAATTAAAACAATATCAATAGCATACACCAAGGGATATCCTCATGCAATTGTTTAGTTATTTCATCCATAACTAAGGCAAAGAGATACAGACCTAGTGCAGAACCTTGATGCAAACCTATAGAAACGGAAAATTCACCAGTCTCTCCAGCAATAGTTCGAACACTAGTAATAGCACCGTCGTACATATCCTTAATCAAATCAACATATCCTTGAGAGATTCCTTTCTTTCTTAATGTCCACCAAATCAATTCTCTCGGTACTCGATCATACGCCTTCTCTAAATCAAGAAAAACTATATACAAGTCTTTTCTCATCTCTCTATACTTCTCCATTAGCTGCCGTAGTAAGAAAATAGCTTCTGTAGTAGATCTATTCGGGATTAAAACAAACTGATTTTCCGATAGAGTAGTCATACATCGGAGGCGTTTTTCAATTACTATTAATTTCTGTTATTGGAAACTCTTGTGCTGTAGAGACTCATGATACTGTTTTGATTTTCATACATTTACAAGAAACTAGAATCCACGTTGCTCGCTTGATGTCTTCAGGATTTAGATGGTATCTGTAATTATGGTAGAGAAAATCAAAATGTGAAAGTTTCTGGTAGCTTTTTCCAAGTACTTAAAATTTTGAACCATCTCTTGTTGAAAGCTTATCTGGGAAGAGCCGGCTGATAATACTGGATTATAGCGGGGTGTTATGTTACTACACCTCTCTCTTGTTTCAAAAGGGAAAAAAAAGATTGGCTTTGTCCATTTCAACTGAAAAGTCTTTTTAACCTCCAAACTGGCGTATATTCCTCAAAATTCCTACTTTGGTTCAATATCGCGGATTGCCTGGCATGTGTGTAATGCCCATAGAAAGATTTGGAAAAATCCTAGATGCACATTGCTTGTATGAAAATGATCAAGTTATGTTGGGGGTACCATTAATCAGAATCTGCACAATAATGACTTCTGATCAATTTCTTTGTAGACGTCGGTGAAATCAATGTGCTCAAAATGACATGTGTAATATGGGATTCATCATGAATCCTTGTTTATGTTGTTATGATGGATAGACAGACATTCCAAACGTTCCTATTCAGCACCTATTTGTGGTTTTAGCTGTAGTATGTATGAGAATTTTAGAGAAGCATGGAGCATGTGGGACCTTGGATGAGCATACTTTCTTTGCTAGAAAATGTCATATTTCATAGACCCGAGACCATTTGCAGGCAGCTCTAGATGTTTCAGTTCTGTCTCTGAGAGAAGTCATATTTCACAGGATTGATATTTAGGGGTAATTCAAATTAACTGTGCATGGGAACACATGATATATCCAGACCGTGGATGAACTTCTAATGGTGGGAATGCTCTTGGTCTATCTGAAAGCTAGAGTCTACTCAGAAGATTGTTCAATAAATCGAGATGTTACCTTGCTTGGTTTCTATACGTAGTTGTTGCATGCATGTTGTGCTGTAGTGAGTTCTTCTGTGGAGCCATATCGCAAACCAATCTTGCCAGCAATTTTTACTTCTCCAATCTCTCTTCTCCACTCCCAGGCACACTCTGCCCCTCTCATTCTTCTCATCCCCTTCAGTTTCCTCGCCCATGTCCTCTTGCTCTCCTGCAGCACCATCACACTGCCTCCGACCTTGATTTTGACCTGCCCGTGCCTGGTTCACGTGTCAAAAATTGCCGGTGATGGCATGTAGATCCAATCGGAGAACCAGAGAGGGATTGCAACACCCAGTATCATAACAATACCCTCAGAATCCTGCATCTTCTGGGAGCAGAAGACTGCCGTCTTCGTCTCCTTTTTCCTCTCTTTCCTATGTCTCTAGCCTGAGGTCATCCTTCATGGCTCCTCTTGCACCCTTTCTGTTGGCTCAAATGAGGCAGGAGATGGTCTCACTTCATGCATCAGCATCCCTCATTTGTGTCTGCATGGACCTTGTGTGTTTGGCCGCTGCAGCCAGTGGTTGCAGGGACTTCCACGTCAACCATTCCTGGACAGGAGCTTTGTCTTCGGGCTTCAAGTTCTGCAATGTGTTTCGACCATGCACTGTGTGCTGAGCTGTCGGGGGCTTAGCGCGATCCAGCGTAGGAGGGCAACGAGGACAGTTGGTTTCACAGCTTGGGATGCAAATGATGATGGTGCAGCTTCCTTTGTTTCTCCCATCTGGATTAATCTGTTATTATTTTTTTTTGTCTTTGGTTCTTAGATCCAAATGGTTCATAGTGATACCACCCACTTTCAAAAAAAAAAAAACTTAGGTGTTTTGATCACCAGATTGTGGCAAAGAGAGGGGTAAGAGGTAGAGAGCAGATGGATGTAGGGTGAGAAAGAGACTCGAAGAGATTATGGGTATTTTGAACTTTTTTCAAATCTAATTAGAAGTTAACCAGTGTTGAATAAGAAATTAACAAAATGTTAGTGGATGGTCACAATAGGAGTATTTTTTGTAAGTAATGTGATATAGAGATTATTTAGAAGGGATTTTTAGTTCTCAAACCCTACAATCTTTCATGTTTATGGATTAACCCTTCCAATCTAGATATTTATCTATAAGTACTCAAAATCTCAAGTTACTCAGTGAAATGTCTCGTAAAATTACAAATAACTCTCTTGGATGTTTACATAAAACTCCTAAGAATGGAGTTTATCAGATAAATATTTAATTATGAAGACTTAAAAATAATTATCTCGATTGGAGGGACTAACATTGTTTATAACATCGACGGATCCGTTTGCATATCTGCCCCCGGTCCTCAGGGCCCGACCCATAAACCTGGAGGCTGGGGGTTGTTCGCCGCCCCAGAGAGAAGAAGATAAGGCAGCCAAGGCAGATACTGAACGGACACCAGAAATGAGGAGGAAGAGCAAGAGCAAACAATGGCTTCCCTCCACCTCACCACACCGTTCCTCGCCAAGAACCTGCCTTCCCCGCCTCCCACTGCCACCAACAGGCTCCTCTCCCGGGTGTGTGGCCCCTTTCCCTAGTGATTTCGTTCGTGGGTTGCCTCTATGGTGGTCTTCTGCTGAAGAGTTGTTTGACGCGATGCCTTGCAGGGGGTGACCACGGGCGTCGGGCGGTGGAGCTGCCGGAAGAAGGGCGGGGTGCACCCGGAATACTACGAGGATTAGCGGGTGTACTGCAACGGGGAGCTGGTGATGATGACAGGGGGCACACAGCGGGAGTGCAACGTAGACGTGTGGTCGAGGATCCACCCCACCTTTCTGGGCGACCGCTCCGCCCTGCTGGTGGAGGACGATCAGGTGGAGAAGTTCCGGAAGAAGTTCGGCCAGCTGGGAAGCAAGTACATGGAGATCCCCAACCTCAAGTACAGCGAGGTCGTGCTGCCCACCAAGAAGAAGGCCCCGGCAAAGGGCGGCAAGAAGAAGTGAGGTGGAGGAAGGAAAAGGAGGAACTTTCCCTCCTCTGCTGCTACTCACGGTTTGGTTTGGTTCGGCTGCTTGTACAATTACCCTCGAAATCTATTTTTTGACTCGTTTCTGAAGAGCTTGTTGTAGTTCCTTTTGAAAGCATGTGGAGAAGTAAAAAAAATGCTTCTTTGCATACTTCTCATCAGTACAGTGTTATCTGGAAAGATGAGCTCAGAGCCTCAGACTGCAATTACCAGTGCAAACTACCCAAATGCCTTTTTCCCCCGACATTGCCATGTTTTAGGTTTCGTTTAACAGCGTACCTTGAAAAATTAATGGGTAATCTTAGAATAAAATATGGATAAGGGTTTTCTGTGGTGTTGAGTTTTTAATTTAACCATTAGAGTTTTGTCCCCTCAGAGGGTATCCTCTATTCTCCCACAAGCTTTTTTTATTTCCCCTCCTAATGGGAAAATTACAAATTCTCCCAATGCCAATTTTCAAGCATCATGGTCCCCAACTAAACTCTCAGTGATGATTGAAAGCCTTATCCCATACGAACCATAATGCTTTGGTACCAATTGTTCGCACCAAATGTATGTACTATTAATTTCTGTTATTGGAAACTCTTGTGCTGTAGAGACTCATGATACTGTTTTGATTTTCATACATTTACAAGAAACTAGAATCCACGTTGCTCACTTGATGTCTTCAGGATTTAGATGGTATCTGTAATTGCGGTAGAGAAAATCAAAATGTGAAAGTTTCTGGTAGCTTTTTCCAAGTACTTAAAATTTTGAACCATCTCTTGTTGAAAGCTTATCTGAGAAGAGCCGGCTGATAATACTGGATTATAGCGGGGTGTTATGTTACTACACCTCTCTCTTGTTTCAAAAGGGAAAAAAAGATTGGCTTTGTCCATTTCAACTGAAAAGTCTTTTTAACCTCCAAACTGGCGTATATTCCTCAAAATTCCTACTTTGGTTCAATATTGCGTATTGCCTGGCATGTGTGTAATGCCCATAGAAAGATTTGGAAAAATCCTAGATGCACATTGCTTGTATGAAAATGATCAAGTTATGTTGGGGGTACCATTAATCAGAATCTGCACAATAATGACTTCTGATCAATTTCTTTGTAGACGTCGGTGAAATCAATGTGTTCAAAATGACATGTGTAATATGGGATTCATCATGAATCCTTGTTTATGTTGTTATGATGGATAGACAGACATTCCAAACGTTCCTATTCAGCACCTATTTGTGGTTTTAGCTGTAGTATGTATGAGAATTTTAGAGAAGCATGGAGCATGTGGGACCTTGGATAATCATACTTTCTTTGCTAGAAAATGTCATATTTCATAGACCTGAGACCATTTGCAGGCATCTCTAGATGTTTCAGTTCTGTCTCTGAGAGAAGTCATATTTCACAGGATTGATATTTAGGGGTAATCCAAATTAACTGTGCATGGGAACACATGATATATCCATACCGTGGATGAACTTCTAATGGTGGGAATGCTCTTGGTCTATCTGAAAGCTAGAGTCTACTCAGCAGATTGTTCAATAAATCGAGATGTTACCTTGCTTGGTTTCTATACGTAGTTGTTGCATGCATGTTGTGCTGTAGTGAGTTCTTCTGTGGAGCCATATCGCAAACCAATCTTGCCAGCAATTTTTACTTCTCCAATCTCTCTTCTCCACTTCCAGGCACACTCTGCCCCTCTCATTCTTCTCATCCCCTTCAGTTTCCTCGCCCATGTCCTTTTGCTCTCCTGCAGCACCATCACACTGCCTCCGACCTTGATTTTGACCTGCCCGTGCCTGGTTCACGTGTCAAAAATTGCCGGTGATGGCATGTAGATCCAATCGGAGAACCAGAGAGGGATTGCAACACCGAGTATCATAACAATACCCTCAGACTCCTGCATCTTCTGGGAGCAGAAGACTGCCATCTTCGTCTCCTTTTTCCTCTCTTTCCTATGTCTCTAGCCTGAGGTCATCCTTCATGGCTCCTCTTGCACCCTTTCTGTTGGCTCAAATGAGGCAGGAGATGGTCTCACTTCATGCATCAGCATCCCTCATTTGTGTCCGCATGGACCTTGTGTGTTTGGCCGCTGCAGCCAGTGGTTGCAGGGACTTCCACGTCAACCGTTCCTGGACAGGAGCTTTGTCTTCGGGCTTCAAGTTCTGCAATGTGTTTCGACCATGCACTGTGTGCTGAGCTGTCGGGGGCTTAGCGCGATCCAGCGTAGGAGGGCAACGAGGACAGTTGGTTTCACAGCTTGGGATGCAAATGATGATGGTGCAGCTTCCTTTGTTTCTCCCATCTGGATTCTTCTGTTATTATTTTTTTTTGTCTTTGGTTCTTAGATCCAATTGGTTCATAGTGATAGCACCCACTTTCAAAAAAAAAAAACTTAGGTGTTTTGATCACCAGATTGTGGCAAAGAGAGGGGTAAGAGGTAGAGAGCAGATGGATGTAGGGTGAGAAAGAGACTCGAAGAGATTATGGGTATTTTGAACTTTTTTCAAATCTAATTAGAAGTTAACCAGTGTTGAATAAGAAATTAACAAAATGTTAGTGGATGGTCACAATAGGAGTATTTTTTGTAAGTAATGTGATATAGAGATTATTTAGAAGGGATTTTTAGTTCTCAAACCCTACAATCTTTCATGTTTATGGACTAACCCTTCCAATCTAGATATTTATCTATACGTACTCAAAATCTCAAGTTACTTAGTGAAATGTCTCGTAAAATTACAAATAACTCTCTTGGATGTTTACATAAAACTCCTAAGAATGGAGTTTATCAGATAAACATTTAATTATGAAGACTTAAAAATAATTATCTCGATTGGAGGGACTTACATTGCTTATAATATTGACGGATCCGTTTGCATATATGCCCCCGGTCCTCAGGGCCCTACCCATAAACCTGGAGGCAGGGGGTTGTTCGCTGCCCCAGAGAGAAGAAGATAAGGCAGCCAAAGCAGATAGTGAACGGACACCAGAAACGAGGAGGAAGAGCAAGAGTAAACAATGGCTTCCCTCCACCTCATCACCCCGTTCCTCGCCAAGAACCTGCCTTCCCCGCCTCCCACTGCCACCAACAGGCTCCTCTCCCGGGTGTGGCCCCTTTCCCTAGTGATTTCGTTCGTGGGTTGCCTCTATGGTGATATTCTGCTGAAGAGTTGTTTGACGCAACGCCTTGCAGGGGGTGACCACGGGCGTCGGGCAGTGGAGCTGCCGGAAGAAGGGCGGGGTGCACCCGGAATATTACGAGGATGCGCGGGTGTACTGCAACGGGGAGCTGGTAATGACAACAGGGGGCACGCAGCGGGAGTGCAACGTGGACGTGTGGTCGGGGATCCACCCCACCTTTCTGGGCGACCGCTCCGCCCTGCTGGTAGAGGACGATCAGGTGGAGAAGTTCCGGAAGAAGTTCGGCCGGCTAGAAAGCAAGTACATGGAGATCCCCAACCTCAAGTACGGCGTGGTTGTGCTACCCACCAAGAAGAAGGCCCCGACAAAGGGCGGCAAGAAGAAGTGAGGTGGAGGAAGGAAAAGGAGGGACTTTCCCTCCTCTGCTGCTACTCACGGTTTGGTTTAGTTCGGCTGCTTGTACAATTACCCTCGAAATCTATTTTTTGACTCGTTTCTGAAGCGCTTGTTGTAGTTCCTTTTGAAAGCATGTGGAGAAGTAAAAAAAAAAAATGCTTCTTTGCATACTTCTCATCAGTACAATGTTATCTGGAAAGATGAGCTCAGAGCCACAGACTGCAATTACTTGTGCAAACTACCCAAATGCCTTTTTTCCCCGACATTGCCATGTTTTAGGTTTCGTTTAACAGCGTACCTTGAAAAATTAATGGGTAATCTTAGAATAAAATATGGATAAGGGTTTTCTGTGGTGTTGAGTTTTTAATTTAATCATTAGAGTTTTGTCCCCTCAGAGGGTATCCTCTATTCTCGGTAGGGTTACCCTGCCATTTGCTATTGTAAGGAAGGAGGGATGCTCGCATATTACCCACATTGAGCATTTCGGGCACGGCAAGTGGAAGGTGATATCCCATTTTGGTGTCGTTCACATGAAGGAAAGGAGATGGCGCCGAGGGCTTGAGTGTTTGACGCCTATAAAAGGCTCTTGATGGCTGTGTAGAGGGTGATCCTTCTTTGTCGTCTGCTCCTGTAGCGACCCGGGATCCGAGTACTGGAAAGGAACCGACGCGACTCGAATCTCGGTCCACCGCCCACGAGCCGGGAGAACTCGGAATGGCTAAAAGGAGTGTGGAGGTACAAAGAAATAGAAATTAAAGTATGACAATTCAACAATTAACAGAAATAAACAATCTAACTACAACAGAGTTTAGTCCAACAGAAAGTACAGTCTAAGGCAGGAAACATACTCAACACCGAGTGAACACTCGGCCCGACGAGCTGGCAGTTAAGAACCTCCGCGCAGCACCCTCAAACCTCGAGGAAGAACCGCCGCACCTGAAAAGTATAGGTGAGTCTCCTGTCACTGGTTCAGTAGGGGTCCCGCGGAACCCCAACCGTAAACAGCGATGGCACAGAAAGCAGCAACA
Organism: Amorphophallus konjac; assembly: GCA_022559845.1. Taxonomy (NCBI): domain Eukaryota; kingdom Viridiplantae; phylum Streptophyta; class Magnoliopsida; order Alismatales; family Araceae; genus Amorphophallus; species Amorphophallus konjac. Next base: position 53,066,922 of record CM040118.1, read on the forward strand.
GCAAGAACAACCGTAACAGCAGGAACAGTAAATACGGTGGCCGGTAAAATCTCGGCGCTACAGCTACTCCTACTGTACCGGAAAGCACGCACCCCGATCTCCCAGTCAGGGGACCACCGGACTACGAACCACCCTAGCCACGCTACGGGGGCAAAAGACCACGCCGTCGAGAACTCAACACTGTCTAGGGGAAAGCCCTCGATGACGCTCACCGGAGCCCCTAGACCTCTATCTCGGGAACACACCCGGAAACTGCACGCAAAATCACGTCTCACAGACGGGAAGCGAAAACTCGAGTCACAAGAAATTCACGTCAGGTGACGGGAGCACTGCCCTGTTGGCAAAAAAAAAAGGGCCGAGCCCAATACAAAAATTAGAATAAAATAAGAAAAGATGGAATGGCCCGAGCATACAAGTCCCAATTAAAAAAATAAGAAGAAGAAATGCTACCAATGGGCCAAATAGAAGGGGCCACTTTCAATTGAGCTTAGCCCAATTCCAAGGAGAATAAAAAGGGCGCAGGGGTATACATGCGCAAATACAAGAACGAGGGGGTTAAGAAGAAAAGAATGGATTTTTCTCAAAAAAAAAAACCGAAAATAGAAGGAAAATGGGGGGGGGGCACTGTTCCCCCGTGTCACACCCTCTCATCGCGATTTCTCCTCACTTTTCATCTTCTCCGCTTCACGCGATGACATCATATCTTCGAACGGCCTCCTCCACGCGGGCATTGAATGCCCATCCCATCCCCACACCGTCGCACGCCGCTTGCCCCTCAGCCCTCGTCCGCCAAAGGCGGGGCCATACCTTGCTCCCTACCTCCGTCGGCCTCCTCTGCAAAGCCACGGCAGCCATGGCATCGATACGCGGCAACGTCGGCAGCAGCGACAACATAGTTGTCAAGGCGACAAGGCGACCCAAGGCGTTCACGGGATCCCTAAGCGCTTAGGCGACAAGGCGTCAGCTTAGGCGTCGCCTAGGCGACACTTCGGCCACTAATTAAAAAATCTAAAATATATATCCTCCAATATATATATCAAGAATAAAAAATGTGAAAAATACACAAAAATAAATTACATGAAGAAATTATTGTAATTAAATGATGTGACAATTATAGAAAACTAAGTTGTATCAAAAAATTACAAAAAATTTAGAAGTAAATGCAAAAGATTCAAAAGTAAATGTAAAAAGTTCAGAAAAATTACAAAAGAATATAATAACATCAAGAAAATTATAAAAAAGAAAGAGTTAAATGTACATAACCAGGTCGGATCCGGTTCGGACAGGTCAAGGTTGGCCCCACCTTGGTGCCTAGCCCGCCTAGGCGACCGCCCAGGTCGCCTTTTCCAGTGTCAAGAAGGCGCTGCAGCGCCTTGCCCTTTCAAGAGTGCCTGGGCGCCTAGGCGCCCGCCGTGACAACTATGAGCGACAACGAGAATGCCATCGACGTCAGCAGCATGGGACAGCGGCAGCCGCGTCAGCATCAACACCCAACAGCCTCCTGAGATCACCAGCAACGTGACGCCCCGGAGGCTGCCAACGACGAATGACAGTGGCAGTTGCACGAACGACCGCGGCAGCGTCGACAACGCAGTAGTCGCTGCGTGCGTTAGCAGAAGAAGGAAGAACCAAAAAATTTTTAAAAAAAGAGAGAAGGGCTAGGAGGCCCCCCTTCCCTCTGAAGGGGTCCCTCCGCCCCTATAAAAACCCGCCCAGGGGGAACTCAAAAAGGTTGGACTCTTTGGATGCTTGGAGAAGCCTGAAGCCCCGAAGCCTGCCTTCCTGTAAGAGCAAAGAGAAGAGAAGAGAAAGAGAGAGAGGGAGAAAGGGGAGAGAGCAGAGAGTGAGGTGAGGGAGATGAGCTCCCCCCCCCCCCCTCCTCCTCTTCTTCGTTTTCTTTTTACCCACTCTAATGTACCCTCATTTTTGTTCTTTGTTTTGAATGATTTATGTAACTCGATGTATGTTTACTCCCCTTGTGGTGAAACCAAAATGCTCCCCCGGGAGATCCTTTTTTTTGTTATGAGGCTCATCCTCCTCCCCTCACGCTCCTTTCTGCGTGGAATCATATGCTCCTACCTATACATATATGCATGCATATCCATATGTGGAGATATATACATACGTATATAGGTATGATACATCCGTCTGTTTTCTTCATTCTGCTCTTCCCCGCAGTAGATAAGAGAAGCCTTTTTTTTATTTATCAATGCCACCTATTTGGTGATTTTCATCACGATGGCCACCGGCCCGGGGTCTATCTAAATCCATAGATATGTCTCCGAGGTCACCAACCATCGGAAGCCCGATACTCGTCTCTTTCCGATTCCGGATTCTTAACCACTATTGGACCGGGGGTCTGCTTCGTCATGGCGTGTTCCCCGGTAACTCCTCTTTTTGAAGGTGGATATCCAAAGCCTTATATGGCGATAAAAAAAAAGGAAGGAAAAGAAGTCCACATCTCGGCGACGAGTTCGTGGCGGCCCGTGGATCGGTGGGGTCCCTCGTAGGCTAGCCCTCGTGATCTCCGCCCCCACAATGGGTGACGGGGTGTTGTCACTTTCGCGCATACCCCGGGGATCACGTCGCTTCGCGTGTATCCCTTTTTGTTCGGGGCCGTCGGAGTTCTCTCCATAGGGCGCACCCCCATTTGCCACCCTCACGCTCCGGGTCTAGGGGAGGTGCTACCGAATTTTCGCCAGGAAGACAATGATACAATGACAATTGGACTGAACTTAAGGATATGGTAAACCAACACAACCCTGAAATGCTAAAGTTCTACATAAACAGAACACCAGAAATGATGGATGGCAGACTGGACTTCAAAAGCTTATCTAAGCAATGATAAAAAAAATGAAAAATGAATGAAAATAAATGAAATAAAGCACATGGAATCCAATCCTCCGGACCGAAATAAGCTCCTGCATATCTCATTTGCATATGGCACACATGCCCCTGCACTCCCAATCCGCAATTACATCGATCCCCCTGAAAGACAACAGCGACACAACATTGCATACCCAGCTCTGGATAGAGCCTGCTGAGGAGTTCTTGCAATACACACATTCTGGGGAACCTGTGGATGTGACATTTGGTGTGAAGGAACTAAAGGCATTTCTTTCATTTTTTGTGAAGGATGTGAAGTTGATATCCTTTTATGTTTTGAGAAAGTTGGTGAATTTTGATGCAACACTTGTTCTCTGTACCATACTTGCATCGCAACTTCATGGAGGGAACATTTCAGGGTGTCCACCAGCTGTTGCTGAACAAGGTGCAGATAGAATGGATTCTCAATCAGCACATGCCAGGACTACTGCTCGAAGTCCTGCTCCTGACCAGCCTTCTGAGAACACAAAAAGTACTATCTGAACTCTCAAGAAGTGCAGTTAGAAGCTCTGATGCTGCCAAAGAGAGACAAGTTCATTTGGGAGCAAATCCAAGTTATACTTCACAGAATGGCATGCAGAGGCCCAATGCCAGGGATAATTCAGATAATCCACCTGCAAGAATCTATCCATCTCTCATTCGCCACCACATGGAAAATGATCACTTGGATGAACTTCAAGAAAGAGCAGGGAAACTTAATCGTGTCTCACAACACCACCCTAGTAATTGGTTGAATAGAGGTGATGAGAATGAAGATGAGGATGATAGTGGATTATGCAATACCTCCATTTTAAAGACATCTTCCTGTCTGGTAGGCTAGCCTTACTGTGGAGATTTAGCTAAAGTTAATGAGGGTATGTTCCTTTCACAGTCAGGAATACTATAGGTGATGGCTTGCCCCCTGCTAGTGTTTGCAGCTTCATCAAAGAACACTATCCTATATTTTCTGTCCCTTCAGAATTAGTCACTGAAACAGAATCAGTTGGAGTTAAAGTGAGAGAAATCAAACCCAAGATGGTTCGAGATCTGCTTAAATCTTCAAGATAAGTTATACCTCGGTCTATTGAGGCATATACAGATGTCTTAGATTATTGTTTATCTGATATTCAGCAGGTGCTGTCATCTAATACAGACAGTGCTGATTCATCTGAAGAGCATACTTATGTGGAGTCATTGGGCAATTTTTGCCCGGATAATCATGCAAGCCTCATGAATGCGGTCCCTTCTTCAACAAATTCAGATATTTTCAGAACTCATCATACCATCTCCCAGAACGGTCTTGGAAATGATGCACTGGAAATCATAACCAGCTTTGGGAGAGTGTTATATGATTTTGGCTGTGAAGTTATTGAGGATGTTAGGAGGGCAGGGGGCCTTTAGTTCAAACATCTGGTACTGTAGGTGACAGAATGTATTCAAATTGGCCTCTACGATCATTAGCTCTTGAACTAAAAGGATTACCTTTTCCAACCGCAACAAAGAATCTTGCTAGATTGAGAATTGCTAAGCTTTGGATTGGAACTAAGGAGCAACAGTTGTTAATGTCTCCACTAGCAGACAACTTTATCCATCCAGAGTGTCCGGAACGTCCAGCCTTGTCTGTGCTTCGTCTGAGAGATGCAATTCATAACACTCTAAAACTAGAGCCCCTCTCTCCTAATTGACTGTCTAAACATCTGCGGTTTGTTTTCAGTAAACATTGGGTAAATCATGTCCTAGAAGCTGATAAGACTCCTTGGATTTCATGGGAGAAGAAAATTGAGTTCCAGTATGATCCCCTGCCAGAATGGATAGAGCTGTTTTGGAGAACATATAATGCCATGAATGGAGTCATTAGAGCAGCTCATCCGGGAGACGCATTAAGTGTGAACTCTGAACAAAATGAGATGTTCATACTTCTACCATGCCCGATTTGATGAAGTTACATGTTGCCTCATTTGAGATTATCAAATCAAAATATCCATGGTTGTTCCTGCTACTGAATCAGTGTAATGTACCTGTATATGATATGGCCTTCTTGGATAATGGTGCGCCACATATCTGTCTCCCTGCGCATGGGTCAACCACTATTCGGACTTTGTTGGGAACTTGGGCAAACAGACAAGAGGATGTGACCTCAGAGGTTCTCTTCAGATATCAAGATTTGGATCTTCCAAGCTGATAGAGTTTTATATTCACCCTGGCCGCTGCAAAGGAATCATTCCCTTCCCTCACCCATAAGCAGATGTGGAGTAGCTATGCATGGGTGATTAATCTGTGGTTATTGTGGCAAGCAAGGTCATCACATATTTGGAGGCTGTGTCGCGTTTGGAGGGCCTGGCTAAGAAAAATGTGGAAGTGTCACAGAGGAACATGAAAAATTACATTTGCAATGCCCACAATTCATGAATTATCTGCATATATTGCGGTCGTCACCAACCAGTGGTGATTCTTGTCAGAGAAATAAAGATGGGGCAGCAAGCAAGAGAATCACAGTTACTGATTCTGATGAAGAGGATCAGCAAGGGCAGATAATGCGCTATGGCATTGGAAATGCCAGAGTGGATTCCAGTTCTTTTGTTGATCTGAATTATCAACCCTCAGTTCAGTATCACCAGGTCATTTGGATAAAAGCAGCCGAGATAAAATCTAGTGAAGGAATTCAGGACATAAGTTTTGCAGAGAATGATGATGAAGGAAGCATCAAACCTCTTAATAAAAAATGCTTGATGTGGATGAATCTGATGCTGGAACACGGTCAAATTCTGATCACATGTCCCAAGACGGTTCCTTAAGCATGTGAAACCATTGAGAAGACGATGATGAAACAGTAGAAAGTGACGATCTAGAAGATCTTTGAAAAAAAGTTGCAGAAATAAAATAAAAATAAAAATAAAAAAATAAAAAAATAAAATAAAATACAAACAACAACATCAAGAGTTGAAGAAAATAGTAACGGTAATGACCTTTTTTAACAAAAAGGAGATAAATCATGTATCGTGTAACGAGCATGAAACCCAAATGCTCCTCTTAAAAGTTTGGTGGCGTTTGATCCTCAAGCCTCCCCTTTTGACCCTTTGCGAAGGGAACACCAAAAGGCCTATGCGAGTCATGCTTGGCCTCGGGGACCACCCCATTATGGCCACGGCCTTACTCTGCCTCGGGCCATAACCCATGGAATTTAAGCTGTTTTGACCGAGATTTGACTGAATTTCTCTATTTCATCAAATATTAAAGGTGTCGGACCACGGCATACACTTGTCCCGGTATTGTATGTGTACTTGGGACGCTCTCAACCCGGACCTCTGTCCAAATATAAAATGGTCAATACGTGATCGATATGATTTCAAATACCGGGTCCAACTGAATTTCTTCATCTTCTAGATATCGAATTTGCCGTATCCCGGCATACATATGTTCCGGTCTCACCACTATGATTATGATGTTTTCAACCCGGACATTCGTCCGACATTAAATGGTCGATTTACGACCGATATAACCTCAGATGTCCTTCTGCATTCTAGTGCGGGGAATTTCAATATTTTTCGATATGCTATTCACTTCTCGCATTAAAATTGATGTTTAGGCCACGAGGCCCCAAACCTTGGCGATTAATCAAAGGTCTTCCCCTCTCTGAGGGGATGTAATTAACGCCGTGACCCTTATGGCACGGCGGGTCTTCAGTCCTGACCCGATACCCACAATCGTCTAATTAGTCAGACAGAGCGCACTCTGGGCTTCGGACCACTCCAGTCTTGAAGTCTGAACACATTGTCACTTAGGTGACTGGCACGTCCTCGCACTAAATAAACCGATGCCCAATAAAAGATAAAACCAAGTTATATATAAAAAGAATTCGAGTGCGTCCAACAAGTTAGCACGCCTGGTGGGACGGATAATCCCGAATCAAAAGAGCACCCGATATTTTTACCACATAATTTTAAAGTGCGTCCAACAAGTTGGCACGCCCGGTGGGACATATAATCTCGAATCAAAAGAAAACCACGATATTTATATGCATAAGAATTTTTAGTGTGTCCAACATGCCCACCAGAAGCAAAGTCGGATGCGTCCACTGACGTCTTAAACCGCGCCTCAGGTGTCTCGCTACCACGCCCCAAGCGGAGACTGAGACACCACAGTAACCAGTACCACGAACAAGGACTAGCTGGGGTCGCGCTCGTCAGCACGTGTCCACTGCCCCCAACTACGTATGCACACACAGACCATCCGCTCTAGGTCGGGTTCTCTAGCTAGTTCCCCCCCAGCCGGACTCAGGCTGCAAAGGCGAGGGGCCCTACGGTAACCAGCCTAAAAATCGTCTGTCTCGGGTAAGCCGCTCTACCACTCCCGGGTGGGTCAGCACACGCGTGCCGTAAGAAGGCTACGACCAGTGGGAGGTCACTAAACGTGAACACGGAAAGCCACTCACGCACCCATTGCGAGTATCGTGGAGTAACAGGTGGCATAACGTCACCAGACTCTGGACAGCACACTAGACCTACTAAATCCAACGGTCCTTGAGTCACATGACTCGGGGTCAAGACCGTTGCACCGAATGGCTCCACGCCGTCAATCCGCCCTAATCCTAGGGTTAGAAACCTCGGCACGATGACTCACGAGGCAGTTCACAACTGTCGAGACCATTCCCTCGAAAAGGGAACTCAAGAAACCTCCAGTCCTAGGCTGGGCGACCGGACTCGCAGTCCAAGGCCTTATGCACGGTTCACTCAGAAATCGCTTTCCGATAGAACTCATAACGTGCGGGGGAGCCCCACTGCACTCATGCCGATACACGACGACTCGATCTAGCGAGAACACGAAAGCCCGGAACACAAGGGTCACCCGGACCCTCCAAACCCACGTGCACGCTAGTCGAGATAACACGGTACCTCCAGACATCCCAGAAACATGGACACGAAACCCACGGGGTGTCCGAAATGCTTACGAGACCGAAGGTCGATCACTGGGTCACAACCGGGTCCACCGGGGGTCAACTCGACGCAATTGGAGCATGATTGACACGGAAATAGAGTGGCAGTCCTCCCCAGACCGTCACAACGAAAGGCAGTCCTCCTTGGACCGCAAAGCTCTAACTAGCGGTCCTCTTGGGACCGCAAACTCGACCGACGGTCCACATCAGACCGCAACTAACCAGAAACAAGCGGTCAAAGGGGCGGTCACCCCTCGGCCGCACTTGAACTTGGCGGTCCTGCCTTGGCCACTATTCGGAGAGTAGCGGCCAGTCGCGAGGCCGCCGCGGAACCTAGGCGGTCACCCTCAGGTCGCCACACGCCCGCCACGACGAATACCGTAGATGGTCCTGGCCTAACCGCTACAAGGAGCATGGCGGTCCACACCATGCCGCTAAGCTCTTCAGGCGGTCTATCGCGAGACCGCAAAACCAACAGACATAAGGGGGAGTAAGTGGCGGCCCCCAGAGGACCGCCAGGGCTAATAGTTCACAAATTCGACCTCTACTTGTCCGCAAATTCGAAAACGGTGAGTTCGGTGAAAAACTCCATTCCACGCCCCGTTCACACCCATGTGAAGGGGAAAACAAGGGGAAACTAGTCCCCAACCTCTCTAGCACTGAGAGGGCCCAATCAAACCCCAAAAACGCGGTTAAAACGCTAGATCCGGCTCACTCCCAAAAAATATGCATTTTCTCCAAAACGCTCAAATAAGTCCGCTCAGCTCACCACGGCCTACCAAAATCACGGGAATGGAAGTACGAGGGCTGGGGGTCCATCTCCATACCTCCACCGAAGATTCGACGCGCCGTGGACACCGATCCACAAAGAAAAGGCCACAAAACCCCCGCCGGGTCACGAACTCGCGGCCGAGCTTCACCGCGCCTCCGTCCCTCGATCCTCGACCCATCCTCGCCGTCCTCCTCACCTGCGTCGCCACCACGTCGCTCCGTCGGTCGCCGGAGAAGAGAGGGTGAGAAGAGAGAGCGTGAGAGAAGAGAGAGGGAGAGAGTGAGAAATGAGAGATGGGGAGAGAGAGAAAAAGGGGTTTTATATATAGAAAATCTGGAAATATCAAAAAATATGAAAAAATAGAAAAATACATTTCCTCGATCCTCGGAACACGCACAACGCAGTGGTAACGTCCCGGAGTCGGAGAATGCAACGGTTCGCCCTACACAGGGTTCCGAAGGTCTGACAGACGAAAACACGCGTAAACCGTTGAACACGCTCCGGGACCCACAAAGACGATCCGAAACCCACAGATCTTGATCCGAACAATGATCCGAAAAATCTGAGGCGTTACAGCTCCTTCCTCATCTATCCTCCTTCTTCTCCGCCTCCCAACCTCACCTACTAGCCGGGGCTGTCGCTCCTCTTCCTCTTTTCCTTCTTCTTCCATGCCACCAGCTGTCGACCTCCTACTGCGGCTGCATTTCTCTCTTCCTCCCCACTGCTACTGCCCACATCCTCCTACTGCGACTAGCCGGTCGCTGCCTACCTCCGTGAGCGCCCACCGCTGGCCTCCGTTACTCCTTCTTCCCCTCTCCCTGCACACCTACTTGTAAGGATTCGGTCAGTCTGGTTCGGGCAATGCAACAGATAATAAAATTTAAATCACGAACCTAGGCCCTTTAGGAATCTTAGAACCGTGCTCTAATCGATGCAATAAAACTCCCAACCCCTAAACGGGTTGTAGATCTTTACCTTGCACGGAACGACGCTGTCCGCAGTGTCCGATGCAGATTTCCACAAACGCAGAGCCGCACAGGTGTACGGCCTCTAGAGCTGATCCACACAGATCCTCGCGCAGTGACGGTATCCTCCCATCCTTCCCCTGCGCACACAAGCCGCGGATCCTCCAAAATCCCTTCTTCTTCCCTAAGTTTTTCCCCCTTGAGAGAGAGAGAGAGCGACTAGGGAGAGAGAGAGAGTGAGAGGGAGGAGAGAAGAGGAGCTTTCTTCCTTTCTTTGAAGTGCTCGGCTAAAGAAGGAGAGGAAAGCCTTCCTACGTGGGATGCATATATATAAGGGTTGGGCTCTTTCTAAAAGAGCTCCTAAGAATCAATATTGTATATGTATCCTTTCATATTATTGTACATATGTATTAAGCCCTTCTTATATTCCTTTCCAAAAAGAATTTAAGACTTTTAACATATACATTTGTACAATAATACCCCGTCACCCGAGAACCCATTGTGTGTGATCCTCTAGGTCCAAAGTCACTCTGGTTTAAGATCCATTAACTTTTAATTCCTAATCAGAAGTAAATTAAACTTATTATTTATTTCTACTAGACTCGAATAATAGTTTAATTTATTCTGAACCTTTGATCACGTTGGGTCAAGCAAATTCACGTGATCCCAGAGGACGCCGAGTTCAAACCACCATGTATGGTACATGTATGTCTACAGTTATCGCATTGCTATAATCCCTCGCTCTTTCTATGAGTCTGGTTCGATCAAGGGTATGGTAACCGTCAAACCCCCATGATCGTGCCATTCGACCACGCCCTCCTTTAAGTGTATGACGTCCGTTCTAAACGAACTCACACGACCCTGGCCAGGGATTTAATGGAGCGTCAGTGTCATGACCCATTAACTGTCTGATGTATACCCGACAGTGAGTGATCCCCTCTTGACCATTGATGATCTTCACACGTATCTTAAAATGGTTAATGACTTGGTAATTTATGACTTATGGTTAAAGTCACTTAGCCAAGTAATTAAACCATTCCAGTCCTCGTGTAAGATTCAATCAATGTCTCAGGTCAAAGGACCAACGATGTTAATGAGACAATTGGATCTTCAGTTGACATTAGGTATAATCAACCATCTGAAGATCCAATAGCGGATCAGTTCAGTATAAATCCTCACAGGACGTACACCTACACATATGTGTTGGTGCCCCGCACCAGTGACCATGAGACTGCTCACGCACACATCATGTGTATTGGTTTAATAGGTAATCAAAGTCCTTGAGTGATTACCCTCCAAGCAGGAACAATTTAAGGTATGCGTCCATGTAAAGTCATTCTCATGATCGAGATCCCATCTCAAGTTGGCTTTACAACCACATATGCTAGGGACATCGTAGAGTAATATACAATCACACATTTACGCTCAAATACCACTTTATTAATGATGAACTAGATTGTACAACTATCGGGCCCACCTGACCCGAAATTGGCCTATAGCACACCCAATACTAACAATCTCCCACTTGGACAACAGCTAATTGCCCACAACTTTGAGGCCCATCTTATCCCGATGGCGCTCAAACACAATCTGTGTCAAAGACTTAGTTAGTGGATCTGCTATGTTATCTTCCGACGGTACACGCTCTACCATCACATCTCCACAATCAACAATCTCCCGAATAAGGTGGAAGCGCCTCAGAATATGCTTCGACCTTTGGTGAGACCTAGGTTTCTTCGCCTGGGCGATGGCCCCATTATTATCACAAAATAATGGGATGAGAGTTGATATCTGTGAAACCATGCCGAGTTCCCAGATGAATTTCTTCATCCAGACGGCTTCCTTAGTAGCTTCAGCCGCAACAATATATTCTACCTCCGTCGTCGAGTCTGCAGTCGTATCTTGCTTGGAGCTTCTCCAACTGACTACCCCTCCATTCAACATGAATACAAATCCAGACATGGACTTACAGTCATCTGGATCTGACTGGAAACTAGAGTCTGTGTAAGCTCTAAGCTGTAGGTCCTCTCCTCCATAAAGTAGAAAAAGATCCTTAGCCCTTCGCAAGTACTTAAGGATGCCATTTACTATCTTTCAGTGCTCTTCGCCTGGATTTACTTGATATCTACTGACAATGCTCAAAGCATTGGCAACATCAGGGCGTGTACATAGCATTGCATACATGATTGACCCTATGGCCGAAGTATAGGGTACCTTATTCATGTGTGTCATCTCCTCAGATGTTTTAGGGCTCATCCCCTTAGATAGACAAATTCCGTGTCTCATAGGAATGAGACATCTCTTGAAATTTTCCATCCTAAACCTTTTGAGGATAGTGTCTATGTACATGGATTGGGATAATCCTAGCATCCTTTTAGATCTATCTCTGTAGATTCTTATGCCCAGCACATATGATGCTTCTCCCAAATCTTTCATGGAGAAGGTCTTGGACAACCAAGACTTAGTCGATGTCAGCATCTCTACATCATTCCCAATGAGTAAGATGTCATCAACATATAGGACTAAAAAGGTCATAGAGCTCCCACTGACCTTATTGTAAACACATGGTTCATCTTCATATATCAAATCTTAAGTTCTAGCTCCGAGATGCTTGCTTCAATCCATAAATGGACCTTTGAAATTTGCATACCTTATTAGAATGAAGCTTGGAAGTGAATCCTTCAGGCTGTACCACATACACCTCTTCTGACAGATTTTTATTAAGAAAAGCTGTCTTCACATCCATTTGTCAAATCTCATAGTCCAGGTATGCAGTAATGGCAAGGAGGATTCTGATTGACTTAACCATGGCCATTGGCGAAAACGTCTCGTCATAGTCAATGCATTGTCTTTGACGATACCCCTTTGCCACTAATCTGGCCTTGTATGTGTCAATATGTCCATCTGCACCGATCTTCCTTTTGAATATCCACTTGCAGCTGATAGGGACTTTCCCTTCGGGTCTATCAACTAAGTTCTAAACTTTGTTGGTGTACATGGACTGGATCTCTGAATCCATCGCCTCTTGCCATTTCTCGGAGTCTTCACTACGGATCACCTCCTGGTAGGATTGAGGATCTTCATCCTCATTGATACATACCTTAGAGGACCTCTCTGAGACATGTTCAACATATCTCTCAGGTTCTCTCGGTAGTCTACCAGATCTCCGTAGTGTCTGTGTTTCATTCTGAGTAGGATCAATCGATACGGTCTCATCCAATGAGACAGTGTCTTCAGGTTGTGGTTCTTGGACCTTGTCCAATTCTATCTGGCTCCCACTATTTTTCTGGAGTAGATATTCTCTTTCTAGAAATACAGTTCTCTTAGCCACTAAGACCCTTTACTCAGAGGGGTAATAGAAATAATATCCAAATGTCTCCTTTGGATATCCCACAAATCTGCACTTATCGGTTCTAGACTCAAGCTTATCGCAATCGTTCCTCTTCACATGGGCAGGACACCCCCAAATTCTAATGTGATTAAAATTTGGTTTCCTGCCCTTCCATATCTCATATGATATAGAAGGAACAGATTTACTTGAGATCCTATTCAGTAAATAGGCTACAGTCTCTAAGGCATAGCCCCAGAGAGACAAGGGTAGTCCTGACATGGACATCATAGATCGGACCATGTCTAACAAGGTCATGTTTCTCGTCTCGGATACACCATTGTGCTGTGGTGTATACGGTGGAGTCCACTGAGAAATAATTTCATTGTCCTTAAGATAAGAAGTGAATTCATGGCTAAGGTATTCTCCTCCTCGATCTGATCGAAGAGCCTTAATACTCTTTTCAGTCTATTTCTCACTTCATTCTTATATTCCTTAAACTTCTCAAAGACTTGTGATTTATGTCTCATTAAATACACATAGCCATATTTTGAGAAGTTATCAATAAAAGAGATGAAATAGAGGTGACCCCCTTTTAATTTTATGGACATGAGTCCACACACATCCGAGTGTATGAGCTCGAGAAGGTTAACAGTCCTCTCACCACGTCCACTAAAGGGAGCCTTGGTCATCTTTCCTATGAGACAAGACTCACATGTATCAAATGGCTTGTATTCGAATGAATTCAAATACCCATTTGAGTGTAAGTGAGAGACTCTCTTTTCACCTACATGACCAAGCCTGCAATGCTAGAGATATGTATGATTCACTTCATTGGGATTGGAAATCTGCATAACATTAGAGCATGTATCTAATACATAAAGACCATTGACTAATGAACCATTGGCTATCACCAAACTATTATTCATTATAGAGCACCCAGTGTTATTAAAAGCCAATGTATAACTAACGTTATACAAGCTAGAGATTGAAATAATGTTCTTTATGATATTAGGAATATAATAATAGTCATTCAGCTCCAGAATGACCCCGAAGGTAAACTAAGGCGTGCAGTCCCGACAACTTTGGCAGTAACTAAAGCTCCATTGCCCATCCTCAGCTCAATCTCCTCTTTGCCCAGCCGCCTTCTATTTCCTAGCACCTGCAAAGACTTGCAGATATGAGATGCACATCCAGTATCCAATACTGTGGACACCAAAAATTGCACACCCAGATATCCCGTTTGACCCAGCATCAACAACGGAACTAAGGGAAGAAGCCCCGGAGATGCTGGTCGTCCGGATTCCTCGAACATGCACACACTGCCGTGAGGCTGTCTCCAGAGTCACGACAGTGAAGAGAAATCAACCACCAAGGGCCTCACAGACCACGGGCCACGGAGAAAATTAAACGGGCCATGACTCGTGCTCACAACGGGCTCAGAACGGGCTCAGAAATACGCCCGTTTGGGCCTTCAACGGCACACCCCCGGGGGGGGGGGGGGCCTTCAACGGCACACCCCCCAGGGGGGCCTTCAACGGCACACCCCCCAGGAGTCTTCAACGGCACACCCCCAGGGGGGGGACCTTCAATGGCACACCCCCCAGGGGTCTTCAACGGCACACCCCCAGGGGGGGGCCTTCAACGGCACACCCCCCAGGGGCCTTCAACGGCACACCCCCAGGGGGGTCTTCAGTGACACGCTCCTCAGGGCTTTCAACGGCACGATGTTTGCCCCCTTCAGCGGCACGCTTGGGCAACCTTCAGCGGCACGCCTTTTGCCCCCTTCAGCGGCACGCTTGGGCAACCTTCAGCGGCACGCCTTTTGCCCTCTTCAGCGGCACGCTTACAGTGTCTTACAGCGATACACTTCTTAAGCCCGCCAGCGGCACATCGTGAAGGCTTTTCAACGGCCAAACGACGTGACGCCCATACCCTACGTATCCTTGGCGCGCAGTGAGCTGTCCGAGGTGTCGATCAGAGATTGGGCCACACAGACTATTCCCCTAACAGCCAGGACGGGGGGAAGTCAAACCCCATGATCACCAGCCGCTTCCCGCCTGCGGCTGCCGTGCTCGAGGTCTCCCGCTGCTGGGAGTATAAATCCCTCCCATTCCGGCAGAAAAAAGAGGAGAGGAGGCGAGACAGAGAGAACGGGGAAGGAGAACACACACAGAGACAGAAATAGCGGCAGAGAGGAGATACGAGGAGAAGAGACGAACAAGAGCCACCGACGAGAAGAAAGAGAAGAGAGTAAGAGAGGGAGAGCTGAATGTAGCAGGGGAAGGTGCGGGGGAAAGAGTAGTGGACGGCTGTCCCTGCTTCGATCCCCAACACCTTCCCTTCCGTTGTTTCCTTGTTTTCTTCTTCCCTTTCTTTTGTTCCTTGGTTTTCTTTCTTGCCCGTAGCCTTGGCTCGGGCGTGCTCTGCAATGTACATGTATGGCTACGGCCCTTTGTTTCTCATGAATGAAGATCATCCCCCCCTCCTCAGTGGGTTTTCTCTTTGTCTCATTGTTTTAGACCACGGCATGCTTGGTCGTCATTCTTTTCGCTTTCCAGTGTTTGTGTTCAGCACTCATGCCGACGATTTCCACCGGGTGTGGTGCCATCTCGAACGGTTTGAGGTCACGAACCTCCTCCTCCGAAGCCCAATACCTTCATTAGTGTCTGCCCCTTTAGCCTTTCTCCCTCTTACCGGAAGCCTATGTGGGTTTGATCGATTTAACGCCCCGCCCCAATAGTCGGTAGGTCAATCCCTTTTGGAGCTCTGATTCGGTGCGCCTGCATCTTTCTCCAGTGGCACACCCTTCCGGCCTTTGGCCGGCACACACATAGCAGCCCCTCAGCGGCACGCCTGGCCCTGCCCTAGCCCGGTACGCCCTGGCTAACCCCCAGTCCACCCTGTCTGGCCCGAGTGGTCTCCGGTTCGTCGTTTTCCCGTGTTTTCTGAGGTTTTATTAAGGTGTTGCCGCCCTCGGACGCCCACCTCCAGTTGTCGGGTTCCGCCACTCCACATGGGTGCGTTCCCTTTATCTCCCTTACGCTCGGGTCAAGGGGAGATGCTGTCGAATTTTTATCAGAAAATAACAAGACATTAAGAGGCAAAAGGAAGCAACAAACGAATGGAATGATCAATGATAAAACTTTCCGACTAAGCAACCTACTGTCGGTGGCATGATGAGGACTGAACCGATTAATAACATGGTAGACCGAACGTCCGACCCGCGAGAAGAGGCTGAACAGAATAAAGGAAAGGATAAATTTATATAAGACTACATGAAAATTAAGAAAAGAAGAAAAGAAAAGCCTTAAAAACAACAAATAACAGAGGAGTGGGCCTTCATCACGCCTGTTTTTAACCCTCACCGGCACGCTCCATTGACCCTCCAGCGGCACACTCCCACCCCCATACTCCTCCACCGGTACACCTCCTTTGGGCCTCCACCGGTACGCCTTCACACCCCTCTTCAGCGGTACACACACCCTCACCACCTTCAGCGGTATGCCCTTCCCAACCTCCAACGGCACACCCCAAAGAACCTTCAGCGGTACGCCCACTGCTCACCTTTAGCGGCACACTCTCACAGCCCTTCAACGGCACACCCTCCTGGCCCTTCAGCGGTACACTCCCTCCCATTGTCTCTCTCTCCCTTCGCCAGTACACCCTCATCCACCGTCTCGTCTCAGTGGAACCCAATGTATAGACTTGGCAGATTGACGTACAAACACAGCAACGAGCAATGTATAGACTTCGAGCTGCAGCCAAGGGACAATGTACAGACTTTGAGCTGAATAAGCTGAAGAATGTATAGACTTCGTGTGTTGGTTACATGGGCAATGTACAGACTTCGAGCTGTAATGCATAGACTTCATGCTGTAATGTACATACTTTGAGCTGTAATATACAGACTTTGAGCTGCAATGTACAGACTTTGAGCTACACTGTATAGACTTTGAGTTGGCTAACGTACAGATATTGGGCTGGCCATTGTACATACTTTGAACTGCAGCCAAGGGCCAATGTATAGACTTTGGGCTGTCCAATGTACAGACTTTGAGCTGCAATGTATAGACTTTGAGCTGCAGCCAATGAACAATGTATAGACTTTGAGTTGGTCAACGTACAGACTTTGGGCTGGCCAACGTACAGACTTTGAACTACAGCCAAGGGTCAATGTATAGAATTCGAGCTGAACAATGTATGGACTTTGAGCTGGCCAATGTGCAGACTTTGTGCTGGCTAACGTATAGACTTTGAGCTGCAATGTATAGACTTTGAGCTGCAGCCAATGAACAATGTATAGACTTTGAGTTGGCCAACGTACAGACTTTGGGCTGGCCAACGTACAGACTTTGAACTGCAGCCAAGGGTCAGTGTATAGACTTCGAGCTGAACAATGTATGGACTTTGAGCTGGCCAATGTGCAGACTCTAGGCTGGCCAATGTATAGACTTTGAGCTGCAATGTATAGATTTTGAGCTGCAGCCAATGAATAATGTATAGACTTTGAGTTGGCCAACGTACAGACTTTGGCTGGCCAACGTACAGACTTTGAACTGCAGCCAAGGGTCAGTGTATAGACTTCGAGCTGAACAATGTATGGACTTTGAGCTGGCCAATGTGCAGACTCTGGGTTGGCCAACGTATAGACTTTGAGATGCAATGTATAGACTTTGAGCTGTAGCCAATGAACAATGTATAGACTTTGAGTTGGCCAACGTACAGACTTTGGGCTGACCAACGTACAGACTTTGAACTGTAGCCAAGGGTCAATGTATAGACTTCGAGCTGAACAATGTATGGACTTTGAGCTGGCCAATGTGCAGACTTTGGGCTGGCCAACGTATAGACTTTGAGCAGGATGTATAGACTTTGTGTGCAGCAAACATCCGATGTATAGACTTCGTGTCGCAGTAACCCGTTAATGTATAGACTCTGAGTCTTCCCCGGCACACTCTCCTCGGTGCCTTCCCCGGCGCATCCTCTTCTCCCTTCACCGGTACACTCTCCAACCATCGCCCCAGCGGTACACCTCCTTCAGCCCTTCAGCGGCACCCTCCTTAAGCCCTTCAACGGCACACATCTCCAGCCCTTCGCCGGCACACTTTCTGCCCACCTTTCTTCAACGGTACACCCCCCTTTTAGCCCTTTTAATCCGCCAAGGGCTGACTCTCCCCCCAAAACAAAAAAAAATACATGTACATACCGGTATGTAGAGGTAGCACTGACAAGCTAATAAAAAAAAATCATGGTGAATAAATAAACCTGAACAGATTCAAAAAAGCTGATGAATGAAATAAGTGGTAATAATAATGAAGAAAAAAAGAGTAATAATGTCAGTAAGCAAGATGAGGGAAATCACCCGGAATAGATACGGAAAGAGGAATGAGCAACGGAGTAACAAGAACAATAATGATAAAACAATATAAGGTATTAATAATTCCACATTGCAGCCCCCTCTCTCCGTGACTCGACGCAGAAGAAACAGTAATGCCGCCCTTTCAGGCCGGGCCCGAGTCTTGGGAATCATCCTGACATGGCCAGGCCCCGACCCAGTCTTGGGCCGACATTCTAGTCAGACCGGATTCATTTCTCACCCCTGAGTCCTTCCAGGCCGTTATTGAAATTGTCGTGCATTCGGCAGACATTTGAACGGATTCGTCCCGATTTTTCGTCTCGCTTCTATCACGGACCCGTGTCCGAATATGAAAAGGTCCACGAGTGACCGACATGGCCAGCGGCTCGAATCCTAATGCGGACTTTGGTGTGATTTATTCCTGTCTCTTTTTTTGCGCAGTTAGTATTATCTCTTTCGGCCGTAGGGCCCCTAATTTCGGTAATTAATCAAGGGTGTTCCCTCGTATGGGAGATGTAAATGACGTCGTGACCTTTATGGCATGACGGGATCTGGTCCCGACACGAACCACACAATCGTCTGACGAAGTCAGATCGAGCGCACCACGGGCTCTTTGGAGTCCAAAAAGATTGTCACTCCGGTGACTGGCACGCCCACGCACTTAACAGACGAATCAACCATTCCCGAATGGACGAGCTTAATAGACGAACGAAAAGTGCGTCCACAAGTCTGGCACGCCCGGTGGGGCCAATCCACCCTTCATCTCTTTGCCGGAATTAGGGGCCCCGCGGCCCCCTTCTTGTAACACTAATTGCGCTACTTTCTTAAATGCAGGAGAGAATTGCATCATGGTGCCGACGATGGCTGTCACGTGCGGCCCTCAAGTCGTTGAGAACCATGTTCGAGGCGGCTACCTGGCGGTCCCCCTCAACTTTGGGAGCTTCCCTGCCACTGTGGGCTTCCCCAACTTCTTGGGGGTGGCCTTTGCCAACATTCTCGACATGAAGGCACCCGAGGAGCCCCAGACCAACGCTCCCGCTCCGGGGGCCACTGAAGCTGCTATCGGCCAAGCTGTGGCCAAGAACAACGACGGTGTCCTGACAACGACGCTAAGCTGCAATGTGCACCACGTGCATCAGACTGCTGGCCCATCCCACCAAGGGTCGGCGTCTCACCGGAGAAGGCTCCGGAGGAACAATATCGGCGCCGTCTCGGGGCGCCGCATGTCTAACTCTGGGAAATCTATGGCCGTCGGGACCCTTCGAGTCCGCCTGGACGGGCAGAGGTCCCAGGTGACACCGGACCGCGTCGTCCCGACTGTCCCGGTCCGCAACTCTTTTCAAGGACTGGAGAAGCTGAAAGAGAAGGCGACACTCGCAACCCTGGTCGCAGCGCCGAAGAATGCGTCGGATCGCAGGCCGGCCAAACTGAAACAAGTTTGGGTCCCCAAGGAGGCCCAGCCCACTGCACCCGCCCAGACGGGACCTAGCACTTTCCGCCCGAGGAGGGCCAGAAGAAATGAAAGGGTCAGACTGACGACCCCAACCCGCCAACCAGCACCCGTCATGCCGGTGCTGTCCGAGAATGCCTACCGCAGTCGCTGTGGGCGCTGACACAATGCTGCCCGCCCGACACCCAGGGCCTACTCTCCTCCTGCCACTGTCATCGACATGCAACCACAGGCTGTTCTCCCCGACCAAGAGTGGGAAGGGATCGAGCAGGCCATGAGAAACTACCTCCGGGGCCCAGGTAGCACTCCCTTGGGTCGCCAGAGACTGCTGAGGGCAGTAGCCTCCGCTTTCCAGGAAGAAGGAGCCCGACCCGCACCCAGTGCAGAGTCGAGGAATCGCTCGGAGGAGCCATGCCAGTTCCCTGTCCGGGAGGAAGCACTGCTCCGACGATCAGTCTTCGATAGGCTGGTGTTCCCAGGGAGATCATCCAGGAGGGCGACGAAGAGAAACAAGAACTAGAGAACCTTCACCTGCAATATGGCAGGAGTTCACGGTCGGTATGGGGCCTTGCCTACCGATCATGAGGAAATGGCCAGACTCGCCGCCAGGCCGGGCCCTCTCACCAGAAGGGGAAGAGCGGCAGGCAACGCGACACCGACAGGCGCCGAAGGGATCTTCCCTGAAGAGCCCCTTGCGGCCCTCACGGCCAACGTGGTCACCACCGGCGACACGAGCGACGGACCCTCCACATCCTCCGAGGACGCCCCAGCCGAAGAGACAGGGGGCATGCCCAGTCTCCCCACAGCTGACCCGGCAATGCTGCTCATGATGCAGCGGTTCCAGCAAGAAATTGAGTCACTTAAAAAGAAACTGAATGAGCGGAACACACCGCCCTCGATGTCCTGGCAGACCGAGGTTTTACCCGAAGCACCCAGGGACAGGGGGCAATCTTCAGAAGCAGCTCTTCCAGTAGCCCTCAACCCTCTCGGGGGCGCGTCCCTGCAGCAGGCGCATTGCACCGCACCGGCCCCGCCACAGGCCTCACTTTCCCAAGGGTCCCTCATGGCCCCCCAGGCGACCGTGTTGGCCACCCCGAGCGCGCAGCCCGCTCATTTCTATCCGAGCCCGGTCGACCCGGCAACAGTTAGCCGGTTGATGCTGGAACAGATGATAGACATGAAACTGGCCGAGAGAGGTGACGGGGATCAGACGCCGTTTGACGTCTACCGGGTGCCCTACCCGGCTCACCATGCTGCGAAGAAGTTGTCGGTTGGCGTCACCAAGCCACCCAAGTTTGAAAAGTTCAATGGGCAAGGGTCTCCCAGGGAGCACATTACTTATTATGTGAATGTCATGGGAGATCTGGCTATTGATGAAGCCTACCTCCTGAAGTTCTTTGGCTCAACACTTACCGGGCTTGCCTTTGAGTGGTATTCCAGCCTGTCACCCGGGTCGGTTGCTGACTGGCCCGACATGCAGAAGAAGTTCAAAGAGAGATTCTATGTTCCAGAACAGGAAGTCACCGTGGCAGAACTTTATGCCACAAGGCAGAAGAATGATGAGTCGGCCCTCGACTACATCAAAAGATGGAGGAACCTCAGCATGAGGTGCAGGCGCCCCCCGCACCAGGAGGATGCGGTGCAGATCTGCAAGCAAAACCTGAAGAAAGAAATCCTGGAAAGGATGATCGGCACTGAAGTCAAGACATTTGACCGCCTGAATAATGTGGTAGCCGAGATCGAGGCGTTTCTCGCCCGATATTCTTCCACCCCGGCCGCATCGAGCCAGAGAGCTAGACACGTCGAGAAGAAACCAGCTCCCCCTGAGGTGCACACACTAGATTTCCAGGCCTTTGAGAAACAGAAGGAGAAAGCCAAGGGAGATGCCAACCTTCCTCCGCCCAGAACCACAGAACGGCGGGAGGGCCCCTCACTGAGGGAGAAGATGAGAAACAAGCTATATTCCTTCTCCCGAGACAAGTCCAAGCTCCTGTTCGAGTGGGCAACTAGCTACAATAAAATCACACTGCCAGAGCCGAAGAGGCCCGGTGACCTGAAGAAGAAAGACGACCTGCGCTTCTGTCTGTACCACCGGATGCTCGGGCATACCGTTGAAGACTGCTATGTCTTCAAGGATGTTATTGAATCCTTAATCAAGAACGGGGAACTGGACATGGGGGAGCATAAGGTAGACCCCCCGCAACCGCATGAGTTGCCTAGCATAACTTCCACCGTCAACATGGTCTCGTTATACCAGGAGCTGCCTGAGGAGTGGGCGGAGGCCTGCGCCCGCGCCACTTACGAGACTTTTATCATGGCCCCGGCTCAAGACCAAGGAGGTTGGCAGACCGTACCCAAAAAGAAGAATAGAAGAGCACGCGTCCCTCGGCCCACCCCAGGAGTTCATCTGAGGGATGTGACGCCCCTGCCTGCACCACCCCCGGTGAGCCCAGTTTGCCACGACACGGCCCCTCGGCTGGTCATGAGGCGGCCCACTCACAATAAAAAGAGTTGCGTCCCGATGCGGATGCATAAGAAGACCAGCCTGGCGGTCGAAAGGCTCCAGGCTATTATTGATGGGCTCGAAGATTATGAACAGCCTGAAATCCAGCCCGTGGAGCTAAAAGAGTATGTCCCCTGGGAGAAGTTCGAATCACTCGAACTGGCTCCAGGAACAGAAGCTGAAGTAGAGAAAGAGCCTCCCCTATGGAGTGAGCTTCCCCAAGAGCAGCCCCTGGCTGCAGCAGGAAAGAAGAAGAAGAAGAGGAGACCCAGGAGCAAGAAGAAAATGGAGGTCGTCGTCGCCTGCAACACCCTCTCGGCGCTATTCGACACTGCCCTCTCCCTGGAAGAAAAAGAAGAAGAGCCACCCCATGAGCCGGCAGAGGTGAATCAAGCTGAAGTGTCCACTTCCCAACACGCCACCAGGTCGGGAAGGAAGTGGGGGCGCCCTCCTCAAGATAACCTCAACATCATGCTCAGGGGAGAACAACCATACCAGGTTCCCGACCCTGAGGTCCGAGGCACCGAGATCCCTCCTCCGTCGGGTCTCTATCCCGGAGGGGCCAGGAGCCGAGGCACCCCTTCATTCGCCGAATTCCTGTTAGCCCGAATGGCAGGGCGGGCACGTCCCCAGGGGTCTCCTTCGACCAGAGAAGCGAGCAGTTCCCAAGCTCCACCGGCGGCGGCTCCCCCTCAGCCGGAAGAAGAATTTAACGGCATCCCAAACCTTGCCGAATTCATGAAAGAAAAGGAGGAGGCCCCGTCGGCCCCACAGGCTGTGACAGGACCCGCAGAGGAGGCATCCCCTGATCTGACACCCCAGCTCCAAGGTGGGGGCAGGCGCGGCAAGCCCGAAGAGATGAAATTACTCAAGGTGCGGGCTATTGACCGAATAGTCAGACACCTCAAGAAGATCCCGACCCGGTTTACCGTATGGGAGATGCTATCTTTGGATGAAGAAACACGGCAAGCCATCATTGCCGCGCTCCAGACGCCAGCACATCTTGAAGCTTGCCTAGCAGAGATATCACCTGAGGTGGCCGTGGCTTTCACAGAAGATGACATGCTCCTGCCCACCTGCAGCCATAACAGACCCCTCTACATGAAAGGGCAGTTGAACGGCCAGCCTATCAATAGGGTCCTGATCGACCTAGGGGCAGCAGTGAATATACTTCCTTACCGGGTGTACCAAAAGGACTACTTTGACGTGCACCTGGTTGAGGTCAAAAATGTCAAGATTACCGATTTTAACCAGAAATGCGAGGTGCCCATGGGGGTTGCAGAGTTCAACTTGACCTTTGATAACTTTACCACCAAGGTCCAGTTCCACGTCATCAACTCCAATACCTCCTATAAGGCGTTGCTTGGCCGGCCTTGGCTACACCAGAACAGAGTGGTGCCCTCCACCCTGCATCAATGCATCAAGTACCCCTGTGAGGGGAAGGAAGTCAGAATCTTCGCCGATCTCCACCCGTTCGAGGTGTTTGAGTGTCATCTGTCAGATGCCAACCTATATCTAGAGAAGGCGAAGCAAGCTCCCCAAGCCGCCCAAGACAAGGGAAAGAAGAAAGTGGAGTTAGGAGGCTGGTTTCCTCCGCCACCCCCGGGCTATGTGGCTCCCCCACATGTACCATTCATTGCACAAGAGGGGGGGGGGGTATTTAAGGCAGCCCATCTCGCCATCTACTCTACACCGGGGACGCCTTGCCTCGAAGACCTGCTGGAGGATGTCAGAGTCCCGCCAGGGATCATCAAGCCCATTACAGAAATTGATTGTCAAGTAGCGGAGCAGCTGAGAACTTTTGAAGTGCCTAACCCGGAGGGGCCATCCACTATCTTTTATGTTGCCGGGGAAAAGCCAGTCAGGGAAGACGATGATTGCCGATTTCCTGACGAGTTGCATGACCCCCACGTCCCCATTGCGGGACTCCCCCACATGACTGACCAGGCAGCCAGAATGGTCAGAAAGTAGAAGATTCCTCCCTACCAGCCCTCCAGCCGGAAGGAAATATTTGAAAGAATGTGGAGCCCACCAAACCTGGATCGGTGGCTGCTGCAGATCACCAAGCACCCCGGTCTGGGCTTTTCACTAGAAGATTATTACGAAGCTGATGTGATATCGGTTTCGGCCTTGTCTGGCGACGACCGCGCGGAAACTACAGATTTGCGGGAAGCCCACCAAGATGTATATTTCAGGTCTCCGGCTGAGGAGGCGCAAGATGAAGAAGTGTTCCTTTGGAACCCCCTCCGCCATCGCTGCACGGGGGAGACCTCCTTCCCTGAGGGACCAACCTCGAAGGGTCACACCGCCGAGACGCCCTCACATCGGCCTGCTGGCGAAGAAAGGAGCAATAGCATGGGCCATGCTCCGAATTCCCCTCGATACGACCCCGTCATGTACGCCTTGTACCATAGGCAGCAACGGGAAATCGGGGTGTTAAAGGCACGGCTGGCTGAGTTGACCTCGCTAGTGACTGACCTGATCCAAAGTTCTCTCTGCCCGTGGGGTGGCCATATGTCTCGGCCCCGAGACACCAGTCCCGATGTCCCCGTCTGGTCTAGAAGGGAAACAAGAGACACGGCAAGCCCATTAGCCGGGCGGCCAACCAGGTGTGGACACCAAAAAAAAAAGAGAAAGAAAAAAAGAGAGAGAGAAAGAAGAAGAAAAGAAGAAGAAGAAAAAAGAAAGAAGGGAAGAAAGAAAGGGAAAAATAAAAAACAATAAATAGAAGAAGAGAAAAAAAAGGAAAATGAACAGAAATAATAATAATAATATATATAATAAAATAAAAAAGGGAGGGTGGCCCACTCTCTTTCTCTCTCCCTTTCTCTCTCATTCGTGCACTAGTCAGAGCCTCCACCCGGCACGCTTCTACGTCTTCTGCCCGGTGCACTCCCATGGCCCCCCATCCGGTGCACTCCTGCCACCTCTGCCCGATATACCTATGGTGTGCCGGATAACACCCAAAAAGTTATGCCGGACAACACCCACCGCTCCTCCATCTCCACCCCCACGCAAAGCTCCCACGGCACACCCGTGCTATGCCGTTCCCACCTCGACCACGACATGGCCGCCGGAAATGTCACTGAACCTGCCTGTTACAATGTGCTGGGTGTTGCACCCAGTGTCATAGCACACTGCTGGTTACTATTGGTGTATGCTAAGAATGACAGGTGGGATGATGCATACGAGTTGCTAAAAAAAAATATATGAAAACAAACAGGGCTTCCAACACTCACCAAGTGATTGGATTGATGATCAAGAGGGAATATGATGACGAGTCAAATTGGTAAATGGTGGAATATGTCTTTGACAAATCTAATTCTGAAGGTTGTAGTCTTGGATCGTGATTCTACAATGCGGTCTCAGAAGCACTCTGGTGGTTGGGGCAGAGGGCACGGGCTGCACGGGTTCACCATGAAGCTACCAGGCGTGGACCTTTTTCCATAGTGTAATCGTCAAAGCAAGCTTGTATGGTCTGTGGACGTCCACAGCATGTCAGTGGGAGGTGCTCTTACTGCAATATTAATGTGGCTTAATGATGTTCATGAAAAACTTGTAAAAGGAGATGACCGTGGTCAGCTTGCAGCTATTGTTGTACATGGGGAGATGGAGAGAAGCTCCGCAACCAGAGGATTTCACGTCGCTAAAATAGCTTATGTATTTCTGAAGGACAACATGTCGCCTACATTTGGTTTTCCTAGCTGGAACAGAGGCAGACCCGTTTGCCAGCGTCCTCAGCTGAAACGCCTTTCACTAACCACGTCTGAGCAGTCTCCTGATGGATCTCCGAAGGATTTGTTAGTTTCCATTATAGATTGGTCCTTTCCACAGCTTGGAAGCAGAATATACAGGTCAGAGTTTGAGGGTGAACGTGCTGCCGTAAAATAATTTGCTCTTAAGCGACAATAGCCTCAAGAAATTAACATGCTTTTGTCCTTTTCCACTGGAGGCTTGTGGATGCGGGATAGGTGAAAAGGGCATTTGAAACGCGTTAAGCCCAGGAAGCAGCTGATACACTTGCGCAAGCTGTAGCCCTCGAAGTTGACCGCTATTAGCTTGCTGCCTATGGTTCCCTGGCCAGATGAACTCTGAACTCGGGAAACTTGCTGCGAACTTGATTTCTTCCCCACTCCCACCGTGGCAAACCTCCACCCGCGAGCAGCTTCGCCCAGCTCATCTCAAGCGGCACTCACCCGGTGCACTCGGCAGGCCCCTCCATCGGCACACTGCCCAGAAGGTCTCCACCGGCACGCCCTCGAGCTGCTCTGCCCGGCACACCCGCGAGCGCCTTCACCGCCACACCCGCGAGCAGCTCCGCTCTGGCACGCCCGCGCCTGCGAGCGCCTTCACCGGCACGCCACAGCACCGGGCCACTCCGCCGCCCACTGCACCGGGCCAACACCCCACCGCCATCCCTCCTGGATCAGAACTGGGCTCTCTGGTTAGGGAAGGAGATGGGTAGCCTCAAACACGGACGATTCCATTTCAAACTAAACACGGGAGCCAGAATGCCATCAGTCGGGTTGGGCATTTGGAACGTCTTCCCCGGGATGGTCGGCGACGCCGTCATTGCCGCTGTCAAGGCTGGTTATAGGCACATCGACTGCGCAAGGGTATATGAGAATGAAAAGGAGGTCGGGGATGCTCTGAAGCACTCAGTTTCCACAGGCATGGTGAAGAGAAGTGACCTTTGGATAACATCTAAGCTATGTGATTATTCCCCCAAGGGTGTTTCAAGAGCTCTGTCTAAGACACTGCAAGACTTGCAGCTAGACTATTTGGACCTCTATCTTATGCATTGGCCCATTCGAACAATGCCAGGTTCACGTGGCTTTGACGCAGAAGTAATGCTCCCACCTTGCCTGGCCGATACATGGGGTGCCATGGAAGGTTTATATGCATCTGGGCAGGCCCATGCTATTGGAGTCAGCAACTTTTCTACCAAGAAGTTACAGAATCTACTGGCAATTGCAAAGGTACCACCAGCCGTCAATCAAGCCGAATGTCACTCAACCTGGCAGCAACCAGAGCTCCACAACTTTTGCCGCTCCAAGGGCGTCCATCATCGGCATATTCTCCCTTTGGTTCTCCAGGCACGTGCTTGAAAGGTGAGATCTTGATAGAGCCAACCTTGATAGAGATTGCAGAAAAGCTAAACAAGACGCCTGCTCAAGTTGCCCTGCGCTGGGGAACCCAGAGCGGCCACAATATCCTCCTATGCATGCAGGCTGACAACTCAGAAGAGGCCATCAAGATGGTAAATGAGAGCAAACACAAAAAACAGAGCATCTATATTCATCGCAGCGGGGTTTCTGCAAGGAAATTCTAGAATGAGATTGAAGTAGGACAGGCTGGCATCAACGTTCCAATTCTAGTTCTGTTGGCATTCTTCCTATTTACTGGCCCCATGGCATCTTCTGGAGGCGACCTGAACTTGTACGGTAGGGTTGGGGTACAGTTCTTCACACAGGTTAGGACAATTACCCAGCAATGGAATGATTTGCCAAGCCAAGGAGTGTCATTGGCCATGCCCACATCCCAGAAGTCATAAAAGGCACAGCCACAAGCTTTTCATCGGGTGGGAGAATGCTAATCCGTTATTAGGCACATCAGATTTTGAC
The DNA here is from genome assembly GCA_022559845.1 of Amorphophallus konjac. Lineage (NCBI taxonomy): Eukaryota > Viridiplantae > Streptophyta > Magnoliopsida > Alismatales > Araceae > Amorphophallus > Amorphophallus konjac. The sequence goes on from CM040118.1 coordinate 53,094,721, forward strand.
TTAAATGCAGAGTGCCGCGGGAATCTCAGGAAGCTGGCCGCTGAGAACTAATAACCAATGGGCCGTAGCGTTTAACCGGTGGGAAGGGCACTTAAACGGTGGGAAGCTCACAGCCGGCAGCAGAGGAGTATATCCGGTGGCGATAACTTTAACCGATGGAGCTCGAAGCACGGTATATCTGGTACGTGGATGTCCTATAAGCGGTGGCCTCCTGCACTCCCATCCGGTGGGTGGCAGCAAGATGACAACCGACAGAAGTGCTCATCATCTGGCAGCTCACTTTGGCCGGCACGCCCCAAACAGGCTTTGGCCAGCATACTCTTAGGGTGCCCCATCCGGCACGCCCTCAAGCGGCTCCATCCGGCACGCTTGCTGCTGGCCTCCACCGGCACGCTTGCTGCTCACTTTGACCGGCACACCCGAAGTGGCCTTTGGCCGGCACACCTGCAGGTGCCTCCACCCGGCACACTTGCCGTTCACTTCACCCGGCACGCCTCAAGTGGGCTTCACCCGGTAAGGCTGGCAGCCCTCCACCCGGCACAGTTTATTTTCTTCTTCACCGGGGTACAGTCCAAACACCCTCAAGTGCCCCAGCGGCACACCCTCTTTAGCCTTCCACGGCACACTATCTCGTGCCCTTCAACGGCACGCTTCTTCAGCCCCCAGCGGCACACTAGCTTGTGCCCTTCAACGGCACACTTTTTCAGCCTTCCAACGGCACACTATTTCAGCCTTCCAACGGCACACTTCTTGGGTCTTCCAACGGCACAGCCTTTTGGCTTCTCAGCGGCACGCCTTGCCACCCAGTCTAGCAGAAGAAATCTAACGCCCATGCCCTAGAGATCCTTGGCGCGCAGTGGGCTGTCTGACGTGTCAACCGGAGATGAAGGCACGCAGGCTACCTCCTACCACCGAGGACGGAGAAAGTCAAATCCCCATTCAATGTCCGTCACTTCCTGCCTCTGCCGTTCGTGTT